>OZ007496.1:99138082-100338082 GCA_963931805.1 Microdon myrmicae
TGTCTAAAATAACTGTTTAATTTCAACCAATTAGCCGATTTATATTCCCTTTATTATTCTCTACATTTTTTTTAATTATAAAATATTAATTCAACTATGTTAAACTTTATTTTCAGCTTCTGGTCTACAATTGTATATAGCAAAGGATGGAACAGCATCTCTAGGTAGCCAAGAAGTTAAGTCACGTGTATCGGCTGGAGCCTTTAAGCAAGTTGTTATGGATACGCCTAGATAGTAGAGGCAGTTGTATTAAATTTTATAAATATAACTAAAAAAACAAACGTATATACATATATAAATATATATTTACCTATTTGTAACTATAGAAAGTCGTATTCGCCAGTTATAAATAAAACAACACAAATTAAAGAAAAGAAAAAAAAACACAAAAATAATTAAAAGTGAAACAATAACGAAATAAATATATACTTAAAACTATATTACTGGAAAAGAAAGAAATTATCACAAGAAATACACATGCAGGAAATTATGCTATTCATTTTCATTTTTACTTCTTACTTTTCGTTATTATTAAATATCTGTTTTTATTCAAATGAAACTACATGTAATATTTCACAAGCACTCTAGCTTTTTAATTTAACTGAAACACTCAATTTTCTGTTGTCTTTTTTTTAATTTTAACACTCCATTGTATGATGAACTGTGCGCAGGAGAGGGATGTCACAGAGAATAAAAATAAAAATTATATATCATTATCATAATTATCAGTTGTAGAAAATTAAAATTGCTATGTAAATGGGTATTAATGAAATACTTTTAACCGGCGGCTTTCCTGATTTTGTGTTTGAGTTGTTTCTGAATTAGGAATATTTATGTAATCCATTTAAGCTTTAGTTTAGCTTGTGATTTAGTTTAAGTATTAGACGCAGAATGTATGCCTTAGTTGAAGCATCTTAATTCAATATTATCGATCGAATTGTTTTTTTTTTTTGTTATAGGCAGATCGCTTAGATAATTGTTGACCTGATTCTGAATTTATTTTTGGGATTTTGTTTAAAGATTAGTTGATATTATCGACTGGTGGACTTCATGTACATGTTCAGTAAAGACTGACACTACTATCATTGTAGGCGGATGGGTGCCATTAGCACCATCTTGTGATATACCCTAGAAATAGGGAAGAATGTGCTGTAATCATCTAAGTTTGGTGGTTATAGCACGAACAATATCGCATGAACCGCGCAATAAAGTAATGTGTGGAATTTCGCCATAATTACACTAGGAAAACGGTAACATTAGGGTTCTCTTTTGGCTTCCAATTTGGAGCTTGAGCTGGATTATAAAGTGCATGCGTTACAAAGAGAATGTTTTTTTGTTGTTGTTATTTAAATAGAAACTCAACGTGGAACCATGAACGCCGCATACGGCTGCGCATTATCGTGATGCAATTTCCAACGGTCGGTCAGTCCTTATTGACCAGCACTCACACAACACTGTGAAGATTTGTCTTCCGTTTACAGACACTTTTTTTTTAATTTTTCGGGGGTGGTAGAAAGTATGTAGTGTTATGTCCGAGGTTGCTACCTTGCTTCTTTCCTAGGAAGGAAGGGTAGTGACCGATGCTGTTGTTGGCCCCCGGGAGCTGGGCTAGTTTAATGAAAGACGTGGTTGTGCGGTGTATATATATTTTATTAGGAGGAAACACATATCTACAAAATGGATGCAACCGTAACACTGCAGATAACTTTTGAACTTACAATGTTATTTCCAAACACTTTTATTTGTCTTTCTTTTTGATTTAACAGTTGAACAAGTATTAACTCTCTGGTGCAGGTACACTGCAGACAACTGCTGAACTTCTCTTGTGAACATTTTATAAATAAAGTTATTTCCAAACTGTTGTAGTAGTGTTTGGAGTTGTCCAGTGTTCCCTTGACGAGAGGAACCCAATGAAAAAGCAGCGAGGAACCACAAAAAAACCAAAGTCCGAGATCTTTATTCCTTGAGATTAACCTTTATTTCTCTTATTGTTTAATTCGGAAACACTTTGTCGTATTGCGATAAACTGGTACCTGTGATGTTAACTCCGATGGTGTGGGCGCGATGAAGGTTGGTTGCAGATTGACTGGTGGGCATAACTGCCAATTCAAATGAGGGACGCTGCTCGTCTCATCGTTGGTGACAATCGGCCAGCTGGTTCGTGACAGCTGCTGCGCAACTGGTATACACTGCGAAAGTACTAGATTTGTCCAGCACATCCCAGCACATTCAATTGCCAATCCGCAACAAAACACTTTTATTAATCCTCCTTTTGATTTAACAATTGCACAAGTATTAACTCTCTAGTGCAGCTACACTGCAGGCACTGCTGAACTTATCTTGTGAAGAGTTTATATAGGGTTTTCCAATAGGGACTTGCCAACTTTATCCGGTAGTAAATTTTTATAATTTGCAGTCGGTTGTTCGTTCGTGTAATTAACCATGATGAAAATGTTGAGTTTACTGAATAAATTAACAGTGAGGGTGCGTTCACAAATTAACTTCAAAGTTGTCAAGTCCCTATTGGAAAACCCGATATTACTATTTATTGGCCTGTAGGAACCTCAGAGTTCATGACCTCACTGACTCGTCTACCGCCTCCATATGCCGAGTCGGTGTTTTCTTGATGAATCTTTTCCTTATGGTAGTGTCGGCTTATCACACCCACGCCACCGGGCTTAGGCAAAGGTATTTCTAAATGCGAAAGCTACTACAAATGACAGCAGAATGTAAAACCAATCATCACATAACATGACATACATACAGTCGTTGATTGAAACTTCATGCAAGCTCTCACACACATCCCTTAGCTATTCAAACTACTAAATTATGTTAGGAGCCAAAACTCATCAACCCTTCCTTATTGATTCGTCCCCGTTGTCCAACTGAGGGATCAAACGAAAATCATTTCAATATACCACATCAGAATAATGCCACTCCACATGGAATCCGATTAGGCACCTCGATAGTATAGTGATTAGTATACTCACCTGTCACGCGGGAGACCGGGGTTCGATTCCCCGTCGGGGAGCCTCTGGCGCAAGACTAATGACGTTGTCCGGAAAAAACAGATCATTATGGAAAATTTAACAAAATTTACCCTAAATTCTTCGTAGAAAAATGCAATAATCTGCAAATGCAGTTTGCAGATGGCCGAGATATACTATGTGGCGTTTCTAACAGATACACGCACAATATGCAAGCAAATAGTGAAGAACACAGAAAGGAAATTTGAATAAGCAAAGCATCAGAGCCGTATACCATAGCGATAACATAACAATTCCACATCAGTTGAGTGTACTTGAGTTTAGAAATCGAATTCGAACACACGGGTTCCTACAGGCCAATAAATAATAATAATTCGAACACGCGGCAGTGGCCTGATGTGTTGGGCATTGGTTAAATTTTTAGTGATTCTAACCGTCATAACGTCAGTTCGAATCACATGTTCTTCACTATCGTCGCAAACGCTATAACTACGTGCAACATCAACGCGCTGCTATTTTTGGTCGACGGTCAGAAACGCGGCACTCATCACGCCGATAACTTCTTCATTTCCAAAAGATCGCGCAAAATGTATCCTGCCCGCTCGTTTGAGATGTCCATGGCCTCAGCTAACTCGCGCAATTTCACTTTACAGTCACTTAAAACGATTCGATGCACTTGCTTTACGAGTTCCGCATTCATAGCCTCTTTTGGTTCTCCATAACGAGGTGTGTCTTCAGTGGTTGTACAACCCATTTTAAATTCACTACACCACCGGTAAAGTGTTGTTCTCGAATAAGCAGATGTGAGGTAGCATTTCTCCAACCATTGCAATGAGTGTTCAGAAGTTTTTCTCATCAAAAAACAATGTTTGATCAAGATGCGATATACCTGTTTTTCCATTTTCTTACGAAGGCGAAAGTAGTGTCACTCAAACGACTGTAGCTTGTAAGCAAATGGACGACACATGACTCTCGAAATGAGTGATGATCATTTTGTAGCGGCGCTAGCTATTGAAAAATCCCGAGACTTTTTAACAGATCTGCACAGACGCGCAACCATAGTGAAGAACACAGCAGACACGTTAACAGCAAAAAGTCAGTATTGTATTCCGGAAATAAAGCATCGTCGGATACATTACGTGGTCTGATGTTTAACACTTTGGTTCTAACCTTTTCATAGCCTGTTTTCCAATCACATCACTGCTTCGCAAAACGCCGTACTGCCTTTTTCACCGAACAACTGACAACACGAAAATTGTCAGCTCCTTTTTTTTGATTTCAAATTACACGTTCCATCCAGAACACAAAAGCCTGTTGGGGAAAAATACACAACTCTGTTGTTGTTCTCTATTTTCTTCAAGTTTCCGAAGTTCACTCAAGAATGATCGGAAGCTGTTGTTAATGTGCGAAAGTTGTATTGTGAAGCATCAAACCCGAATCGAGCGATACACAAAATACTAAAACGATCGTTTTTTTTAAATATATTATTTTTTCTTATTATTATTATTATTTGTCTTCTTGTAACAATGCATATACACACACTATTCTACCCAAAAACATTATCCTGCCATTTCTAACATGAGCTAAATATTTTTTGTGGTTCCTTCCCAATTCCGGGAAAGACTTGCATCTTATTTTCTCATCACACCCTACCCCTGTTCGTTACCAAGATGCGGATACGCGAAAAAAGTTTTCGTGGGGCAACGCGAATGCAATTGGATTTATCCAGGAATTTCACACTTTTGCGACGTTCATTTTTGGGAACGAATCCTTTCGCTGGGATTAATGGTCGCGACCTGGTTTTATCTTTCCCTGGAAAACTAATTGCAGACGGAGAGCCACAATATAGGAACTGCATTTATTCTTACTATACTATTTATTGGTCTGTAGGAACCCGGAAGTTCACGACCTTGTGGGGGTAAAAAGTATTGTGGCCAAACAGGGGTGCCAAGTTCATTTCATCCCCAAACACTTGTCCGCCGAAAAAAAGTTCACAGGAAGAAGAATGAATACGAACGCACAGGGTTGTTTTAAGGTTAATGTTTTTTTTATTTTTACTAATTTTTATATCAGTACATACACATACATGATGATGATGACATACCCATATCACTCTGGTGGTGGTTCTTAATACATATGGGTAATTCCACAGGATCACTTTCTGTATTTAATTTTATGTTTAAATGAAACACTGGTGGGCAGCAATTGAGTATAAATTTGTTCTTTCCGAATTGTCTATTACTTGCAACAGTATGCTCACATAAATTTGTTCTATCAGAATTGTCTATTAATTGCAACAAACTTCACTTCGATGAAAATTGACTTTACCGCCTCGTACAACCGACTGTAAACTTCGACTTGCTCGTAAAACTCGTTCAGAATAAAAACGTGTGTGCGCACACGACGTAGGTTTGTTGTGGTGTCCTTTACTCCAAGTGGTAAGTAAATGTATATATTTAGATTTGTTGGGATATTACATGAATGTTAGTGCTGTTATAGGCTGTTATCCTTTGTCTTCGCCAAGTTGCTGCATGCAGTCCACGGCTTCCCGGTTTGGGGCAGTGATGTATCGCAGCAGCGGGAAGTCTTAAGGGGACAAACTGTACAGCCCGTAACCGGTTACCCGCCTCCTCCGATTGTAAGAATCTATTTAACGATCTTAATTGGGCTTACCCGTACTCTCCACTATGTTTCTTACTGGATTCCCTCCAGTTCCTGGTCACAAGCAAGTTTCCTTTACGTTCGCCCGGGCAGCCAGTTTTCTTGGTGTCAGTAACCTCAGTTGTTCGCCACTGTCTCCTGCCGACTAAAATTGAATTAACAGACAACAACTTTACATCAGTCCTTCATGGACGACTTTTAACTTTATTAATTATTAACTTAACACACTTAATCTAGTTCAACAAAAAACTTTTTAATTTTTAATATATATGTCCTCCATTGACGGGTTCTTTTCTTCTTACTTTTTTACTACTCAACAAAGGAACTCCGAAAAAACAACAGAAAGACTCTAAAAAAGACTACCCTCTTTATCTCTATCGCTCACCATATCGTCACTACTCCGAAAGGAAACTCTACCTAACCGACCCAACACGATGCCGGTTCGTTCCTCAGCTCGCATTTACTTGTGGACCATAAAAAGAGGTTCAAGCATATAGTTAATAATCAGTATAGCGTTTTAAGTTAATGTGGAGCACTAAATAAAAGCAAATCCAAATCTTAAAATAGTTCTAAAGAAAATAGAAATAAATCGTTACTACCTCTCGGTGGGGCAATGGTAATGAGGGAGGCTATTACGGAACAGGTTAATGCTCGACTCTGGTTGAGATGTGACTCTTGCGGCGTGACCGCCCGCGGTGGTGATTGTAAAACGACTGATCCCAATTAGGGATGCAATTTGGAATTTGGGCTTTGCACGGCTATTAGCCAATCATCATCGCGCTCTCTCATGAATAAATACTTGAACATTCATTCGACAGTCGCTGGGCATGCAAAGGATGAAAAGAACAAAAGAGAGAACTCAATAACTTCGGGGTTGACTTAGCTTGTGTGTTTGTACCAATGCAGCCTCTGAGGATGACCCACTGACCTAGTGCGGTGACTCGGGTGATCTCAGAGTGCATTGAAGTATGGGAAGATAAAAATAGGTAGGAGAGGAAAATGGTTTGTAGCTATTCACCTGTAAAAAGAGATCATTGATCCCCAGCGAATGAGTGTCTGGGGAAAGTGAATAGGACGCCGCTGATGTTTGGGAAATAATCACCGTGTGAACCAGACTCGAAGACGCTAAAATAACCCCAACGGTTTTGCAATGATGCGACAACTTCCTTTGGATAGACTTGGTTGTTGCTAACCAACACGAAATGCGATTTCCGGAGGAAATCTCATGGGTTAGCGAAATGGAGTTGCCGTATGACGAAAAGGTAGCTAAACTCAATTATGTATTGTCTGCATAGAATAATGAATTTAGCTATGCGTCCTTTGGTAAAACATGGTTTTCAGGTGGAATAGCTTGTAGGGGGAATAAGGGTTGAAATGACGCGCCGAAAGCGGTCGAAATAAGGTTTGAATTATGGGTTGGTTCTCCATGTGGTATAGAGAACCCCCACAACCTTACTGACTCGACTCCGCCATCGCTCTTTGTCCTGTGTACTCTTCTTCCACGCTTGACCATCCGATCCGATCCCCTCAAGGTCAAACATAACATTGTCCTCCCATCTCCGTCGCAGCCGTCCTGCCGGTCTCTTTCCAGTTGGTCTACCGGCAAGAATTCTACGGACGGCCCTATCGTTGCCCATTCGCGCCACATTTATTCTTAATAGTCTTTAATTGCAATCCTTATCGTGAGTTTTCTCAGGAAGCACAACATTCAAACTTGGATCGCAAAATTTGCGTTCGTTCGATGCATTTTTAATTGCACTGTCATCGCGTGGGATTTTCGGAGATAATCAATATCAGGCGATGATATGGTATGTTTATCTATCACTTTCGGCAGCATACGGGTTGCCAGACAATTTTGCTTTTACAAACTATTTGTCATGAAATAGTCGTGTCAGTGTTGGATATACAATGTCTTGGGAGAGCGAAAAGTATAATGGTTTTCGGAGCTATCACTTTTAGCGACATACGGGTTACCAGACAATTTCGGTTTTACAAACCATTTGCCATGAAATAGTCCAATACTGATTGGATATATAATGTCTTCGCAGAGCGAAAAGTATAGTGATTTTCAGAGCTTTTTGGGGTGTGGAATCCGCAGAGTCGCCAAAGTGACGTTCAGAGAGAAACCTTCAAAATGTTAAGTTGTAATTCAGAGCCACCGCAGAACTTCGTCTCAATGACATAGTCACTAAACACCATGGTCGGAATCATGTGCTTACGACCATTGCGGTTCGTTCGTAAACCATAATTTTCTCTTTCCTCATTAAGTGTCTCTGTTTGAGACCACTGCCGTCGCTTGCGATATGGCCTGAGGATTGATACCGCATTTTCCCCAAATAGACGTTTGCTCTCCAAAAATGTTTTCTTCTTCTCGATTGGAAGTTGGCTCACGGAAGTTTGTATGTTGTTATAAAATTACAAAAATTACGTCAATCATACAGAACATTTTTTATCTAAAGGTGGCGTAATTCAGAGCCGCCATATAATCTATATTTTTCCATGACTTTCTTTTTTTAAGATGGAAATGAAAAGGACAATGTAAGGCACGACCTTGAGGAGATCTGATGAGAGGGCGAAGCGTCGAAGCAGAGTGTACAATACGATGATGTAGCCGAGTTAGTGAGGTTATGAGCTTCTGAGTGCCTACAGGACAATAAATAACAATAGCTTTTTCAAGCTGGCTCTCTTCGAATCACCACTATATTTTCTGCATCATCTACAGAATTAAGAAGAATCTAACACTCTAGTTCTTCATGGTCAAGTAGATCTTCGCACACGAATGGTTATTTGACCATCTGTTGTTGGTATTGCATTTACTTACACACTTTGCTTACTGGAAAAAATGAAGCTATAATTTAAAATAGAACGTTACATTAAATGCCACGTCCACTTCTTAATCTAGTTTACTGGATCTTTGCGAGAAATCTAAGTAACATACAATGAAGCAGGGCCTCTGATCGATCAACCCACTCTTCTGATGATTTGACATTTTGCGTCAATACTGTTTGTTTGTTTGGTATTGTGTGATAAAAATATTCACTTTATGAAACACTTCATTAGAATTATAAGACTAAACTAAATTCAGCCTGACTTCATTGTCACGATGTGACTGTGAATTATAAGTTTATCTCAAATTCACCTCTGTCATTTCCATTTCATAGAATGCCGACGATGATTAAGCAATTATAACAATCGACAGGCAAAGGATACAAAGGGAACCCCTTTTCATTTTTTGGTAGATATTTTTCTTTAGAAAAATGTCCTGTTGTAGGATTCAGAACAGTTGAGTATCTCAATGGTTAAGTCGATTAGAGCAAAGATTTTGTTGAGACTGTCTCTGATTGGTGTTTAGCGAAAATAGATCAGACATGTCGGAGAGTTGAAGTCCGGAAACAGTTTGAAGAATAAATTTCCGAACGGACTGACTGAATTTAATTTTCTGGAAGTATTATGGGGAAATTATGTGTAGAGAATTGTCCTTGAGAACTCCTTGAAATTAATTTGTTTCACTTCACGGTTTTCATTTCATCAATGTCATGGTTGAGTATAGTCAACGGATTACTAAGTATCCGTAGGGGTTTCCGCCTATTATCCATTTAAAAAATGAATAACGAATAACAAAAATTGAAACATAATATAAATCGCATCAGTATGCTAATTAATGATGCATTTATGCAAACAATAGTAAAGGTATTCGGGATAAAAATTATTCACTTTATAAAAATGTTCATAACTGACTCTCTTTTATTCTTTTGCTCACCCTATCAATATTCATCATCATCGGCACTACAACCGGGATCCGGTCTTGGCTTTATTTAGCAAGTCTCGAGGCTTGCTAAATTTTCCATAAATTTTTACGGGCAAGGTTATTAGCCTTGCGCCGAACCCTATCAAGATTGCCCTGTTATAATTGACTGTTAATTATAGGACTAAACAAAATACAGTTTGTCTCCATTGCCACGATGTGACTATGAACTATAAGTTTATCACAAATGCATCTCCGTCATTGTCATTCCACACTCGGCCGCCCTGGCTAGACATTCGACCCGAATGTTCATCCTCTTCGTCCTCTTCGTCACTCCTAAACAGATCCGCACTCTCATCGATTGCCCAAGGTTACATATAGCCGTTTGCGGATGATGTCTGTTTGGGGCCCTGACTCTTTCATATCCGACGCACAACGTAAGGATCCTTGCGCAGGGTCTTAATAACCTTATACGATCCAAAGAACTCGTGTGCTACCTTCAAGCCAGGTCTATGCTGTACTTTGCGATTAGCGACGATATCGCCTTCTTGATATCGGAACGCCACCTTCCTGTTTTTATTGAAGTTTCGTTTGTTTTTGGATTGAATGCGTTGGATATTCTCCTTTATCCGTTTGCGGAGTTCTGCTTGTTGGTCGTCGAATGAGGCAATTAATTCTCCTCCGAGAAGCTGCTTAATCTGCGGATCGTCCTTCAAACGAGCATCGACTCTGGACATTAATTGGAATGATGACAACCCTATGCTCCGATGCGCCGTGGCGTTGTACCATCTTTGTACTGTGTCCAGGTAACGGTACCACTCGCTTGGTTTATGTGATGGTAATATTGTGATACTAGGGTGCGATTCACCCTTTCAACTTAACCGTTGGGCCTTGGTATCCTCATGGTTGCCAGAACGTGCTCAATGCCCTCTTCGCGGCAATAGCTTTCGAACTCCTTTAAAGTAAACGCGGTACCCCTGTCGGAAATGATCCTCCGAGGATTTATAAAGATAAATGACTGCCTTCGCAAATGGCAGATTACTTCTGCGGCTGCCTTCGATTTTGTGCCATACAGCCGAATGTACTTGGAAAAAGCGTCCACAATGATCTGAATGTGTGCGTAAGACTTCTTGGTTGACGCCAGCGGAGCCAGGTAATTGATGT
The DNA here is from genome assembly GCA_963931805.1 of Microdon myrmicae. NCBI lineage: Eukaryota > Metazoa > Arthropoda > Insecta > Diptera > Syrphidae > Microdon > Microdon myrmicae. Next base: position 99,148,640 of record OZ007496.1, read on the forward strand.
GGAAGGTGTTGGGGGGCACACTGCCCTTCTCCATGGGATTCAGGAATCCTTATCGTCTTCCTTCGTTTCAATCGGACAGTAATACAGTTTCGAATTGCTTTTTCAATCTTAGCCCTTGAAGCATGTTGACACTGGTTGACACTGGTTGACACCAGTGGATCCAGGTGATCGATGTGCAAGGTGGTTTGGTTTTTGGTTTTAAATCCACATTTATTTCCAATACGATTACAGACTTTACCTAAGACTAAATGTTTATTTTATACATATCATTCTTACATTAACTTACTGGCTCTTCGCAAGCACTCTAAATTATACAATATCAATTTTTTCTTATCCGTTTCCGCGTAAAAAAATGTGGAAGGTGTTGAGAGGTACACTGCCATTCTCCACAGGATTCAGGAACGCTTGTCGTTTTCTTCGGTTTTGCTCGGCCAGTATACACGAAATACAGTTCCGAATTATCGTTTCAATCTTAGCACTTAAATCAGGTATCCAGCAATCATTCTGGACCAACGCCTCTGTCGCTGGGAAACTCAGACCACTGCTTGGTATTGGTGGCGCAGCCACTTGCATTTCAAGCGAATAACCGATTTAAGCAGCTTCGCAGTGTATGGAGGTATGGGGCTGCCAACTGGGATGATTTGCGAGATTTCTTCGTGTTCTTTCCGTGGTCGGAGGTATGCTTTGGAGGCTTCGATGTCTTATTGATCCCAAAGTGGCTTCTTTTATGGGCTGTCCATATCACCTGATCACCTGCAGCTGCATTGACTTTGGAATCGCAACGCACACCTCGTTACCAACATCTTTATATAATAAACCACGTTGCAAGGTATAGCCATCGAGCTTTTCTTCTTTCAACCGCTTGACCTTCTTCTCCAGGTCGTCGTCGTGCTGCTGTGCTTTCTTGAGTCGCACAGTAAGGTATTCGTAGCTCTCACTAATTACCAAACATCCGGGAAGTGGATTTCGAATTAATGCTTCGACGTGCGTCATACCCTGTCTCGGTCTATGCTCCATTGAATATTGGAATTCTTCAAGCAGCAATCCCCATCGAGCCACTCGAACGCAAAGATCCTTCTTGCTCATTGTCATTGTAAAAGCTTTGCAATCGGTTAAAATCTTGAAATGTATACCTAGCAGATATACTCTGAATCGCTGAAGTGCCCTGATAACTGCCAAAACTTCAAGCTCATAGCTCGAATACTTCTCCTCCACCAGCGTTGTTTTACTGCTAGCGAAGTATATTGGATGAGTAGTCAGGAATGAATTTCCTAAAGTATCACGTCAGTCTCAAAAAAGCTTGCACTTGTCGGATATTCTTAGGCTCGGAAAAGCGTCTAACCGCTTCAGTTTTCCCCTTCGTCGGCCGGACGGTTTTGCCTTCCATAATGTGGCCCAAGAATTCAACACGTCTTGTCAGGAAGCAACATTTCTCATATCAGTTGATACCCAGCGCAGCCTTCCTAGCCGTCTCGTATACGTCTATCAATCTTTTCAGCCCGTCGCGTCCTCGCGATTGTTGGAAAGAACAATCAGATCAATGGCGAATGGCGTCTCGAAATATGGCATTTACATATCGCTGAAAAACTGATGTTGAATTACACAGGGCAAAAGAGACACGCAGGAACTCAAATTGTCCATCTGGAACAATAATTCATCATTATCATCATCGGCACTACAACCGGGATCCGGTCTTGGCCTTATTTAGCAAGTCCCGAGGCTTGTTAAATTTTCCATAATAATTTGTTTTTCCGGCCAAGGTTATTAGCCTTGCGCAAATTTATTAATTGCGGTATATTAAATACTTTCGGCATCGACTGGTACCATTCTTCAAGTCGAGTGTACTGAAGATATTCGCGTCTTGCAGTTTATCCAGTTGGTCATCGATTATCGGCAGGGGATATCTGTCTCAGATAATTTTTTTATTCAGAAGTCGATAGTCAACGTATAATCGGTGTGTTCCGTCTTTCTTGTTGACTGAAACAATTGGGCTAGCATAGTCAGATGATGAGGGTCGAATGATGCCTTGGTTCTGCCATTCCACTATTTAATTGTTGACTGTGTGCCTTTCGATAGGCGCAGGGCTAATGACTTTGCCCACAAAAATAAATTATTATGGAAGTTTAACAAGCCTCGGGACTTGCTAAATAAGGCCAAGACCGATCCCGGTTGTAGTGCCGATGATGATGATATCAAGAGTGGGACTGATTAGGGTCAAAGAGACGTAATTGTTGGAAGAAGTCACGTTCTTGTGAATATATGACGAAAAGACGTAAGATCTTTTGACATTTTGCGGGAGTACTTTGAAATTTTTGTGGAATTTAATACAGAGGTTGCAAAGGTTAGGGAAGTCGGTGGGTAGACCTTCCTGCTGAATGGAAACCATGACGTTGGTTTTCGTTTTACCTTAATAGCAAACAGAATCTGATTTGGCATGGAGGTACGAAAGAGAGAGGTGGACATTTTCGTAAGTCAATTTATTTCTAAGTTTAGACAAGGCGTAATGACATTCAGATGAATTGATGGATTGCTGTGTGATTTTAACAGTTGGAGGTAAGAGGCGATCAAATATTTTGTCGGGTGGCAGGGTGTTGGGGGGGGGGGGGGGGGGGGGGGGGGGTGCTGAGCAGGGACAGGGATTTATTATGGAAAATTAAACAAACCTCAGACTTGTTAAATAAGGCCAAGACCGGATCCCGGTTGTAGTGCCGTTGATGATGATGATGTGCTTTTCGTTGGGCGCCGGCCACCATGCCTTTTGATATACTGGTTTGTTGTCTTTTAATATGGGTATCATACTCACCGTTGTCTCCAACGTCTTGTTGGGGCTGTAATTTTCTATGCACACCATTATTCTTTCCCTCGTATTCTCGTCTTCGATGTGAGAAAGATCAATCTTAACACGATTCTCTTCTTCGAGCAGGCTGATCTGCATAGTCTCCAGTAATCCTTCAGTAAATTGTACCGTTCTTTGCATGGCAGTTTCTTGGTACCAGAAGTCAGTTCCGACCAATAATTTTTGCTGAGAAATAGTATCTGAAACAACACGTATGAGAGTCGGAAAACAGTGCCCATCTATCGTGACTTCCGTTTGGAATTCTTCCAGCGCTTTATGAGCAGGTGAGCCTATTTCTGTGAACTGTACTTCGGGCAGCTGAAGCGGCGGTGACCCAATTCTCTCGTACTCGTCTCTGCGCATGAGCGTTAAATCGCTCCGGGCATTGATGAGTGCGTCTACATTCGTGCCATGAGTCCTTAAAATGTTCATATACTTCTCCTGGGCCTGTGTGTTACAGTGCAAGCTGCTTTCTTCTGTCGACATTTTGATGCGACGTGATCGTGTTCGTTGCAATGGAAAGATTTTGGGCCTAGCTCCTTTGAGAGACATGTTGCGTATACATGACCTGTTGCCCCGCAATTGAAGCAGCTTTTACGATGTGTCCTTTCTTCGTTGCCAGTGGCTTTGTTCTTCTCGCCTCTGTCGATGGGCTTCTTATGTGACGTTTCATCCCTTTTATTATTCGCATTTGCTGATGGCTGTTCCCGCAAGGTTATCTTATCGAATGCATCGATTAAGGATTCCTTCTTAGGAAAGCACTGCATGCGAGCTTGATTACATAACTATTTGTATATGTTCCGCTTCGTCTTTCGCACATCTCTTGTGCTCGCGACTCGTCTGCGGCTAAGTGCTCGTCCTGCATCATACACAGCATCATAATTTCACGTTGAGCGAGTTCGAGTTCACGCTGCGTCAGTTCCATTTCACACATATGAAGTTATTTTTCGCGGTGTGTTAGCGCTGCACTGGATTCAGATTCTTTGCTGCGATCCTTGCCTTCGGTATTTCCTGCATAATTGCGGAGCCCTGTGTCAGATGCGACAACCCGGTTCTCTCCTCGTTGGTGATTCTCACCCAATTGCCCGTTGGATCATGTTCAACCAGTCCGGCGATTATCTCGACTTTTGTACCGCCGATGGTCGCTCCACTCATCTTAGCCTTTTGCCGCGATTCGCTAATTGTGAAATCGCTCGCTTCAGTCATGGTTAATTTATCCTTTCGAGCTTGGAAGCTATGTTGTCGTCTTTATTCGTAGTTTTCACCTTTTCGTCGTCTTATTTAGTCTTTCTTTGCCGTCTTTATTCCTTTGTTGTCGTCTTTATTCCTTCGATAAAATCTCTGTTGAGTCTCCAAATGTGGTATAAAAATATTCACTTTATAAATTCATCTTAGAACTACAACTTTGAGCTGACAATTAATCACAAACTGTCTTTTCATTTTTACATGTACCTGCCTGTCAAGAGTGCCCTGCTCTGATTGACTGTGAATTATAAGACTAAACTAAATTCAGCCTGTCTTCATTGTCACGATGTGACTGTGAACTATAAGACTAAACAAAATTCGGCCTGTCTCCTTTGTCGCAATCTGACTGTGAACTATAAGTTTATCTCAAATTCACCTCTGTCATTTCCATTTCACAGTATGGTCACAATAGCCTGTTGATATTAATAGAGCACGATCACTGATATTAGATAATATAAATTAGAAAATTGGTGTGTTAAAGTGGTCATTTATTGTTAGGGAACTATTCTGTATATTTCCTTGAAGATTTTTACCGCATCTGCTTTTGGTTTTTAAGTGTATTTTTATTGGGACAACTTAGGGATAATTATTAGAAAGTAAAATATTGTTCATCTTCTCATATCTGGAAACTTGGCAACCACACACATTGTAACTTATTTTATTTAATAGTAATGATGTTTATATCAAGTATTAAACACGTTTTTTGTATATGTAGTCTTGCCTTTACAAAATTATAAAATGATCAACAAATTGTTTATAAAAATTATACCGAATAAGTTCTGTGAATAGTTTGCACGAGATCGATAAGATATTGAATTAAGATACTCCTTATATTTACCTATTATTTTGCTTCAGTTTCTTGTGAATAGTTGTGTTATTTTTTTAATGTCTGAATTAGCTATTAATTAAAAAAATATGTACTATTAAATTTCGTTAAAACAAACCCAAGGCACCTTAAGTTAATTATCTTGTGGATATATGGTAATGTGGATAGTCCACAAGAGTTTACTGAGAGTGAATGTTATACGCAAAGCCCTTCACTGAGTACCGAATAAAGAAAAATTAAAATGAACAAAATTATTTATATACCACATATTTTTTTTAATTTGTTCCTGTTCAAAAATCGATTGGTTTCATTACAATTTATGTTTATTTTTGTAATAATTGTAGGCCACTATAGCAACTGAAATAGTAAAGAGGTTATGATATGTTTATGAATCATTACCATCATCATCATCGGCACTACAACCGGGATCCGATTCTGGTCTCATTTAGTAAGTCTCTCCACCGGTCCCGATTTCCGTCCAGTTTGGCACTCTCAGGCTCCGGGCGTCCTGGTCCACGCCATCCCTCCATCGCAGACAAAGTCTGCCACACTGTTGCATTCCATACATCCTGCCATAAAGGACTTTTCGGGCAGGCTCTTCTTCGCTCATTGGAGCTAGGTGTCTCGGTCACCGGAGTCTACCGAGCTTAATTTTTTCCTACAACATTAGCTCCAAGGTAGATCGCGTACAACTCATGGTTGTAGCATCTCCGGAATCGTCCCCCCTCACATACGGCGCCAACAATTCTCCTTAAGACCATCCTCTCGAACGTGGCTAAGAGTTGAGAGTGCCTTTTACTGAACACCCAGGTCTCGGATCCACACATGAGTACTGGTAAGACCATGGTTTTGTACAGTAGTAGCTTGGATGTTCTGGATAAACTTCGGGTTTTAAAAACCCTTGATAGACCATAGTAGGCTTTGTTGGATTTGATCGGCCATCCGCGTACTTCTTCTTCCACATTGATATCGGCTGCTACTATTGACCCAAGGTAGTTAAAGGATTGTACTATTTCAAATTCGCACTCCGCTACCCTGATAGTTTGACCAACGTTAGGTCTTCTCTTTACAGAAGTTGCCACCACGTACTTAGTTTTCCCCTCATTAATGTGCAGTCCCAGTTTTTGTGCCGCCTGTTCGATCTGGGTGAAGGAGTCCTGTACAGCCGAATCGGATCTACCTATGGTGTCGATGTCATCTGCGTAGGCAAGTATCTGGCTGGTCTTGGTGACACAAGTCCCTCTAGTTGTAACGCAAGAGTCACGGATTGCTTTCTCCAACACCAGGTTGAAGAGGAGGCAGGCCAGACCGTCCCCTTGTTGGAGTCCATTACAGATGCTTATTGGTTTGGAGAGCAACCCCACTATTTTTATTTGACTAGTTACGTTGGTCATGGTTAATCTACAAAGTCGTATCAACTTCTTTGAAATACCGAACTCTCTCGTGGCATTATATAGTTCTACCTATGCTGTCGTAGGCGGCCTTAAAGTATATATATATATATATATATATATATATAGATGATATAATGGAATCTTAAATTCCAGACATTTTTCCATCGCCTGCCTAGGGGTGAATATCTGATCAATCGCTGATTTGTCTGGGATGAAACCACACTGATATTGACCAATGATAACTTTGGTGTATGGGGCTATCCGATCTTGTATGATAGAGGAGAGTATCTTATAGGCGATACTCAGCAAGGTTATACACCCATAATTGCTGCACACTGTGATATCTCCTTTCTTGTGTATACGGCAAATTATTCCACGACGCCAAGCTTCTGCCATCTTCTCTTGCTCCCATATGTGCACCACGATCTCATGAATTCCGTGATATAAAGTTGCCCGTCCCTGTTTGATCAGCTCAGTTGGTATGCCATTAGCTCCGGAGGTTTGATTTGATTTTAGCTGTCTTATGGCTTTTAATTTTTCTTCAATGCTTGGTGGCGGCAGCATTTGGTCTTGATCTTGCATTGGTGTTTCTTCTGTGAGCTGGCCATTTAGCAATTCATTGAAGTGCAGTTTTTAAGTTAGTTCGTACGTTTTTACTTTTAAATCTTTTAACCGCTTGTACTAAGTGAAATAAACGGGGGTTTTGCCCTCACTAAATTATTCCCATCCCTCCATCATACCTTTCTAAGTGGATCACTTTGACACGTTTACCTTGTTCGATCCTCGCCCTGCAATCATCGTCAAATCAAGGTTTGAACTTAATTGTGTTCTTAAATCCTAATACCTTTGGGGTGTTTGTTTGATTACGTCTCAGATTGATGCTCATTTAGTGTTCACATTTATCAGCGTCAAACTGTTTGTTGGTCTCACGTGACTGCCCGTGTGGGTTTTGCTGCGAGCCAGCTCCTAATTTGGCCCATCACTAGAACGTGACACCGATCATGTGTCGCAATCTGCTTCTCTATATGATCTTACGTCAAGGATGCTCGTGTGGTGTCTTTTGTCAATGAGGAAGTGGTCTATTTGGTTACGCATTACACCGGCAGGTGATATCCATGTGGCCTTATGAACTCGTTTTTGCTTGAACATCGTGCTTTTTACTACCAGATCTTTCTACGCTGTGAACGTGATAATTAGAATTCCATTATCATTTGAGACGCCACGTAGACTTTCTTTACCTATAGTTGGTTGGAAGATATCTTCCTTTCCAATTTTGCCGTGAGATCTCCGAAAAGGAATTTAACATCGAACGATGAGATTCCATCAAATATTTCCTCTAGAGTCTCGTCGAAGATGTCCTTCCTTTCCTCGTTCGTAGATTTTGTTGGGGCTCTACATTGATAAGTACATAATTGTACCACCGCCATTCGGTCAGTAATAAATTTCGCATATTTTACAAGGGGCGGTAAACCAACGGGACAGAGACCGACAGGACAGCCGCGACGCAGATAAGAGGACTATGTTAGGTCTGACCTTGAGGAGATCGGATCGGATGGTAAAACGTGGAAAGAGAGCGCACTGGGCAGGGAACAATGGCGGAGCCGAGTCGGAGAGGTCATGAACTTCCTGGTTCCTACAGGCCAATAAATAGTATGTGGGAATGTATTATGGCATAACCACGTGTCGAGAGTCGCCCGGTCAGCCTCAGGAAAGCTGAGCTATCTTTTTAGAGCCAAGAAATATTTTACTCCGGCCCAACTTCTTCTATATAAATCCCAAATTAGACCCGCGCTCGAATATTGCTCCCATGTTTGGAGCTCTGGTCCTAAACATACCCTCAACCTACTTGAGAGCATACAGAGACCAGCGATTCGCCTGATCGGGGACTCGGCGCTGACGTCGGAACTACAGTCGCTATCACATCGAAGACGCGTAGCCGACTTCTGTCTGTTTTACAGATATTATCACGGGTACCGTTCTTCGGAGATTCGTGGTATTGTTCCACGTAATTCGGTTTATACGCGCTCCACAAGACAATCCGTCGGATCGCACCAGTTTGCGGTTCATCTCCCGATGGCGCGAACATCCCTGTATTAGAATTTGCCTGGCAACCGAAGGTACCGAATAGGTTTTGGTTTTATGCTCCTGTATAGTGGAAAGAATTCTTGTAGGGAATTTGTATGCGAAGAGATGCATGAAAGGTAAGAATTCTTTTACATGGACTTTTAGGTTATAACTTAGATAACCTAGATGCGTAAAGCATTTAAGGTGCTAATGCGATTGCATTAGAAAAACTTATATGGTTGGGTCGAAGTTATGGGGGTTCTTATACTTATTCTTCAGGTAAGTAACAGTGGGGTTTGGCGGAACCGCCAGGGTACCAAGCGATTAACACCTGTTCCTGTCTATGGCGAATGATTTTGCTTGTGAAAAATTCACCTCAAGAGAAGTATGTTAAAATCGTCTGTCTGAGTTTTTTTTGGTCAATGAGGACGAGGGCTTCTATAAGAGAGATATAACGCAATCGAAAGAAGTTATTAAAGAAAACGGTCCATATTTGACTTAAGTCGGATCCATATCAGTCATCAGATTCGGCACTACAACCGAGAGCCAGTCTTGGCCTTATTTAGCAAGTCCTGGTGCTTGTTAAATTTTCCATAATGATTTGTTTTTTCCGGCCAAGGTCATTAGTCCTGCGCCAGGGCTTCCCGGCGGGGAACCGAACCCCAGTCTCCCGCTTGACAGACGGGTATACTAACCACTGTTGTAGTAAAGAAATACACTGATACCCGGACACGTTAATGCATTATACAGATAATGATTTCAACTAAACTATTTCTTATACTCCTCCAGGGAGATGCATGTGATTATTTTAAAAAGAATAAATTGAAAAAAGAACCAAGTTGAAAATCATTTACTAATTTAAACCGACACCTCAGCGTACGCGCACTGTTTCCCTATGTCCGTTCCGGACGAAATCTTACAACCAACTCTCTTCCTTTTTCGATCGTTTGATCGCAGGAACACATTTTTCTTCTATACACAAGGGAACCTGTTAGGTTTCTTGGGCGATGATGGCACGCATTATCCTTTGTCTTCGAATTTCTTTTATTGCCCGCGCATCATTTGTCTGATCCCGAGGTGTTTTACCTTGGATCGACACCCGTCTGGAATCCTTAGAAGTATTGTTATTTTATTGGTGCCCAGACTTGGCAATTTATTTTTCTCTGAACATTCGAAGCCAAAGATATTTTTGTATCTTATGGGTCTGTTGTTCAGCGAGTGTTTTTACGATCGTCCTTTGTTCCGTATAGGAAATGTTTCCTTGAATAGGGTTTTAAACGGACGGTGTCGCCGTGAATTTTATGGTTTTTTACCAACTTTACTTATGAGTTGGCCATATGGTCCGCAGATTTGGGTCCAGGAGAATTTCCGTGTTGAACATCTGGTACATTTATCACGTTTTGGGTTTTTATGGAATTCAATATGGATAAATTGCACGTGTAGTTCAATTTCTTTGATATTGAATTATTGAATTTGATATAGGCAAATGGATCGTTTAGTTCAATTTGATTGATATCAATTTTGGTATTGGCCCGTTTAGTGTATGGGGCATGCTAGGGCTTGGGGAGTGCTTCATCCTTTTAGTGGATGGTTTTGCGTGTACCGCAATGCATTGGTGGAGGGTGACTCTATAGCGTTTTAAATAATAGTGAAGAAGATCGTGTGATTCGAACTGACGCTATGACAGCTCGAATCACGAAAAAAATTTGACCTAAGCGTTACACACCAGGCTACTAACCGTGTTTAGAATTTGATTTACAAACTCGACTATATTCCACTGGTATGAATTATTTTTATTTTATCGCTTGGTATACGGTTCTGATGTATTTTTCTTATTCGATTTTTTTTTCGTTCGGTGTTCTTCACTATTTTTGCTTGTGAATTGTGTGTATCTGTTAGAATCGCTACAACTCCAAAGAGGTATATAAAAGAGGTATATATTTATGGGTGGGTGGTTTTGGGCGTAACACCACTACACTATCGAGGAGCCCATAATTATGCTAAATAAAACCTTTAATTTCATGGAAAAACAATGGATTTATTTTTACTAACCGTATTACATGTATATAGTATGTATCAATCGATAAAGGGAGATTAGGCGCCTTTAGTTTACACTCTTTTTTGCTCTATTTTTTATGTTATCCATACAGTAGGTTTATCAGCCAACATTAGGCGTCTGAAACATATTGATGGTCTTTCCGTGCATCCCTCTGAATGATGAGAAAAAAAAAAAAGAAAAAAAAAACAAATAGTAATAAAATGTGCTATGATCCTTACTTTGATTGTAAGTAATAGGTAAAAAAAAAACAAAATCCTTTTTTGTGCACGCGAATTATATGAACAAAAATCCTATTCTACTTCGTTTTTATATAGACATTTTCCGTAACAATCACTTTAACTGATTCATTGCGTATCATATAAAACGAAGTACATTCACTTATAAATTCCTGTTGTGAATATTATTAATAAAAAGTTTATGAAAGTTTACCAACCTATTCTACCTGTTACTCAAATATTTTTGGCGTTAAAGTTTTACAAAAACAAAAAGAAAAAATCCTGAAAACAAAACTTATATAAAAATTGTTATATGATTATGAGAGCGAATTTATTCGTATACTAATATACCCTGCATACAATTTAGAATCAAGAGTTGTGTATTTTAAATCAAAACTTAAACTATAATTTATGAAAAGAAATATAAATATATATCTGTCTGTCTATTTACAATATAATCATAACATCGTCTAGCATATTCAAGCGCTTCGAAGAAAGCTTTGCAAAAAAAAAAAAAAAAAAAACAATTAAACAATAACTTCATTGAAGTTTCCATTTAAATCAGTCTTCGAAAAATCATCTTCGCCATATTAACAACAAAACTGAGATTTAAAAGTAAATTTCAAGCAATAGGAAAACTTAGGGTTTTTCTTAAATTCTTAATTAAATCCTTAAATTGATTTCGCTACTTGCTACATATATATATAAAATATAATGCGTGATCGAGATAAAATAAAAGTAATAAAAAAAAGAACAAAAAAGATTAAAAAGTAATTATATGAAAGCGGAAAGGCATAGATTAACTAATTTAATTTTTTTACAGTGAAATTAGATAAAAAGATTTAGGTAACAAATAACAATAAATCTTGAAAAACTTTTGTTTAATACTGTGTTGCAATTTATGTGTATTTGCTGGCAACGATTGTCACATTGATAGTCGATAAACTGAAACAAAGATAAAAAATAATAACAATTGTTAATTTGAACAGCAACTTATTTGTATTTTGGCAATTTTGCTATAAGTGCGATTATAATTTTAAAATGTTGCTTATGCAAATTCATAAAGAACACACATTGGGAAATCAAAATCAGTTTTGTTTAATTTGAAGGTAGAACGGTTGCTAGCGAATATTTGTTAAGGTAAGTATTTTGCTAACAGAGCTCAACTGCTATACGTCCCACTATTTAAAGGGCAATCCATAGCTGCGAGTCCGGAAGTTTTAAGGCTATTAGTTCGTTAAAATAAAGACTCCTGAGATAGTTAGCGTAGAACATTTATGTTTCCAGTGGGCAAATAATCTTTGAGAGAGTGGTTTATTCATTAGACCTCTACACTTACCACGATCAAATGGTTTGATACTTCCATAGCAACATATATTTGTTCTGCGGCCGGCTGTTGTTTGCGTTATCGGTTTCCTTGAGTAAAATGGGGGTGATAGCGCGTGTGGAAATCACTTTAACTCCATTACATTGCGGAATACTTCGTGACCTTAAGATTGTTGACAGTTTTAAACGACAACGCTGTTTTTTTTGGGATAATGTTTGTATCTAAGGATGTGACTTAATATAAATGTAATGGAGGAGGCAAAAAAGCGTCAAATGGCTCGTCCTTACGCATCAACGTGCATGTTATTTATATAAAAAAGGCAAGAATACACAGTGAAAACAATTTTATATAAACGCAACATCTCATTTTATATTATTGTTCCTTAACCTATTCTATTTTCGATTTTCGAGGGTACTCTAAATTTATGATACGGCGGTGAATCAAATACAAACCAAAATTTAATTTAATTTGTTGGGACACTGTTTTTCTATATAATCTGTTGATTGCGTGACACATTTTCCCATGGATGTGTATTACTTTTTACTGCAGAGAAAATAAAATGCGATATGCATTAAGCTTAACAATGTTAAATGTATTTAGTGAAAAACGAATTCTATTATTTCTTAAATTTAAATTTCATCTATATATTGCTAGACTTATCTTGTTCTATTTTTAATCTCATTTCTTTTTCCCCTTGTTCTTTACGTTTTTTTTTCTTTTCTTTCTTCCTTTATTTTATTATAGTTTTGGGGTAAAAGAGCTTTATGAATTTTACGTTTATTTTATGACTTCCTCTTAGAATTTAAAAAAAAATTTCGAACTAAAAGCATTTTTTTTGTTGTGAAAAGTGTTTTTTACTCATTCACATAATTTCTTTTAGGTAATACTCGTATTATATGAGGGCAGTTTGATAGGTCAGTGACTTTTTGAATAAAAGATTTTTTCGGCAAATGAGCATTTTAATTCTCAACTTAATCTCCTTTTAGCTCGATACTTTAGTCCAGCGTTTCCAATTTTTTTATTCCTTCCAAATAATAGTTTCCTCAAGACCCTCAAAACAGGCGTTAGTTTCTGTGATGACCTCTTCATTCGACCCAAATCTCTTATCGCCCAGCCATTTCTTCAGGATTGGAAACAGGAAATAGACACAGGGGACTAAATCTGGAAAATTTGCTGGATGGGGTAGCAGTTCGTAGCACAATTTATGGAATTTGTTTGATTATGCTTAATTAGCACACGAAATTAACTTTTTTCTTTTTCGTTAAAATTCACGAGGTTGTCTACTTTCAATGGCTGTCGAACACAAACTAAATGACGCAGCTTCCTCAAACTTTGACAGTAGTCTAAGGGGAGCAGTGCAGCACTTTTTATTAACTTATTCGTTGATGTACAAAATATTTTACAAAAGGACCTTTTTAAATGCGAAACTTGATGGACTTCCTGTACCAAATTAGGGGGTAGTATCACCTTGTGATGTTTTTCACGTTTTCTTCATTGGCTTAAAAACTCCTTAAAATATCCAGGAGTGATATGGATGAATGAGGGGGAGAAACTTGTACCAGGTGTACCGGTATGAATGCGTGTTTTTTTAAAAAGTAAAAAACATTTTTTTTTTAAAGTCAAAAACATTTTATTCGAATTATTGGCCATCGCTTTCTATACATTTCGACATTTTTATAGAAGCTCCCTTTTTCATAACAAATGTAAAAATTGATGTTCCAAATGTCTTTGTTGTTTGTAAACATTGATGTTCCAAATGTCCTCGTTGTTTGTAAAAATTGGTGTTCCAAATTCCTTTTTGTTTGTAAAAATTGATGTTCCAAATGTCCTTGTTGTTTGTAAACATTGATGTTCCAAATGTCCTCGTTGTTTGTAAAAATTGGTGTTCCAAATTCCTTTTTGTTTGTAAAAATTGATGTTCCAAATGTCCTTGTTGTTTTTGGATATATAAATAATAGATTTATTTGAGTTCAAACATTTCTTTTATTATATGCGCTCTGTGTTCACTATTTCAAAAAGGGTGTCCCAAATGGCGATCTTGCGTTTCCATGTTAATCATTAAAAATTGCGATTAAAGTAAGCCGCACAGGAATACGAACATGATTATGATATTTGATACGAAAAGAAATAAAACAGAAAGAGTCTCTGACAGATTATTTGCGGATAGCGTCCCAAATATCGTGTATTTATGGATTATTTATTATAAAGCAGGATTATAACAAATCATTATGGAAAATTTAACAAACCTCATGACTTGCTAAATAAGTCCAAGACCGGTTCCCGGTTGTAGTGCCGATGATGATGATGAGGATTATACCAGGTGTACCGGTATGGAGTTTTTGTTAAATAAAACACTAATTTTAAATGGGAAATTAAAAAACATTTTATTCGAAGTATTGGCCATTGCTTTCTACACATTTCGACCACCTTTCTGGCAATTTGTGGATACCACACAAATAAAACCGGTCGTCTTTTGAGGCAAACCATTCGGAGACCCAATTTTCGACTTCTTTGTAGGAATGCTACTCAGCCAATGCGTGTCCCATCGATGAAAACAAATGGTAGTCGAAATCAGCCAAGTCTGGTGAATGCGGCGGATGGGGTAACACTTCCCAGCCGAGAGCTTTTATTGTTTCTTTGACGGGTTTTGCTGTATGACTCGGAGCATTATCATGTAACAAAATTACCTTTTCGTGTCGTGTGGCCCATTCTGGTCCTTTCTCCATCAATACATGGTTCAAATTGATCATTTGTTGTCCGTAGCGTTGCCCATCAACAGTTTCGCCAAGTTTTAGAAGTTCATGACACACCACCCGCTTCCGGTCGCACCAAACACAGAGCATTGTCTTTTTTCCGAACCGATCTGGCTTTGCAGTCGATGTTGACGTTTCTCCTGGATGTACCCAAGATTTTTTTGCGTTTAAGATTTTTAAAATAAATCCATTTTTCATCACCAGTCACAATTCGATGCAATACTGACTTCCTTTCGTGTCGTAGAAGCAACGTTTCACATGTGGTGTTTCGCTTTTCCATCTGCCTGTCATTCAATTCACGTGGCACCCAGTTTCTACAATTTGGGTTCTTTCCCATAGCTTTTAAACGGTCAGAAATTGTTTGTTGTGCAACTTTTAACATTTGTGCCATTTGGTTTTGACTTAAAGTGTCATCTTGATCCAATATTGCTTGCAATTCGGCGTCTTCAAGCTTTTGTGGCGGTCTTCCACGTTCTTCATTTCGCACATCACAATCATTATCTCTGAACCGCTTAAACCATCTTTTGCATGTTGCTTCCGATAGAGCATGATCACCATAAGCCTCGACAAGCATTCGATGCAACGCTGCAGCACTTTTCTTCAAATGAAAACAAAAAATTAATGCTTTCCGCAAATCATCATTTTCTGGAACAAAATTCGACATTTTTAACAGGATTAAAAAAAATGATGTTGTTTGTACAATGACTTGATGCATACTAAATATGTTTGACAGGTGTCATAGCAACCAAATAAAAAAACAATAAGGGCTCGTTCACAACAAACGTTCCCTATCGATACATTTGTATCTTGACGCTCACTTTAAACCGGTTCACCTGGTAAGTGAGCCAAATCGTTTTTCCGAGCGAAAGTTAGCGGTTTTCGAGTGCGCGGAGTCACTATTATTCTTTATACGAATTATTCCTACAGATATCAGTGATTTTAATTTTTACTAATAGATGTCTCGCTATACCGCAAACCTACAATAGTAAGAGTAATCTAGTCGCAAAGGTTAAGATGGGCCGGACACGTAGCGCGAATGGGCAACGATAGGACCGTGCATAGAATTCTTGATGGCAAGCCAACGGGGAAGACACCGAGAGGACGGCCGCGACGGAGATGGAAGGAGAATGTTAGGTTTGACCGCGAGGAGTTCGGATCGGATGGTCGAACGTGGAAGGAGAGCGCACAGGACAGGGAACAATGGCCGAGTCGAGTCGGTGAGGTCATGAACTTCCGGGTTCCTACGGGCCAATAAATAATAATAAACATGTCTCGCCTACCCCAATTTCAAGCCGAGCAACCAGCTGTTTGTCCGTTAAAACTACTAATTCCGTTAAAAATACGAATTAAAAACGTTTAGTCCTTTTTATTTAATATTGTTATTATTTATTATTATTATCATATTATTTATTCCTTTTTCTTTTAAGATAGACCTCAAATTCAGCAATCTAGGTTCAAAGCCAAGGGCAGATAATTTGAAGACGATAAGGTTGTGGGAGATTTTGTCAAAGGCTTTGGAGCGGTTCCACGAACCGCACAAATCACCATTGGCTGAGATGTCTTCGTTCCACCAAGGAACATACTCACCTATAACCAAACTTCACGAACCGCGCAAATCACCATAGAATGAGATGTCTTCGTTTCACAAAGGAACATACTCACCTATACCCGAACTTCACGTGCCCACAGACACGTGTCCCCAAAGTCCACCTGTTCACCCGACCAAAGGTGACACTCATACCGGTGTCAACGACCCCACGTATCCACAGATACGAGGACCGCAAGTCCCGAACAATTTTCCTACGCCTGCACGGCGATCGAAGGACATGACCCAGTATAGAGTGTGCATCGATCCATCAACTGGATAAACGCAAACAGTTGGCACAGCTGCGCCAGATGTCGACAAACATCACATCCCAGGCGAGAAGCCAATTGCCGGAAAACAATCCGTCGGCAAAACCTTTGTCTCTGATGCAATGCATTTCGTCTAAACAAAGGCCGTTGCGCAGCAACAGCAATAAACGAAAACGCTGTTCCCATAGGGAAAAGCAAACACGACCCCAGGATCGCCTAAAGTAAACCACACATTCGTTTGTTTGCATAAGCAACGCAACAGACGTGTAAAAATGCTGATGAACCCACAGACGACAATCCCCGCGTCTGTATGTGTGAGCGCGATCTTCCCTGGTGGAGAGATTCTCGATTGAGAGAAAGTCACCACCCAGAGAAAGCGAAAGGAGAAAGAAAACTATGGGGCGAATGGAATCATCCCCAGAGAAGAAACAGCAGTCGACATTTAGAATCTCTCGAGAGTGCATAAGAAGAGGAAACGACAGGACGCCACGGGTGTGTAATTGTACGAACAAAAAAATTGAAAAATATTCGTTTTCGCTTATCTATAGTAACAGTAGAAACAAACAGTGAGATTTCAAATTGAAAGATATTCGTTTTCGGTTATATTTAGTAACAGTAGAAACAAAACAGTGCTATTCAAATCCAAAAGATATTCGTTTCGGTTATGTACAGTGACAATAGAAACAAAACGAGAATTAAGTGTAATTGATTATAAACATGATGTAATGGAACTACTTTAATAAAGAACTCAATAAAAAGAGCGTAAGCAGTAAAAAACAATCTCGCAGTGTTTTATTTGTAACTGTCTTCGTTCCGTATTCGTTTTGTGTATAGTGTTTGGTGGAACACATTCGACCAACACCAAAATCCGCCAAAGTTTCGCTGGGGCCGTTTGAGACCATGTCGATTTCCTTACCATGTTCTAGGGATGAGGGTGTAAAGGACATGAACTCTAGAAGGTTGGTTGTCGTTGATCAGCCATTAAGAAAACTCTGTTGCCTTGACGAGATAAACGCCTTTTAACGATAACTAAGAATTTCGTAAAGAATGCATTCGAAAATCTTGGGTAAGTGGGAGAGTTTAGCAATAGGGCGGTAGTTGGTGACATCGTTTTTGGGGCCCTTTTTGTATATAGCTATACAACATTTATTATTATTTATTTATATTTATTACTCACGTGTGTGTGACCAACCACCTTTGGTTCTTCGCCAGAGTTTATTTTTAAATGAGAGGCCTTTCTGTTAGTGTTGATTTATTTAATACTGTTAACTCTACATGCTTAGGTTGTCTAGTTCTAATTCATTCTTGCCTACAACGGAACTTCCTATTTATACCCAAAATCAAATCAGCATTTCACATCTCTTCCCACGATCCATTTCTCACCTTGGTTGTCTATACTACATGGAGAACCAACCCACAATTTCAACCTTATTTCGACCGCTTTCAGCGCGTCATATCAACCCCTATCTCACCGTTCAGTTAATTCGCCTGAAAATCATGTTTCCCAAATGAACGCATAGCTAAACTCATTATTCTATGCAGACAATGCATAATTGAGTTTACCTACCTTTTCGCCAACGGCAACTCTATTTTGCTAACCCATAAGATTTCCACCGGAACTCGCATTTCATGTCGGTTAGCAACGGCATAGTCTGATCAAACGACGCGGTTGCATAATCATGCAATCGCTGGGGAAATGAACAAAGTATTTAATTTAGTTCCCACGATCAGATTTCCCTAGCCAATTCGGCAACCTTTTCATTTTCCCCAGACACTCCATTCGCTGGGGATCAATGACCTCTTCTTGCAGGCGAATAGCTACGAAACATTTTTCTCTCCTTCTCAATTTTATATTCCCACAGTCCAATGCACTCTGAGATTACCACATTCACCGAATTAGGTCAGTGGGCTATCCTCAGAGCTGCATTGATACATGCAAACAAAAACCAAATCCACCCCGGGATCATTGCACATTGTGTTCCGGTTCTCTCATTTTCCCTTGTCTGTCGTCTATTGAATTAACCGAAGCGTTTATCTACCTCGATGGGCGGGGAACACGAGAGAGCGCAGATGTAAAGATGATCTCGATTGGTTGCTTGTGGTGCAAATCAAAAAGCACCACAACCGCGGTCGGTCACGCCGCCGCTTAATAAGTTGAGTCTAAATTTTAATTACCGCTGTCACAGTGTCGAGAAAGAAGTGTTTCAACTTGTATAATATTTATAAAATTCAATTCAATAATATTAATAATAAGTCGCGTCCCATTATAACTGCCGTCTTTATACATATTCAGAGTGATAAACTACATAAGAAAAGGACTAATCTAATTTACATTAAATTCAACATGTGCTGTGAATCGTGCTATAGCCGTTAATGTCCAAAGACAATATACATACTTACATCCACTTCGTTTAATGTATGAAATATCTATAAAATAAAACCAAAAAAACAAACCATAGTTAAGTCCTAAGTGAAGGAGAAAAACAAAAACAATAAAAAGACAGATTCTCAGCAAAATATCGCTTTTGTGTTTCATTTGCGTTATTTACCTCGTGAACAATCTTCAGCGGACTAGTGTTGGGGGAGTTAGTGAAACAGTGCCCGTGTCTGGCACACCAACTTCGAACCCCCACAAGACAGCCACCTGATGCCAGCCCAGTCGAAGGCCATGCCAACGGCGATGGGAACTGCAACGTTGCAATTTTACCGCCATTCACCCTGAGGTGCCACCCTTACGCCGACTCTGGCTGCAGCTCCACTCCAAGGCCATGGGAAAATTTCGATTCAAGGTGATGCGAATTTGATGTGCCCATAGCAAATAGCATGCATGTGCATGGGTGGAATTTCCTTGAAGGGGATGGGGTGTTGAGTGATCATCAAGGTGATGAGAATTTTTTGTTCGCTTGTAGTAAATATTATGTAGGTGCATGGGCACAGATGGAACGTGGGAATTGCAGAATTGCAAGTTTAGTTGTGGGAACGGAAAATGTATGATAGGGATTTGCGTTTAGCAACAGGTAGGCATGTGATAAAGTTTCACAGCTACACCGAAAGAATTCCGTCGGTTGTAACAGGAAAATAATTTTAATGCTACACCGAAAGAACTTTGGTTTTAAGGTTGTTAAAAGTTGAATGCAACATAAATCATTTGTGGAATTATGATTTAATTTGTGACGGTTAATGTCACATATGCATGCAACACCTCTTTTGTGGGGAATAGGGAGTGAAAGATTTAAGAGGGGATAAGCATTTCTTGAGGAAAAAATGCGGGAGACCATCGGGACCCAGTGTAACCTCGCCTTTAAGTAGGAGTAACCTGGATTTGATTAGGGAAGGGTCAATGGAGTTAGGGAGAAGAGGCCCAAGGAAAACGTTGGTTAAGAAGTCGAAGTAAGATGGGTCTGGAACCAAGGAGTCATTAGTGAATGACTGTTTGAAATGGGTGGCAAAAAGATTAGCAATAGAAAAGTGATCACATGATGTTTGGGAGTTAATGGACAGCGTGGTGGGGTAACCATCGGCCTCCAGTTTATGGTTGACGAACCGGAAAAAGGATTTGGGGTCGTTTATCAGAATGGTCTGAATGTTGATCAGATAGTTATCATAAAGGGTGTTATAGAGTTCAATGAACGGGAAGAAACGGACGTAAAAGTTGAAGTAATCGGGAAGAGTACGATACAGTAGGAAGGTGGCTCATAGTTTGGTCCTTTTACTACGCAGGGAGCCAACCCTCTTGGTTCGGTGTAAACCAAGGAGGGGATGTGGCCGATGTCCGCTGTCTAGTATGAGGTACTTACAGTGAAATAGAAAACAAGATTTTGTTATAAAGGAGAGTAATGGCATTGTCGACGGTTAGGTGATCGTAGTTGAAAGAAAAACTACCGAGGTAGGCGTTAATGAGGCGAAATTCGGTATCAGAAAAGTCGTTGAACGAACTACATCGATTGTCGCTCGTCAAAAAAAAAAATATATTGAAAGTATTGGGTTGTACCACATTAAATGTCCGATTTTTGCTCAGTCGGAAATAAGAAGCTCTCGAGTGAATATCTGTGCCAGAACGTTAAATTTTCTTTTTTTTTTAAGTAAAGTGGTACATGTGTTTGACGTTTGAGCATTTTAGGGTTCGTTACAAGTACAGTTTTTTTTTTTTCTAGCAATTATTTACCATGCTGTCGGCAGTTCAAATTCGTACCCTCATTCTTTTTGAATTTAAAATGAGACATAATGCGTCATAGGCAATGAAAAACATTAATGATGCATTTGGGGATGTTGCAATAAACGAACGTACTAAACGATGTTGGTTTGGAAAGTTCCGTTTGGGAGATTACAGCCTCGAAAATGAACCACGTTGGAAGCCGGAAACGTTAGTTGATGATGATGTTTTAAGAGCAAGGGTGTATGCGGATCCAACGAAATCAGCGCGGGAGATTGCCCAAAGCATGGGAGTATCCCCAATGACAATAAGTCGACACCTTTCTCTCATAGGAAAGGTAAAGAAACGATAAGTGGGTACCCCATGAACTAAACGAGTCCCAAAAATGACGGCACCTGGAAATCTGCGCACCGCTTAAATTAAGAAACCAAACTGAACGATTTTTTGTGATAAAAAGTGGATTCTGTATGATAACCATAAAAGACTGGGCAGTGGTTGGACGCAGGTGAAAAACCAAAACACACCCCCAAGCCCGATCTTCACCCAAAAAAGGTTATGGTGACAATTTGGTGGACATCTTAAGGACCAATACACTTCTCATTTCTTCAAGCAGGAGAAACGATAAATGCTATCAAATATTGTGATGAAATCGATATATTGCATGCCAAATTGACTGAAAAGCAACCTGCGTTGATCAATAGGCATGGCCCGATCTTTTTGCATGACAATTCTAGACCCCATACCTCACAAGTAACGGCGCAAAAATGGTTGCAGTTGGGATTTGAAACTCTTCCGCATTAACCGTACTCTCCTGACATTTTTCCAATGGACTACCATCTTTACCGCAATTTGGGATCATTTTGCCGGCAGAAGGTCTTCCGGAACCGAGCAGAGGTCATAAAAGCCTTTGAAGATTTCATTGCCTCAAAAAGTCAGCATTTCTGCGAAAAAGGAATATTTGAGCTTGTATCACGTTAGAAGAATGTCATAGATGCCAACGGATCCTTAGGCTTAGGTATATTAAATGTCTAAACCACAAAACAATAAGTTGGGAAAAAATAAAGACGTCCGAACGCGAATTGCAATATGCAATTTAGATGTGTAAAGTGTTTAAACAACCACATTATTGGAGAATGCCCGTTGGGTAGAGAACAGCTCCCGGATAAGAATAAGTTATCCCGCGTCCTCTGAAAGACTACATGCCATCCTGCTAACTTTAGAGGTTGTCCTAAATACTAACAATTAAATTAAAATTGGAAGTTAGAAAAAAACAAGTTGAAAAACAGAAACGAATAAAAACTCGTTCTTACAACAACTTCGTGGCCCCTAGTATGTCATACGCTCAAATGGCAGGTGATGTAAAGAATACACAAATCATGGAACAACCACGAAATATCATTAAAACATTTGAACTGGAGGCACAAACATACATAACAGCAATTTTACTGTCCCCACATTCAGCTGCGTTTGAGAAAAAAATCGAAATAATTGAAAAGAAAGTGAAGGAACATATTGTGACGCATATGACAATCAGTACTAGAATATTCTAGAAAGTCCGAAACAAAGTACTAGAATATTCTAGAAAGTACCGGAAAACTGGAGACTATGAGCAATAGAAAATTCGAGGCTATGGAACGGACGGAAACGAAACACCAAATCAGAATGGGGAAAAACGGTATCAATACGTCGCACACAGATCGGGGGAACTAAAAGACGCGATAAGTACGGAAGCGATAAGTCAAGAAATCGTTAAGTGTACGATAAAAGTAACGGTTGTTATTAACGGGCTAATAAAATGTTACATTACTTCAAAATCGATTTAACGGCTCTTGTTTATTAAAATAATTAATCCAGCGAACCCTAAGCTCACTACAATATTATTATCTACTTGACCCTCTTTCCAGATAACTCAATACACTAGTCACAATCTTCACTTCGGCTGAGCTAACTCTTAAAATTATTGTTGTGAATGTAAATTCACTAAGCCGCATGGAAAGGAGGTATAATCTGAGCAATCTACTGGAAGTAGAAGGCTCAGATGTACTTTTGGCTAGCGAAACTGAGCTGAGCTAAAGAGACACGTTGTGTTACAAAAATTATAAAGTTATAAGACGAGATCGTTCAAACTCCGCTCAACGAGGAGGAGTCGCCGTCCTAATCAAAAATGGTCGGTAACACAAATGTACGCAATTTTCAGGTGCTGGAAGCCTCTATGTAGATATTCCTTTGAAAAGCCAAATTCATCTACGAGGGTTGCCTCTTATGTTTCGGGATTTGGCAACCCTAGTGTTGCAATCCGGCAATTGACAGCTCTGTCGTAAAGTTGGACATTTTTGAGGTTATACGCACTCAGAACGTTTTGACATACGAGCGCTATTTGTGTTGTTTACAGTAACTTAAAAGATTCATCTCGGCCCAAAAATGGAATTAAATCGTCAACATTTTCGTGCGATTATTTTTTACAACTTTCGGCGTGGATTAACTCAGCAACAGTGCATGGATGAACTTAATTCAATTTTTGGCGACGAAGCTCCATTAAGGACCAGTGTTTATCGATGGTATGGTGAATTCAATCGTGGTCGTAGTTCACTCCAAGATGAATTTCGTGAAGGTCGTCCAAAATCAGTTGTTGTTCCGAAAACCATTGATGCTGTGCGCGAACTGATATTGGAAGATCGTCATGTGACCTATCGTGAGATTGAGACAACCTTAGGCGTTAGTGGGACCAGCATACATTCAATATTGCATAAACATTTGACTGTCAAAAAAATTTGTTCGCGTTGGATCCCACACAATTTGTCAATCGCCCAAAAAAAAAAGGGTCGTGTCAATTGGTCGAAAGAAATGCTCAAAAAATACGGTCGCGGTGCTTCGAAACACGTCTATGACATCGTGACAGGTGATGAATCGTGGATTTACGCGTATGAGCCCGATAGTAAATAGCAGTCGACTGTCTGGGTGTTTCAAGATGAGCCAAATCCAACAGAAGTTGTTCGCGCACGAAGCACTTCCCAGCAAATGGTCGCCTGTTTTTTTCGGAAAAACTGGACACGTCGCTACCGTACCACTAGAACAACGAAGAACAGTCAATTCTGAGTGGTACACAACCATTTGTTTGCCAGTTGTCTTCCAAGAAATCAGGAAAACCAACCGCCGAAGACGGATCACTCTTCACCACGACAATGCAAGCTCTCACACATCGGCTGCGACAACTGCATTTTTGAGCACCCAAAACATCGATATGATGGGTCATCCGCCGCATAGTCCTGACTTGGCACCGAATGACTTCTTTTTATTCCCGTACGTAAAAAACAAACTGAGAGGTCAACGTTTTTCGACACCTGAAGAAGCGGTTGCTGCATTCAGAATGCATGTGTTGGAGATACCTCAATCAGAGTGGCAAAAGTGCTTCGACAATTGGTTCAAACGCATGCAAAAGTGTATAGATCTTCATGGGGAATATTTTGAAAAACAATAAAGTGATTTTCGATGATCAATATTTGTTTTTGTTCTCTAATCCCGAAATATAAAAGGCAACCCTCGTATATGTAGTTTCTGTTTACGCCCCTGAAGCTCCACAGTGCACACAATTTATCAATGAACTTGATACCTTTTTAAGGAGTCTCTAGTTACACCCGGAAAATAAATACTTCTTTATGGCAGGAGATTTAAATATCAAGCACATTGTTTGGGGTAACCTAATTTCGAACACTAGAGGCAATGCGTTGTTTGACTGGTGTAAGAACAAACGCCTTCGAATAAAAACTAGAATTATACGCTAGAAGTATGCTGTCTTATCCAAGAGAAAATTCCTTTTTAGATTTACTTTTGCTGGACGAGCGAATAAAGTTAGTAGACACGGATTTAACTATTCGAAATTGTCTACGTACAATCGAGTACGATAGTGATCATTACGAACTTGGCGCCGTAATCTATGTTTCAAACGAACACTCACTTCTTGAGCAGTATGACAAGGTACATTCTTTTAACTTTCGAAAAGCACACTGGTCGCGTTTTTATCGGCTAATAAACATAAAATTACGCTCCAATGGAGTAGATCCAGCGACTGACAGGAATCTTTGTAATGACAAAATTGATCATTATCTTTTAATGATGGACAACATTGTTACCAACACAATGAATCATTCTATCGCAAAAATAACTCACCTGGAGGGTCATACAAACCGATACAGAAACTCAACGATTGACGCTTTGTATAGTAAAAGAGCATTTTGCTCTTCAAGCTGAATCTGCTTTATAGACAGTTTAGCTATTCAAATTGCCAGTAGATAAAAACGATTAAGTAACTAATAAAAAACCTTCGAAAACTAATCCGTGACAATTATAGATCAGTAATTAACGAAGACTGGAATAAGAGAATTCAAGCCATTAAAGCTAGTGGACCGAATATGATCCCACAAATAAATAAAGTATTTATAAAGACTGAAAAATTGTCAAACAATGCTAAACGTAGGACTTACCCTGGAACTAGTCAACTCCAAGGAAAGTTAATAATAATCGAAAATCCGCAAAAGAGAGCTCTACATTGCATTTAGTGTAAACAATAAAGCGGATTCCTCACTTAGAAATCAAGACGCGAGTATAATGTTGTAGATGGGTGAACTTACGGACGTTAGTAAGATCTATTAAGAATAAGAAATCTTCAGTAATAGATCGTATTCCAAACATTCTTCTAAAGCACTTGTCTCTTGAAGCAGTACACTGTTTTATTCAACAACGCTCTAAATAATGCACATTATCCAACCCGTTGGAAAACTGCAGTAGTCCATCCCATCCTCAAAAATGCAAGGACAGAAGCAACCCCATCAATCTTCCCTCGATTAGTTTGTTTCCAAACATCAGCAAGGTGTTTGAAAAAATAATAAATAAAGCATTGATAAACTGGAGTGATTAAAATGGTATTATTCCGAGCAACCAGTTCGGTTTCAGATCGAAACACGACACCGTTCATTCCGCGACCAAACTTGTTTCCGATATACAGTGGAACAAAGCACAGCGATAATGCACAGGCACATGTTTGGTTGACTTTGAAAAGGCCTTCGGTACCGTATGGTATGTTCAATTGTCGAACAATTAATTTAATTCCAAAATTCCAAACATCAAAATGCATATTTTCACATGTATTGTATGTACAATCAAACACGTCCATGTCCATTTGATCCACCGACACACAATTCTGGCAATCTAAACATCACAATGCATACACATTGTAACCAGATGTTTTATGACATGCATAAATAGACCCAAATTCCTATCCATATTCTCACCTATTTCCCATGGACTCTGACCCAATTTAGAGTGCAGTATAAACTCTTGTTTGTATTGGCCAGACACACTAATGGATAACAAAAAACCTCAAAAAGGATCTGCAATAAGGGGCGATGTTTCCGAGACTTCCGCGTTGATCGAGAAGCACGGAAGCGAACCGTATTACATGTATATAAGTTATCAAATCTAGGTATGCCCGAATATTTGTTGTACATTACCTACGATATCATAATGGGTAAACAGTTTGTGGTATACTTTGGAGGTATAACATTCAACAAGACCTTTCATATTGAAAACGGTTTGCACTAAGGAACAGTGAATTCTCCCATTTTGTTTACCATTTACACTAGTATTCCAGTAGGTTCTCTCAACCATGCAATTGCATACGCCGACGACATTGTGGTGTGTAGATCTGGAGAATAGATTG
This sequence comes from Microdon myrmicae, assembly GCA_963931805.1. Classification (NCBI taxonomy): domain Eukaryota; kingdom Metazoa; phylum Arthropoda; class Insecta; order Diptera; family Syrphidae; genus Microdon; species Microdon myrmicae. Next base: position 99,175,082 of record OZ007496.1, read on the forward strand.
ATGTCAAAAACAGACTTCTGCAAGATGACTTTAATAGAATCAAGCGTTTTCAAGCGTGGAAATTAGAGATTAATTTACAGAAAACAGAAACTATCCTTTTCAGAACGTCCTTGTCCGGGGCATCGGGGGATACAAAACGGAATTGGAAAAAAGTGTCCATTGTAGGAAATAATAATCTTCCTCTACAGGTAAAAACTGTAGTTAGATATCTTGGTATCTGGCTTGATCAGTATCTTTACTATGATAAGCACATAACAACAGTCCTTACTGCAGCTAAAAACGCATATACTACGACAAGAAGTCTCTTCCTTCCTGTCTTCTAGACTCCAAAGTACAAATAATTTCGTACTGGGCATTCAACCGATCAGTATTTGTGTATGGTTGCCCAGTTTGGTATAATATATCTCCATTCCACATGGAGAAGTTTTCGGTGTTGGAGAGGCAATGTTTGCATTTCTGCCTTAGAAAGCATAGAACACCAGAGTCGTAACATAAGGAGTGCTACGCCAATAAAGTCCTATACGACAAATCAGGACCAAATAGATAACTTCATAATCAAAATTATCCGCGGCCACATGTAAGGGCAATGTTTATTGAAAATAATCTTATTTCGGGAGCACTCTATCCCAATGATATGTATATGGAGAGTACTCTTCAGAATGGGTTTATTCCCCCACAAGTGTTCCCTTTCTTGAATAGAAAAGGTCTTATCCAAGACAAACATAAAGTCCCCATTATTTACCACACTTTCCCTGGTGGCACTGTTAAAGAGTTCTCCATGATAGCGATATATCTAATGCTCCAGATCGCCTAGGTTTCAGTATGATAAATCTAAAAGAGACTGAGCTCATTCCAACTGGTGGTGGGGGTGTGACGAAGCAAGGACAAAGGATGAAGAGAGCGCAACGCCTTCATTTCCCTTTCCTAGATCTAATATTAGTTTTCGGATTATTTTCGTCCATTCAGTTTTATTTTAATAACTAATGATGATTCATTTGGAACTAAAATTCTTGTGTTCGAACAAAAAAAAAAAAAAAAGGAGGTATAAAAAAAGGACGCCGTCGTATATATATATATATATATATATATAGATATATATATATATATATATATATATATATATATATATATATATAATATACAAGGCGGTGCAAAATTAATCACCCTATCGGAAGATGTTGTAATTTTTGCGAATGACGTCGTACGTCAATCATATTTGACATTTGTGAACTAGACAGGTGCAGTATACAAACAGACAAGCAATGGAGTGCTATACTCCGCAAGAGTGTGGAATAATTGTGTCGATATTTTTGACCAATAATCGCTCGGTGGTGTTAGCACAGCGTGAATTTCGACGTCGATTTCCTAGACGTGTCTACTGGCCAGTCATTCCGGCGGTTAGCTACTAGACTCGAACCGTGTGGAACTAAAGGAGACCATGCAGGGCGCGATTACCACCGGACTGGTCGTTCGGCCGAGAATATCGCGGCTGGGGCTGCCCATGTCGCTGAGAACGAAGAAACATCAACCAGACGACGGGCCATGCAATTGGGCATCACCAGACGCACCCTGCAGCGAATTTTAGTTAAAGACTTACACATGTTCCCATACAAAGTGCAAACAGTACATCAGTTAATGCCTGCTGAACCTCAGTCGCGTGTGAATTACTGCACTGAAAATCTGCGTGTGATGCACGAAGAGCAATTACATCCACTCAAAGCCGCTGTGTGGTGCGGCGTTCACCAGGTGAGGAGTGACTGGGTTGTATTTTTTTAAGGGGGCCATTAGCAATACGGTCACTGTTACTGGCGAACGCTACAGGGCCACGATAAAGGACTTCTTTCTGCCGGAATTGGATGAGCGGGGCTTGTTGAAAGATGCGGTTTCAACAAGACGGTGCAACCACACACACAGCATGAGCCACAATGGATATTGTGAAGGAAGCGTTTCCTGGTCGCGTAATCTCTCGTTTTGGCCATTTGGCATGGCCAGCAGGATCGTCCAATTTAACCATCCCAGATTTTTTTCGTTGGGGTTATTTGAAGTCGCAAGTTTATGCCAACAAACCTCAGACAATCGCAGCCCTTAAGGAGAATATTCGACAGTAATATGAACAGTTATCACCGGAAATCTTGCGGAAAGTCATGGAAAATGCGATAAAACGGGTACAAATGTGTATCAACACTGGCGACGGCCACTAGACGGCTATTATCTTTTCCACTTAACAAAAAAAAATGTTAAAGGTCCAAATAAAGATTTTCATCACGCAAAATCATTTTTTTATCATTTAGTAAAAAAGTAATTCACAAACAAAATTGGATGATTAATTTTGCGCCACCTTGTATATGTATACTAGGTGTATGCATACGCTTTTTCCGGTTTAACTAAGAGATAGCGCCAGCGAAAAGCACGCAGGCTATTAACTTGACACATACGCCATTTTGTTCGTCTGACATTTAACTACAAACACACACAAGTTGTATACCCACCTGTCACGTGGGAGACCGGGGTTCCATTCCCCCTTCGGGGAGCCTCTGGTGCAAGACTAATGACCTTGCCCGAAAAAAAACAAATCATTATGGAAAATTTAACAAGCCTCAGGACTTGCTAAATAAGGCCAAGACGGGTTCCCGGTTGTAGTGCCGATGATGATGATGACACAAGTTGAGTCCGCCAAAAGCTACCGTCATTGTTTTATTGTTCAGTGATCATGTCGAGTTTTGTAACTGAAAAAAAAAAAATTTGCGGCACGCATTGTTTTTCATATTTAATCTAAAGGAAAGGGGTGTTGAAAGTCAACGTTTGCTGGTAGAAACATATGGTGAACACGCTCCATTAATTAGAACATGTGAGACATGGTTTCGACAATTTAAAAGTGATGATTTCAATGTGAAAGACAGTGAGCGCTCTGGTAGACCACAAACATGTGAAGATGAGCAATTGCAGTAGTTTTTGGATGATGACCCAACTCAAAGTTAACGGCAATTAGTAGGAGCATTACATGTGTCACAAGAAACAATGAGCAGACGTTTACGAGCAATGGGGAAGATCAATAAACTCGGTAAATGGGTCCCACACGATTTGAATGAACGTCAAATGGAAAATCGCAAAGTCACTGGTGAAATGCTGCTTCCACGTCACGAAAGGAAATCATTTTTGGATCGAATTGTTACGGGTAACGAAAAACGGATTTATTTTAAAAACCCGAAGCGGAAAAATCGCGACTTTCACCTGGCGACCGGGTCCTTCAACACCAAGGCCAAATCGCTTCAGCAAGAAGACCATGCTCTGTGTCAGGTGGGACCAGAGCGGTATTATGTATTAAGAACTGTTGAAGTCCGGCGAAACCGTCAATACACAACGATATCGTCAACAAATGCTTAACTTAAACCACGCATTTATCGAGCGACGACCGGAATGGGACACAAGGCATGGCAAAGTGATTTTGTTACACGACAACACGCCGTCTCATATAGCGAAGACACCTCGAAATTGCTTGGATAGGATATACTTCTGCACCAGCCGTAATTCCCAGACTTGGCGCCATTTGACTATCACCTCTTCGCATCACGCGCACGCAGAGCAGCACTTCAGCGATTTCGAGGAATTTGGAAAATGGCTCGATGAATGGTTTGCCGCGAAAAACAAGCGGTGTATATGGTATATATATATATATATATATATATATATATATATATATATATATATATATATATATATATATATATATATATATATATGAGTGCGGACTGAAAAGTTTCCGACCTAATAGAGATTTTTTTTTCTTAACATTTATTTTTATTTATTTTTCTACATAGACTCCTCTCTAACGCGTTCACGAAGGTTCTCCTCATTTGACGAAAATCTCTGTCCTCCGAGAGCAATTTTTAGATTAGGGAACAAAAAGAAGGCGCTTGGGGCAAGATCTGGTGAGTAAGGCGGATGGTCAAGCAGTTCAAACCGTAATTCCAAAACTCGGATTTATTGCGCCTGAACTGCGCCAACAGAGCCTTGGAAATATTCGTTCGAACACGTTTTTGGTCTAAGGTGAGCAAACGCGGCACCCAACGCGCGGACAGCTTTCTCGTGCCAAAGTTATGATTTAATATGTGACAAACACGTTCTTTTTTCATAGCCCCTGCTATCTCTCTCACTTTAATTCGGCCGTCGTCCTACACCATTTGGTCAACTTTAGCGATGTTATCGTCAGTTGTTGCAGTTTTGGACGTTTGGACGTCCCGAACGTTCATCGTCTCCCAAGCTCCCACGGTCACGTTTAAATTCAGCTGTCCAAAATTTCACAGTGGTTAATGATGGTGCAGAGTCCCCATACACAGAGTCCGACTCATCTTTGATTTGCGTAGGCGTATTGCCTTTCAAAAACAAACATGTAATGAGAGCTCGATACATAATTTTGTCCATTTTCACAAAAACACTCACATCGACTCACTCAAACGACAGTCAAATAAAAACTACCCGCCCAAATTGGCTGAAATGTTGGTGAGTAACTGCCAAAAGATGCACAACTACATTCACTAGCTTTTATCGACGAGTGCTGCTATCTTCACGTTGAGGTTGCACAATTTTCAGCCCACCGCCGTATATACACATATATATATATACACACACACATATATATATATATAAATATCTATATATATCATCATCGGTACTACAACCGAAAACCGGTCTTGGCCCTATTTAGAAAATCTTTCCATCGGTCCCGATTTCCGGCCGATGTCATCCAGTTTGGCACTCCCAGGCTCTGGGCGTCCTCTCCATCGCAGACAAGGCCTGCCGCGCTGTCTCCTTTCATACATCCTGTCACAAGGGCCTTTCCGGGCATGGTCCTCTTCGCTCATTCGAGCTAGGTGTCCCGCCCAACGGATTCTACCGAGCTTGATTTTCCTTACAACATTAGCTTCAATGTAGATCGCGTACAACTCATGGTTATGGCGTCTCCGGAATCGTCCACCCTCACATACGGAGCGAACAATTCTCCTTAAGACCTTCCTATCGAACGCAGCTAAAAGTTCAGAGTGCCTTTTCTTGAGCATCAGGTCTCGTATCCATACATGAGTACTGATAAGACCATGGTCTTGTACAGTAGCAGCTTGGATGTTCTGGATAAATTTCGGTATTTAAAGACCCTTGATAGACCATAGTAGGCTTTGTTGGGTTTGATCGGCCGTTCGCGTATTTCTTCTTACATATTGTTATCGGCTGATACTATTGACCCAAGGTAGTTAAAGGATTGCACTACTTCAAATTCGTGCTCCGCTATCTTTATCGTTTGACCAACGTTAGGTCTTCTCTTTTGTTGCCATCATGTACATGTACTTTGTTTTTACCTCATTAATGTGCAGTTCCAGTCTTTGTCGCGCCTGCTCGATCTGGGTGAAGAAGTCCTGTACAGCCGAATAGGATCTACCGAAGATGTCTCCGTAGGCAATTATCTGACCGGACTTGGTGACAATAGTCCCTCTATTTGTAATTCCAAAGTCACGGATTGCTTTCTCCAACGCCAGGTTGAAGAGGAGGTAGGCCAGACCCTTTGGACCTCTTATCGGAGTCATTCAACATGTTTTTGGTTTGGACAGCAATCCCGATATTTTTACTTGACTAGTTGCGTTGGTCATGGTCAACCTACAAAGTCGTATCAATCTGTTTGGAATGCCGAACTCTATCAAGGCATTATATAGTTCTACGCTGGCTATGCTGTCGTAGGCGATTTTAAAGTCTATGAATAGATGATATAATGGAATTTTCAATTCCAGACATTTTTCCATCGCCTGCCTAAGGGTGAACATCTGATCAATCGCTGATTTGCCTGGGATGAAGACACACTGATATTGACCAATGATGACTTGGCGTATGGGGCTATCCGATCTTGTAGGATAGAGGAGAGTATGTTATAGAGAGTACTCAGCAATCTTGTACCCCTATAGTTGCTGCACACTGTGATATCTCCTTTCTTATGTATAGCGCAAATTATTCGGCGACCTAAATCTTCCGGCATCTCCCCTTGCTCCCATACGTGCACCACGATCTCATGAATAGCGTGATGTTACGTTGTCCCTCCTTGTTTGATCAGCCCAGCTGGTATGCCATCAGCTCCCGGGGCTTTATTTGATTTGAGCTATCTTATGTCTTTTAATGTTTTCTCAATTCTGCGTGGCGGTAGCATTTGGTCTTGATCTTGCATTGGTGGAGCCTCCAGTTCTTCTGTGAGCTGATCATTTAGGAATTCATTGAAGTGCACACGAGAACGTCTTCAGGATCGGTGATCAGATTACCCTCTTTAACCTTTTAGTAAGTACAGCGTGATGTGTACTGTGTCATACTGCGGATTATTCGGTAGAACTTCCCCGCATCGTGCGTACTTCGCTCTCTACTTTTCCCTATTTCACAGGCAAGCCTTTTTTCCCAGGCACTTTTCTTTTGTCTGTGAAGTCTTTTTTCAGATTTTCTGAGCTCTTTGTATTTCTCCTCGCGGACCCGCGTCATAAAAGACTGCTGCATTGTCCGGTATGCAGCATTCCTACGTTCTTCGAGGGCGAGTCTTAACGCGTAACGGAAGGTGTTGCTGGTTTTCTCACTGCGTAAGGCAGCCGTGTTGATTCGAACCTGACCCGCTGATGCAATACGTCTCCGTAAGGTAATCCGCACTCAGAAAATTATACCAACAAGATAGTGATCCGAGTCGACGTTGGCACCTCGGTACGTTCGTACCGTCATCAGGCTCGAGGAGTGGCGGGGATCTATGAACACTTGGTCAATTTGGTTGCGAGTGGCTCCATCAGTTGATACCCAGATGGGTTTGTGGATGTCTTTACGCGAAAACCTGGTATTTGTAACGACCAAGTTCTTTGATGCTGCCAGTTCGATGACTCGTAGTCCATTGTCCTTAGTGTTTGGATGCAAACTATGGGAACCTGTGTAGTGTCTGAAAACCGGCTCCCGACCTATTTTTGCATTGAAATCATCAAAGACGATTTTCACATCGTGTCTTGGGCAGGCAATGAGAGTCCGTTCGACGTTCTCATAGAATTCTTCACTTTCGTCGTCAGGGGACTCCTCTGTAGGTCCGTAAACGTTTATAAGGGTTTTGTTCTTAAACTTGCCTCGCACGCGAGGAGTGCACAGCCTTTAGTTTATTACATTAAAGCCGATAATAGCAGACTTCAGGTTTTGGTTGACTAGAAAGCCTACCTCGACCACATGGTGTTTTGCATGACAGCAATAATAAATGACATGCTCGTTTCTTTGAATAACACCACTCCCCGTCCATCTTATTTCTTGTAATGCTGTTATGTTAGCCTTATATTCGGTCAGGGCATCGGCTCGCTGCTGTGGCGCTCGAGCTCTGTATAGTGAGTGGACGTTCCGTGAGAAAATTCCCAAATCGTTTAACCCTTTTCGCTTCCGTGGTCGTCGTCGTGTATTAGGTCCATATCCGAGACTTGTTAGTTTGTCCATAATAATTTGTTTTTCCGGGCAAGGTTATTAGCTTTGCGTCAACCTTTCTCATAATGTCATTGCATGCATTGGTTCACTATTTTGCGGGTGCCGAAGTAGCTATACAGGGGTGCCAACTTGGATTGAACAGGGACAAGGATCGTCCTGGCCTTCGCCGGGTTGAAAGCAATCAGTGACTTTGCCCTGTATGTTCGCTCCCATCCCCATATATATATATATATATATATATATATATATATATATATATATATATATATATATATATATATATATATATATATATATATATATATATATACATATATACATATACATACATGATATACATCTATATATATGTATATATATATATATTTGTATAATTATATATATATATATATATATATATATATATATATATATATATGTATATACAAATATGTACGTATGGTATACATACACTAATGATTATATATATATATACGAGTATATATATATATATATATATATATATATATATATATATATATATATATATATATATATATATATATGTATATATATATATACTAATGGTTATATGTATATACTAATGGTTTAAGCAATAAAAAACGATTTTGCGAACCATCAGTGTGGTTTCCCCCCTTAAGTAATGCCCTTTAAACGATGTTACCTTCGATTAGTTTCTTTTCTTTTTTTTTATATATTTGGTGCAATACGTAAGTTTGAAGTTATCTGAAGTGTTTGTCGGTTATTTTATTGTCCTGTATTTTTGTGAATTGAATTAACTATAGAGAGTTTTATTTCTGAGCAACACATGAATTAGAAGAATATTTAGGAAAAAAAAAACGGCATCTATTCTAACTGACCTTTACTAAGACTTTAAGTTAGTGGTTATGATTAGACTTATTGATAAGGCAGACGAACACGTAAGCGCTTTCTTACAATCTAACCTAAAGTTCAAGCCATGCATGGACTGAAAGCCTACTTGTATTTGGAAATATATCATCACGCCTCTATTATCGCCTGGGCAGAAAAAATGTTCCTCCCGGGCAGATACATTAGGAAGAAAATTGCCATTCTAAGATCAGTTTCAATCAGTCGGTCGCGGAGTTAAGACGCTTCAAATAGCAGAAGTTGTCCCGCGAGTTTGTGTAAGTTTCTTTAATTTAATCATAGTTTTTGTGGTGATGTGTTAATATAATAATGTTTTCAAATCAAAATCAGTGTTAGGGGTGGTATGAAGTAATTAGGGGTTATCTGTTGAGCTTAAGAAATTGGAATTAATAGCACCGGAAGTGCTGCCGAAAGTTGGAAACATTTAAAATATATAAAGAAAAAAAAAAACAGGCGAAGGTTGCTGAGTGAAGACACAAGTTTTTGGGTCATAATCTGAATTTTATATTTTGAAATCCCTCAGAATTTGGGTCATATTATTTAAGGTCTCTACAGTTTTCTTTTATTAGATAATATAAAGCAGTCTATACAATTAAATTAGAAATATTTTATTAGAAGGGCAGAAAGGATTTAAATAAAATGTACAGAAATGATATAAATAAAATTTACTGAAAGGATTTAATTAAAATTTACAGAAAGGACTTAAATAAAATGTACGTGTTTTTGTACTATACGAAGAATTTAGATAATAAAATGTATAGAAAAGATTTAATTTAACTAAAATTTATAGAAAGGACTTAAATAAAATTTACGCGTTTTTGTACTATACGAAGTATTTAGATAATAAAATTTATAGAAAGGATTTAATTAAAATTTACAGAAAGGACTTAAATAAAACTTGCGCGCTTTTCTACTATACGAAGATTTTAGATAATAAAATTTGCACAAAGAATTTAAATAAAATTTACGCGTTTATGTACGATACGAAGAATTTAGATAGCTAATTTTTGGTTATTTATTTTACTGTTAAGTCCGTAGTTGTGACGTACCGGACGATTTGGTAATCTTCCAAATATGGAGTTTTATAATTTAACACAAGGATGTATCTTTGCAAGGCTGTGGTTATGATTTAACATTAATAATAAGACATTGGATTATTACTCAACTAAATTAAAGTAGAGCACATTCGCTTTTAAATGCCTGCCTTAGTTTATGAAAAATTCTTTTTCCTAACCGAACTTATGACTTTATATGAACAAGATTTCGTTTAGGCCATATCCGGATGAAGCTACTCTGGTGTGTATTTGGATTTGTAGATATGAATCATTCTTAATTGCAAAACTCAAAATACCCTTCTTGTATTTATGGTTTGATTACAATCAACCTGAGACATACTTGCGCTCTAAGGACCACAATCACCTTACGGTATTTGACCCCAGGAAAAATTAAGTTGTCTGTGTACATATTTTTAGGGAGAGGAATCATTGATACTTTTATTGTAGATACATACCTAATTAATCCAAACAGGCCTGCAGTTGAGTTCCAAAGTAGTATGAATTTTGTAATATAAAAACTTCGCTTTAAAATTTTTATATGTGCTTTCGCTTACACTTTTAGAAACAGTAGACCCAAATCCCTGTTGCATTTATAGACATAGTTCTGTTATGCAGGGTATTACGATGGTTTTTTTTTTCATAAACTCTTTTATTATAATAACAGCTCTATACACAGAAGGGTGTCTCAAATGTCTTATTGTATTATCATCATCATTATCGGCACTACAACCGGGAACCGGTCTTGGCCTTATTTAGCAAGTCCTGGTGCTTGTTAAATTTTCCATAATGAATTCTTTTTTCCGGGCAAGGTCATTAGTCTTGCGCCAGAGACTCCCCGACGGATTCGAACCCCGGTCTCCCACGTGACAGGCGGGTATACTAACCACTATACTATCGAGGAGCCCTTTTCGATCAATACATGGTTCAAATTGATCATCTGTTGTCGGTAGCGTTGCGCATCAACAGTTTCGCCAGGTTTTAAAAGTTCATGATACGTGATTTCTCCCGCGTGACAGGCGGGTATACTAACCACTATACTATCGAGGAGCCCTTATTATATTATTGTATGATATTCAGGAATTAATCGCCATAAATCAAATTGAAACATACCTGAGTTCTACAGAAACACTGAATATAAGAGCATTTTATACTAGGACAGACTTAATTTTTATAGAAGCCCCATTTTTCATAACAAATGTAAAAATGGATGTTCCAAATGTCCTTGTTGTTTTTGGATATATAAATAAAAGTGTTATTTGAGTTCAAACATTTCTTTTATTATATACGCTCTGTGTTATTTATTTCAAAAAGTGTATCCCAAATGGCGATCTTTCGTTTCTATGTTAATCATTAAAAATTGCGATTAAAGTGAGCCGCACAGGAATACGAACATGATTATGATATTTGATACGAAAAGAAATAAAACAGAAAGAGTCTCTGACAGATTATTTGCGGATAGCGTCCCAAATATCGTGTATTTATGGATTATTTATTATCATCATCATCATCATCATCGGCACTACAATCGGGAACCGGTCTTGGCCTTATTTAGCAAGTCCTGAGGCTTGTTAAATTTTCCATAATGATTTATTTTGTCTGGGCAAGGTCATTAGTCTTGCGCCAGGGGCTTCCCGACGGGGAATCGAACCCCGGTCTCCCGGGTGATTATTTATTATAAAGCAGGATTATACCAGGTGTACCGGTATGAAGTTTTTGTTAAATAAAACACTAATTTTAAATGGGAGAGTAAAAAAGATTTTAGTCGAAGTATTGGCCATTGCTTTCTACACATTTCGACCACCTTTCTGGCAATGTGTAGATACCACGCTAATAAAACCGGTCGTCTTTTGAGGCAAACCATTCGGAGACCCAATATTCGACTTCTTCGTAGGAATTGAAATGCTGCTCAGCCAATGCGTGTCCCATCGATGAAAACAAATGGTAGTCGCAAGGAGCCAAGTCTGGTGAATACGGCGGGTGGGGTAACACTTCCCAGCCGGGAGTTTTTATTGTTTCTTTGACGGGTTCTGCTGTTTGACTTGGAGCATTATCATGCAACAAAATTACCTTCCCGTGTCTTGTGGCCCATTCTGGTCGTTTTTCGATCAATCATCATCATCGTTGGCACTACAACCGGGAACCGGTCTTTGCCTTATTTAGCGAGTCCTGAGGCTTGTTAAATTTTCCATAATGATTTGTTTTTTTCCGGGCAAGGTCACTAGTCTTACGCCAGAGGTTCCCCGACGGGGAATCGAACCACAGTCTCCCACGTGACAGGCGGGTATACTAACCACTATACTATCGAGGAGCCCTTTTCGATCAATACATGGTTCAAATTGATCATTTGTTGTCGGTAGCGTTGCGCATCAACAGTTTCGCCAGGTTTTAAAAGTTCATGATACACCACCCCCTTCTGGTCCCACAAAACACAGAGCATTGTCTTTTTTCCGAACCGATCAGGCTTTGCAGTCGATGTTGACGCTTCTCCTGGATGTACCCATGATTTTTGGCATTTAGGATTTTTAAAATAAATCCATTTTTCATCACCAGTCACAATTCGATGCAATACTGACTTCGTTTCGTGTCGTAGAAGCAACGTTTCAAATGTGGTATTTCGCCTTTTCATCTGCCTGTCATTCAATTCATGTGGCACCCAGTTTCCACACTTTTGGATCTTCCCCATAGATTTTAAACGGTCAGAAATTGTTTGTTTTGCAACATTTAAGCCATTTATTTTTGACTTAAAGTGTCATCTTGATATTGCTTGCAATTTGGCGTCTTCAAACTTTTTTGGTGGTCTTCCACGTTCTTCATTTCGCACATCAAAATCGTTATCTCTGAACCGCTTAAACCATCTTTTGCATGTTGCTTCCGATAGAGCATGATCACCATAAGCCTCGACAAGCATTGGATGCGACTCTGCAGCACTTTTCTTCAAATGAAAACAAAAAAATAATGCTTTCCGCAAATCATCATTTTCTGCTACAAAATTCGACCTTTTTAACAGGATTAAAAGAAATGATGTTGTTTGTACAATGACTTGATGCATACAAAATATGTTTGATAGATGTCTTAGCAACCAAATAAAAAAATATAAGGGCTCGTTCACAACAAACGATCCTTATTGATACATTTGTATCTTGACGCTCACTTCACACCGGAACACCTAGTATATGTAAAATGCAGAAGTCTCTTATTTAACAGGTCGTTCGTGAAGAGTTTTAGAGAAGTATGACCCAAAAGCCCTTGTTATTTTAAGACATTAAGCACTGTCAGGCTGTTGAAATTGTGAGCGATTTAGTGTCGAAAATGTAGTTGCGTGGTAGGAATTTTATTCCTTATATGATGTCGATAAGATCATGTGAGTGACCAAAGGGCACCAACACGTGGCATTATCCAGGAACTAATAATTGAACAGAAAACAGTTTTAAATCATCTGCATAAGGGGGCATATTATTTAATGCTCCGTGTTTGAGTGTCATATTATATGAGATCTGTGGGAGTATTTTGGCGAATCCAAAATATTGGTTTGTTAAAAAAGTCATTTCATTTATTTTATTTGATTTCCAAATGTTAATTTAATTAACTTAACGCACTTTACTCAATAATGTATTGGATGATTTGTTCGAAAACTTTCCGCTATATCTCAGGCAAATTCCGTCTTCTTGAAACTTCCCGTTTTTCTCTGTGAAAACCTTTTCAAGGTGATTGTTGATGAGGAAGCAAAAGTTTTACTATCCAAAGAGTTTTGCAAGGTGTGAATTAAATGACAGTTTGTTGTCCCAAGACTATATGGTAGATGTGGCAAAACGTCCCAACCAAGCTACAATATTGTTTACCGGGGCACAAAATGTGTGTGTGGTATATGGTAGATGTGGCAAAACGTCCCTACCAAGCTACAACATTACAATGGAGAAACATCAGGTCCTTGCGATTGATCACCTCGGGACCTTTATCTGCAATGGCATTAATTTTTGTGGCTGCTCACAGTAGACTTCAGAACTGATCACTATCCTTTTTGGTACCAGCTCGTAGAAAACTGGTCCCTTTCATTCCCACTAGATTGGCAGATTCATCCTCTTTTGGTGATATCCGCCTTTCCTTTCCTTTCCTTTTTTTTCTTTTTTGGTGATATTCGCCTTTGTTTTCCGCCTTTTCCTTTGCTGCATCATCTCATATACTTCAATTTCTTTTTCAATTGACATTATTGTCATTATTGTACTTTATTATTTATTATCCTGTAGTAACCCGGAAGTTTATAACATCACTGGGTCGGCTACGCTCGTTTCCTTTCCTGTGCATTATCTTTCCACGCTTCGCGTTCTGATCCGATCTCTTCAAGGTCGCGCCTAATATTGTCCTCCCATTTTCTTCGCGGTCTCCCCACCGGTCTCTTTTCCGTTGGCTTTTCCATCAAGAAGAAAAGGACTAAGACATTATTGTAGACGATCCATTTTTCGTCGCCCGTGACCATACGCTTCAAGAATGGATCGCTTGATCGTTTGAGATGAGTTGATCACAGTTGTCCATACGCTACATTAAATGAACTTCTCTCAGCTCGTGCAATACACAGACACCGATTATTTTTTATGAATCCTAGCGATTTTAAATGGCTGTAAAAACTACCAGTTGACACTTTTAGAGTGATAGCAAGTTCCCGAACTGGTTGAATGTTTATTTGCTTGCACGACCGCTTTGATTCTATCGTCGTCAATTTCAGGAGTTTCGCCAGAGCGGTATGCACGATTAACTAAAAAATCATATAGTAATATATATTATTATTTAGTAAGGTAATTTATTTAAATACTCACTTACTTGGTCGACCGTGGAGCGGTCGTTGAAGATGTTTCCTGGTGGCAGGTTGCAGGGGGCGTTGAGCTTTGTGCTCCCTTGTTCAGCTTACTTTCTTCTTCGCCAGAAGTTGCTCCTCGAGATGCAATTAATTTAAGTTACTATTCGGGATTTGAGCTCAGTCTAGTAATTACGATTGGTTTGTACTCGTAGTTTTACGTCGAATTAATATTTTTTTGCTTTCGTCGTTGACGATTAGTTTTTATTCGGCGCCAACGCCGTTTTTTATTATTTTCCTGCCAACTAGAATTTGCATAAAGAAGTTTATGCAAATTAGCTACTTGACGATTTTTCTTTCCTTTACAGGTAGAGAGGGGAAATATGCGGGAATTAGTGGGTGTTAGGCGAGGACATGGATGCGAGGTACGTAACAGTGGGGAGAACCAGTTTTAGCAGTAGCTTATTTCGATGGCATTTCTGTCATAAATTTTATATAGCCTTTCCCTTGCTTCAGTTACTTTCTTCTTTTTTTTCAATAAAAAAGCAAAATATGGCGAACATGCTCTTCAAAACGCTCTGTATTTGAACCAGAATTGATAGCGGAAAATTCGACCGAATTGCGTCAACTTTTTTTCTTATTATTAATTGTCAATAAAAATGTACACACGTTTATATCATGTGTAGACATAAATACATATAAATAAATAAAAGTTGCCAAAATTGTTCATTGGAGTACAATTACTTCTTGAATCCAACCAATATTATGGATACGGAATTAACGTGAAGCACACAGCACAAAAGGAAGATCGACAAAGTCATCAGTGCCGTCTACCAAAGCACTAATGTAGCAATCAAAACTTATGTAGCGACCGGTGAAATCTTTACATGCACCCATTCATTGTCTAATGCGTCAGTGTTTTGGTTCTGACCTCTTCTAGCATGGTTTCGAATCACATTCTTCTTTGCCATCGCAAAATGCTCTAATTGGGGAACTTGATGTGATATGTATGTACAAAACACATTCTCATAGGAAATAAGGAGCTTACATCATTTCTTGGCTACACCTGCTTCGCACAAAGTCATCGTAATACTGTTACAAGGGTTCTTCCACGCGTTTCCAACAGGTTTCGCACACACCGCCGTAGTGAAGACCATGGCAACAAAAGAGAGTCGAAAAATCAAAATCACCGGTGCCGTATAGAAAAGCATTTATCAGTGTTTATGTAGCGAGTCGACACAATCTTGCATATATGCGACTGTGGTCTGTTGCATCTGTCTAATCGCGTGGAATTGATCATCATCATCGGCACTATAACCCGGATCCGGTCTTGGCCCTATTTAGCAAGTAAAATTGGATATATCGTCCATAATAATTTTTCGGACATGGTTATTAACCTTGCGCCAAATCGCGTGGAATTCAATTCCCCTAAAAACTGCCGTTGTCTTTAAAGAACTTCTAACACAAATGTCTTGGTTGAGCTTGTCGGACGGAATAAGAAAAGCTCAGAATGTAGTAATTGGCAAAGGATGGGGTGGGTGCTTGGCAATGGAGAAGAGATCAGAAGAACAAGACCGAAAGGATCCCTAAGGAACCTGTACCAATTTGATTTGATTTGAAGTCCGCATTTATTTTAATTCAAAATCAAATTATAAATTTTACTTTATGTAGGACTAAATGTATGTCCCATTTTACATATGTTGTTCTTATGATAACTTACTGGCTCTTTGCAAGCACTCTAAGTTATACAATATCTAGTTTTTTGTTTATGCCTTTCGGTGGACAATGACTTTTGTAATTCTGTTTAGAGTGTAATCAATAGATAAGAGGTCTTCCTCTTTTACATTTTTTCTAACGCAATCTACATATAGGTTTTCTAAGGTTAGGGGCGTTGCTCTTAAAAGGCACACTATATATAGGGACGTGTAGTTTTCTCTTCGTTACAAATTCACCACCAGTTGGTGGTGCGTTAGGGTTCTTCGGCAGCGCAGTAGGTAGCGCGTAAGTTTCATAACCTGTACTAATCTTATAAGATCCTGATTTAGTTCTGTCAAGTATAAACTGAATTGAACGAAGAAAGAAAATTGATTTGTGGTCTATTGATCAGAGATTCATTCACTCCATGCATTTTCGACCAAAGAAGGGAATGCCAAACTCTTTCAAATGCTTTGGGTATATTCTTCCTTTTATTAAAGGAATGCATGGAGTGATTCCCTTTTGTTGCAAAAACCACATCGACAATCCCTCGAGAGGTTAAAGGTTCCAAGATACTTTATGAGTTGGAGATTTATTAACAACTCTATTAACTCCGACAGTAAGTAAGATCGATATGGATCGATAGCGAGCGAGAGATGAAGAGTCGCCTTTATTGGTTTATATATTTGGAGTCTTGTATGTGTTTGGGTTTGTCTATTTGAATGGGGTGTGAAAAAGAAACACTTCAGTAATGTTTCTCCTTCTTTTGGTAACCAAACCTTTCCCTTAATCATGGTATTTGCTCTTTCACCTGTGTCAATTTTAAATGGCTATAAAAACTACCAGTTGACAATTTTACAGTGATAGCAAGTTCCCGAACTGGTTGAATGTTTATTTGCTTGCACCAACGCTTTGATTTTACCGTCGTCAATTTCAGGAGTTTTACCAGAGCAATATGCATGATTAACTAAAAAGTCGCTACAACGGGGCGGGGTGAACTAGTTTTGGCAGTAGCGTTTTTCGATGCCATTTCTGTCATAAATTTTACATCGCCTTTCCCTTGATCCAGCTGCCCTCTTCCTTTTTTTTCAATAGAAAATTAAAATATGACAAAAATGCTCTTCAAAACGCTCCGTATTTGAACCAGAATTGACAGCGGAAAATTGGACCGAATTGCGTCATTTTTTTTTTTAAATTAAATGTCAATAATAATGTATACACGAATTTGAAGTTTATATCACGTGCAGATATAAATAAAAGTTGCCAACATCATTCATTGGTGTACAATGACTTTCTGAACCCAACCAATATTATGGACACTGAATTATCGTGAAGAACATAACACTAAAAGAAAATCGACAAAGTCATCAGTGCCGTCTACCAAAGCACTAATGTAGCAACCAGAACTTATGTAGCGAGCTGAGAAGTTTTTACTTACACCCAGCCGTTGGTTCCGAAGGCTTCTAGCATGCTTTCGAATCACATT
Source organism: Microdon myrmicae (assembly GCA_963931805.1). NCBI lineage: Eukaryota > Metazoa > Arthropoda > Insecta > Diptera > Syrphidae > Microdon > Microdon myrmicae. The sequence continues at coordinate 99,192,462 of OZ007496.1, forward strand.
CTTCTTTCGCAGCGCAGTAGGTAGCGCGTGAGTTTCATAACCTGTATTGATCTTATGAGATCCTGATTTAGTTCTGTCAAGTATATACTGATTTGAACGAAGAAAGAAAATTGATTCATTTTCGACCAAAGAAGGGAATGCCAAACTCTTTCAAATGCTTTGGGTGTATTCTTCCTTTTATTAAAGGAATGCATGGAGTGATTCCCTTTTGTTGCAAAAACCACATCGACAATACCACGAGAGGTTGAAGGTTCCAAGATACTTTTGAGTTGGAGATTTATTAACAACTCTATTAACTCCGACAGGAAGTAAGATCGATATGGATCGATAGCGAGCGAGAGATGGAGTCGCCTTTATTGGTTTATATATTTGGAGTCTTGTATGTGTTTGGGTTTGTCTATTTGAATGGTGTGTGAAAAAGAAACACTTCAGTAATGTTTCTCCTTCTTTTGGTAACCAAACGTTTCCCTTAATCATGATAATTGTTCTTTCACCTGTGTGTGAATGGTATTTTGGGGCCACTACTATAAATCAGTATCATTGGCGCATGGCTAATAACCTTGCCCGAAAAAACCAATTATTACGGAAATGTATCAAATTTTACTTGCTAAATAAGGCCAAGCCTGGATCCCGGTTATAGTGCCGATGATGATGACTACAAATCAGAAACGCGCTTTTATTAGACCAGAATAGTTGGCGATAGTGCCTTTTTTTCGCATACTAATTGTTAACTTTTCCCGTATACGATTGATAGTTGGTTGCATATTTGTCTGGTCTACAAATCTCGGCTACAATTTCTGTGTGTCATAACTGTTCTCGGATTCAATATGCTCCATACATTCTGCTTACGTAGGGTTAACCATCGAGTCGACGTTATTTTAACGGTTGGGCTTTATTTATTCCCATAAATGGATTTTGGTTTCACATTTATTTTTTTAATTTTACTGCCTTTCAGAATTGACGCAATTAGGACTTTTCGCAATGCCCTCTTATCCCAAATGAAGGCGCCACACAATGTTAGCTGTTATAGTTTCATTCTTTTGAAAGTTCATACAAATGATACCCTTTCCAAAATCTAATCTGTAGCCAACATGCGTGTGACACACCGCATGACCTATAATTTGCACATGATAGAAAGATCATCTAGAAAATTTACTCAAATAGAGAGAAAAGACTAAGGAAAAAAGCTAGAAGCAATGATACCTAATCATATGATAAGGCACGCACTTAAACTTATTTTATAAGGGTCGAAAAGTTATCAAGCTTTCCTTACCGAAAATAGTGTCTTCATTTTGGAATCTTCGTGTTGTACTAACTTGAGCAAGTGAATAATTGAAATCTAACACAAACAAAAAAAAAAAAAAAAAAAAATAACAGCAAATTATTAATAAACTTAATACATAGAACTAGAGTTATCTTAAAGCCAACAGTCAAAATTTGAAACCCATAGACCTAGTCCCCTTAGGTTGGAGTCAGTAGTGTTCTGAAGTTCGATAACGTTAGACATTTGTGTATTCAATTTCAGATTTCTACAAAATGGAAATACAAATTAACCTCACAGGGAATGTAGAAGACTAATGATAAAATTTAAAAAGAAAGAATTAAATAAAATTCTTTAAAAAATAAATAAAACAAATCTCAATGTGCGAATTGTGTAATGGTGAACAAAGTGACGAGAAAGACTTCGTTTAAACGGAGAAAATATAAAATTCCCTTCGACGGTCGGCCGTGCTGTTCATCCATCCACGACTTTACCATCCCGCCGACAATCAAACGCCTGCCACAATCGGTGATCCTCATCAGCGCCACCATTATCACCGTTTGCGTCGTTTGGAGTTCAATTATAGGTTATGCGGCTGCCGCCGAAAGGAAACCCGATGATAGTAAGTGTAACACTAAATTTATTGTTTCTCTAACCAATATATATCGATATGTCGTGTGTTGTAGCAATTAAATTTTATATTCATCATTACGCTCTGGGTGTTGCATATTCAATAAATTCCGTTCTTATTAATTGAATGGAATTGACGCCACGCATTGTTATAGTTTGATTACCTATTTTTGTAACGTACCACATTGCATAGGCTTCGCATAGATGCAGTCGCTTACAAATACGGCCTTCATTGATTTAATTGGCCGTTAAATTGATTTATTTTTTGATCACGAGTAATTAAAGTGATTGTAAATTGTGCAGATTCAAAACGCAAACATTTGTTAATACGTGCTTTATCTACGGGTATTTTACAACTGATATTATACTGATTTAGAGAATCATAATGTCGTTAAGACTAGACATGGAATATTCGAGTTTTTAAGTCCGCGCAACTTTATTCAGTCAAAGAATCGGGTTAAGGTTTCTAGGTTTAAAATTATTCTTTTCGTGTACTGATATTTAGTTAAAAAGAAGAAAACAATGCTCAGAATAGCCCGAATGGGGGAAATGGTTCCCAATTTTGTATGTATCAGAAAAATGTCCTGTTTTACCCAAAGAAGAAAAATCAAAATTTATTAATTTTTACATATCAGAGAATCAACGAATGCACATTTTAAATTTTATTACTGTTGTGTTACTTTTGGCGCAAGGCTAATAACTTTGCTCGGAAAAACAAATTATTATGGTAAATTTAACAAGCCTAGGCACTTGATAAAAATAAGGCCAAGACCGCATCCCGGTTGTAGTGCCGATGATGCTGATGATGATGATGTGTTACTTTAGTTGAATTTTATAACATTATTTTCTCTTATTTTCCTCCATTTTAGCTAAGATAAAAACTTATCTTTTACTCCTTATCTGCATGCGGATTTCCTTTGCCTGCTTTTTCTTTTTTCCTGAGTTTCTGTCGCTTTTTCATTTTCTCCCTTTCTTGTTTCCTTATATTTTCTCCAACTTCCGGTTAATTTGATGGTTTTTCTTCATCCCCCATCTATTGATTCAATTTTCTTTTTACTTTTGTGCTCTGTTTTTTTTTTAATTTTATAATTAAAATATATTTATTTTATTATATTTTATTTTACTCATATCACCTTTTCTCTGCCTTATCTTTATATTTCCTATTCGTTTGTATACTCTCGGCTCCTTATCTGTTATTATTTTTAGCTTCTATTGTCTTCTTCTTTGGTTTCATATTTTGCCCTGTTTTTGCTTTTACTCTTCGCCTTCTGTCTCTTTACTTTGGACTTATTTTTCCAGTATTTATCTTTAACTTTTCATTTCCGCTTTCTTTCTTTTTATTATCTTTTTCTTTTATTTTTCCGTTTACCTTAATTTTTCTTTTGCCTATTTTGTTTTTTCCCTTTCCTTTTGCTTTCTCTTTCCTTTATATTTTTAATTTTCTATTTACTTCACTGTTATTTTTTCTTCTTCGAACCTGTTCCCCCATTTTTTTGCATTTCCAGGTGTTCTTGTACTATACTTTTTCCGTTTTAATTTCTTTTCCATTTTATTTGAATTGTTTTTTATTTGCCACCCTTATTTTAGGCCTTTCTTCTTTTTCCTTTTACTCGTGTTTCATTTCCTCTTTGGCTTGCTTTCTTTTTTTTATGTTTGATAAATCAGTGATATTTTGAATTTCCAGCGCAGTTACCTTAATTCGGTACATCATCATCATCGGCACTACAACCGGGATCCGGTACTTGTCTCCACCGGTGCCCATTTCTAGTCGATGTCATCCAGTTTGGCAAGCCAGGCTCCGGGCGTCCACGCCATCCCTCCATCGCAGACAAAGTTTGCCACGCTGTCCTCCGCCCACGGGAGTTTTCCGAGCTTGATTTTTCTTATAACATTAACTTCAAGGTAGATCACGTACAACTCATGGTTATAGCGTCTCCGGAATCGTCCTCCCTCACATACGGGGCCAACAATACTCCGTAAGACCTTCCTCTCGAACGCGGTTAAGAGTTCAGAGTGCCTTTTACTGAACACCCAGGTCTCGGAACCACACATGAGTACTGGTAAGACGGACACGTGGCGCGAATGGGCAACGATAGGATCGTGCATAGAATTCTTGACGGTAGCCAACGGGAAAGAGACCGGTAGGACGGCCGCAACAAAGATGGGAGGACAATGTTAGGTTTGACCTCGAGGAGATCAGATTGGATGGTCGAACGTGGAAGGAGAGCGCACAAGGCTGGGAACAATGCCGGAGTCGAGTCCGTGAGGTTGTGGGGGTGTCGTGGGATAGGCTTAGGTATTATGAGGCGTCTCTTTTCTGCCTCGTCTCGATAGGGTGTCCGTCCAACACAGGTTCACCGAGACGTCCCAACTGCTTGCTCGATCGTCGTACTTCGATGTTCAATATAAACAACGGCTGTTTCCTTGAGTCTATTTTATTTATTCCTTCGGTGAAACTTAATCTAGGTTAACATAGGTCTTTAGAATATTAATAATTACAATCCTTATGCTGTACTAACTGTAGTAATATTTGTGTGACTTATTTTAGATAGAAAAACAATATTAAAAATTCGCAAATAAACTTATGTTTCACTGTGTTACACTGTATTTAAATCCTTACTTACAATTTATCTTATGTTGTACTTAGTGTAGTTAACTCCTATGTAAAGATTATTTTAGGTTGAAATATAGTATTTTAATAATCTTAGTAAAATTTATTTCACATGTTACACTGTATTTAAATCCTTACTTACAATTTATCTTATGTTGTACATAGTGTAGTTAATTCTTATGTACAGCTTATTTTAGGTTGCAAACAGTATTTTAATAATTTTAATAAAATTTATTTCACATGTTACACTGTATTTAAATCCTTACTTACGATTTATCTTATGTTGTACTTAGTGTAGTTAATTCTTATGTAAAGCTTATTTTAGGTTGCAAACAGTATTTTAATAATTTTAATAAAATTTATTTCACATGTTACACTGTATTTAAATCCTTACTTACGATTTATCTTATGTTGTACATAGTGTAGTTAATTCTTATGTAAAGCTTATTTTAGGTTGCAAACAGTATTTTAATAATTTTTATAAAATTTATTTCACATGTTACACTGTATTTAAATCCTTACTTACGATTTATCTTATGTTGTACATAGTGTAGTTAATTCTTATGTAAAGCTTATTTTAGGTTGCAAACAGTATTTTAATAATTTTTATAAAATTTATTTCACATGTTACACTGTATTTAAATCCTTACTTACGATTTATCTTATGTTGTACATAGTGTAGTTAATTCTTATGTGAAGCTTATTTTAGGTTGAAAAATGGTATTTTAATAATTTTAATAAAATTTATTTCATGTGGCACACAGTACTTTAATTCTCACTAAACAAAAAAAAAGGTTCGAAAATGTAGCCGTGGTACTTTCCAGATCTTTTACTCGGGGCAGACATAGATACTTTTTGTGGACACGGTCGTAACTTCAGTTCGAACTAAAAACAACGCAAAATGTCTGTATCACCGTGGTATTTACTCGATGTGATTACTCCGATTAGAAGTAGTATATTTTTTGCGGACACGGTCGTAATTTCACCTTGAACAATTTACACACTGCGCAACAGGTCTGTATCACCGTGGTATTCACTCGATTTGATGACTCCGGTTAGAAGTAGTATTTTTTACGGACACGGTCGTAATTTCATCTAGAACAATTTAAACACTGCGCAAACGGATGGTTGCCACCACGGAATCTCTAATACGAATGACTTAGTTCATCGAAGCGACAGAATACCACGTACTCAATCATCGCTTCGATGCCCATATTTGGTCATTTTAACTTTCCGAGCTCCTCGGGATTGACTCTCGCCACCAAAACACATCACATCCCTTGGTGTGGGCAACCGCATCGTACCCCTGCCTGTGTGTATTTTTTATTATTATGCGCACGGGGGTGAGCGCCATTGCGTGTGTTTACTCGTTGTACCATTTTATGTGTAGGGACGTTCATATTGCTTATACGTGCAATGTGATGCTGCTACATGGGCATGCGTTATATCTCACGTATTTGTATTTGTTGAGATGTGTCCTTTTAAGGGCATGCGTTGTAGGTTTCGTCGGTTTGCGCGCCTTCTTAGTAATTCCAGGAATTAGTCGCAGGCTTGCGCAACCGCATCATGTTTTCCTTGGTTGTTCTGCCACATCCGATCGTTGGTTGATGTTTTTACCAGATCGATGTGCAGGTGTCCCATGCTCTCCTCTGCTATTTAGTTTCTTACCATTGCAACTACGTTGTGCTTGGTCATCATGACATGATTTTCGTGCTTTATGCATTTCTACTTTTAGGAAGATGCATGTATTGCTCATACGCTTGTATCAGCGGGCTTGTGGTTATTTTACATGCTAATGCAGGCCGAAAGCCTGCGAAAAGAGGGTTACCTGGTGGTAAGTAGGCAGGTGGGTAGTGGCGTTCGCGCTAACCGCCACAAGGTCATGAGCTTCCGGGTTCTTACAGGCCAATAAATAATAAATTATAATAATAAAGAGCCTTGATAGACAGTATCAGGCTTTGTTGGATTTGATCAGCCGTTCGCGTATTTTTTCTTCCATATTGTTATCGGCTGATACTATTGACCCAAGGTAGTTAAAGGATTGCACTACTTCAAATTCTTGCTCCGTTACCCTGATAGTTTGACCAACGATAGGTCTTTTCTTCTCAGAAGTTGTCACCATGTACTTCGTTTTTACCTCATTAATGTGCAATCCCAGTTTTTGTGCCGCCTGTTCGATCTGGATGAAGGAGTCCTGTACATCCGAATCGGATCTACCGACGATGTCGATGTCATCTCCGTAGGCAAGTATCTGACAAGACTTGGTGACAATAGTCCTTATATTTGTAATTCCAAAGTCACGGATTGCTTTCTCCAACGCCAGGTTGAAGAGGAGGTAGGCCAGACCTTTTGGACCTCTTCTCGGAGTCCATTCAAGATGTTTTTGGTTTGGACAGCAATCCCGATATTTTTACTTGACAAGTTACGTTGGTCATGGTCAACCTACAAAGTCGTATCAATTTGTTTAGAATGCCGAACTCTCTCATGGCATTATATAGTTCTACCCTGGCTATGCTGTCTTAGGCGACCTTAAAGTCTATGAATAGATGATATAATGAAATCTTCAATTCCAGACATTTTCCCATCGCCTGCTGAAGGGTGAATATATGATTAATCGCTGATTTGCGTGGAATAAAGCCACCCTGATATTGACCATTGATAACTTTAGCATATGGGTCTATCCGATTTTGTAGGATGGAGGAGAGTATCTCATAGGTGGTACTTAGCAATGTTGCTGCACACTGTGAAATCTCCCTTCTTATGTATGGGGCAAATTATTCGACGACGCCAATCTTCCGGCATCTCCTCTTGCTCCCATACGTGTACCACGATCTCATGAATTCCGTGATGTACCGCTGTACATCCTTTTTTGATCAGCTCAGCTGGGATGCCATCAGCTTCGGAGGCTTTATTTGATTTGAGCTATCTTATGGCTTTTAACGTTTCCTCAATGCTTGGTGGCGGCAGCATTTGGTCTTCATCTTGCCGTGGTGGAGCTGTCGTAGGCGACCTTAAAGTCTATGAATAGATGATATAAAGGAATCTTCAATTCCAGACATTTTTCCATTGGTGGAGCCTCCAATTCTTCTGTGAGCTGACTATTTAGCGATTCAATGAAGTGCACTTCCCATCGCTCCAAAATGCCTTCAGGACCGGTGAACAGATTACCCTCCTTATCCTTACAGTAAGTGCACAAGTGCAGCGTGAAGCCTACTATGTCTTACTGCGGATTATTTGGTAGAACTTCCGAGCCTGGTGTGGACGTCGCGCTATATTTTTCTCTATTTCACAGACTAAATTTTCTCCCCATGCACTTTTCTGAGAAAAGTCGCCTTCCATACATCCCACCATAAAGGACCTTCCGGGCAGGCTCCTCTTCATTCATTCGAGCTAGGTGTCCCACCCACCGGAGTCTACCGAGCTTGATATTTGTTAGAACGTTAGCTTCAAGGTAGATCGCGTTCAACTCGTGGTTGTAGCATATCCGGAATCGGTGATCAGATTACCTTCTTTATCCTTGCAGTAATTGCAACGTGCTGTGTACTGTGTCATACTGCGCATTATTTGGTAGAACTTTAGCGCCTGGTGCGGAACTCGCTCTCTACTTTTCTCTATTTCACAGACTAGATTTCTTACGCAAGCACTTTTCTTTTGTCTGTAGAGTCTTTTCTCAGATCTCCTGAGCTCTTTGTATTTCTTCCCACGTACCCGCGTCATATAAGACTGCTGCATTTTCGGGTATGCAGCGTTCTTACGTTCAGTCGCTAGTTACCAGGAGCTACTGCCTAAGATGGAGTTGGCAGTACTAAGTACAGTATTCTTAAGCGTGTTCATTTCTCTTCTACGCCCGGCATTCTGGCCCCAGAATTTACTCTCCCTCCATCGAGCTCTTCGAGGGCGAGTCTTAACGCATGACCAAAGGTGTCACTGGTATTCTTATTGCGTAAGGCAGCCGTGTTGATTCGAACCTGATCCTATGATGCAATCCGCGCTGGGAAAACTATACCTACAAGATAGTGATCCGAGTCGACGTTGGCACCTCGGTACGTTAGTACCATCATCAGGCTCGAGGAGTGGTGGGGATCTTTGAACACTTGGTCAATTTGGTTGCGAGTGGCTCCATCAGGTGATACCCCGATGGCTTTGTGAATATCTTTACGCGGAAACCTGGTACTGCACGTCAACTTGGATTGAACTGGGACAAGGATCGTCCTGGTCTTCGCTCTGTATATTTGCTCCTCATCATCATCGGCACCACAACCAGGATCCGGTCTTGGCCTTATTTAGCAAGTCTCGAGGCTTGTTACATTTTCCATAATAATTTATTTTTACGGGCAAGGTTATTGCTCCTATACCCCCTTTATTTGGTACAGGAAGTCCATAAAGTTTCGCACTTAAAAAAGTGCCTTTGTAAAATATTTTGTACAGAAACGAATGAGATAATAAAAAGTGCAACAGTGTTTCCGTCAACTGCCATCTATGCATAGACTACTGTCAAAGTTTAAGCAAGCTGTATCATCTGGTTTGTGTTAGTCACCATTGAAAGCAGGCAACCTCATAAATTTCAACGAAAATGTAAAAAAGTGAATTTCGTGTTCTAATTAACCATAATGAAGTAAAATCCATAAACTGGGATACGAACTGTTAACCATCCAGCATATTCTCCGGATTTAACCAGCTGCGTTTATTTCCTGTTTCCAAACCAGACGAAATGGCTGGGTGGTAAGAGATTTGGGTTGAATGAAGAGGTCTTCACAAACACTAAAGTCTATTTTGAGGGCCTTGACGTACTCGTAACCTATTATTTGGAAAGAAAAAAAAAGAATGGAAAAACTCTGGACTAAATGTATCGAACTGAAAGGAAAGTTTGTTGAGAAATAAAATGTTTATTTGTCGAAAAAAAAATATTTTATTTCAAAAGTCGCTGACTTGTCAAACTTCCCTCGTATTTTCCCCGCCCTTTACCTTCTCCTTTCCGTACTGTCCGACCCGTTTCTTTTTATACAATATTTCACTTCGAACTATAGAACTCTGAATTTATATAAAACACAGGAAGCTAATTTGAATGGCCACAAACGTGACTTTATTTGGACGACAATTGCCATTAATGTCGGCTAGTATGAACATGGTGTAATCTGGAGATACAATTTTCGATAGGGCTAAATAAAATGACTGCTGGACTACAGTCACATAAATACAGTAGTCAGTTCGCAAGTCCATTTCATCAAATGCTTTTTGTAGTCAATTAATTATATTGCATCCTCGATGTACGAGAGGCCTAGATAATGCTTAAAATTAATGAACATGTTGCATGTTTTAAGTTGGCGCGGAGGTTAAAATTTAAAAACTAACTGTCAACTTAAATGGAAACAAATTGTGAAACTGCGAATCCAAGTACGAAGAACATATTGTGAAAGTACTAATGCAGTATGTTGAAAGCAAATATAGAAGCAAGCGTATTAATTAACTTGAATTTTAGGTTAGACATTTTAAAGTTTGTCTCAAGACTATTAAAAACAAATTCGGGAAGAGAATTTTGCAAAAGACATTAGGCCAAGATTGCTCTGCTGCTGTGAAAATAAGATTATATCACACTGGAAAGCATTGAATGGAGTTTGGAACCCATTCCTTTCGTTAACATTGCATTCCTCCGTGTTTGACGGTACAAAAGTTCAGTCGTTTGTTTTTTTTCCTTTAAAGTAACGCATTTTTTTATTAAAAACTGTAAAACAAATCTTATAGTTCTAGATTAAATGCTAAAGTTTATTTTTTTTTATTTTGCAATAATATTTCTTATTTATGTATTTAACATACTGGCCTTCAGTAAGCACTCTTAATTGTAATAAATTGATTTTTTGTTTGTTTTGCTAGCCTTCCGGTGAATAGTATTTAATCTAATAATTAAACTAATACGATTTTTTTATAACAAAGAAGAAGTAAAAATAGAGAAGCGGACAATTTTTCTTTTACATTTTTTCTGGTTTTTATTTCTTTTAATTTTTAAAAAGGTGGCTGTTGTTAATTTCTTTGGATTTATAAACTTTTTTTATTTTTATTTATCACCTATTGAATTAAAATTAAAATTAAGTGAAAAGCAGCAATTATCGGGAAAAAGACCAAATAAAAAAAAAAACATAATAAATACAGGTTCATAACTCTGAAATACCCGTCTGCGACGTTGGCAAAGAGATTTCGAAAACGGCCTAATCAGATCAAATAATGAAGGTTCTGTGGGGTAGGGGTATAACAGGTCAATTGAAAAGTCCCCGGCCCGACACATAGATGGCGGCACTAGAATTAAATCCGTATGATTTTTAGTTAGCCCTAACCTAAAGACGCGTGTATAAATTTGACAGATGTCGGATCATTAGTTTGTGAATTATAGTGTTTTGAGTGAAGCAACTTCTGTTATTGTGAAAAAATGGATAAAAAGGAATTCCGCGTGTTGATAAAATATTGCTTTTTGAAGGGAAAAAATACAGTTGAAGCAAAAACTTGGCTTGATGACCAGTTTCCAGACACCGCTCCAGGAAAATCAACCATCAAGGATTGGTATGCTAAGTTTAGACGTGGTGAAATGAGCACCGAAGACGGTGAACGCAGTGGACGCCCAAAGGAGGTTGTTACCAACGAAAACATTAGAAAAATCCACAAAATGATTTTGAATGACCGTAAATTGAAATTGAATGAAATAGCAGGCACTCTAAAGATATCAACTGAACGTGTACATCATATCATTCACGAATATTTGGGTATGAGAAAGCTCTGTGCAAAGTGGGTGCCGCGCGAGCTCACTTTTGACCAAAAACAACGACGAGTTGATGATTCGGAGCAGTGTTTGGAGATGATCAAGCGTAATAAACCCGAGTTTTTGCGTCGATATATGACAATGGATGAAACATGGCTCCATCATTTCACTCCGAAGTCCAATCGACAGTCATCCGAGTGGACTGCACACGATGAACCCGCCCCAAAGCGTGGAAAAACGCAACAGTCGGCTGGCAAGGTTATGGCGTCTGTATTTTGGGATGCGCGCGTAATAATTTTCATTGACTATCTTGAAAAAGGAATGACCATCAACAGCGACTATTACACGGCGTTATTGGGCCGTTTGAAGGACGAAATCGCCGAAAAACGACCGCATTTGAAGAAAAAGGAAGTGCTGCTTCACCAAGACAATGCACCGTCACAAGTCAGTGAAAACGATGGCAAAAATCCATGAATTGGGCTTTGAATCGCTTCCGCATCGACCGTATTCTCCAGATCTGGCCCCCGGCGACTATTTCCTGTTCTCAGATCTCAAAAGAATGCTCGCTGGGAGGAAATTTTCGTCGAATGAAGAGGTGATCGCCGAAACTGAGGCCTATTTTGAAGCAAAGGACAAATCGTACTACAAAAAAGGTATCGAAAAGTTGAAGGGTCGCTATAATCAGTGTATCACCCTCGAAGGGAATTACGTTGAATAAAAAAAACGAATATTGCCAAAAAAATGTGTTTTACTATGGGCGGCCGGGGACTTTTCAATTGACCTGTTAGTGCACCGGCGCACGGCGCTGATTCACTCCCATCCCCATCATACTTCACCAATTGTGATTGTTCCCCCGAACGCCAAAAGAATAACACTGTCCACCAACTTGTGCAAAACTGCATAATAAACTGTCCACCAGCAGTAATTAAAACACACTGTATGCTGTTCTATGGTAAAATGTTCTTTTTATTTAACTTTAGTGAGGAGGCAAAAATGTGCTGATTGAAATACATTTTGTTTTAATTTGTTTCGACTGTTAATTAAGGTACACTTTCGTTTTTGTACCGATTTTGTGGCTGGTGATAACTGTTTTGTTATTTCAACTTGGAATATTCATGGCACTAGTGTATTTATTAATAGTTCTGTTTAAACACATTTAACAAAGGATTGATGTGACATTACAGATTAATAAGTAAGGAGGATCTAGCACACTCGACTCCGCGAAGGGACACGTCCCGCAGGGCTGCAGACTCTGGTGCACACCCTACGGGGGATGATAAAAATACTTGATGAGCGCGGACTGAAGGATGGAAGACGACTGGATGATTCAACCCTCGTTTGGGGTGAGTTTGGTGGTGTGGTGAAAAGGAAATGAAATTTTCCTTTTGAGACCGACCAATAGGAGTAGATCTCCAGGACAAAAATCCTAACGAGGGTGTGTCTACCTACGCGCGGATCACTTTGTTTGCTCGTGACGCGAACTCATGGGTGGACGAACCGTAGGAATGCAATTCGAATTAAAGGAGCATTTCTGTGAGGATTGCTTGCAGCTGAATCAATAGCCGCAAGTCATTAGAAACCCATTGGGATGATTACACAATGACGGTTGTGTATACAACTACGTCGATTGTATATGGCATCCGTAGCGACTCAATGTGAATATTTACACTGACAGAGAATTCGGCTCTTGGCAGCTAGGCGTGAGTTGCGCTGTGCTTTGTTGGTTGGATAGAAGCCGCCGTGGGTACAGATAAACTATGAAAATGTGGGACAGACAACGTAGGCAGACAGGGGTTCCGATGATTGTTTCCATAGTTTATTGTGGTTGCCTAGTACGGCAGCCGAAATGTTTTTCTTCTCAGAACAATGCTGAGATGCATTGATGTATGCGGTAATGGCGTACCGGTTTTTTTCCAGGGAAAATGGTATAACGGATTACACGCGTGAATGCCCTAGATGGGAAAAATGCTTGAAGATTCTTTTAGGAAAATTTTGCCGATGCGTTGATGCATGGAAAATGCCGTTGTGAAAGTAAATGCTTTTGCTGCGGGGAGATTGAGGTGCAAATATGGTTTGCGAATATGGGGGATTCTTCAGGTGAGCTTTAAGAAGAACCCGCACAGTTCATATAACTGAGTCTATGCTTATATTAAAAACTACCCTTCTGGCCGCTAAAACTGTGTTACAGGATGTTTTTAAATGTGCATCACATCAAAATAGTGCTGATAAACCCCAGAGATCCCCTATCTAATCTATTCCATATAAATTGCCTGGTGTCTATTACTCAAAACTCTACATACCATTTGAGAATAAAGAACAGGATGTACGGTTGCTAGAAGCAAACAAAAACTACCACGGTGTGTCAAAATAGGTAAAAAAATTTAACCATGCTACATCGAATGTTGCTGTATAGGATTTTGATGTACTGTCTTAGGACAAGCACTCTATCTTCTTAGGCGTATTTGAGAGAATAGTCTTTTTATTGGTCCAATAACGAAATGTCGAAGGAAATTTACAAAAGACTACACTCCGTCAACGCTAGTTGGCACGCGGTCAGTAAACTGCTGAAATCCAAACTGCTATCACCTAACATGAAGCTCCGTGTCTATAGAACCATAATCATGCCGATTATTCTATACGGATGCGAAACATAGGCTCGCGACGGAGATGGGAGAACAATGTTAAGTTTGACCTTGAGGAGATCGCATCGGATGGTAAAACGTGGAAGGAGAGTGCACAGGACAGGGAACGATGGCGGAGTCGAGTCGGTGAAGTCATGAACTTCCCGGTTCCTACAGGTCAATAAATAATAATAAATAAATTGGTCCCATATGATGTGGAATGATTCTAGTAGAGATACAATAATTCCATCGATAAACGCCACCATCACATCAATGTCACATAAAAAATTAATTTTGGTAAATTCCGATAAGAGCTTAGATAAATTAGCCAGAAAAATCCTTTTGTTATAGGATTAACATTGCGTGGCAGTGGCCAACAACTAGGCTAAACGGAAGGCACAAATCTAACTGGAAAACCTCTGCCTAAGGTCGGGAATACTGCAGGAGGACATAGTCAATTGCAAGATATATAGCCGAATATGTGAGTAGGCAACTTTGCAGCTTTTTTTTGACAATTCTCGTTACCGTTTAGGGCTTTACTTTGACAAATATTAGGTGCGCAAGAGCAGCTTAATTCTCGCTGTTTTCTATAAAAATGCAACTTTATTGTGAAAAAATGGTTACAAATAAATCATTCGAAGTATTGCCCACCGATAGCTACAACTTTTCCCCATCTTTCTGGCAGAGTTAGAATACAGTCACGGTAAAAGTGTTCATCTGTTGAGGCTATCGACGAATCAAGCCATTTTTTGATGTCTTCATATGAGTGGAACTGCTGATCAGCCAGGACATGCGCCATCGAAAGAAACAAGTAATAATCGGACGGCGCAATATTTGGGGAACATGGCGGGAAGGTTTTTTTTTGGCTTCGGCAGATTGTCTAATGACTTATTCACCTACCCTGGGGTATTTCTCACAGCATTATTGAATCCTTTTTTTTTTTTTTGGTTGTGGTAGGAAGGTGGAAATGTTCAAATGATACCTCTGGACCGATCCAGAGGCATGCCGGGTTTTTACCGATTAAAACCACCTCCCGCCAGGCACATATTCCCGGTGATCCCCGCGGAACTTTCTTTTAGATATTCCATCGTGGAGCGGTACGGAGTTTAACTGTTACTCCACTCGTCGCGTCGCAGCTGCTGAATCTTGTCACATAGAATACCATTTGTTACGGACAATGCCTATTTTGAACTCAGCATGTATTCTATTAATCCTGCCAGAGTAACTGTCCGTCTCACATGTCTCTCGAAAATCGTCTCGAATCTCACACATGCTGTGAGTACGTGTTCCGCATTTTCTATTTTGCTTTCGCAATACAAGTAGTATGGGTGTTTCACATGCTTATACTTGTGTAAGTATTGTCGAAAGCATCCATGTCTTGATATTAGCTGACTCATGTGGTTATTCAGCTCGCCATGCTTTCTTTTCCTGGCGCAAGACTAATGACCTTGCCCAGAAAAAATAAATCATTATGGAAAATTTAACAAGCCTCAGGACTTGCTAAATAAGGCCAAGACCGGCTCCCGGTTGTAGTGCCGATGATGATGATGATGATGCTTTTTTTTCACCCATGTTTCTATATCAGGTATGATGGTGTGGGTTCATCTTCCTTCGGTGGAAGAATCCCACCTTCCTTGCCATTCTCTTAGGCTTGAGAGCTCTAATTTTGACCGCATTCTCCGACCATTCTCTTGGATGCCCTCATGCAATGCAGCGTTTTCTTTAGCTGCAATGTCAAGTGGTGTCCTTCGGGCCAAAACATTTATAGCATCTTCGGATACCGTTCGGAATGCATAGCATACTCTTAGTGATGCCAGCCTATGTGCTGAGTTCACTCCCCTCATGTACGACTTTTACTGTGCGGCTCCTGCCCATATGTGAGTTGCATACATTATTATGGAGGTGTTGACGACACTGGTTATGAGTTTCCTTATGTGGGACCGGGGTCCTCCAACATTGGGTAGCAGTCTCGCCAAAACTTTGCATACTCTTGCAGTTTTTTCACTCGTTTTCCGCAGGTGTTCCTTGAAGCTCAACCTGTTGTCGAGTATAACACCAAGATATTTAATAGAGGGACTGGATCTGATTATTTGTCCTTCTATTTCCAAATCAAGGTGTTCAACTTTCTTGGGGCTGCTTATTAAAACTGCTTCCGTTTTATGTCCAGCTAGTTTCAGTCCGGCTATCTCTAGCCAGCATTTAATGCTCTGGATTCATCATCATCATCCGCACTACAACCCGGGACCGGTCTTGGCCTTATTTAGCAAGTCCTGAGGCTTGTTAAATTTTCTATAATGATTTGACCATTAGTGTAAAAAAAAAAATCATACATGATATTCCATAACAGCGGACCTTATACAGATTCCTGAGGTACATCCGCCGATATTTCATATTCCTGTGGTCCCTCATCTGTGTCATAGAGCAGTCTTCTATCCGAGAGATAGTTTGCTAGTATTCGCGCCAAGTAGGGTGAGACTTGTAGATCGCCCAAGACTTCTAGAATCCGATTCCAGTTTACCAAGTTAAATGCATTTTTAACATCTACTGTCACCACCGCGCAATATTTTTTCGTGTCTCCTAGTTATCGTACCCCAGCTATCGCATTGCGAACGATGTCGGACACCACAGATAGTGCCTTATTGGTTGATCTACCTTCCCGGTACCCATACTGCCATTCAGAGAGCCCTGATGTCCCTTCAGTGAATTGTTCCAGGCGAGTGGCAATTACTCGCTCAAGCAGTTTTTCTGTTGTGTCCAGCATGCACGACGGGCGATAAAACGATGGCTTCTGGATTCTTGTCTGCTTTGGGTATAAGCACAAGCCGGTGTTTTTTTCCATCATTTAAGAAATTTTTCCGTTTGAAGGCAGGTTGTGAAGAGACAGCTAAAGACCTACGGCTTTTTTGTTAGAGCCGTCTTCACTACAGCATTAGGGACACCCTCCAGTCCCGGGGTCTTGTTTTTTTTGACAACCCTTTCAGCCAAGAGCACCTCTTGGGTGGTCACGGGAGGTATCTCTCCATCAGTGATACTCCACTCCTCTTGCACTCTCAACACCTCATCACACTGCGGGAAGAGGACAGCCACGATTCTGGCCATGTCAGTTTTACTTGTTTGCATTTGACTACTGTTGTTGTATAGTCTTTTCATGACTATCATGTAGGCGTTGCCCCATGGGTTGTTATTCAATTCAGACCTTACGGAGCAGAACGCGTCATATTTACTTTTGAGGATTACAATTCTCAACTCCTTCCATTTGTTGACGAATTCCGCATGTAAATGTGGCCAGGTGTTACGGTTTTTTGCTCATTGTTGCAAGCGTCGCAATCTGTTGCACTCCGATCGCACATGGGCGATTTCTGGGTTCCGCCAATTCACTGGTTTGATAGCCCCTGCTGGTTGTCTTTGTCGTGGCATAGAAACATCACATGCGGTAGTTAGCTACTTCATGACTTTTCCAGCCTACCTGTTCGCATCGGTCTCCGCCTCAAACTGTTCGATTAGCTCTTCCAGTATATAATCGAGCAGTTCCACATCGAGGTCCTTCTCTTTTCACCCCTTTTCTGGGCTTTCTTCGCCAATTTGCCAGTGATGAATCCCCTGTGTGGTAATATTTCTTACATCACGGCTTGGTGAACCCTTGTGGTGTAGGTGTCCAAAACTCGACGCTCCATACTTCTTGTCAACATGGGGCTGGCAAATGTGGTTGATTTTGGACCGGCCTCTCTCGTTTATGAGGGTGTCATCAGCACCATCATTAAGTAACACCACATCTAAGACTGCGAAGGCTTCGAGTAGTGCCTGACCTCTACTGTTGGGCCTTGTGCTGTTGTGCTTCTCCATTCTATTGCCCAAGCGTTGAAATCTTCAGAAATCTATAAGAGGGCTCTTATGTCTAGCTTCTTGTGTTATCCTGTCCAAAAAATATTTGAAATATGCCGGTGGGGTAGAACTTCCCATTTGAGCGCTTCCAGGTAGGTTTTAATGAGTTTGGCAACGTGAGGCCGAGCATTGTCATGCTGTAAAATCACTTTTGTGTCTCTGCTCATATTGTGGCCGTTTTTCGCACAGTGCTCGTCTTAATCGCATCAATTGAAGCCGATACCGTTCCCTAGTGATGATTTAGTTCGGTTTCAACAACTCATAAGAAATAATCCCGGCCTGGTCCCACCAAATACACAGCATAACCTTCGCACCGTGAATATTCGGCCGAGCCGACGACGTAGAAGCATGAGCGAACAGTCTCCATGACTTTATTTTCTTTGAGTTGCTGTAAAAAGTTCATTTTTCATCACTGGTCACGATGCGATGAAGAAAACCCTTCCTTTTTTGCCGCTGGAAAAGTTGTTCACAGGCGAAAAAACGACGCTCAACGTCCTTCGGTTTCAAATCATAAGGAACCCAAGTTCCTTGCTTTCGAATCATTCCCAACGCATGCAATCGGTTTGCGGATAACTCCTAATCTTGATGAAAGCTACTGTTGCCCTTGGCATGGATCCTAATCGAGTAATGCCTCCAATTCAGCCTCTTCGAAGGTTCTTGGCCTTCCTTCAAGCGGACGGTCATCACCATCGAAATTACCATCTTTGAAGCGACGGACCAATCACGGCACGTTGTTTCACTTAGAGCAGCATTTCAGTAAACTGTGTGGAGCTCGCGATACGCTTCAGCCGCCGTTTTATTCGAATGAAAGAAGAAAATCAACACTTCCACAAATGACGATTATTTAGCACAAAATCAGGCATTCCAAAAGTATATGACCCCAAAAGAAAATCACTACTGTGTCAAAGCGGTTTGTTTACCATATGTCTAAGCTTGGGTCATGACGTTTTGGATATCTCGAAATCGACCAACACTTATTGCTGGAGCCATCGATTGACAGACAGCGGGAAATTAGTTGCAAGTCTAATAGCAAATGGTAGATCATAGAGAATTGGTCCGTTGGTCAGCCAATCCAAATGGTGGCAGTATGTATTTTTTTTGTTGCATTAAATGGAGCTAATTTTCGTAGCTGTTATTTTGATGATAATTTCCGGTAAACATAAATCTCTTGATTTATTTCTTTCTCATTGACATACTTGCAACCGAAATATCTTAGCGCGTATATTTTTCTTCTTATAATTTTCAAATTCAACTGCGTTCCCCTGCGTAGAATCTATATCCTGGCTTGTCTGTCATGTACAGTCTCAGCCGTTGTAGTTGTTTTCTAAGAGCTCTTAAAAATGGGCTTATAGGGAATTCATTTTATTAGGTCGCTCATTGACTCTGCTTTGCAATATAGTTCAATACCAGTCGTGTGCGATCGAGAATTTGTGGCGCATTCCAACGGAGTGCATCTTCTTATTTTATGACCTGCCTTAGAAACAACGTACTTTCTTTGAAGTAAGACAATCTGGATGCAGTATGACATTTGCTATGTTTCCTTCATTGCAACCCAGGCATGTTCTTAATTGCTATCACAATCGGCACATTCAAGCGTAACGGCCCAGACGACGCGTACCCTATTCTGGAGCAGCAATAAATCAATTTATTGTGCGAAAGATGCACCCAATTGAATGTCCGGCTTGTTACGCCAATCATTAAGGCCACAATTGCGATCCGCACAGAAGAACTTAGAGGGGCGATCGTTTGAGA
Organism: Microdon myrmicae; assembly: GCA_963931805.1. Taxonomy (NCBI): domain Eukaryota; kingdom Metazoa; phylum Arthropoda; class Insecta; order Diptera; family Syrphidae; genus Microdon; species Microdon myrmicae. The sequence goes on from OZ007496.1 coordinate 99,211,967, forward strand.
AGAGTGACCATCATCGCCATTGAATGTGTTCTCCTTATCCTGAGGCTGTTGCACTCCCATTTCCGAAATGGGTTAGGAGGGTGTTGGTAGCTATTTTTGAATCACTCGTTTATATTTTACGAGGATATAAATCGGTGACAGTGCGTATTTTAAAAAGAATATAAAGAGAACAATGGGAAATGTAGAAATATTCATAATGATGGCACTGGTAAAAATAATCACCTCTTTCAACTCGTAACTAATAAAGTAAGGGAAGAGTTTATGCCATATAGGGTGTTCTCAAATTATTTTTCAAGATTGTTAACACTGTTTTCCAAAACAAAACTTCTTTGAATTAGGCTCAACAAACAATGTTTAAAAATGTTTAACTAACATCAATTTTGATAAATATTTTTGGAGTACTCTTCCATTTTGATAATCGTATTGGGGTATTCTTTTTTAGATACAATTGTGTCTGTGACATTTGTAAGTCTTTTCCATTTCATGGTGAGCTATAAAACAGTATCTCAATATGTGAATCGACGCCGACTTATGACATTTTAAATCGCAAACTTAAGGGAAGGTTCTCATCTAGAGACCCAAAAATGACGTGTTGTTTTGCATTTTTTTCTCAAAGACGGAAGCAAATATCAATGTCAAATTTTGTACACGTATTTATTAAGTATTTAGGTATAAATAAAACAATTTTTTTGTGAAGAATATTAAAAATTGTCAATTTAATTGATGACGCAATATGCGATTCGAAAAAAAGGTATCCGATCGGTTTCCATCGTAGGGCTGTTTGCAATCGTCTGTAATCATACAACAAAAAGTTTTTTGAAATTGTATTATTATTATTATTATTATTATTATTTTTTTTTTTATTTTTTTTTTTTTTTAATGTTTTTTTTATTTTATTTTTTTATTACCCTTCTCTCGGGATGGGCGAATCTATAGCGCCGAGTGGGCACCCGAGATGCCATCAAATAACTGTTGCAGTTCTTTTTGAGCAGGTGCAGGTTGTAACGCTCCGGAAACACTCGCGTGGGAAGGGAGTTCCACAGCTTCCCCGCTCTGTAACGGAACGAGTTCTGATGTAGAGATGTTCGCACCGTCGGGAGATGAACCGGAAACTGGTGCGATCCGTCGGATTGTCTTGTGGAGCGCATATAAGCCGAATTGCGTGCAACAATACCACCAATCTCCGAAGAACAGTACCCGTGATAATATCTGTAAAACAGACAGAGGTCGACTAAGCGCCTTCGATGTGATAGCGACTGTAGTCCCGACGTCAGCGCCGAGTCCCCGATCAGGCGGATCGCTCGTCCCTGTATGCTCTCAAGTAGGTTGAGGGTATGTTTAGGAGCCGAGCTTCAAACAAGAGAGCAATATTCGAGCGCGGGTCTAATTTGGGATTTATATAGGAGAAGAAGTTGGGCCGGAGTAAAATATTTCTTGGCTCTAAAAAGATAGCTCAGCTTTCCTGGGGCTAACCTGGCGACGCTCGACACGTGTTTATGCCATGATACATTCCCACATTCTATTTATTGACCTGTAGGAACCCGGAAGTTCATGACCTCTCCGACTCGACTCCGCCACTGTTCCCTGTTCAGTGCGCTCTCTTTCCACGTTTTACCATCCGATCCGATCTCCTCAAGGTCAGACCTAACATAGTCCTCCCATCTTCGATCAGGCGGATCGATCGTCTCTGTATGCTCTCAAGTAGGTCGTGGGTATGTTTAGGAGCCGAGTTCCAAACTTGAGAGCAATATTCGAGTGCGGGTCTAATTTGGGATTTATATAGGAGAAGAAGTTGGGCCGGAGTAAAATATTTCTTGGTTCTAAAAAGATAGCTCAGCTTTCCTGAGGCTGACCTGACGATGCTCGACACGTGTTTATGCCATGATATATTCCCACAGACCGTGAAGCCGAGCAATTTCAAGCTTTCTCCAGATTCGAGGGCCTTCCCATTCATCATCAGCTGTGGAACCGATGATCCACTTTTTTTTTATTTTTTTTTTATTAGACTTCTCTCGGGAGAGGCGAACCTATAGCGTCGAGTGGGCGCCCCGAGATGCCATCAAATAACTGTTACAGTTCTTTTTGAACAGTTGCAGGTTGTAACGCTGCGGGAACACTTCCATGGGAAGGGAGTTCCACAGCTTCCCCGCTCTGTAACGGAACGAGTTCTGATGCAGGGATGTTCGCGTCGTCGGGAGATGAACCACAAACTGGTGCGATCCGTCGGATTGTCTTGTGGAACGCACACAAACCGAATTGCGTGGAACAATGCTAAGAATCCCCGAAGAACAGCACCCGTGATAATATCTGTAAAACAGACAGAGGTCGGCTATGCGTCTTCGATGTGATAGCGACTGTAGTCGCGACGTCAGCGCCGAGTCTCCGATCAGGCGGATCGCTCGTCTTTGCACGCTCTCAAGTAGGTCGTGGGTATGTTTAGGATCCGAGCTCCAAACATGAGAGCAATATTCGAGCGCGGGTCTAATTTGAGATTTATATAGGAGAAGAAGTTGGGCCGGAGTAAAATATTTCTTGGCTCTAAAAAGATAACTCAGTTTCCCTGAGGCTGATCTGGCGATACCCGATACGTGTTTATGCCATGATACTTCCCACAGACCGTGACGCCGAGCAATTTCAAACCTTCCCCAGCCTCGAGGGCCCGGCCACTCATCATCAGCTGTGGAACCGATGATCCAGTTTTCTTTGTGAATGTTGTATACTGGGTCTTCGTTGCGTTGAAGTCGACAAGATTGGCCTTTCCCCACTGCAGGACTTTATGCAAATCAAGAGAGTCAATTTGTCTACATCTCAGTTGGTGCGACGTTGATGCACCAATCGGCCGATCACTCGAAAAGGAGGCAACAGGAGTACTATCATCCGCAAAACTGAACGCTTTGTTATCCGTTGTCTCCAACAAATCATTTATGTGAAGCAGGAACAAGGTTGGAGCCAAAATAAAGCCTTGGGGCATCCCCGAATTAACAGAATACAGATCCGAACACTCGCCGTCCACAACAGCCCGGATCGATCGATTCTCGAGGAAGCTCCACGTCCAGTCGCAAAGAAAGTCCATATGAACGAAGTTTGCTCAGCAATGAGCCGTGCCAGACGCGGTCAAAAGTTTTGGAGATATCCAATGCGACCACCCTTGACCCACCATGTCGCTCAATCGCAGATGTCCTTATATCGGTTATAAGTATTATATTAATTAAAGGTCTCCCGTGGACCGCCTGCCATGGAATCCGTATTGACGATCATTCAGAAGTCCGTTGCACTCCAAATAATTAATTAACTCAGTATTGATGACTTTTTGCATCACCTTAGATAACATAGACAGTAATGCTATCGGGCGGTAATTTTGTGGGAGACACTTTTTTCCCGTCTTTAGGATGGGCTGAATTCGAGCGATTTTCCAGCAGGTAGGAAAATTACTCCGCGCATAAGATAAGCGAAAGAGTCTGCCAAGAACCGGCGATAGTTCTGGAGCACAGTTCTTAAGGACTATTGCTGGAATTCTGGCGGTTGCCTTTCCGCAGTCCAGTTCACATAGAATGCGTCAAATAGTAGTCGGGCGAAATCTCACATCCCGCATTGATGACCGTACGGCGCGATCACAGGTGGTTCGAAAAGACCGGGATCGAGGTTTGAATTCGCGAACACATTCGTTTTATCCTTTGGATTTGTGACTAACATCCCGTTCTCTGTCACCAACAGAGGGAAAGAGGAGGAAGCGAAGTTACTGCTGACAGCTTTTGCCATTGGCCAGAAGTGACGCGAACCTGTTGGGCATTGAAGGAGTTTATTGGTTACTCTGTCGTTGTGAGCTTTCCTCGCGGTATCAATCGCTTGGTTGCACGCGCTTCTGATTCTAACAAAATCCGTTCTGTTAACATCGGTGGAATTGGAGCGCCACTGCTTAAAAGCTCTATTTTTTGCCGCCGTAATCTGCTCGCATTTCTTATCAAACCAAGGTTTATCTGATGAACTTCGTTTGATGGAATGTGGAATGTAGATCTCCATCTCGAGAAGAATAATCTCGCTTACCGACTCCGTGGTATTCCGTCCGAGACCTGTTACCTTCCTACAGCCCAACCCCCATAGAATGAGTTGAAAGGTACGTGCGCGGAAACTCACATCCCACATAGACGACCGTACCGGCGCAATCACAAGTGGTTCCAAAAGACCGGCATCGAGGCTTGAATTCGCGGAAAATAAACTCGCAAACACATTAGCTTTATCTTTTGAATTTGTGACTAGAGTCGCGCTATCGGTCACTAACAGAGGAAAAGAGGAGGAAGTGAAGTTATTGCTGACAGCTCTTTCCATTAACCAGAAGGGATAAAAACCAGTTGGGCACACAAGAAGGTTATTGGTCATTCTATCGTAGTAGGCCTTCTTCGGAGTATCAATCGCCTGGTTGCACGAGTTTTTGAATCTAACAAAATTCGTTCTCTTAACATAGGTGCGATTGGAGCGCCATCGTTTACAAACTCTATTTTTTGCCGCTGTAAGAAAGATTGCGGAATTTTTATCAAACATTTTTATTTATCAGATGGATTCCGTTTGATGGAGTGCGGAATGTAAATCTCCATCCCGAGGGGAATAATCTCCGTGAGCGACTGCGCGCATGGGTTAACATCGAAGTCGCCAAAGCACACCTCCGACCACGCAAAGGATACGAAGTTAGTGCGTAACATCATTCAATAAAAAAAAGAGATTACCGTTTATATTTGATTCATCCTATAATACTGGTTTGTTTTTATAGGGAAGTTTCTCCGTTTCTTCAATACACTCCTTTTTAATTTCACATGTACCCCAGAGCACCAGTTAATTTCTACGTTATATGGCTCTGATGGTTTATTTCTTCGATTTGTTTTTGGTGTTGTTCTTCACCTTAGTATGTGTATCGTCTGTATCTGATGAGAATACATTAGCAGCATTGTTGTTGAAACTCTTTTCCAACATTTCCAGTAAAACTTGGAATTCGTTTTTAACCCAAAATGTAATTTAAACTTGTTGTTGCAAAGTTAATTCAACTTTGTAAAAAAATCAAAAAGATGCACAGAGGTTGACGGATCGGCTCAAGAATGGGCTAACTTCTGCAAATGTCAAGCAATGACGTCTAAAATTCAATTACAGATGGTCAACCCAACAAAACAAGCAGAAATCAATTCGGGTCGCTCAGAGCACTACACGGTAATCGTTCTGGGAACTTTTTAATATTACGAATTTATATAATTGGAAGAGAAAAAAAATAGTGCATGAATTTAGTTTTAGCACTGTAGTAAAGGGCTTTAGTGCAATAATAATAAATCTTCTACAGACACCTGTTCTTTAAATTTAATTCTAATTTATCTGGAGAACTGCGCATGTGTCGTAATGCCCATCCGTCGGGTGAGATATTACTCACTCATTCTACAGTGTGCGTGAAGTGGTCGGAAGAAATCTTTAACTAGCTCTCGGACTTTGCCCGATGGACCGATTATGGAAGTTGAAATAGGTAGAATGCTAGTCCGTGAAGGAAGACTGGTGTCTGCTCTTTCACTTAGTCAAAGGAAAGAAGTATTTGAATCCACCAACTTATACTAGATAGGCTGAAAAGTCTCAGAATTTTAAATGAAAACAAACCTTTTTTGCAAAGTTGTATGTATTCGTCAACATAGTTGCTTTCGAGGGCGATACAGATGGTATGGCGATTTCCAACATTTCGATGCCCTTTCTGTAGTACAAAATGTCCAAGTCTTCGAAATACACCTCGGTTTCCGCGATGACTTTTTCATTCGATTTGAGTCTCTTTCCCTGGAGCCACCGCTTGAGGTTTGCGGAAAGATAATAGTCGCTGAGAACCAAATCTGGAGAATGCGGTAGGTGAGCAGCCCATTCAAATTATAATTGGTCCAATTTGCCCATCGCTTTCAAGGAGTGTGTGACGGTGCATTATCGTGACGGTACAGAACTTTTTTCTTCGCGATATGAGGCTGTGTTTCTTTACTTCGTTGTTCAGTTTGTCCATTAACTACTATTTATTGGCCTGTAGGAAACCGGAAGTTCCTGATCTCGCCGACTCGACTCCACAATCGTTCCCTGTCCTGTGTACTCTCCTTCCACGCTTGACCATCCGATCTGATCTCCTCGGGGTGAAACCTAACGTTTTCCTCCCATCTCCGTCGGGGCCGTCCTACCGGTCTCTTTCCCGTTCGTCTACCGTCAAGAATTCTACGCACGGTCCTATCGTTGCCCATTCGCGCCACATGCCCGGCCCATCTTAATCTTCGCGACCTGATTACTCTCACTATTTTAGGTTTGCAGTATAGCTCTTCCAGTTCGTGGTTGTGGAGTTTCTTCCATTGTCCCGCCACGTCGTCATATTTACTCCCAAAGATAGCCCTTAAAACTTTATTCTCGAATACGCGGAATTTGTTTTCTTCCCGTTTGGCGAGAGCCCATGTTTCGCATCCGTATAGAGCAATTGGCATGATTATGGTTCTATAGACGCGGAGCTTTATGACACGTGATAGCAGTTTGGATTTCAGCAGTTTACTGACTGCGTGCCAACTAGCGTTGCCGGAAGTCAGTCTTTTGTTAATTTCCTTCGACATTTCATTACTGGCCGTCAGTATCGTTCCCAGATATTTCAATTCTTTAACTTTTTCGAAGATCTTGCCTCTGACGCTTATATGTGCTCCCTGAGGTCCACCTGCACGCGCCATAATCATGTATTTTATTTTGTCTTCATTTATTTCTAGGCCCATCTCTTCTGCCGCTTGCATGATGATTTCACGGTTTTTACTTACAGTTTCGAGATTATCGCCCAGAATGGCGATGTCAGCCGCATATGCGAGCACTTGTGTGACCTCGTTCAGGGATGATCTGGCCATGTTGTCGTCTTGTACTTTTCTGATGACATACTCTCTCAAGTAGGTCGAGGGTATGTTTAGGAGCCGAGTTCCAAACATGAGACATGAGAGCAATATTCGAGTGCGGGTCTAATTTGGGATTTATATAGGAGAAGAAGTTGGGCCGGAGTAAAATATTTCTTGGTTCTAAAAAGATAGCTCAGCTTTCCTGAGGCTGACCTGACGATGCTCGACACGTGTTTATGCCATGATATTTAAAAAGACATGGTGAGAGGCCATCCCCCTGTTTTAGTCCGTCGCGGATTTCAAATGGTTCTGAGAGGTGGTTTTCTATTCTAACTCGCCTTTTATTTTCGTTCATGCAAATTTGCATGAGGGCGGCATATTTTTTCGGTATTCCCAGCTAGATACAATATGGTAGTCTTTGGCTTCCGACTGAGTCGTTGGCTTTTTTGAAGTCAACGAACAGTTGGTGAACCGTCTCCCCGTATTCCCACTTCTTTTCCAGCAGTTGCTTTATTGTGAACACTTGGTCGCTCGTTGACCGGTTCCTACGGAATCCGCATTGGTAGTCTCCCAGTATTTCTTCTGTGTACGATGTGATTATCGCCAATATGACATTTGTTATTATTTTGTATGTGGTTGAGAGCAATGATATTCCTCTGTAGTTTTCGCAGCCAGATCTGTCGTCTTTTTTGAAAATGGGGACGACTATTGGGGTTTTCAATTCTTCCGGAGTGACTTCCTTATCCCATGTTGTTCTGATGTGTTGGTGGATCTTTCGAGCGGCTGCCTCTCCTCCATGCTTCACAAGCTCTGCTGGTATGCAGTCAACTCCGGGAGCCTTGTTGTTTTTCAATCGATTTATGGCGGCTACAATTTCGTTGAAAAAGGGCTCTGGGATCTGAGACTTGGCTGTATGTACCTCTGGTGCGTTTATTTGTGGTTGATGGGTGCGCACATAGAGCAGATGTTCAAAGTACTGCATCCACCTTGTCACGATATTGTTTGTTTCCGTCACCAGACAACCGTTTGTGTCTCGGATTATTTTGGCTCTCCCTCGGTAGCCATTTCTAATTGAATGTATGCCGGCATACATACTTCTGATATTCTTTGCTCTGGCATTTTTAGGATTTTTTCGATTCTAGTCTCTTTCCAAATTGTCGCGTATCTTTCTGCGTTGACTTCATCATATCTTTCTAGGTGGATCACTCTGAGGCGTTTACGTTGTTCGATCTTCGCCCTGCACTCATCGTCAAACCAAGGTTTGGACTTAATTGTTTTCGTAAATCCTAATACCTTTTGTGCTGTTTGTTTGATTGCATCTCTGATCGGTGCCCATTTAGTGTCCACACTATTGGCTTCCTCTTCCTCACTACTCCCATTCTCTAGGATGCTAAATCTATTCGTTAGTTCGTCTTGATATTCAGACCTTCTGCGGTTTGTCCATTCATCATCATCATCGGCACTACAACCGGGAGCCGGTCTTGGCCTTATTTAGCAAGTCCTGAGGCTTGTTAAATTTTCCATAATGATTTATTTTTTCTGGGCAAGGTCATTAGTCTTGCGCCAGGGGCTCCCCGACGGGGAATCGAACCCCGGTCTTCCGGGTGACAGGCGGGTGTACTAACCACTATACTATTGAGGAGCCCATAAGGTTTGTCCATTAACGCTGCATAATACTGTCCTGTGAGTGTTCTTCCCTTCTGCAGGTAATCGATGAAGATTTTGCTATGCACATCTCCAAAAAAAGAGGGCATAATCTTCCCGTCCGAGCGTTGTTCTCTTGGCCGCTTTATTCATTTTTCCTACCTTTCCAGCCATTCTGCAGACTGCTATTGGACTCAGGTGTATGGTAATGGTCCCATGCTTCATCCATTGTCACAAAACTTCGAAAAAAAAATCCACGTGATTACTCGGCAACAACGGCAAACCGGCAAACCGGCCATTCTTTTGAGATGCCCACGGCCTCAGCTAACTCGTGCAACTTCACTTTACGATCTCTCAAAACGATTCGATGCACTTGCTTTACGATTTCCGCATTCGTAGCCTCTTCGAGCTTCCAGAGCGAGGTGCGTCTTCGGTGTTTCAACGACCCATTTTGAATTCACTAAACCAGTGATAAACTGTCGTTTTTGAAAGAGCAGATGTGGGATAGTAGTTCTGTAACCATTGCAATGATTGTTCAGACGTTTTTTACATCAATAAACAATGTTTGACCAAGATGCGAAAATTCTGTTTTTCCATTTTTTTACGAAGGCGAAAGTAGCGTCACTTAAATTACTGTAGCTTGTAAACTAATGGACGAAATGTCACGATACACGAGCCTCTCGAAATGAGCCATGTCAATTTTCTAGTGGCGCCACCTATCGAAAAATCCCGAGACTTTTCAGCCCGTGTAGTATGTCAAATGCCCGAAAATCAGTTCAAACACTTCCGTGAAATTTCTTTGTTATTTTTGTCGTTAGCTATTTTGTCTAGCACATCCTCGACTGGATACAAGTCAGCCACTTAGTATCTAGGAATATGGTTTTTTGGGATCTTAATGTGTACAACTCCAATTAACTACAACGTTTTAACAGGACAGACGAAGGTGGGAGTCTGACCGCACGCTATCAATCCCAGTCTGAGTCTGCTTTTGTGGTTTTTTTTTGTTAAAACCGATAAAAGTAGTCTTCAAAATACTTTGGCATAGAACTTTGTCGGATTTGTATGTTGTTGTCAAAGTGTTCCGCCGAACACTGTCCACACACCAAATAGAACAACCAAGAACACAGAGCGGATGCAGCACAAATGAAACGCATTTCGTTTTATTTTTAAGTTTTTTTTATTGTTACATTTAGTTCGTTACACAACTGGGGATTGAATACCCGAAAACATCCGTCGTTAGTCTACAAAGCTTTTCTCTGTCAATTACTTGTGAAAACAAAAGGGAAAACAATTGACTCTTTCAGATCCTTCAACCGAAAATAAGTTGTTCGACACTCGACGTTACTTTTAGAAACGACACCAAAATAAAAATCCAACGACACTATCGATACTTTTCGGGACTCGGTCTTGACACCTTGGTACGCGCAATTAATCTTCTTCGTCTGCTTCTCGATTTCGACTATTGTTAATTCGCGTAGTTAAAAGTTACGAGACGGGCCCGCGGCGGTTTCTTTTTCGGTTATTTAAATTCGTTACGCGGATACCTCCTCGGCGGGCTCTCTAACTGTACTCCCGATTTCAACTGTTCTCTGTCAAATTTCTGTAAAGGAAGTTTCCCATCATACTTTTCATACTGATCCTATTATCTCCAAAAGAAATTTCCCATCATAGTTTTCATTCCCATCTTTGGTCGAGGATCAGGCGTACCGCCACTTATTACCCGATCCTTTCATGGGGTTGTTTGCGTTACCCATCTGGCTTAAGACAACAAGAGTTTCCGTGCGCTTCAGATGGGTAACAAAGGAACCATGGAAATTGGGTGTAGGTTTTGAGATTACATTTCTAAGTCATAAAACATCTGGCGTGAGATATGCGTTAAGATGTTTATGATTGCAAGAATTATGTGTCGGAGAGCGAATCGCTGTGTATTTCTTTGGACACGTGCGCTTTTCGGTTTTGGGATCTTGCAAGGAATTAGAGGTGCTAATTGTTATTAACTACATGAGGAGATATGCATTATTCTGTTTGCTTTTAGAGAAATGCGTTTAATGAATGAGATGAATTTTGTCGATTCCCTTGTGCGTTGAGTTCTTCACTACGGTTGTGTGTATTTAAACTCTTGGAGTTACTATATGGTTACAGGGTCAAAGTAGCCAACAAACTACTTAAATGCCATACTAGTTTACATCACTTATGGGCAAGATTATTAGCAACAACTTCGGTTGGTAGTCATTGCTTCTGCTAATAGGACATAATCCACAAACTTGAAAAAAGAGGCCAATGGTTATAAAATTGTTTTCCGCGAATTCAATTATATATCTCCTTTTTCGGACCCACCTGTAATTGTGCCATGCAATTGTGGGGGTAGTTCTACCGAGAGTTCTACCTCGTCCCCACAACTTCCTCTAAATGTTCCGACCAGTACCACCCGAGGGAAAGCCAAACACCAACACAGGACACGTACAAAATATGAAACACACTTTTCTTCTATTATTAAGGGTTCCTTTATTGTTGTTTTATTTTCTTATTGGATACTAAAATTTTACGGTAGCACTGCGTGAAGTAACATTATAAAGTCAATAAAGAAAACACAATTTTCGAAGACTGCCGCAAATATAATATTCGACATGTAGGTTGCAAGATCGCGTGACCATGATGGTCAGCAGATGGAATTTGACTCCCCCACAGTGGTAACCATCCCAACCAGAGACAGTGATCATTGCGTCGCCTATTCCCAGCATCATTCATGTGTACAACAAATCCCTTTTCATACACACTGGCTGGCGACCTTTCTTTCCCAACAATAAACAACCCAAGCAGCTGCGTGTAATTAGCGCAATCGACGCTGAAGCCAATTTCCCGAACTCGTACCAAGTGCAAACAAAGAACGCTGCTCCTCCATAGGCTTTCTGGCGATACCATAAACAATCCATATCGTTTGTGGTATCCTAAACGCAGTTTTCATTTAATGAGTGGCTGCTATTTATCCAGGTGGCCCTCATTATCGATCGATGCATAGGCCGCTTTTCCCTTTGTATTGTAATTGCCCTGAATCCATCCCTCATGGCCTCGATGTATAATCAAATACAAACCCATTAGCATCCCACGAAATTCGATTTGTTTGTTTTAACGAACACACATCTCCTAGATGCACATTATACCTCTTCTTGGTGTTTCAGATTCGTTGTCATGGTGTGTTCCATGAAAGAACCCATGTACACACATACATGTGTACTACCAACGATCTTCACCCCAAACGATTGAATATCGTGGAGTCGAATTTCATCCATTGATTGAGACGGTCGCTCCGCCATCCACCGTACCGGCGCCGGTGTTAAAAATAAAAAAATAATTTCCCTTGTGCCCCCCAGTATAAGGTAATTCAAGTAAAATAATTGTGAATGTATAACAACTAGCAGACTTGTTGGCAACCGTGTTAAAGTTAACGAAGGATTTATAAATAAAAATTATGAACAACTAACAATATCCTGTGAGTTTTTATTTCTGGTGACTACTACCTGCGTGTTTTTTGTTTCGTGCCTTGGTGACAATTTCTCGTGAACAATTTGCGGCTGAACGTTCGATGAACTTATCGTGAGGTCGGTGAGGGCGAAGTAGAACCTAGTACCCGTGTTTGGTACAATACTTCGTTCCCCACACAATCTTTAACGGCGAGTGTAAGTTTCGCTTACACGTGCTTAGACCTGGCTTAATCATCCCTGAGGTGTCTATTCAAGGAAGCAAATAGACCTTGCAGGATACTAGATAAAGTCCTAAAATATTACGTTCTAGAGTTATCACCGGCGCGTTACATACTTTACCTCTCTTACCTGATGCAAAATCGTTCACATTTAACCGATCTAAGGAAAAGGAAGAAGTGTTTCTCCAAAATTACTGACCGGCAAAAACGGTTGCCTGATAGCATCCCAGGACGGGACCTCAGTTGGGCAATGTATTTAAAAAAAAAAGAAGAAAAGTGATGTATAACTATAGTTTAGTCACCAAACTACGGAACGTCTTTAGATATTTGTTATGAACATTTCAATATCCTCAGTATCTAGTCACGCAGTTAAAATATTTTAATTCAAGCGACGCAGTCCTGTCAAGTTATCTATTCTAACAATGAAGCCTGTAGCATAAATTCCTTTTCCATATTAATATATTATTCATCAATAAACCTTTTTAAAATGTAAAAGTCAACAGAAGCGACCGTTCTTCAGACGAACGTCACAATTTGGGGATTAATTACGATTAAAATATTCACACATCTTCCTCCAATATCTATCGGGGTACCTTAACATTAGAAGTTTATTTTCGAGCACGGTTTACCCTCACACAACTACAACATCAATAATCACCATATAACATAAAAAAACAACGATGATTCCTTTAAAGCATCTACAGGCCAACTTTCGCAAAATATCGTTTCATAATTTTCCTTTTCCTTGTTTTACAGGTAATTTCACTGATCTAATCAAGGAGTTTGGTATTCCCGATCTCCCTGTTGGCGTTACTCTTGCAAAGGATTTTTGTGGCAACGAACGAAATACCCATCAAGCCTTCACCCTCACTAAAGATGCAATTTTAACCATACAAACATCACAGGCTTTTCCAAATGGATTTCCCGAGGACTTTTCTATTGTAGCCGCATTGAAGCTTGATAACCGGACGCAAAACAAGGTGCCGATTTTTACGATCTATTCCGAAGAGAGCGAAGATGTCCTGTCGATTACTGTTGGCAAAGAAATCGGGATGATCTACAACCAAGCTGAAGGACTCAAATACCAACGAAATGACATCAATTTTGGCATTGGTATTCGTGATACGTTATGGCATCGCATTGGAATCAGCGTCAAAGGCAACGCGGCTACATTGATATTGGATTGTAACATGCAGATCACTCGGCGACTGGAGAGAAAAATTGGATCTTCAATCCCCACAAACGGTCTAATTCTCACCGGTGTACAGCTGACCGATGATGAAGAATATTTTACCGGCGATTTACAGATGATGGCAGTGGTTGACTCTGCAGAGGCAGCTTATGACATCTGTACAAAATACTTGCCATCTTGCGCAGTGGGGCCAAATCAAGGATCAAAAAAATTCTCCACATCGGCCTCGAATTCAAGGACAACTTCCCAAAAGACATCTAGGGCGATCTCCGGTGATTCGTCGGCCGGGTTTGATGCATTAGACAGCTTCATAACATCTTTAGGCGAACGTGAGTCTAGTTTGAGAGATGATTCCAGTTTTGGTGGGGGGCTAAATGGTCATGGTGAAATTTTTCCAACTTCTACCGATGATGAATCCTTAGTTGATGGGAAAAGGAATGAATCAGATGATACAGATCTTATGTCAAGCGATGGTGAACGAGCAATAAATCGCACTGTTTATTGGTCTTATGACTCAACACCGCCTACGTGTTACCCCGGTCCAAGGGGTTACACCGGCCCACCTGGTCCAACTGGAGATCGAGGACCAAAGGGTGAAGCTGGTAGAGATGGCCTCTCAGGGCAATCCGGAGCTCCAGGTGCACCTGGACATGTATTTGTTGTACCTGTAATAAATCCATAACTCTTAGAAGCAAGAATCAAAATATGTTAAATCAATTTCATTACAGATCGGCCACAGTACGGATAAGGGACCGGATTCTCATGCAGAATCCTTGAGACAAATGCTTTCCCAACATATGGTACACTGACCTACTGCTTTTACCCAGTTCTGGTATAATTTACCTATTTACAGACTACAATGAGGGGTCCAATCGGGCCAGCCGGTCTCACTGGTGTGCCTGGTCCAATAGGTGCACAAGGACCTCAAGGTGTAAAAGGGGAGCCGGGAGATGTCGGAGAGCCGGTAAGAACTTGCGTCATGAATACTTAAGTGTTTATAACTTTTTTGTTTTTATAACTTATTTTTCTATTTTGCTTCCACTCACTTGCATTCACATCCATTCGCTCCATTTTACCTGCGCTTACTTAGGGAGCACGAGGAGCAAGAGGACCACCAGGATTGCAAGGACGCGAAGGACGCCGAGGTAGATCTGGGAGAGACGGGGAGCGCGGTGCTGTTGGAGCCACTGGGCCAAAAGGTGAAGTGGGTTCAATGGGACCACCTGGTCTTCCAGGTGAAAAAGGACATCGAGGAGTTCCTGGATTAGTCGGAGAAAAAGGTCAACAAGGTATTGAAGGACAAGGAGGCGAAGAAGGGCCACCTGGTCTGCCTGGTCTTCCGGGAGAGCTGGTACTATCATTGTATTATTTGTTCCACATTCTCTGTTTATAACATTTTTGAATAGGGTCCTCGCGGATTTATGGGACCGAGGGGATTTCCAGGACCAGCTGGAAATCCAGGTCCACCAGGCAACGAAGGTGTACAAGGTTTAAAAGGCAGTCCGGGTTTAACAGGTGCTCCTGGAGCACCAGGCCAACCGGGTTCTCAGGGACCATCCGGAGCACCGGGTGTTCAGGGAAATCTTGGACCTACGGGTATACCAGGCCCCTCCGGAAAGCCTGGCCTACCAGGCCTTCCAGGCGCAGATGGTGCTCCAGGTAGATCAGGAGCACCTGGTTCAATGGGAGTGAAAGGTGATGCCGGCATGCAAGGTGTACAAGGGCCAATTGGATTTCCAGGCCCTAGAGGACCAAAAGGCGATGATGGCCCCCGTGGACCAATGGGAGATAAAGGTGACACTGGCGATCGAGGAATAGAAGGCGAAAAAGGTGATAGCGGTGCACCAGGTGAGAGAGGTACACCAGGACCCCCCGGAACAACTGGCCCAGAAGGTCCAGAAGGACCAAAAGGCTTCGAAGGCCCCCGTGGCGAAACAGGAGATATCGGTCCAACTGGTGAAAAAGGTAAACAGGGTCCCCAAGGATTCCAAGGTGTGGCCGGTGCGACGGGAGAGAAGGGAGATAAAGGAGCTACTGGTACGAGCGGCCCACAAGGAATAAAAGGAGAGAGAGGTCTGCATGGAACATCCGGAGAACGTGGAGAAACGGGACCGCGCGGTTTTCGAGGTTCAAGAGGCCGCCGAGGCAATGACGGCAATCCAGGACCAAAAGGAGATACTGGACAACCGGGACCACCAGGCGCTCTCGGAGAAGCTGGCCCACAAGGCGCAGAAGGACCTCGAGGGTTTATTGGAATGCCAGGTCCGCCAGGTGCCGATGGGAAAAATGGACCAATCGGTTTGCCCGGCGAAAGAGGGCAGCCTGTAAGTAGAATGTGTTAACGTATTCCATATTTTTTTAATTATAATTTTGTTATCAGGGTGAACCTGGAAAGCCAGGGCCTCCCGGCGAAGTAGGTGTAATCGGACCAAGAGGTATAACTGGTGATGTTGGACCTGTAGGAGATCCTGGCATCCCAGGACTTCCAGGCGCACCTGGGGAAACGGGTTTACCCGGTGATTCCGGCAAAGAGGGTGCTCCTGGTCCCCCCGGTCCCATGGGTAACCCAGGACCACAAGGGCCTACAGGTTTACCAGGTTTCCCTGGCGAACGTGGTCATCAAGGACAACCCGGGCTTCCAGGCTTAAAAGGGGAAATTGGTGTCCCCGGTGGTCCTGGATTACCGGGCGATAAAGGCCAAGCTGGCATACCAGGCAGAGAAGGTCCCCCAGGAGGTATGGGCCGACCAGGACCACCCGGAAATAGTGGTGCACCAGGTGCGAAAGGTGAACCTGGTGAAAGAGGGCTAATTGGACCTACCGGCCGCGATGGCTTGACAGGATTACGTGGATTGCCTGGACCTCCAGGCCCCGGCGGCACGCCAGGAGAAGATGGAGATAAGGGCGACGTTGGACCTCCTGGAGAGAAAGGACTGAAAGGAGCTATAGGAGAAACCGTAAGAATAATAATTGCTTTTGTTAAAATTAACTTTTCAAACGCATGGATTTTAGGGTCCCATGGGTTCTATTGGAAATCAAGGTCCTCGTGGAGAACCTGGTGTAGCAGGTCCTCCTGGTGATAAAGGACCTCCTGGAGATATGGGCCGTACTGGAATTAAAGGCGAAGATGGGAAACAGGGCATACCTGGAATACCTGGAAATATTGGACTTCAAGGCTTACCAGGACCACCTGGAATTAAAGGCGAACGTGGAGATGATGGCATTGTTGGCCCAATAGGACCAGTTGGCCCCCCTGGAGAGCAAGGTCGCCGTGGTCTTAAAGGTGCACCGGGAGGTATAGGCAAACCAGGTGTCCCTGGTGCAGTTGGATTTCCTGGAGCTGATGGCCCACAGGGACCACCTGGTCCAATTGGCCCAACAGGAAAAGACGGCCCAATGGGTGCTATTGGCCCAAAAGGTGAAGAAGGAAAACCCGGCTTGCCGGGACCACCTGGACGACAAGGTCCAACCGGTATAGAAGGACCGAAAGGATCTATGGGCGTGCGAGGATTGCCTGGACATACTGGCGAACCAGGTGTAGCCGGCCCCAAAGGAGAGCCGGGAAAACCAGGAGAGGATGGCAAACAAGGAGAGATGGGATTACCTGGGGAATTCGGACCTGCTGGCCGACCAGGTGAACCAGGCCCCCCGGGAAAACAAGGAATGGAAGGCCCCGCAGGATTGCAAGGAAGTACAGGCTTGCCAGGTGAAAGAGGCGACAAAGGTGTTATTGGACCACCCGGTCCAATGGGAATAATTGGACCTCAGGGACTTCCAGGGACCCAAGGTCCACCAGGCCTGCAAGGTGCTGCCGGTAGTCCCGGTGATATAGGAAAACCAGGAATACCCGGTCCATCTGGTCCACATGGTAATGTAGGAGAACGTGGTATATCTGGGGAGAAGGGTGACCGTGGTCGTCGTGGTCCCAAAGGTCACCGAGGTGAACTAGGTATGGTTGGCCTCAAGGGAGAACAAGGAGAAAAAGGTGATCGAGGAATGAGGGGACCTCAAGGGCCTGAAGGACGTAAAGGAGAAATAGGTCTGATGGGTCAAATGGGTCTTAAAGGAAATGAAGGTCCCCCGGGTATTCCTGGGCTAGCAGGTCCTGTGGGTCCCAAAGGAACAGATGGCCCAACTGGACCTAAAGGAGACATAGGTCTCCCTGGCCCACCAGGTCCACCTGGTGCTCCAGCTGATGCACCGTTAATTCCTCCGGAGCTCCTCTTCCAATTGGGAGAATACTCTGCAACGAAAGCTGACACACGACAACGAAGAGAAGCTGCATACATTGAAGACGACAATAGTTTTGACCAATTAATGGGAATTCCACACGAGCCGACAATTAAAAAGAAGACAAAGAAGAGGAAGGACAAGAAAGACGATTTACCAAATAAATTCGTTGATATGTACGATTCAATTTACTCAATACGTCAAGAAATGGACCGAATTCAAAAACCTGTTGGGACACAGGATAATCCAGCCAGGACTTGTCGCGATCTACACTTTGGCCATTCAAACTTCAAAGATGGCTGGTACTGGATAGATCCGAATGCTGGCATGTCCGACGACGCTATATATGTTTACTGTAACATGAATGCCGGAGGTGAAACATGTGTACCCGCTGATGTGCACACATCTCAAATGCCACCAATACCTTGGAAGAAGGAGAAGCTAGACTGGTTTTCCAACCTTAACGGCGCCTCAAAGATAACATACGATACAGTGGGATCCGTACAACTAACATTCCTCAGGTTACTTTCTGAAGAAGGCTATCAAAACTTCACGTACATGTGTTTGAACAGCGTAGCGTGGTTCAACATACAGGATAGCACTTATCAACGCGCCATTAAGCTTCTTGGAGACAATGAAATGGAAATCACAAGGGAGGGAAGGACCGTTCCATTAACAGTGAAGGAAGATGGCTGTCAAGTGAGTATAGCAAACTTTTCTTCCTTTATGATAAATTATAATCACAAATGATCTCCTTTAGTTCGGGAATACACCATCGGAAACAGTTTTCGAAGTGCGGACGAAGAAAATTAACTACCTCCCCATAACTGACTTCTATCCCACGGATTATGGACTGGCAAATCAAGCATTCGGCTACCGAGTCGGGCACGCGTGTTTCAAATAAATCCAAACAAATGGCTGAAATGGACAAATGACTGCTAGGAACCTCCCTGCACTGCTAACGGAACTGCCAATGATTTTCCATGCTAAACCATATTAAGTGTACTTATTAGGTATTTTTATTTAATTGTTTTTATTTAAGTTAATTAATTATTTATAAGGAGAGTGACTTAATTATAAGATGAAACGATATAAACTATTTAAATTTGAAAAAAAAAAACTATTCTAAACGGGTCTTATTTCGTTTCTTATTATTATTAGAGAGATTGTCTAATTTATACAAAATCTAACTTAAAACTGGGATACAGAAGGATTGTTAAGAATGGAATAGGTATGAAACCGGCTAGGAGGAGTTATACAGGGCAAGGTCTCTGATCGCTCTCAACCAGACGAAGGCTAGGACGATCCTTGTCCCTGTTTAATCCAAGTTGACATGCAGTCTCCACGTGACACCCCCGGATAGCTACTTTGGCACCCGCCAAGTAGTGAACCAATGCATGCTGCGACAACTGAGAAATGTTAGCGCAAGGCTAATAACCGTACCCGGGAAAATAAAATATTATGGAAAATTTAACAAGCCTCGGATATGGATCGGATACACGACGACGACCACGGAAACGAAAATGGCTAAACGATTTAAGAATTTTGGACAGAAGAATTGGAGGCTCCACCAATGCAAGATCAAGACCAAATGCTGCTGCGCGGGTTCTCTATACCACATGGAGAACCAACCCACAATGCCAACCAATTTTGATCGCTAACAGCGCGACACCCTAACCTAACCCGTAACCCATTTCCCCACATGCAAAAACACATCCCAATATGCAACAGCGTCCGTCCCCAAATCTGCAATTGCATACATCCCCATACTTACCAAGAATCCATTTACCAAGCTGTAATAAAAGCATATTCCAATTTACAACGGAATATTAATCATCTCTCTCAATTACATCACCGCACATATATTTTTTTCCCAAAAACCACCTCGGTTAACTTCCTATTTAAATTACATTCTTTGCTTACAATCAAGCAATTCCAATTTCCCCCGAAAACCATACTCTGCAATAAACGCATATTCTAATTTACAATGGAATACGCACCACCTCCATTAACTACACCGAGCCGCATACATTTCCCCGAAATTGCTTCGGTTAATTCTCTATCTAAATTATATCCCTTGCTGCAAGCAAGCAATTCCAATTTCCCCCGAAAACCATTTCGGTTCCCATTCCACCTAAACCATGTAGAATCACACCAATTCCCTGGCAAGCCCACAGCATGATGCGTCGCCTTTCCACGAAACGACCATCGCAACGATCAAGATCTTTGACCATACTTAGCTATGCCGCCGAAACCAATTTCCCGGTACACACAACCAACGAATCCAACTCAGCTTATACGGCGATGATTCTCCGGAACTAAATTGCCTATACAGGCATAGCAACCCTTTTCAAGTTCCTAGTAAGTGGCAGTGAGTTTATTTCAGGTATGAGTCAACCGCCACGACACGATGAATAGATTCTTTCCATTATTAGTCAGTCGCCATTCAGCAACCGCTACGCGCACATCGAGAGTCCCCTGACAACCGCCGCCACGACACGGGGGCACGCACGCCCCCGCGTGCCAAATAGAGCCGAGTCGAACGTTCCCCCTTTCAATTGCTGCGGGCACAGCGTCGAGGAATAAGTGTTTCATCCCGTATGAAATTTATGAAATTCAGTTTTATGATACCAATAAAAAGTCGCGTTATAACTGCCGTCTTTATATACAGCCAGAGGCCATCCTCGCGTAACTAAAATACGCGCGGCTTTATAAGACATGCTTTAGGACTCGCATTACAACCGGTGTCATTATATAAGGCTCGACTCTGCAAATAATAAGAATAATCAGGAAAATAAGTGAAACTGAAAAATAAAGGGGGACTTACAAACAATAACAACACCTGTGATTTTTACTTATTGGCTTTTACTTTTGATGATCGGATTTTGGGCGGCAGTGTCTTTGCGGTGAACTCTCTAGTGGGGCGGTGGTGAACTGGTGCCATACGTTGGCGCACCTACCTCGTACCCCCACACTGCCACCACCAAGCAGTGAGGGAACATTAAAAGCCATAAGACGCTCAAAGCAAATAAAGCCCCCGTAGCTGATGGCATACCATCTGAACTGATAAAACAAAGAGGGACAGCGGCACATCACGCAATTCATGAGATCGTGGTGCACATATGGGAGCAAGAGGAGATGCCGGAAAATTGGCGTCGTGGAATAATTTGCCCCATACATAAGAAGGCAGATATCACAGTGTGCAGCAACTATAGTGTTATAACATTTGCTGAGTACCGCCTATAAGATACTCTCCTCTATCCTACAAGACCGGATAGCCCCATACGCCAAAGTCATCATTGGTCAATGTTTGTGTGGCTTCATCCCAGGCAAATCAGCGATTGATCAGATATTCGCCCCTAGGCAGGCGATGCAAAAATGTCTGGAATTTAAGATTCCATCATATCTTCTATTCATAGAATTTAAGGCCGCCTATGACAGCATAGGCAGGGTAGAACTGTATAATGCCATGATCGATTTCGGCATTCCTAATAAATTAATGCGACCTTGTAGGTTGACCATGACCAACGTAACTAGTCAAGTGAAAATAGTGAGATTGCTGTCCAAACCAATAAAAATCTTTAATGGACTCCACGAAGGCGATGGTATGGCCTGCCCTCTTTTCAACCTGGCGTTGGAGAAAGCAATCCCAGCCGAGGAGTGCTCATCGCTGTCCAAAACAGCTTCGAGTCGTCACTTGTCGCTTTCCCTACCTCCTTCAAGCTGGACTTCGTGACTGTTAAAATCACTCTTCTTCGGAAATCAATCTTTATCATGTGCTTCTGTGGGTTGTTTTTATGTTGGCATCAGCAAGGATGCGAGTTCGATAAAAACACCACGGATAGTTCACTGGAAATTAATACCTGCAGAATGATGATGAATTAAAACTCTGATGTTGTTGTTCCGCAGCAGCACACGGTTGACAAAATATCCAGAAGTAAATGAAACACGGAACTGGAGAATTTGGTTTAATAGATGATCTTTATTGTAAACTTAATATGTATAATCCAATTGTGGTGTACGTAGAGGTTTTCACATTTGATTACATTTATATATTATTAAAGGGATAATCGACAGATCGTCTCAAATCGTCAAAGCGAGAACACAACTGATTTAGACTCGATTTTTAAATTCCATTTGTCTTGTAGTTTTTTTTTTTTTTTTTCTGACCGCACGGATCTGAATTTAAGTTGACACTGTCTTAACACCGATTTCACGAGAACTGGTAATAAACGAGATTTTCTCTGGACTCTGTTATTTCAATACCGACACAGACTTTGACGAAGCGATCCTTGGGCACGTGTGTGCTGTTGGGCGATACAAATCTGACTCCTCGATGCTGGGCGATATTGACCCAGCCTCGGGGATTGCGATGAGTTTCGACGCACACCATCGCAGGGGAAACAATCCTTCTTTCGCCTGCAATGACCAATGAAAAACGATTTTCATTCCATTGGAAGGCTCGCATGAATATTATCCAAAACAATCGGATGTCTTTAGCGAAGGAAAAGGGAAAAGGGGGAAAAAGGAAAAACACATATGCCACAGGTCAAACATGCTGATCGATGCATGGACCGGGCATATCGCCGCCGTCCGATAAGGATAAATTCGATGGGTGAAACGATAACACACGGAAAGGTTGGCGTGTGTTTGGTGGACATGTGCCGTCCCTTGTTCGGTCAATTCATGACATTGGCAAGATGATAATCTTATCATGAATTTATGTTTCAGGAATGACCGTTCGAAGGAGGGCTTGGAACGGCCCATATACAGGTAAGCTGCGTAAAATAGGAGCAGGTAAGTTATGGTAATGGTAATTACAGGTTAGGTGGGGTTAAGGCGATGGGTGGTTCTTCGGCGCCTCGAAGAGACCCCAAACTCTATATATATTTCCATCCCAGCATATTGATGTTAACGAGCTAGCTCTTAATGCTATCAGCCAAATAATCGAGCCGAGTAATTGCGAGGACGACATCATCATCTTCGGAGATTTTAATCTTTCACAATTCAATTGGGCTTTATCTGACGACTAGATGATTTTTGTCTCTGCAACGTTCGAAACCTCTTGGGTAGGCAGCTTGGCCTCTACTTTACAACAGACCCTATCAATACATTTCTCTCACCCAGCCCCTTCCTCCTTACATCCACAGACAACCACCGCCCCCTCTTCTCGTAGCCTTCTTCTGAGTACACTCCCCACCACCCGCCCCCTCCCAATCACTTCGCTTACGATTTCCATAAAGCTCTTTTTCGCCTCATCAACGACTACCTACGCCGCCTTCGTTCAACTACGATCACTTATCAATTGAAGATGCCACTGTGACGGTTCCATGAAACACGTGTCGTTCCACCAAGGAACACCTTAGCCCAAATCTTACGTGCCCACAGACACGTGCACTCATGGTCCACCCTTTCGCCTAGCCAAAGGCGACATTCATACTGGTGTCAACAACCCCACGTTTCCACAGATACGTGGCCCCCAAGTCTCGAAGATTTCATAACGACTACATGGCGATCGAAGTCCACGACCCAGTATAGAAATTGTGTATCGATCCATTAGCTGGATAAGCACAAGTCGCACAGCTGCGCCAGATGTCGACAAACATCAAATACCCGGCGATAAGCAAATTGCCGTAAAAGAATCCATTGGCTAAACCTTTGACCAACTGCAATGCACTTCGCCTAAACAATGGCCATTGCGGAGGAGCAGCAATAAACTAGCTAACACTGTTCCTATAGTGCAAAATAAATACAATTATCGTGACCGATGATAATTACCACGATCCCAGAGATCGCCAAGAATAATAAACCGCACACCGGAATATACACAAAAGCGAGTCCGCAGAAGGTGTGAAAATTCTGACGATCCTAGGAAGATCTCCGGCAACACAGGCAGCAACATCCGCGTCTGTGTTTGTGGGTGCAACCGCACATCTGGCCTGCGACCAAACAGGAAATCGCAGGACAGAAAAGAGGGTGCGATCTCCTCTAGGGGAGAGATTTCTTGATTAAGAGAGAATCACCAAAAAGAGAACAATCGGGTGAGTCGGACACTCCCTAAGGAAAATTTTAGTTATTGTAAAAAATTCGTTACAGGAGTACAGTTCCTTTTTACCGGGAAGAAATAAGCATCGGGAGTGTGTCGCGCGAGGGGCCGTTTTTAAGGTAGTAATAAAAGTCAAGGTAAAACCGTTCGTGCAGGGAACCGTTGGACAATAATTAAGACGTTTCAGTGTGCAAATAAAGTGGATAATAAAAATCAAACAAGTTGTGTTTTTGTTTTCTTCTTGCGAGGACTTGTGTCGGTTTGTGGCGGTTCTTTAATACATTCCCAAAGAACCGCCCATCCTCTTAAATTAACCACCTTCCAAACCCATAGTACTTACCTGCAATTAGGGGCAGCGTAAGCTCCCCTGCAGCATCACACCTGAAAGTTAAACTTTATCAAGGCATGCATCACATTGAATTATTATATGAGCCGTGTCATATCTCCATCGGCTCGGCTTGTCAGCAATTATAATAGATAAATACTTGCTGGCCAGCGTAATTGTTGACACAGTCGTAGCCGATGGGTTTTGGCTACGGTTCATAACCATTTATTTGCCCCAGTCCCGAGGTTCGCAACACTTGCGACCAATTTCCTTTATCGGTTATCTACCGATCATGGGATTTGGGCACTAATATGATTCACCATAAACAATCATACCCCAGCCATGCCTACGATGACCCGCCTGAGATCTAGAGTAAACATACAGTATCTCACTGTGCGTTTTACTTACCCGCATATTAATCAAACAAATAGCCATCCAGCCTGACCCTTTGCCGCCGTCGACGAGGTTTCTGCTGACTTATGTCAACAAAATAACTTGCCTCCTTGTGCACCGGAGCCAAATGGCTAGATTGGATATTGCCTACATCGTTGTTTCCAAGGAATCGTTGGCAAATACCATGATGACCCCGTTTGTATCATAGGCACATCATATACATCATGTGTGCCACCATTTGATCTGTGAAATAGCGTTTTTGTTTACTTTGAAACAAAAATCTATTTCGATTTCTGACATACATCACCAACGATGTATGGGTACATCGCCCCCGACGATCGCACTTCTGTTTGATCAGGTGTCCACCGATCATCGTCCTCATCGCAGGGCATTGTACTTGTCCTATACGGACACATATAGAATCCTCCCGTATCTATGCAATTCGCGGCCATCGAACTGATGGATGTGAGTTGTATCGTCGAGTCAGATTTCATTCCCCGTGGGGTACACAACGGAGTGCGGTTGCATAGTGTCCTTTCTTGTCGTTATCAATATTACCTTCGGTAAATTCTAGTTAGTGACTATAACGTAATCCGTATCAAAGGAATAAACCATTAATAACATTGTTAATATTACCATCGCTAATTTCCATCAGTGACGATAGTGTAATCGGTGTCAAAGGAATAAACAATTAATTACATTACCTTCGGTAATTTTAAGGCAGTGACTATTGTGTAATCAACACCTAAGGAATAAATAATTAATAACATCATCTATATTACCTTCGGTAATTCCGAATTAGTGAACATAGTGAACAACTGTGTCAGGAAAATGAACAAATTAATTATTCTAGCAACATTACCTTCTGTAAGTTCGGATTAAGAATTGTGAACAATTGACCGCCGTAATAAAGAACATTAACGAACAAAAAACCACAAGGTGTATTTTATTTCTTTCATAATTGTTGCTCAGTGTATGTCCGGTGAACAGTTGGTGGGACGAAGTAAAACCCCGTGTCGTACGCCGGCACAACGACTTCGTTCCCCACAGGTTAATTGGAGTCGTAATTAAAGTGTTCGGCGGAACACTTCCGAAAGTTGGACAAGGGGAAATACCCCATCCGCCAAAACATCACCCACTTATGTACCGAAATCCTTTACTCTATTTTCCTGTTCGTTCCCTACTCTAGAGAAAGAACAGCAAACTCTTTCCCTCAATGATACAATCACAGCTTCGGTCCCTGCGTAATAAAAGGAATAAGTTATGCATATTCTTCTCTCGCAATCGAACTATACTAGACTACTCCAATTTTCTTGGCTGCTACCTCCAATTCACGGAACTTTTCAACACCCTTTATCGCAACTATCATACCAAAACTCAGACCAATCTCAGAAATTACCTCAAAAAACTCTCATATCTCATCTGATCCTGTTACTATTGCCAACTTCTTCGCCACTTAATTCAAGCAGTCATTCACTAATGACTCCTTTGTTCCGGACCCGTCATACTTTTGCAACCTACCCAACTGTTCCCTCGGGCCCCTTCTGACTCCTTTGATCCGACCTTAATTGAATCCAAGCTACTGGAACTCAAAGACGAGTTTACACCGGGCCCTGATGGAATCCCTGCAATCCTCCTAAAAAAATGCTCATCCATCCTCTCTGCTCCCCTCTCACTGATCTTTAGTCTCTCACTATCTCAAGGCGAATTCCCCCACATTTCGAAAACCTCCTTCACCACCCCCATCCACAAGGGTCCCGAACACGATGTCGTGAACTACCGCCCCATCGCCAAACTGTCCCCCTTACCTAAGATTCTCGAAAGCATTCTGTACGAATCTCTTAGTTTTCGTTCCAAACCTTTTACTTCACCAAGGCAACATGGTTATCTTAATGGCCGATCAACTACAACCAACCTCGTTGAATTCACTTCCTTTACACTCTCAGCACTAGAGTAGGGTTACGAGGTCGAAATGGTCTCGACCTACCTCAGTAAAGCATTCGACAAAATCTCCCATAATCTAATCCTTTTCAAATTATCCGCCCTCGGTTTCGACCTTGGTTTACTGATATGGATTTCTTCTTATCTAAAGGATAGACTTTATTCCGTTCGGTTCAGGTCCATGATATCCAACCCTTTCCTTGCCACCTCTGGGGTCCCTCAAGGTAGCCACCTGGGTCATCTCCTATTTATACTGGCCACTAATGACATCGATGAAGTCATTAAGAATTCCAGCTTATCCCTATAAGCTGATGATACCAAGTTATACAAGATCATTGAGTCACCACTTGATTCTGCACTGCTGCAATCTGACCTTGACGGGTTCTCGACTTGGTGTGACAAAAATTGCTTTGTACTTAACATCACCAAATGCCAATCTATAACCTTTTCCCGTAAGCGTATTCACTCATCCTTACGTTCCTATACCCTTCATAACCAACACCTGACCATTGTCCACTTAACTTCCTCTCTCACATTTATGAGACGATACGGAAAGTCAATTCTACCCTCGGATTCGTGAAATGATGACTTAAGGAGTTCTCCGACCCTTACGTTACTCGATCGCCTTAAGTTACCTTCGTCTGCCTCTGGCGGTTCTACGAACCCTACAAAACACTGTAAGGTAAATCTTTTAGTTCGCCCAGGCATACTTTCGTTTTTTTTTTTTTTTTTTTTTTTTTATAGATATCATTTTTTATTTCTTCCTATTATTATAATTTACTTACTTGCTAGACAAAAATGATTAATCTCTAGCTTATGTTATCTTATTTCTTAACTTACTGGTCCCCTGCGGACTCTCTAAGTTACATGCATACGCTTAAAGCATGAAAATTTGTCTTTCGACATTATGGTTATTTTGTTTACACGAATTTTTAGGGAACTTAATTGGATACAAAGAAAATGAAGAAAAGAAAAAACTTTGTTCTTGTTATTGTTTTTACCTTATATCTAACTTATATACTAAACTATCTATAGAATTTTTTTTTTTTTTTTTTTTTCTTTAACTTAACTCTATTCTAAACCTAACATCAAAACTAAATTTTCGAAATGCTAAATCTATGTAAGCTTTCCGTTGTTTGTCGGGGTTTTTTTTTTTTTTTAATCATTATTATTATTATTTCTTTAGTTTTATAAGGAAACAGCGTTTTATTTGCCACTCAGCCACCAAAATCTCTGGTGTTGCTTATTCGCGTCTTTTCGGTCTCTCTGTGCTACTGCCGTACTGAACTGCAGTCTCTCTTCATTAGTGTGCGCAACCTCTCGATTAAAACATATTCGTTTATCTATACCCGACCGACGCACGTGATAAATCAACGGTATAGCGGATTCATTTTGTATGAGGCCGTTCATGTCAAGACTAAGGAATGCTTCTGGTGGAATAAAGCCATTGCGACGTACCACCTCACAATACATATTGTTTGGGTAATATGCACCAAAAATCAAATCGTTCTGTGAGCTCATTGATCTCGCAATATGCCCTCGGATCAGCTTGATCATAAAGTTATCCACTCTGTTTATATTGGCCCCACTGTACAACGCTTCATTGGGATAATATTTTTTGTGATCGGATTCAGGAGTCCGATGTAACTTAAGGCACGTCCTGAGGCATTGCCTCTCAAAAATCCGAATCTTTTCCATTAAGCTAGGTCCCACATTAAACCACACTGGGCATCCATATATGATCATCGGTCTGATGAGAGCCATGTAGCATATAACTTTAACTCTGCTGTCAAGTTGACTACTATGAAACAGTCTTCTTGTCATAGCGTAAGCTTTCTTTGCCCTGGCTAGGGCAGCTTCCACATGTTTGTTAAAATATAGATACTGATCCAGCCAGATGCCTAAGTATTTGACTACGGTTTTGGTTTCCAGTGTTTGTTGGTGTGGTCCCATAATAGCTAGCTTTCGCCAGTTTATCCTGGTGTCTCTGGTAGCTTGAGCCAGTGGTGTTCTAAAGAGGATGGTTTCACACTTCTGGATATTGATTTTGAGTTTCCAGTTGTTGCAGTATCGCTGAACATCATTGAAATCCCCTTGTAATAATCCGTTAATGATTTCAATTTTTGGTGCTGTTCTATATATTATCAGATCGTCTGCATACGCAATAGCCTGATGAAGAGACCTTACCAGGTCGCTAGTGTAAATATTAAAAAGGATCGGAGATAACACCGCTCCCTGTTGCAGACCGTTTTCTATATTGTAAGTAATGTTAGAGATCACATTGCCACTTTTGACGATGAATTTCCTTTCATTCAACATGTCGTATAGTATATACAGTAGTGGTCTACTAATGCCTAGTCTCATTAGCTTGTAATATAACCCTTCTAACCAAACGGTGTTGAAGGCCCTCTCCAAGTCAATCAAACAGGCACCTGTACACTGTTTCAGATTTTTATTCCACTGAATGTCTGAAACCAGTTTAGCTGCGGCATGTGTGGTTTCATGACCAGCTTTAAAACCAAACTGGTTATTTGGAATAATATTATTGTCCTCAACCCATTTAAGTAGAGCCTTGTTTAGAACTTTTTCGAATACTTTACTGATACTCGGTAACAAACTGATCGATCGCAGATTTTTTGGGTTTGTTCTGTCTTTCCCTTTTTTTGGTAACCGTTGGATGATGGCCGTTTTCCAACGTACTGGATAGTGTGCGTTGTTCAGAGCGTTGTTAAACAATACTGCATATATGTCCATTGCGATTGGAGGAAGATGTTTTAGTACGATATTGGGTACTCCATCGATTCCAACTGATTTTTTGTTTCTTAATGATGCAAAGACGCCATGGATGTCTTCACTAGTGATCAAAAGACTGTTGGCGCTTTCGACAGTAATCTCGGCGTTTGCCGTATTTTCATTACTGAATTCGTTAAAACCATGGTTTTCTGATCGCCACTGTGAAATATCATTTCGAAGATGACCATAATTCAGTAAAACTCTATCTTCCAAGCCATGGTTGCGACGAGTTACTTCATTTGCCTTGTACAGTTCTTGAAAGACGGCCCCTACAACATTCACTTTTTCCAAGGGATCTTCAAACACAAAAACTTCGTCATTTAGGATGGCGTTGTTTGTGTCTATGCCTATAATTGCCAGCATTCGTTGGTTTTCGTCAGTTCGTGGTATTTGGAGACACTGAATCTCGTTTTCATTACTCCGTCTAAATATTTTATTAATTTGCGGAAACATACTAGGGTTGTTGGATTTTACCGCCCGAACTTTGTTGTTCCAATACAAATTTGCTGATAGCCTATAGTTGGCTTTTATCAGCTGTTGGAGATTTTTTAATCTGGACTTCAGTGATATTATCTCCTGGTCGTGCCTATCAATAAATCGTCTGTACCGTAGTTTTAGTTGCGACAGAAGTCTACTTTTTTTTCTGTGGAGCGCGTTGATTGTGGCGTTTCGGTACATGTTCATGTTGCCCGTAGGTGTGGTTTTTGGTATTGTATTGTCCATAGTTTGTTTTATGGTTTCGTCCATTTTTTGTATGTATTTGTCGATGTCATCGTTGGGTATGTTTCTGTTGGTAGGAGGGTTAATGTCTTTTAAGCGAATTTCTCTTGTTAAGGTTCTCGTGAAACGCGTCCATCGCATACCCCAATAGTTAAAGGGTTGCGGTATCATACATTCACCGAGTTCCACAACTTCGCTTGGTGTTTTTATCAATATTGATAATGCACAATGGTCGCTGTCATACTCAATTGTGCGTAGGCAGTTTATATTTTGTCTGTTAGTATGTGTATGTTTAAGGCGTGTGTCAATAAGCATAATATCGAGGAACGAGCCCCGTCTGGGGAAAGAAGGATATTCTGTAGCTAGCAGGTCAACTTTATATTCAATGTGATGTTGATCTAGCCAACTAGCTAGTTGATTTCCTCTCGTGTTGGATATGCTATTTCCCCAATTTGGGTGTTTAGCATTCAAATCGCCACCCACGATGTAATAGTTCCCTTCCGAGTAAAGCTGTAAGCATTGGAAAATAGTCTCTAGCTCCACTATAAATTGATTTTGTTGATGTGCTTCTGGTGCGTAGGCAGATATCACATACACCCCCCTACCTTGTCGGAGGGGTATGCGGATAATGCACGCTTCAAGCACCTGAAATCTGTGAATCTCACCACTATATATTACCTTATGTTGAAGTTGTTTTTTAATAAAGATTGCCACCCCTCCTCCTTGTGTGGAGTTGGGTCGGTCTCTTCGTATAATGTCGTAGTTTGTGTGACATAGTTTATGCCTCTGATTCAGCTTAGTTTCGCTAGCCAGAAGCACGTCAGGACTTTCGTCTTGCAACAGTTTAAAGAGAGCGGCTCTTCTCTCGATTCTGATAAGTGAATTTACATTCACGACTAAAGCCTTAATTGTGCTTTCTGTTGGGGGGTTTATATTGACGGCTGGCTAGACAACTGCGAATAGACCCAGTCTAGTCTAGTGTCCTGTTCTTTTATTTGTTTTTGCATTTGTGTCATCTGCGTCTGTATAGCGAGCAAGGTTGTGAGCACATCTGCTAGTGTTACTGTTTCTGGAGGCACAGTATGTTGCGGCGGTACCCGTGTGGTGGGTTGTGGCGTGTTTCTCCTGCCAGCTGTTACTTGAGCATACGAGAACTGGGGTGTTACATTTAGTGCTGGTCGGCCTTGAACTATCGGGCGTTCTGATTTTCGTTGCTGTGAAAACTTTTTTTCCTGTAGTTCGCGGAACTTAGGACAGCCTCGATAATTAGCGGGGTGTCCCTCACTCTTACAAACTGCACACTTTAGAAGAGATCTGTCGTCTACCCTTTCTTTACCTAACGTGCATTGTTCTGCGCTGTGGTCCTGTCCGCATCTTACGCATCGATACTGCATTTCGCAGTTTGCTGCTGAGTGCCCGAACCTTTGGCAGCGAAGACATTGGATTATATCTCTGCTTTTTTTCAATTTGTCCCATGTGACAATTTGATGGTTCAGGATAGTGATTTTCCTAAGTCCACCAATTTTGCTCCCAGGGCCCAGCTGCACCAGGAAGAATGGTAATTTTCTATTCTCCCGTCTAGCCCTAGCTGTATTGAAAGGTTTTACTGCGATAAACTCAATATCATTACAGTTAAGCTCTCGCAGCGTTTGTAATAGAACTTCTGGTTCTGTTTCAGGGTCAACGCCTTTTAGTAGAACCGTTATATTCTTTATTTCTTTCGGGGTGTACGTGTAAAATTCCGCGGTGGCCCTTTTTAGCACATTTTTCATTTTTTCGAAATCCTTAACCGAATTTGTCTGTATGGCCAACCTGTTCCCTGTTAGTCTTTTAATTGAAAAATCTTCCCCAATAGAAAGCTTACATAGACTTACCAGTTCGTTACAGTCCATATCTGTAATGTTGATAGGTGGCATCTTCGTTTTCCTTTTTGCTGCCTGTTGCTCTTGTTGTGGTTGTTGTTGCGTCATCTGTTGTGGCGGACATTCTTTTTGTTGGCTTGGCTTCTGTTGTGCACATTGTTGCTGATTCTGCTGTTGTTTCGCCATTAGCTGCTCCTTTTCAGCAAATTCCTTTTTACTGCGACGCTTCTCTGATAATTGCGCCCTTGCTCGGGCTAGCCTTGTTTCAAGATCGCTGATTTCATCTTCTTCGTCCTCAGTGTCTGTAGTCGCTAAACATGCAAACATGTTATTGGTGAGATGGCCGTCATTATATGGAACCGGGGGGAATAGATTGTCCTCTTCCATTTTGTGCGCCTTTTCGAGCAAGTCTGCTATTGCCTCGTTTGGTTTGTTTATTTTTGTTGCAGCTCGTGTTAGTGGGGAGCTCGCCGGGCGTTTTATTAACGCGGACTTCGGTTTTAATTTTTTAATAT
Organism: Microdon myrmicae; assembly: GCA_963931805.1. NCBI lineage: Eukaryota > Metazoa > Arthropoda > Insecta > Diptera > Syrphidae > Microdon > Microdon myrmicae. Next base: position 99,244,190 of record OZ007496.1, read on the forward strand.
TTTGTCTTTTGTCTGCCATTCTGCATGCTGAGGGTCCATACACCGAGCTTGTTGCATCCAAGATAGCAGGCCAGTCTTTGTTTGAAACCAGTTCTTAGGTTGGCTTCACTTTGCAATTTCACTGTATATTTTAGTTCCTTTTGTTTTTTTTTTTATTTATATTTATTGTTTTTGTTTTGTTTTTCTCTTACTTCAATTTTTTTTTTCGCTAAACATGTGCTCACATACACTCTCACAGTTAATTAGTATTAAACGGTGTTTGTTTTGACTGTCAAACCACGTGGCTTCGTTCTCTTTTATTAGTTTATATTTATGTATAATAACATTGTTTTGACTGTTCTTGTCACTAGAATTGATTTATTTATAAATAGTCTTATTATTTCATATTTCACTCGCGCGACTCATAAAAGTAACTTTTACATTTATCTCGATCGGCGAATTTAAAACACGTCCGCACTCGGTCAGTGTGTAACCTTGTGTGAGGCATACTTTCGTCCTCAACCCCACGTGCTCTCTTACACGTGGGTTGCATGTTTCACCAAACTCCTCGTGCCTACACGGCGACAGAAAAATCAGGTCGAAAAGGTCGAACGAGGGTAAATAGAGAACAACTTGACGAATCTTTGTTCGGTGCGAATTTTTGCCGTCGCGAGATATATTGTTTAGTATGATATAAAAAGTAGAAAAGAAGAAAAGGTGACTCGAGCGCGAACTAAGACGAGTGCGGTAAAAAAGTCGCGAGTTTTGTTAAGAAAACAAAAATGTAAAAAATAAATGTTTTTTTGTAAGCTCCTTCAGAGCCACAAAAGCACACTCGTGCCTCGAACGACACACTCGACCATGTTAGGCACATATAAATAATTTGTGACCTCCGAAAGAAAAGCAACTTCCCGACATAGTTGCACATCATGAGCATTCCTGGGTTTTTCTCTCTTCCCTCTTATCACACGAAAAAGAAAATTTTCTCCGAATCACACTTTGCTGCTCATCCCACCACAACTCCTCGGACGTTAGGCCCACCCCTGAAATCATCTTTGGCACCAGCAGGTCGTTTCGCGCGTTCCCTTCAAAGACATTTCCCGTTGAAAGCAAACGCGACCCCGTATAGATCAACGACCGCTAATTTACAGAACCATGCCAACCACTAGAGTGCGACCCTCGCCTGCGTCAGCACAACAAGCCCGAATTAATCCCCCAGTGGTTGAGGACGTCCCAAACCCAGACAGGCGTTCGCACGGGCGGAATATAAAATTCCTGAATTTCACCTCGGAAGACCCCGAATTCTGGTTCTGTTTCGTAGACCAGACATTCGAGCTCGGAAGAATTTCCGACGACCGAACGAAATTTCTGTTGCTCATCAGGGACATCGACCTGATGATCCTCCCGCACGTGAAGCACTTAATCAATTCCCCCCCAACGAAGCCCTATTCCACTTTCAAAGCAACAGTGATTAAGATGTAGACCCAGCACTAGCAGCGATTTTCCGGGAATCTCTACCCGAATACGTCCAACCGATCCTTGCCCCACATACGGAACTAAATCTAGACGAATTCACTAGAAAAGCCGAAGGTGTGATCGCCCTAGATCGTTCGCGCTCAGATCCACAGCGTGCACAAAGCGTAGCGAGACAGAATCAACCCCAGTCACAACCTACCGCGAACCATTAATTCCAAGCGCACCAATGCCCAGGTCAACATACTCTCAACAGCGCACAGTCATATGGCGCAACGAAATGACGACTTCGAAAGTATGTTTTTGAGGATCCAACAGTTAGAGACTGAAATAAGTAGACTCGGACTCGAGAATCCACAATGGACGAATCGAAGTCGATAAGGACGGAGGGATAGGTCACGAGGAAAATCTCAACATCAACCAGGCAGATCGCGCAGGTCAATAATTGCAAACCAGCCGGGCTTATGTTATTTCCATTCCCGCTTCGGAACAGAAGCCAGGAGCGCAGCCCGTGGGTCCAGTCCCGAAAAATTCGGCGCCGACGCCGAGGAGTGCCCATATAATGTTGCGGAGTGGCCGGGGCCAAAAGCTGGAGGGTTTGCCGACTGATCGCCGGCCCCGGTCTGGACCCCCACAAGAGAATGGCCGTCGTGTCGTAGCATTTCCCTCCTCGAACGCTCGAAGTGAAAAGAGGCCTCACTCGACGTAAGGAGGAAGTGCCTGAGACCATCTTCCCCCACGCCATTAATCAATATTGGCTTCGCCATCCTCTCCAACTGGCTGGTGAAGACGGCCCTACGTAGCAGCGCTCGCCGGCCTCTTCACATCGCGCAATGGCCCGCTTTACCCTGGAAGCGAAACCCGTGGCGTCCTCGGCGGGGAGCTGTCACACCGTAGATAGCTGTGCGCACAAATCCTCGTATGATACTCAAAAGCCTCCATCAGACGCTCCTCCGCTTCGAAAAAGGTCGCATGAGGTTGCTCCTCGAACATACGGCGGGCCTCGCCGCACAGTCTAGTGGGCAGCCATCGGAGGAAGCTATGCTCCTCCTCCACCGCCAAATAATCCAAGGTCCTCCTGCAGCCATTGAGAAACAAGTTAAGTTTCTCGACTGCATTGGGGTTTTCCTTTTGTTTTTTGGTCCTGCTAGTGTTGGGTTGTTGCTCGGTGGCCGGAAGTCTTGCATTGCCCTTTGTCTGTTGTCTGTGGCCCTCCCCGGGACTTGCCGCGGGGGTCGGTGATCCTGGACCTTCCCCTCCTGTGGCCAGGAAATTGTTTGTTTGCGGCGCGGCCCCCTTTGTTGTTCTGGGTTTTCGTGCCTTTCTTTTTGGTTCTGACCGAGTTGTCTGTTCCAGCCCGCATTTGTTGGGAAATTTTCGCCGGAGAACCGACGAGGTTCCCGAGTCTATACAGGCAGGGTGTTTCGATCTAGTGTTTCTGTTGCGTTTTTGCGTTTTTGTTTTTTTGGTTTTTTTTTTGTCTGCCCCATGTGGGTTGACGCTAGGTTGAGTTTAGATAGGCGGCCTGCTAATGCTGATGAGGCAGCGGCAGAGAGAAATCCGGGAGGATACCCCTTCCCGGGCACAGCCTGAGATGTTCTGCGAGCCGCTCGGTGCCGCGGTGGGCACGGAAATTTTCCATGATTCACGCGGCGACCCCGTGGACGCTCCCTCCCCGACGGCGGTGTCCCACCGAGGCCACAAGTACGCTGCCGAGAACATGGAGGACACGCCGAGTACGTCATCCGCGGCCAAGGGGCGAGGAGTGGACCCTCAGCCATGTCCCCAACGGACCATGTTGGGCGCAGACAGGGTCTACAGGGTCTAAACTTTCGATTGTAAATTCCCTTCACCTCTATTGTCTACTCAACATTCACAATGTGGTGAATACGGCGGGTGGGGTAGGACTTCCCAAAGAAGTGTTTCCATATAGTTTTTCACCGGCACCACAACAAGCGGCCGAGCGTTATCATGGAGAAGAACAATTTTCATGTCTGGAGTAGTAATGGACGCGTTTTTCCTTGAGGGCTCGGCTCAATCCCATTAATTGTGTTCGGTAGAGAACTCCAGTGATGGTTTCACTCCGTTTCACCAATTCATAATACACGACACCAATCTAACGATGTTGAACCATGGCCGGGTGGTTCCCATGATTTTCTCTTCCTTGGGTTATCGTAGTGGATCCATTTTTCATTCTCAGTGACTATCCGATACAAAAACCTCTTGTTTTGCCTCCTAAGCAGCATTTCACTTATGCAAAGTCGGCGTTCAACGTCTCTCGGCTTCAGTTCGTATGGAACCCAATCTCCTTGTTTTTGAATCATCTCTAACGACTTTAAACTACGTGAAATTGTTTGTTGAGTTACATCTAATATACGTGCAAGTTCTTGCGTTTGGGACAGATCTTCCTGCAACGTTGCTTCCAATTCATACAAAGTCACTAATATTTTGAGGTCATGTTGTTATCACGTGGTCACACTCGCAATATTTCCGGTAGGATCATCTTTTGCGGAACGGCGGATTTATTTGTAGACCTAATATACACCTATTTATTGGCCTATAGGAACTCGGAAAGTCATGACTTCGCTGACTCGATTCCGCCTTCGTTCCGTCCTGTGCGCTCTCCTTCCACGCTTGACAATCCGATCCGATCTCCTCAAGCTCAAACATAACATTGTCCTCCCATCTCCCTCGCGACCGTCCTACCGGTCTCTTTCCCGTTGGTCTACCGTCAAGAATTCTATGCACGGTCCTATCGTTGCCCATTCGCGCCACATATCCGGCTTATTTTTATCTTCGCGACTTGATTACTCTCACTATTGTAGGTTTGCGGTATAGCTCTTCGAATTCGTGGTTGTGGAATTTCCTCCATTGTCTTGCGTCCTCGTCATATTTGCCGTCAAAAATACCCCTTAGGACTTTATTCTCGAATACGCGGAATTTGTTTTCTTCCCGTTTTGTGAGAGCCCATGTTTCGCATCCGTATAGAACAATCGGCATGATTATGGTTCTATAGACACGGAGCTTTATATTCTGTGATAGCAGTTTACTGACTGTGTGCCATCTAGCGTTGCCTGAGTGCAGTCTTCTGTTAATTTCCTTCGACATTTCGTTACCGGCCGTCAGTATTGTTCCCAAATATTTAAATTCTTTAACTTTTTCAAATATCTTGCCTCTGATATTTATATGTGTTCCCTGAAGTCCGCCTGCTCTCGCCGTAATCATATATTTTGTTTTGTCTTCATTTATTTCTAGGCCCACCTCTCCTGTCCGTTTGCATGATGATTCCACTGTTTACTTACAGTTTCTAAATTATCGTCCAGAACGACGATGCCATCCGCAAATGCGAGCACTTGTGTGACCCCGTTCAGGGATGATCCGGCCATGATGTCGTCTTGTACTTTTCTGATGACATACTCGAGCACAAGGTTAAAAAGATATGGTGAGAGGCCATCCCCCGGTTTTAGTTCGTCCCGGATTTCAAATGGTTCTGAGAGGTGGTTTTCTATTCTGAATCGCCCTTTGTTTTCGTTCATGCAGAATTGAATGAGGGCGGCATATTTTTTCGAGATTCCCAGCTCAACTACAATGTGTCAGAATCTTTGCCTTGCGACTTCTTTTCCAGCAATTGCCTTACTGTGAACATTTGGTCGCTCGTTGACCGGTTCGTATGGAATCCGTACTGGTAGTCTCCCAGTATTTCTTCTGAATATGGTATGATTCTCGCTGGTATGACATTTATTAGTATTTGGTTTGTGGTTGGGAGCAATGATATTCCTCTGTAATTTTTGCAGTCAGATCTGTCGCCTTTTTCAAAATGGGGACGTCTATTAAGGTTCTTCATTCTGCCGGAGTAACTTCCTTATCTCATATTTTTAAGTCAGTTGGAGGATCCTTTGAGCGGTTGCCTCTCCTCCATTAATAATCAATTTTAGGCAGACAAATAAACACGGTTAAACGTTCTTCCATCAAACTAAGCGAGTTTGGAACACAGCCAAAATAATGATGGTGGCCAGGTAAAATGCCCGGGGTAATTAGGCAGCGGGAAAAACACAATAAGCTACCGCCGAGGTAGAAAAGGTCATCAGGTAAGGAGGAAATACAAAGAGGTTGTGGGGGTTCTACCGAACCCCACGGCCCACTTACCTGAAAAACTCCCCATATCCGCAACTCAACTCCCATTGCCTCCTGCCAATGCAATCGCATTGGCACCCGAAAACATTTCCTTTTCCAAGGACAATTAATGCATACAAGCATTACCATAGAATTACTAAAAAGAATTGTATCTACAAGGGCATTCATATATTACAAAGCATCTCTGCATTAGCGACCCAAAAACCGAATTTCCAATTAGTGTAGATATTCACACTATAATTCGATCCAACCGTCGCCATAGATACCATGCATAATTGACGCAGATGGTATACACAACCGTCATTGTGTACCCATCTAAATTGCTTTCCGAAGACTTGCAACTATGGATTCAATTGCAAGCACTTCACCAGGAAATATTGCTTTGTTTGAGTCTTCAAACGATTACCGACGCCACTTTGGCGGAAATATCGTTGCCTTAGTTGAAGGAGTGTTCCGCCGAACACTGTCCACATAAAATAAAAGACACCTTTAATTTATCAGTACATGTATTTATTAACGCACCAGCACAGGTATTCATCAACGCACAGTATATGTCTTTATTCACCACAAGCATAGGTATTTATTTAACGCACAGTATATGTATTTATTAACCCGCAGTAAAGATATTCATTACGGGCAGTATGCGTATTTATTACTCCCAGTTTACTTTATTATTACACAACCCTTTGGACTCAACTAAAATTCGCGGCGACACACTCTTCGTTTCGTTATCGCGGACCCGGCAGGGTGGATGCTGTTACTCGACTCCTCGACGATTCGAATCTCACTAAACTATCTCCATCGAAAAACCAAAACCTGATACAGGTCGTATCTACATCTGCCAGAGAAATTTTCTATTCGCTCTGCTAACAGAATTTCCGAATTTCTGTTAGCAGCATGTTATTTTATCCCAGGGATAATTTCCTAATTTCCTGCGAGGAGAAACTCGCTCATCATCATAAATCATTATCACCCTCGGTGGTGGTGATGGAAATTTGCATAAGGCATCTGGCACACAGGCCGGAGGGTATCCTGCAATTTGTATAGACGTAAAGTCCGTGAGTTGTTTAACTTCTGTAGGGCAATATCAACAATCCATTAGATCTTTCTAATGGTGTGAAAATATGGTAAGGAACTGAAGTAGTTCCTTTTGTTATTTTTACCCTCGTATCTCGTTGAGATACTTGCGTTTTCCAGGAATCTGGTAGCGGGTGACCAACATACATTATTGTATCGCTGTGTTTGGGTGGTCTTTGTGTCAGATTACCCACACGTGCAGCCGTTGATCGGCTCATTCTTTGATGCTAGCAATTCTTCGTATCGAATTTCGGAATTGCCGATTCGGTGATATGTTCTTGGGTGCAGGCGGCGTATATGGCATTTTTCGGAATAGGACGCTTGGATGTTTAACCTTTATTTCAGGCATGATGAATTCCAATTGTTGAGCTTGACCCAAAAAGCTTTGGGAACGTTCAGTTCCTTACCTTTTGGTGTCGGTCTAAACGTTGGCTGCGAGTTGCAGGTCCTATGGTGGGACTTTGGGGCACGCGTCTGTGGGCGCGTGCACACTCTCAGGTAAGTACGTTCTTTGAAGGTGGGACCTACCTGCGCGGAATTGTGCGTTCGTAGAACGCTACACCACATTTTACCGTCGGATCCGATTCAATAGCATAAAAATATGCGAACAAAAGAATCCGATTCTCCCAGTCGACGGAGAGACGATATACGATCTCTATTGTACGAAATATCGCAAATCCCTTTTAGCATCTAATGAGTGGCTGCTATTTAGACAGCCGACCCTCATTACGGAACGATGCTGTAGGTCGTTTCACAATACGTTAAATTCGGAGTCGCGAGTATCTTAGTCGTATTCCAATCACAGGACTGATCGGTTGCGCCGTCCATCATCCCTTGTAGGGTGTGCTCTGAGTGCACACCCTAGAGAGTCGTAAATTTAAACCCCCAAGACTGTTTGTCTAGTTCGAGTAATTTTTCCGGAACAAAAATCAATTGCAAAGAGTCGCGATATTTTCCTGTCTCATTCGTGTGTGTTCTATAGTTAGTGAATTCGCAATCATTGTTAACCTTAAAAATGCCGTCTAGCTAAAATAGAAATTGCATGGAACGTCATATCAAACATACAATTAATGTAAAATTTATAACTCGTTAACTATCAACAATCAATAAAAAATTAAAATTGCATCCTATAGCGATATGTGTGTTTTCTTTACCCTGTTGTGAAGCTTCGCTCAGTGTTTTGTGTCTATCGAACTCATGATGGGGGTAGGAGTTAACCGAGCGCCATACGCCGGCGCAACATGCTTCCTACCCCACAAGGTCGAACGAGGGGAAAGAGAGAACAACTTGACGAATCTTTTTGCGGTGAGAATTTTTGCCGTCGCGAGATATATTGTTTAGTACGATATTAACCTCAACGAGAGGAAGACCTCTAAGCGACGAAGTAAAAAAGAAGAAAAGGTAACTCGAGCGCGAACCAAGGCGAGTGCGGTAAAAGAGTCGCGAGTTTAGTTAAGAAAACAAAAAATTTAATAAAAAAAAACATTATAAAAGGAAAAAAATAAAAAATCGAAAACTAGTGCAAACGTCCTTATTTCTTTTCTTTGTGGACTATGTTCGGAGGAGCATATTGAATAAACCCGCCAAACGCACACTGCTTGAATATGCTAGCCACGTGTGGTCTCACTAACACAAGATCCATATCTGTAGAATCGAAAGTATTCGACGTCGCTTCTTTCGGTTCCCTCTCCGGCTAGGATGCGGTAACCTGTGGAGAGGAAGTATTGCCAGTCACGGGCACTAGATTCACTTCCTCCTCCATCATAAAGTAATTGTTCCGACGAGCACTACACGATTCCGTCGAAGCAAAGGAAACACCAACACAGGAAGTAGGCCGAGAGAAATAAAACACAAGTGTTGGTTGGTGATCACCACTTTAAATTAATTTTATTGCTTTGTTCTACCTGCGTATATGTTTACCTCATCCTTACAGCCTCAAGGCATTCAAGATCAACGCACTTGACATCTCCCCTGCCCTAATATTCAACGCAATCATAAAATCTCGTTTGTATGCTTATATTACAAAACGAAAACACAACAATACTAGAACCATAAAATGTTATAAGACCACGTAAAATGGAATAATAAAGTATACCAGATTAAGATTAGCCATCGTTAAAGTAGACTGTTTCTTTATTCAACGATAAAAGGATCTTATATTTCGCTTAGGACTTGTGGGGATTATTCCTTTAGGTTTGAATGTATATCAAAATCGAACAACACATTTTGTCAGATTTTGACAGATTTTAATCAATACTTTCACCAACTTTAACTAAAGTTACTTGTACAATGCGAACACGACTCCGGTATGTATTTGCGCGTCTCCGCAGTGACAGAGCGGGAGCGGCAAGACCATTGTGGTCAGCGGATGGAAAATGACTCCACGATATTTAATCGTTTTGGGATGAGTTTTCCCAAGAGAGAGTTTTCCCAAGAGTGAACATCACATCGTTTTTTTTCATACACAAGGCCATGGGAACGAATCCAGAACTCATAACTCAGCTAACGTTCGAAGGATACGGATCGTTCTATCGTTCTATCCCGCGTCTTTCTAGTGTGTGCACCTGTGTGTGAAAGTGTGGCCGTCACTGAGAACGGCTGTATAGTCATTGAACTCGTAGCCAAAGTGTGATATAATAAATATTAATTAAACCCAAAAATAGGGTGTAACTTGAATAAAAAGACAATGCGCCAAGTGCTCGTCTAAAACTCTCGTTGAAAACACATCGTTCGCCGGTCGTCCACACAAATTTACAATATTGTCGCGTACACGTGTGTGCTGACGTGTCTACCGCTGTGTATATACCGAACGGCCAATAAAAAACTGTGCGTGTGTTAATGTGTATGCGTGTGAAAGCAGATGTTCTCTGCATGCTGCTTCACAAATAAAACAATTGAATTAACGGTCGAAACAAATAATGGAAAAAAGAAAAGTAATGTTAAAAGTAATTTCAAAGAGGAGGCCCAAAGCCCAGCCACACCTCCTTGCCAAACGGCATAAAGCCAACCCAACCAACAAAGAAAAAACTCGCAGAGAAGGAATGACCACTCCTGACAAGCCACATTATTCCGGAGAAGGGAATAAATTTAAAGAACTGGCAACTGAAGACCACAAAACCAGCAATACTGAAATGAGTGACAAAGATGTCGAACGTGCTCAATTTATTGCGGAGCTATACAAAAAGAAAGAGGAGCTCTCCAAAAAGAAGAACGATTTGGATCGACAAATCAAAGAAGCATTATCGGAAAGCAATATTCAACAGCAAGAGGAGAAACAACAACAGCAGCAGAAGCAACAGCAACAGCAGCAGCAACAACTGCTGGAAAAACAACAAGCAGCAGCCAATAAGAAGGAGAAAGTGCCTCCCATCATAGTCAGTTTTATGGAAGCTAAGGACCTAACTAAATTGGGTAGGTTAACATGTAGAAATTTTAAAACGAAGAGTTTAAATAATAATAAAATAAGTTTTTTATGTGATAGTTTAGATGATTATCATAAAATTAAATCTGCTCTAAGGGAAGCAAGTAGTGAGCACTTCACGTACACTCTCAGAACTACAAACTGTCGAAAATGACAGTTTAAAATTCATTGATGTGAAGCCATTCTCCACTTCTCTCTCCCGAAGTCGCAACCGCAAGTTGCCGTTCTTCATTGTCTCCCTAAGTCCCAACAGCAAAGTCGATGCACTTAGGAATATTAAAGTTATCTTCCACCAAACAATAATTTGGGAAAAAATACGGAAGGCTGACCGTGTGTTGCAGTGCATGCGGTGCCAACGATTCGGCCACGTTGCATCTGACTGTTGTATGGAATTTAGATGTGTAACGTGCCAAAACAATCATACCGTAGGAGAATGCCCCTTAGGTAAAGAACAGGTTCAGGATAGAAGCAAACTATCTTGCGTCCTGTGCAAAAATATAGGTCACCCGGCCAACTTTAGAGGTTGTCCGAAATTCCAACAACTAAAAGCCAAGCTGGAATTTAAAAAAAAACAACTTGAAGAAGAGAAACGAATGAAGGTTCGTTCTTATAATAACTTCGTTGCACCTAGTGTATCATTCGCTCAAATTGCCGGTAGTCCATTAAACTCAAACTTCGCGGTACAGGGAAGTAATATCACAAAACCTTCCGCACCTAGCATATCATTTTCTCAAATGGCTAGTAATCCCATTAATACAACGGCGGCGGAACTTTCACGCAACGTCATAAAAGCGCCCGCTCCAGAGGCAAATTCAGATATAAGAGCAATCCTGTTAGCCATACAAGGACAGATTGGTGGATTTGAAAAAAAACTGACTGAACAACCGGCCCGAATAGATATTATTTATTCGTCCTTGTTCTCAGACAACCCAACATACCACAATGAACTATCCAACTAATTTAACACTAAAAATTATTGCTGTGAATGTGAATTCACTAATCCACGTGGCAAGAAGGGATAATCTAGTTACCTGCTTGAAGCCGAATGCCCCGATGTGCTTCTAGCTAGCGAAACCAAGCTAAACCAGAGGCACAAATTGGGCTACAAAAACTATAAAGTCATTAGAGGAGATCGTCCACGCGTCACACAAGGGGGTGGAGTTGCTATCTTAATTAAGAAAGGCCTTCACCACAAGGTCGTTTACAGCACAGCTGTACACAAATTTCAGCAGCTGGAAGCTTGCATTATAGATATACCTTTGAAAAGTCAGAGGCATCTATACGTGGTATCCGTGTATGCACCTGAAGCTCCTCAGTGTTCGCAATTTATCAGCGAAATGGATACCCTTTTTCGTAATCTTAAGTTAGACTCGGAAAACAATTATTTTGTTCTGGCGGGAGATTTCAACTCCAAACACAGTGCTTGGGGTGATATCACGCCGAACACAAGAGGTAATGCACTGTTCAACTGGTGGCAAACAAATGCAACAGAATATAAACTAGAATTGTACGCTACAAGTACACCATCTTATCCAAGAGGAAACTCCTTTTTGGACTTACTTATGATTGACGACAGACTACAATTATTAGGCACGGACCTAAATACTCTAAATTGCCTTCGCACAATCGGGTATGATAGTGACCATTACGGCCTCGGCACCGTTTTACATGTTCCAAACGAACATGCAATACTTGAGCAGTACGACCAGATACATTCGTTCGTTTTCCGAAAAGCACACTGGTCGCGCTTTGATTGCATAATAAAAAGAGAACTATGCTCTAATGGCATAGACCCTCCAACTAATAGAAACCTTCGAAATGAGGAAATAGATCATTATCTCTCAACGATGGACAACATTGTCATCAAAACAATGCACCGTTCCATTCCAAAAGCGGCGCACATGGAGGAGAATTTTAATAGATAGAGAAACTCAACTATTGACGCCCTCTATAGACGAAAAAGCGCTCTGCTCTCCCAGCTCAAACTGCTCTACAGATAGTTCAGCGATCCTTATAGCCAAGAAATAAAGACAATTAAGTCATTGATTAAAAACGTTCAAAAGCTGATCCGTGACAACTACAGATCAGTAATTAATGAAGAATGGAAACGTAAAATTCTCTCCATTAAAACCAGGGGTAGGAATATGTTTCCGCAAATAAATAAAGTATTTAGAAGAATAGATCATAATGACATTCCCTGCCTTCGAGTCCCGAGGACTCCCGAGAATTGTCAAATATTGCTGAACGCAGGACTCACCCCGGAACACATCAACTCCAACGAAGAACTAATAGTAGTCGAGGATCCACAAGAGAAAACAAACTCCATTGGCGCCTGTTTCGAGGCAGTACACAAAGTGAATGAATCCATTCATTCTAACCTCGATATCGAAAACCGAGCTATCCAAAACCATATTTCGCTGCACAATGAACGGCACAGTTGGCATTCCGAAAACAAAAGTTTCACCACCTTCAGTGAAAACAATAGAGCGGATGCGCCGCTTAGAAATTTGCACACAAATATATTTGTGAATAAGAATGAACTCATGGACATCCTTAGATCCATTAAAAACAAGAAATCCTCTGGAGCAGATGGTATTCCGAATACAGTTCTTAAACATCTGCCTCCGGAAGCGGTGAAAATTTACACTACCTTGTTTAATAACGCTCTAAATAATGCATACTTTCCAAGACGTTGGAAAATAGCAGTAGTCGATCCCATCCCTAAAAAGGGCAAGGACAGGAGCAATCCCGCTAACCTTCGCTCGATTAGTCTGCTTCCAAATATTAGCAAAATATTCGAGAAAATCATAAATAGGGCATTGATAAACTGGTGTGATGAAAACGACATCATTCCGAACAACCAGTTTTGCTTTAGAGCGGGGCACGACACAGTTCATGCAGCTACAAAACTTGTTTCCGATATACAGTGGAACAAGGCAAAACGACAATGCACAGGCGTATGTTTGGTTGACTTTGAAAAGGCCTTCGATACCGTGTGGTTAGAAGGACTTGTATATAAGCTATCAAATCTAGGTTTGCCCGAATATCTGTTATACATCATTTACGATATGATAATGGATAAGCAATTTGTGGTAAAATGTGGGGACAAAATCTCCATTAAAACTTTCCATATTAAAAATGGCTTACAGCTGGGAGGCGTGAATTCTCCCATTCTCTTCAATATCTATACTAGTGATCTAGTTGGGTCTCTTAATCATGCTATTGCATATGCCGACGATATTGTAGTGTACAGATCAGAAAAAAATATCGATGCCATTAACAGACTTCTTCAAGACGACTTCAATAAAATCAAACGCTTTTGTGACGATTGGAAATTGAAAATTAACTACCAAAAAACAGAAACCATCCTTTTCAGAACACCTCTTTCTACAGCTTCAAGAGATACAAGGCATAATTGGAAAAACTTTTCCATTGTAGGAAGCAATAATCTTCCGCTGCAAATGAAAACTGTTGTCAGGTACCTTGGTATCTGGATGGACCAATATCTATACTTTAATAAGCACATAGCAGCTGCCCTCTCCGCAGCTAAAAGTGCATATGCAATGACAAGAAGTCTGTTTCGAAATAGTCTCCTAGATCACAAAGTTAAAATAATTTCGTACTCAGCATTTATTCGTCCAATATTAGTGTACGGTTGCCCGGTATGGTTCAACGTTTCCCCATCCTACATGGAAAAGTTTCGCATGTTCGAGAGGCAGTGCTTGCGTTCCTGCCTCGGGTTACATAGAACACCTGAGTCTCAATACAGGAAATTCTCTCCTAATAAGACACTGTATGACAAATCAGGACTGAATAGGATAGACAATTTCATTATCAAAATTATTCGTGGTCACACTGCAAGGGCAATACATTCCAAAATGGGTTTATCCCACCAGAAGCGTTCCCTCTATTGGATAGAAAAGGTCTTATCCAAAACAAGCACGGAGTCCCTATTATTTACCACGCTTTTCGTGGTGCCAGGGACAAACGGATTCTTTATAAGAGTGATATATCAAATGCTGCAGTTCACTTGCGATTTAGCATGGCAATAGGCGATCGAGATAAATCTATAAATGACCGATCCCATCCCAACTGGTGGTGGATTGACAATGAAGAAAGGATTTAATATCCCCAAATATAGTAACATCTTCAGACGCTACGCCTTCCCTTCCCATTCCTCACTTCCCTTTCCATATTTATTTATTCTTCCTTTTCATTTCCATTTTTCATTTAGATTCCTTTTCGTTTTAAAAAAAAAAAAAAAAAGAAAAAAAAAAAACAGAGAACTTCGTCTTCTAAAATATTCGGGTAATAGAAAATATATAAAAATATAAAAATATAAAAATATTATTGTACGCCGAAAGGCATTACACAAAATTGTATCGTGTAATTTAGAGTGCTCGTGTAGAGCCAGTAAATTATTTTAAGAATAAGAAAAGATTGTAAAATAGGATTTAGCATTTTAGTCCTAAGTCAACATTTGTTAAATTATTGTACAATAAATGCGTTATTCAATCAATCAATCAAAACGAATCCAGAACTATGTAGGATAAAAGGAATTTATGACCTGAGACTTCAACCGAGTAAACAAGTTGTAACTCATTAGGTGGTAGGTGCATTTGGGGTACTAGAATGATTGAATTGTTTTCGTATCGGCGGAATGCCTGATGAAGGACAGCGGTCTTCTGTTTACTCATGGTGCGAGTTAGTGAAATAGTCTCAACGTTGATGGCGTTAATTACAACATCAACATGTTGGACTATTTATCGCTGGCTAAAACGGTCGACAGCCGATGTGTGCATAGATAGTTTTTATGTATACATAGGTTGGGATTAGCTAACTCAAGGGTAAGATTCCCTGATATGCGGTCGTATGATATGCGAACCGATGAATTTTATTACAGGGAATTTAGGATAAGGTGAGAAAGAACTCTTACAGGAATTTGTATGCAAAGGGAATGCAAGAAAAGGTAAGAATTATTTTACTGAGGCTTTTTAGATTATACCTTATATAATCCTAGACGCGTAAAGCATTTAAGGTGTTAATGCGATTGCATTAGCGAAATTACGTGGTTGGATGGGAGTTATGGGGGTTTTTTTTAGGTAAGTGAAACGTGGGGTTTGACGGAACCGCCACAAAACCCTTAATCCTTCACCCGTACATTAACCGCCTCAAATTAATCATCCTCAGAACCCTTGGGGAGCGCAGAGGTGACATAATATTCATTCATCGGGTCCTCTCCGGTTCGGTCGACTGCGCCTGCTTCCTTAACTTAACTCTCGACATACGATAGAGACCTGGGTGTTCAATAAAAGGCACTCTGAGCTCTTAGCCGCGTTCGAGAGGAAGGTCTTAAGAATTGTTGGCCCCGTATGTGAGTGAGAACGATTCCAGAGACGCTACAACCAAGAGTTGTACGCGATCTACCTTGAAGCTCATGTCGTAAGAAAAATCAAGCTCGGTAGACTCCGGTGGGAGAGACACCCAACTCGAATGAGTGAAGATGAGCCTGCCCAGAAAATCCTTTGTGGCGGGATATATGGAAGGATACAGTGCTTCTCTGCGACGGAGGGATGGCGTAGACCAGAACGCCTATAGCCTGGGAGTGCCAAACTAGATGGCATCGGCTCGAAATCGAGGCCGGTGGAGAGACTTGCTAAATAAGGCCAAGACCGGATCCCGGTTGTAACGCCGATGAAGATGATGATATAGGGAGTTAGGGGCGAACGATTATTTGAGCATCTGGTTAATTTCTAAACTAAAGGTGCGCATCACATTCTAAGTCTCGTGTACTATGGGAACATATTTGGGCAGAATACCATTTGCTATGTTTAATGACTACGTTGCATTAAATTGAAGAACTAATCCCTGAGTTGCCAATGAATTCTACAGCTCACTTTTACATGTTGATGTTTTAGATGTGTCTGACCAAATAAACCAATACAGAAGTTCGTGCTTTGGATGATTACACTCCACATAAATTATATTTTTGACATATTTCTGCCTTTTTCAAATATGTGGTGGTTCCATTAAAGGGTCAAGTTAATTCGAGTACTAATTCATATTTTATTGAGTCACACAATTCGAAGGCCATTGGCTTTGCTGATTCAAGTACCGACTACGTTGGAGCTTCTTTCTAGTGATACAAGAAATATTGAGTATTAGAGGCGTTGTAAAGCTGGCACAAGTATGACGTACCTGAAGTAGGCTACTTTTAAAGGGGACAAAATTCGTTATTAGAGAATCTTGGAGAAAAAACAAACGTCCTGTTTGTTTCTTAACACACCACGCTTAATATTGTTTTGTTAATGCCTATGAAATGCGGAAATCCATTTAATATGTTTGGTGCACTTTCTTAGGAAATCTGTGCCCCACAACTGTGGCGATAACTTTTTTGGTTTATTATGATTTCATGTTGTTGATTCTTGAGCAATTACTCGTGCTACAGAATGCATAAAATTAGGTTTGATAAACGTGGAAATCGCCATCAACATCAAAAGTAATGTAATGCTTTCTGTTACGTAATTATGAGCTGTCCTATACAGCGCTATCATTCGTTGCGAATACGAGTTGAGAGTTTAATGTGAAAAGAAAATACGAATTGCTGAATAAATTGCAAGTACTGAATTGAATTGGATAATAGTTCTAGCACAATCACTTACTTTAAACAAATTGTCGGATGGTATAGATCGTATCCAATGCTAATCATAAATTTACATCCCTCCGTCATAACTACTAATAAATTACGTTCCATAATGTTGTTGTAACAAATCGTTTGCAAGAAATTATTGTAGATGCTGCAGTTGGAATTTTTGCACTTTTATTCTGAGCATTGGCTATTATACACTATACACATTTTGGTTAAACGTATATTTAATTTTGTCCTCATTTAACTACCAGAGCCGGGGGTGACGACTTCGTCAGTGGTCAGTAATTTGTGTGGCTTTTTTGGCTTGCATGTAGCGGATTGGTCCAGAAATATGGCCGGCGTGTTAACTAAGTGTAAAGAGCAGTAAAGTGATTTAATAAAACAAAAATATGACGAATATTATTCAGAAACTTACCCAAAAACGTAACCTGCGTTAGTTGCACCAAAATTGAGATACTCATTAGACTAGGCATCATTACTATGTCAGTTATATTTATGAAGCAAATTGCCACTTTAAATGCAAATACTCTTTTGTGACAGATGACCAAAGCTACGGATTGAAATGCATTTTCTTTAGTTTAAGTGTAATATGTAAAAGTCGCCCATCGTATAAGGCATTCATGAATTTGGTTTTTTTTTTATATTGTCCAACTTTGGATGGAAAAATACACGCATTCAGCTTCCAGTGCCCTTTTTATTTGGATCTTTATAAGAGTGGCGCATGTTGGTTTATAGTTACATGCAAATTGCACTGTAGACAGCCTAATTTTGTGCTGCAACTTACAAATATAGATGACATTATTTCTTAGCAATTTGCAACACCGTATAATGCCTAGCTCGCAGTCCCACATTAGGCTGTGCTTTTGGCGATGTCAAAACAGGTTACGTAAACCTTCTCATTTACCATTTTTACATATTTACACTAAATGGAGAATGGAGGTACGTGCTTTCTACAACGTTGCATATGTGACCCTGAAGGCCACGCTTATAAGCACACTCGACATTCCGCAGCTCT
The DNA here is from genome assembly GCA_963931805.1 of Microdon myrmicae. NCBI lineage: Eukaryota > Metazoa > Arthropoda > Insecta > Diptera > Syrphidae > Microdon > Microdon myrmicae. The sequence goes on from OZ007496.1 coordinate 99,261,938, forward strand.
ACACGGCACACAATCAGCAGAATTATATAATAGAGTATTGTAGCAACGAATTCGTCTATTATCTAACCCATGAGTCATGTATGCAAATCTTAATGGATAAGCAGAAGGACAACATCCACCACCACATCCACAATATCCTCTGCATGGAGATCGAGGGCACTGATCTTGGAGCCCGTTTCTTTTCCAACAGTCGCAGTTGGTGTACATAATGCCAGCACGTAATTCACGGCTGCAACATTCGTCTGATCCTGGTCCATAAGGACCACATACTCCACAGCAGGGACCGCACATGCTTTCAAAAATCCAAAAATGTTGCCGAAAAGTTGTACTACATAAAAAGGGAAAAAGAAAGAAAAGAAAAACCAAACAAAGGAAAAGGCTTATTTGTAAAAAAGAAAAATATTTAAAAAAATCGTTATGAACTTACGTGATTTAAAACATAAAATTTGGAGCCGAAATGAAGATAACCTTTTGGGCCGAAACAATAATTTAGAATGAAAATCATTGTGTGAAATCGTTTAAATACATTTCTTTCCAAACGCGGCCTTCTAGATCGATTTTTTTTTTTCATTATAGCGGAATATCGCACTTGTTTCATGATTATATAAGTGTCTCGGCAAGGTATCAGATAGCTGTTGGATTGAATAGAAACTGCTTATCGACTTGAAACATTATTATGTCAATTATATTTATCCGTTACTGTTGTACTGAACCATTTCGCACCAGAAGGGGTTCCACTATAGTAACCTTGCTCTCAAGGAGCGTGTCTCCTTGTCTTTAAAAGGACAAGGGTCTCGTTGATAGACTGCTTCTGAGAAGGCTAGTTGTGGTCGGCACTGTGCTTCCTCAGGGTTGAGGGAAGAGGGACGACCGATTGTTGAAAGGCGGTCTGGAGATCTGCCCGGCCCAAGGAGATGGTTGATTCAAACACCTTTTTACGAGTATATTTGCGTTGTATATTTTAAATTATATATTTTTTACTTTATATTCGAAACTGCTCTGTTACTGTTATAAGAATTTTATTAATTTGTTGGCGTCCTTGCGCCTCGGACGCCAATTGAGACTGATTTTCGAACCAAAAAAAAAAAAAAAGGTGTGACGAGACAAGGACAAATGTGCCCATCATCTTGTCTCTGGCTTCTGGTCATCTTGCGATAACCAGAATCACCCACACCCGTTGGGATGTTGGATTCGGTCTCAAGATATCTAAAAAGGAGGGGGGGGGGGGGGGCGTATCAAGGATAGTGTGGACAAAGTTACTTCGAATGTTTTCTAACTACTTGGATGGAGGGATCGTGGGAAAGAAATCATACAAGACCGGTAGGTCTTGAATGCGGTAGTAAACGCAGATTACGTCTTTGGCATCTGATAATCTGTGATTTGGTCGTTGCGAGGAAAACCTTTGCTATGACCAGGGGCTATTTCACAGTAGCCAACTTGACAGCAGTGTAAAAGTCATATGCTACATGACGCTAATCAGGCCAATGCTCATATATGGTTGTCCAGTATGGTTTAACACCCCCACTTGGTAGAAACCTTGACGTGGTGCGGGGGCTTAAACTACGATGAATCACTCAGGCTATGCTGGCGGAAGCATATGCTTCCAGTAGGGTCACCCATTTCAGACAGGCTAGCGAGGAGTAAAACACAAAGATCTACCACCCATAATCCAGGGTGTTACGCGTCACCGTGCCCATTGGATGGTTTGCAGCCAGGAGTATACCGACTGTATTATAACGGCGCCTCTCTGACACCGGGTCGAATCAGAGCAGTAAGCAGACCTTACCATATCAAAGAGGGGCACTCATATGGCGGACACCAAATAATAGAGCCAACGGGTTTGCACTGGCGTGTGGAGGTACCGATACGAGTACACATAACCTCGGGACTGGCTTCATCATAAGCAATAAGATTACGCCGCATGTAAAAAATGTGCAATTTATTAATGACCGAATGTCTGTGCTAAAAATATAGGGACCATGGTACGGTTTCCGTAGTGGTCACAGCACAATCCACCAAGTCTTGCGCATTAAAAACCACATAGCTGGTAAATTCATCGACAAGGAGTCAACGGGACTGGTTCTTCTAGACATCGAAAAAGCTTTTGATACGGTATGGCACGATGCCTTGATTTATAAGCTACTAAAACTTAAGCTGCCAATACCGCTTATCAAAATTATCCAGAGCTTTCTTTGTTCGAGAAAATATGTTGTGAGTATAGGAACCGACATATCCTCTACTCACCAAATCCACCATGGTGTACCCCAGGGCTCGGTTCTTGGTCCCATATTATTTACATTGTTTGTCGCAGATTTACCATATCTAGGTGAAAACATTCAGGTAGCTATGTTTGCCGATGATACGGCCATTTTCTCTTCGGGTGCTTTATTCACTAATGTCTACAACTCTTTGCAAGCAGCTCTTGACAAACTAGCAGTGTATTACAGGAAATGGAAAATAAAAATAAATGGTAATAAAACACAAGCTGTCTGGTTTTCGAGATGTAGGAAACACTGCTACCTACCAAATGGCACTAAACTCAGTATGTGTGCAGTTGATATTGATTGGTCCGAAGACTGTAGATATCTAGGTATTATTCTAGATAAAAAACTTATCTTTCAAAAACACTACACTACCACAATTGACAAAATAAACAAAGTCGTAAGAGTTATGTATCCATTAGTGTGTAGAAAGTCAAAGCTTAGCATCGAAAATAAAATTATAATATATAAAACCATTTTTCAAGCGATACTCCTGTACGGGGCCCCTGTATGGTGTAATTGTGCTCGCACACACAAAATAAAATTGCAAAGGTGTCAAAATAAAATATTGAAAATGTTGCTGAATTTGCCATGGCATTATTCGACACATGAACTACATGAAAACGCTAACGTTAAACAGGTAGAGTTCTACATTGACAAATTCAATCGAAACTTCTTCGTCAATTGTTCTTTTTCTGACAATATTCTCGTTTCCCGTCTTGCGTTATCCTAAATCACTACATATGTACTCTGTCTATGAAAATTATATCGAGGTTATTATTATATAAAATAACCGGAAACTCGTGCAATATTAGTCTTAAGATTCAAATAAGGGTTTTTTATTGTAGTTTTCCCTTAATTTATTATTTGCTATTCATTAAAATTGTGCTATTGTCGTTATATAGATTTAATATTATAGTTGTAAAGGAATTGCTATCCTAAATCTCTTAAGTACTAGTTGTAAAATATACCATAAATGTAATTATCTACCAAATAAAAATTGAATTGAATTGAATAGGGACCATGGTACAATTATGTATTTATAAACGTACACGCTCCAACAGAATCTACGGACGAAGAAACGAAGGACACGTTCTACGAGACCCTAGAAGAAGTATTCGATGGGATCTCATCATTCGATGTTAAAATCCTCCTCGGGGACCTCATATGCAAAAATTGGGAAGGAAGATATCTTCCAACCAACTATAGGTAAAGAAAGCCTACATGACGTTTCAAATGATAATGGTATTCGAATTACCACGTTCGCAGCGTCAAAAGATCTGATAGTGAAAAGCACGATGTTCAAGCACAAGCAAATCCATAAAGCCACATGGATATCACCCGACGGCATAACGCGTAACCAAATAGACCACTTCCTCATCGACAAAAGACACCACTCGAATATCCTTGACGTAAGATCATATAGCGGAGCAGATTTGCGACTCCGATCATCTTCTAGTGATGGGTAAAATCAGGAGTCGCCTCGCAGCAATCCTACATGGGCAATCACGGAAGACGAGCAAAATGTTCGACACTGATAAACTAAAAGACCTACGCAAAAGGGCTGAATATCAAGAGGAACTAACGAATAGATTTAGCATCCTAGATCGAAAAAATCTTAGAAAATTCTAGAGCAAAGAACATCAGAGAATGGAAGCAGTGTCACGTACGTCGGCCACCACCATCATTTGATAATTTGTATTTAATATAATTTTGTTTTAAGATAGTATGATGGTAAGGTGGTGGAGGAATTGCACGATCCAGACGTGAGTTTTTGAACACGCCCCGATTCGGGAGTGGATCGTGCAGTTCTTCGAGTTCGAATTTGTTTTTCGAAGTGGACGTGAATGGAGAGCGAGAGAGACGGAGGGTTAATGTTTTTCTTGAATACGGTTTGGAATTCCGTTGTTGGCGTTTTTTGACAACGGAAAAAGAAGAAGAAACGTTTTTTGAGTGCAGTTGGGAAGAGGAAGAAAAAGCAGGAGGTTGTGCCCGTTATTGATCGGTGTTGTTAAAAAATTGTAAAAATTGAATGTAAAAGAAAAAGAAAAACAAAAAGTAAAAAAAAAACATCGGTGTTGTTAAAAATTTGTAAAGTTTGAATGTAAAAGAGAGGGAAAAACAAAAGTAAAAAAAAACAAAAGCAAAAAAAAAAAAAAAACAAAAAACCTATTGGAATAACTTCAGAAGAAGTGAAATTTGTATTGTCTATCTAAAAGCTTCTGATACAATCCTAATCCTCGAACATTGGTTGTGAACCCGAGTGAGACGTCGATAATTATCAATCAGATTGTTCTTGATATGCAACTGAATCTTAAATAATTAATTTGGTCAGTAACTATTTGCGGTACTCAGCGGAATCTCGTGTGGTTAATTGGACACATAAGGATCCCTCTACAGCTTTAAGCCACGGAAGCAGTCCTCCCCCAGAATTAGGTAATCGATCTAATCCTTTCCCACTATACCTCCACAGCGGAAGTGCGGGGCACGCACTTAATAATTAGTTGCCACACTCATCAGCATCATAACATTCGTAACAAAAATATTACAAACTGGCGCTGCGGACAAACCTTCCCGAGGGACCACGGCAGGTTTGGTAAAATACTGTCGCAGAATCAACAGTCGAATCTTCTGTAACCTGAAGGCTTTGGCAGATTGGTGCGAAATTGGAGATAGCCATACGTTCGTGAGCGGAGACTGGCAGAGGGAGCAAACGCAAAAAGAAAGAAATTTTTTTTTTCTCTCTCTTTATTTATTTAAAAAATTTATTTATTTATTTATTAATTTATTTGTCTGTCTTGTGTGAAAGACATTTGTTGGAAGCTTCTTCCGGTGAAAATTGTGATATTCTAAATTAACCTTTATCGATCTCTGAAATAATTTTTTTTTGTTTCTTGAAATTGTGATTCTGCCTTTTCTTCCTTCTTTTTGATTACGCGTGTGACTTTGTTGTGTATAATTTTGGTGTTGTCACCTCATGGTCGGGTTGAAGGGTTTTTGTTTTCGTTTCCGGGTTCTTTCCCCTTTCTCTCTCTCTCTTCTCGGTGAGTGTGGTTGCTGTTTGTGTTGTGAGGTTCTTTGCGCGGTCTGTAGTTTAGTGGCTGCGAGAGAAGAGTTTGTCCCCTGTAGGAGTGTTTGTTTGCCTGTGTGGGGGTTATATTCATTGTTGTTTTTTTTTTTTGCGCCTCCTCGATTCGTGTGCGGCCTTTTTAGCGATCGGAACTTTCGAAATAGAACGTTGATCGGAACAGACGTTGTGGGTTGGTATCCGATATCCGGCCGGCTCGTGTACGGATTGGTTCTGTCGCGTTCGGGTTGATTCTCTCGTTGGACGAGTTGTGTTTGTTGTTGTGTTTTTGTTAGAGCTCGGAGTTAGACTGTGTTTCCTACCACTAATTTTGTGGTTTTTCCCCGGCTTTACTGTTTGCCATAGGGTTTATTGAGTTTCCGATTTTGGTCTTGATATCTTGGGATTTTAGGTTTAGTTGGACGGCCGGCAGATGCAGACCAGGCAGCGACAAAGGGATGTCCGAGAGGGCACTCCTGCCCGGGCTCGGCCCGAGGCATTTCCCGAGCCGCCGGTTGACGAGGTGGATCCGGAGGCGTCCCATGATTCGAGGGACGAATTTGTGGACGACCGATCGCCAGCGCGCCCCCCTCCCACCGTCGGTAAACAGCCTGTCGGGAGCATGGAGGACACGCCGATGCCCTCGTATTTTAAAACTGGGCCCACAACCATGTCCTGTACGGACCATGCTGGGCACAGATAGGGTTTTCGACCTTGTGTCGAAGGCGGCCCCCATGTTTTCGGGACAGGAAGGCCCGGATACGGCCGAGAGACTCTCTTCGTTTCTCAAGGGCTGTAGAAGGACCTTGGATGGGCTGGCGGTGGAGGAGGAACATACCTTCCTCCGGTGGCTGCCCTCTAGGCTGAGCGACGAGGCCTATCGGATGTTCGAGGAGAGACCACCCACGACATTCCTTGAAGCGGAACAGCGTCTTAGAGAGGCCTACGAACCCCGGGTGTCGTATGAGGAGTTGTGTGCGCAACTTTCCAAAATGCGACAACTTCCTTCCGAGGATGCCACAGGTTTCGTTTCCCGAGTGAAGCGGGCCGTGGTACGGTGCGAGGAGGCAGCTGAGCGCTTTTATGGTCGCCAGGGTAGGTCCGTCTTCGCCAGCCAGCTTGAGGGCATGGCCAAACCGGTGTTGGTAAGGGGTCTGAGGGAGGAAGGACTAAAGCACTTCCTTCTCACGTTGGGTAATGTCCCCTTCCGAAGCCTGGTGGACCACCTAACTGGATTTGAGCGAGCTCGAAGGGAGATGTTGAGGCAGGACGACTTGTTTGTGGATGCGCGGCCAACAGCGTCGGAATCATTAGGTGTAGGACTGGGAGGCTCTTCAACTTATATGGAAAACACACCCTCCACTTTTAGGGATTGTACCGCGGCGCCGGCGCCGGTGTTGTCGAGTTTAAATCCCCGGGCGGTGTCATTTGTGTTGCCGGCCGAAGGGCCTGATAGTCGTCGACGGGGGGAGGATGGTTTCGTTCGGGAGCGGTCGTGCGGACCTCTCAATTATCGACGGGAAGCTGGTGCCTACGCTCCGGCCTCCTCTGGCGAGGGAGCGTGGTCAAATACCGTGTCTTCCTCGAGTCGGAGTGAAGGGTCGCAGGGTTTGGCTCAAGGGGCGTATGTGCCTGGAGATCGACCGGGTCGGGACAATCCGGTCCGGGATTCGGTTGATCGATCGGCTCGCCCCCTGGAATCCCAGACAACATGCAGCTTCTGCAAAGTGAGGGGTCACGTGTACGACGAGTGCCTGAAGAGAAGGAACACTCCTTTCTGTCGCGAGTGCTGGCAGTATGGCCACGACATAGTGGACTGCCGGATCGTCCGAGACAGACGCGCCAAGCCCAGGCTCCATACAGGGGTGGTGGACAGCAGAGCGGAACCGCGCGGCATGGGCCGCACCATCAGCGGCCGCAGGCTCAGCGGAGAGCCCCACCAGAGCCGCAGCCCCCGTCTACGGGCGGTGGGCCGGCGACATCAGGCCCAAGAGTATTCAGCGTCCGGTGCTGTTGCGAGTTTTGTGGCCGACAATGTCACAGCTTGCGCGGGTGCGAATACAGGGAAAGGTGGGAACAACAACAGGGTTCCCAGGGTTCTCCCCACAAACGGCACGCCGGAACAGCACCTGTTACGAGCCGAGAGCAGGACACCCGTGTGGAGAGTGGGGCAAGCGCGAAAAATAGACGCAGACAGCGTCGGCGAAATCGGAAGGCCGGTAATAGTCGCGCGGAGAGTGTGGTTTCCCGGAGGGTGGATGGAGATGATGGGAGACGATCGCCCATATCGGGCGGTGATGAGAGACGAACCGACTCCGTGGACTCGGAGTCCTCTGAAGCGGGTGCGAGGCGTGGCGACTCACCAAGGGATAAAAGAAATAGGAGGGAGCGACCTCAGCACCGTGGGCCCAAGTTGGGCCAAGACCAGTCCAGTCCCGCTGGTTCGGAGTCCATTGAGACTTCCAGACGGGATAGTCCTGAACGGAGGGACAAGGCACGGTGCGAATCTTGCAGCCGACGCACTTATGCGGCGACGGTGCGTCGGCAGGAGACATCCAATCAGAGGCCGGAAAACTCCCGGAGGTCGGGTCGGGAGACCGTAACCCGACCGCACTGAACACGTTGATTGGCCATTACTGTCCTCAGCTTTTGCCAGTAGAGGTCCCCATGGTCCAGCTTCCTTTGGACATTGGCCGTAGGAATACTACGCGTCTCATGGTGGACACTGGCGCTGAGGTCAGTCTTTTGAAGCGGAGGGCCCTTCACCGGGGCCAGGCGGTGGACGTTCGGCAATCCACACCATTGCAAACCATATTTGGCAACGGTAAATCGAGTGGGTCCTGCCATGGGACTCTCAAGTTGCACCATGAGATTCCCTGCAGTTTCCACGTGGTAGACTCCATGCCGGGGTTGGAAGCAGATGGCTTGTTGGGTAATGACTTCCTGTCCAGGCATTGCAACATCAACGGACCGGGCGGATGTTTGGAATTTCCCCGAACAGCCATAAACCCCGAATTCTTCTCCGTTGGTTTTGTTAATGGTGGGACGAGGGGGCTGAAGCATAAGGTAACCAAACGGGGAGTTGGGACACGGGGACCTGTCAGGGTCGATACCGAGGTCCACACTTCACCGGGGACCCCACCCACACGGGGAAGGGATACGAAAAAGTGCTCAGCCAGGTCACCCCAACGTGAGCCGCCGAGGATCGAAGTAGCCCTGAGTAGGCCGGTGGAAGTGCCGGCACGCTCCCAGATGGAGGTGGCTATCCCCATTGACATCCGGGAAAAGGCCATTCTGGTGCCGCAGGACGCGCGAGGAAACATTTTATTCTCGCACTGCGTTTCTAGTAGGGCAAGGAGTGCCAGGTTATTGGCACTTAATACCCAGAATGGCCCTCAAAGGATCGAACAGCTTACGGTGAAGGTATACCCTACCAAGGACTATAACACCATCCCCTTGGTCAAGCGTAAAGATACGTCGCCGGGAACTGACTCTGACGACGAGTCAAGCAGGCCCGTGCCCGAGAACCAATCTTCGGAGGGACGATCCCTCCACTTCATTCAACACCTGTTCTCGGATGGTCAGTCGCCTGATGAACCCGATTTGAGCTCCAGGTTGGCACAATTGCTCGGGGAACTTCGTTTAGGAGATACCCTGAACACACCCGAGTGCCAATCGATAACGGAGTTATGTCGAGAGTTCAACAACATTTTTCATTTACAGGGCGACTACCTGACGTACACCAGTGCAATCTCGCACGAAATACCTTTGGTACGGGATCAGGCACCCATTAACCAAAGAATGTACCGATTGCCCGAAAGTAAAAGGCAGGTTATAAACGAGCAAATTCGGGAAATGTTGGATAACGACATTATCCAACCAAGCAAAAGCCCGTGGAACTCCCCCCTTCTAGTGGTTCCCAAGAAAACGGGCCCCGACGGAGAAGCCCGATGGAGAGTTGTGGTGGACTTTCGTAAGCTAAACGAAAAAACCATCGGGGACGCGTATCCTATTCCCCGTATAGAGGACATTTTAGACCAGCTCGGTCGCTCGCGTTACTTCTCCACGCTCGATTTGGCCAGTGGCTATCACCAAGTTTTGGTAGATCTAAACGATCGGAATAAAACCGCCTTTAGCACCAACTATGGGCATTATGAGTTTCGACGTATGCCGTTCGGGTTAAAAGGAGCCCCGGCTACGTTTCAGAGACTAATGAACCATGTCCTTACTGGTCTGCAAGGGGTCGAATGCTTTGTGTATCTGGATGACATCGTCATATATGGTAAGAACCTGGCTGACCATAATGACAAGCTCCGGAGGGTGTTCGACCGGTTGAGATACCACAACCTCAAACTTCAACCGGAAAAGTGTAGATTCCTGCAAAGGGAAGTGGTCTACCTGGGACATGTTTGTTCAGAAAAAGGGGCTTCGCCAAATCCTGACACGACAGCTAGTGTCAGAGATTTCCCCATTCCGAAGACGGTACGCCACGTCCAATCATTCATAGGGTTGGCGAACTATTACCGGAAATTTGTGCCAAATTTTTCCCGGATAGTGCGCCCCTTAACGAACTTATTAAGGAAGGACGTGAAGTTCACGTGGTCGTCCAAATGTCAACAGGCATTTGAAGAGATAAAGGGGAAGTTAATTTCGCCACCACTATTGGTTTACCCCGACTTCACAAAACCCTTTAATCTAACCACGGATGCGAGTAATGAGGCACTTGGAGCGGTGTTATCCCAAGGTGAGATAGGCAAAGACCAGCCTATTGCTTATGCCAGCCGCACCCTGAATGGGGCCGAACGTAGATATAGCACAATCGAGAAGGAGTTGTTGGCCATTGTATGGGCGGCGACGAATTTTCGGTGCTATTTGTTGGGTAGACGCTTCACCGTGTACACGGACCACAAACCGTTGAAGGGAGTGTTCGGCGTGAAAGAACCCACCTCACGCCTTACCAGATTTCGTCATAAGCTATCGGAGTTTGACTACTCAATCGAGTACAAACCCGGTAAATACAACACCAATGCGGATGCGCTAAGCCGTATTCCCCATTCTGTAGACGAAACCCCTTCACCACCGCGATGCAATGTAGTGACTCGCGCCCAGGCCAAGACCCAACGGGACAGCGAGGGATCCCCGGGACGTCCAAGTGACGAGGAGTCACCTTCTGAAGAGGACGCCATTCCTTCCTGCACGGAAAAAGGAATGGAAATAACTAATCCCGAGGAGATCCAACACTTATTACGGGATTACCATGATCACCCTTTAGGTGGGCACCAAGGGGTGATCAAGACGTATAAGAAGATACGCAGGCACTACTGGTGGAAGAATATGATGCGCGATATCAAGCAATATATTAAAGTATGCAAGATTTGTCAGCGCATGAAGTCTTCCCCAAATTTACGAATGCGGATGGTGATCACCGACATTGCCAAGAGGCCTTTCGAAAAGGTTTATTTAGATATCGTGGGCCCCCTGGACCGTACTCCTGAAGGCAATCTATATATACTTACGTTTCAAGATAATTTATCGAAGTATATATATTGCTATGCCCTGCCCAATGCAGAGGCTGAGACGGTGGCTTCGGTCTTTTTCGACCAAATAGTTGCAAGGTATGGTGTACCTACACAACTGGTCACCGATCAGGGCAGCAATTTCCTGAGCAGCCTGTTTAAAAGCGTGTGCAGGCTGCTCCGCATCAAAAAACTGCAAACCTCAGCGTACCACCCACAATCGAATGGTGCCTTGGAACGAGCCCATCGACCGCTGGTAGAATACCTACGCAGCATCGTGGGCACAAATCCCCAAACCTGGGATCAGTACCTGAGGGCGGCCACTTTCGTGTACAACACCAGCGTGCACGAGAGTACCCGATTGACGCCGATGGACTGTCTCTTTGGTTTTACTCCGGAGGTTCCCTCGAACATCAAATTACCTCCGGAACCGGTTTACAACCACGAGAGCTTCCATAAGCTATTGAAGTACAAGCTTCAGAAAACGTACGAAATAGCTAGGCGCAGGCTAGGGGTGTCACGTACGTCGGCCACCACCATCATTTGATAATTTGTATTTAATATAATTTTGTTTTAAGATAGTATGATGGTAAGGTGGTGGAGGAATTGCACGATCCAGACGTGAGTTTTTGAACACGCCCCGATTCGGAAGTGGATCGTGCAGTTCTTCGAGTTCGAATTTGTTTTTCGAAGTGGACGTGAATGGAGAGCGAGAGAGACGGAGGGTTAATGTTTTTCTTGAATACGGTTTGGAATTCCGTTGTTGGCGTTTTTTGACAACGGAAAAAGAAGAAGAAACGTTTTTTGAGTGCAGTTGGGAAGAGGAAGAAAAAGCAGGAGGTTGTGCCCGTTATTGATCGGTGTTGTTAAAAATTTGTAAAATTTGAATGTAAAAGAAAAAGAAAAACAAAAAGTAAAAAAAAAACATCGGTGTTGTTAAAAATTTGTAAAGTTTGAATGTAAAAGAGAGGGAAAAACAAAAGTAAAAAAAACAAAAGTAATAAAAAGAAAAAAAAAAAAAACGAATTGGAATAACTTCAGAAGAAGTGAAATTTGTATTGTCTATCTAAAAGCTTCTGATACAATCCTAATCCTCGAACATTGGTTGTGAACCCGAGTGAGACGTCGATAATTATCAATCATATTGTTCTTGATATGCAACTGAATCTTAAATAATTAATTTGGTCAGTAACTATTTGCGGTACTCAGCGGAATCTCGTGTGGTTAATTAGACACATAAGGATCCCTCTACAGCTTTAAGCCACGGAAGCAGTCCTCCCCCAGAATTAGGTAATCGATCTAATCCTTTCCCACTATACCTCCACAGCGGAAGTGCGGGGCACGCACTTAATAATTAGTTGCCACACCCATCAGCATCATAACATTCGTAACAAAAATATTACAGCAGTGATGTCCTCAAAACAACAGCGGTATGCGCCGAAGGCCCCGGAGACGGAACCGTGGTACCAATCGGAATCATGTGGTGAGTTCTGAATCAAGCTCTGTTGCTTTAGATTCCCAACGGATCAGCAGGCAGGGTGCAATTGCTTCGGCTCTTAACGGGCGGTAGCCGTTCCAGCTCTGTCACCTCAGAGCCAATAGAGGCTTAAAGGCAGAGTCAGGATGCACCGACGGGCTCCAAGAGCCGGAAGGCCTTATTGGACTGAAGGAGTCGGAAGCTGCGACCCCAGCACGGTCGGTCCAAACTAGGCCAACACCGCTCTAGTTCCGATAGTTTGGAGTCTACTGAGCCCCCGAGCGGAACGATCCTGAACGGAGGATCACAGGTCGGTGCGAATTTTGCTGCCGACACACACACGGCGGCAGTGTGTCGACAAAAGGCAAAATGGGAGAGGTCGGGAAACTCCCAGAGGTCCGGTCGTGATACCCCAACCCGACTACAGTAGAATCGCAATCCAGCTCAGCCTGCTCTCAGTTTTCGACCCAAGTTCCGATTGTCCAACTTCCATTGGACATTGGCCGTAGGTACACTACGCGCCTTATCGTGGACACAGGCGCGGAGATCAGCCTGTTAAAGCTGAAGGCACTCCATCCAAGACATGGCATGGATGTGCATAAACCCACAACGCTCCAAGCGCTGTTTGGTAAAGGCAAGCCGAGGGGACGCTGCGAGGGGTTTCATGTTGCACCACGAGATTCCCTGCAGTTTCCAAGTGGTGGACTCCTTGCCGGGTTTGACAGAAGACGGGTTGTTGGGGTACGATTTCCTGTCGAAAAATTGCAAGGTCGGTGGAGCGGGTGGTTGTTTGGTTTTTCCACGAACGGTCGTAAATGCAGAATCTTTCTCCATTGGCTTTGCGAATAATAAGACGAGAAGGGTTGAGCATACGGTAGCCGAACGGGGAGCCGCGCCAGAGGAACCTGGCAAGGTCGATGCTGCGGCCGGCACTCGCTCGGGGACCCTACCCGCACAGCGGAAGGCTACGAAAAGATGCTCAGCTACGTGCTACCCACAAGACCGCGCCCATAAAACCCAAGCAGTGCACAGAAAGGGAAAGCCCCGGTGGCATGTATAGCCACATAAATTTATGTATTTAAATTGAACGGGTTACCTGTTTTTCCTCTCCAGGTTCTTCCTCTGGTACCTTCTGTGGTTCTTCTTCAGGTTCTTCTTCCTCCTGTTTTCGAACACGAATGTGTCTTTGACGGATTAAAACCCAAACATGATGGATAGAGTTGGCCGAATTGGTCCAAATTTAAACACTTGCGTCGGCAAACGGCGCTCCAAGAAAAGAAAACGAGCCTTTATTCCTTTCTCTATTCGTTTAATTTTCAAACTTTTTATGTTGACAATCTTTTTCTCTTTCAAAATGTTACAACTTGTTCAAAAAAAAGAACACACGGGGCAAACTTTTTCTGTCTTTCTGTGTTTTTAACATTTTCTTTTTTAACTTTTAGTTTTAACATTTTCCTTTACAATTTTTAGTTTTTAACATTTTCTTTTTTACTTTCTCTCAGCCGGGGCGTTGCTTTTCTTTGCCTTTTCAACTGTTAAGACCAACTCTAACTCGCAAAAACTGTATCAAAAAGAACAGTCAACAACGGAATCAAAATCTCTCTTGCTGTTTCTCTCACTCGCTCTCCCTCAACGTCCACTCCGAAGACAGAATTCGAACTTGCACACGATCCACACTCGAACTGGGGTGTGTTCGCACACTCACATGTGGATCGTGCGGTTTTTCCACCACCTTACCATCAAATTACATTAAAACCAAATTATATTAAAAATAACTAAATGATGGGGCTGGCGGAAACCGCACGTAACACCCCGAAGGAACGATAAAAAATAAACCTTTCTAAACTTGGAGCCCCTGATCTAACTGGCCATACTCAGGCTTCTCTCCGATAACTTCCCCCTTTATAAGGGACCTTCGGCGAGAGAAACAAGCTTTGAGTCTAACTGAAAAGTTTTCAAAACCAGGCTCAATACTGCAGGCGTATTCCCAGCGCAAAACTGCAGGGGCAAACCTCAGTGCTAGAGGCTGTGGTTTTGCTACACCTAGGGGATATTTCAAATCCCCTTAGAACTGCGTAATAACACGCAGGGGCTCTTGTTTGATACCGAATGGAGTGACCCCGTATCCGAGAAGCAATCTTCGGAGGAAACACCTCCAAATTTGAACTTCAAGTCTCGGAAGGTAAGTCGTCGGTTGAAGCTGCTCAATCTGAGGCGACTGCCTGGCGTGTACTAATACTTGCTCGCGAAATGTGTCCTGAATTTCAAGTGGACGGCCAGTTGCTGATAAGCATTGGAGGCTCAGGGGTGGGCTGGTTTTGCCGTCAAAACGGGACAACCCCCAACTTACCAAACCCTGAAACTGGCCACGAAACTCATGAGTCGAGTGTTAGGAGTCGCACTAGTGCGAGGCAATTCGCGTGCCAAGCGGCACCTTGAGTGCGGTGAGAGGTGATCTCCTCACCTGTTCTATGTAAGGTCGCCGATGCGCGGCATCCCTCACCCGCAGAATGGTTTCCGTTGGGAGTAATGGCTTGGCCCCGGGGGGCGAGGTTGACGTGGTCAACGTTGAATGGTGGTTTATTGCGGGCGGACCCGTTGGCACGATTGTTTTCGGTTGATCCTGTTGTTCTTTTTATTGGGGTGGAGCCCCTGGGGGAAATTAATATAGTCCACATTGGTTTTGTGCTAACACATATAAATGATATTTGTTCAGCACGATTCGTTTACTGTGCAATTCGAAAGTTGTAGAAACGAAGGCCGATTCAAATAAATAACGATACACGAACTTTTTTTTTTTTTAAGTTTTTAAACCACATTTATTTTCCTAATTCTTTTTACATGTATAATGTTAGGGGTAAATGTTAAACCCTTTTCTACAATCACAGTCCTTAAATTAACTTACTGGCTCTATGCGAGCTCTCTAAATTACACATTACAACTTGATTTTTATATATGCCTTTCGGCGTACATCTTTTTTTTTTGTTTCTTATATATATATATATATATATATATATATATATATATATATATATATATATATATATATATGAAATAAGTCATATATTAGAGGGACTCCTCGTTTACATCTATATGTATACATTATTTTTTTTTTTTTTTTGTAATTATAACAAACAAAAACTTCAAAACAAAACGAATAAAACATAAAATAAGAAATTAAAAATAAAATAAAAATAAAAGCAATGGGGAAAGGAGGACAGGGGGAGACGATACACGAACTGTTTATCACAAATTTCTCTTTTGTTATATATGTGGCAATTGAACCGACAATATTCAAATTACGTACATGCAAACTAATATATCTGAATGTCACAAGACACGAATGCAATAATCGAAAACGAAACGAAATTAACAATGAGAAACTTGCAAACACAAAATATGGCTGCTAAAGCTTAATTCGAATAGAATGGAACTAATTTACATATTGTATATTGAAACTAAACAGAAAACAAACAAAATTGTGGTTGCAAAGGATATTGCAAGGGTGTACTAGATTATGAGTATAAAAGTGATACCAAATATGCAGGTGATATTACAAAGGACTAAAAGAATTAAATTAAATTATAACATTTAGGATGTTAGATGGAAATGAAAATCTACATAAAAGGAAACGTGGTAAATCAAGCATGCTGCGACAATATTATTGTTGTAGTGCTTTAAAAAGCCCTACCATTGATACCCCCCCCCCCCCCCCCCCTTTAAATACATATCCAATAAATAACATTTTCCAAATTAAATATCGAGCAACTATAGCAGCTGCTCGATATAACATTCAAAAATCCAAACGATTCACCGAATCATTATTCGAGCAACTACAGCTGCTAAAATAACCCAAACAATTCTTCGAATCTTTAACTCATTTCACGAGCCAAATTCCTGGCAGCAGATCCAACACAATCATCAAAATCCGTTGGAGCAAACAATGACATCATACCCAAACATGACTGGCCAAACCAACTTTCATGTGCTTTGGAGTCCAGGTACGAAGAGAGAGAGCGAACATGTTTTCAGGTTACCTTTTTCTCTTACCTTTTGCTCTTTTTCCCCTCTATTAAAAAATCATATACGATCATGAAGTCAGTATCAATCATACCCTCGAGAAGATTGCAACGATCACTCCCGATCGATATTCACCTTTGTACTTTTGGAATCCAAGTAAAATTAAAATTAACTGTTATTGTTTCAAAAAAAATCCTTTCGCCTTTTATTTATCACTCCCGACACTTCGCGCTCTTCTCCCGAATTGGGAAAGCACGGCGCGTAGCATAACAAATTTGGTGGCAGCGCGTGGGATAGAACTTCAAATCATCCCTTACAAGAAAACAAAAGCAAAAGCAAATAAATTCAATAATAATTTAAAAAAAAATCGAAATTAATTGCAAGCCAATTAAAAATCCAAATTAATTATTTTCATTTCAAAACAAAAAACAACTGCAACTCAAACCAAATAAAAAAAGAATTTGTGTAGTAAAATATTAAATAAATAAATAAAAGTTAAAACATCAACAAAAAAGTATGGTTAATATAACACAAAGAAAGATAGTTATCGTTTCCGCGTAGTCTTTCCAGATCTTCAAATAAATTACACAATATTGACAATAACAGTTTAAAATACCCAAAGATACTCAAAAGACCGAAGTTAAATAACAATTAATACAGTGAAAGTAGTGTAAGAATTTATAATACTATACCATATTCGTGTACTAAGCAATAATAACCGAAACCATAAATTGAAAATTTATTAGTTACAAACCACAACGTTCAGTACAAAATGGAACTATTTTAATACTTACGTCTAGTGCAAAACTTACTTTAAACTAATACGCAGTTCCCATCAGGATTACTTAAACGCCAACGACGATATATTAACTTTTTCTTTTGATTTACCCTTTTATAACGAAAACGGTGATTCTGAAACATACGCCAAAACCCAAAAAAAAAAAAAACAGAAACCAAAAGTTAAAGGCACAAAAGCACAATAATCACCAAAAGACAAAATAAAAACAAAAATAATAATATATCCCAAGAAAGACCAGGGCGGACAATCCAACTCTAGGACGTGAAGCCTACCTGGCAGCAAACTCAAAGTGAAAGACCCAAAAAACAAAACAGGACAGAACAAAAAAAAAAATACATCAGCAAGAAAAAAAAACCAAAAGGTGAAAAGCGGTGAAAATAACAAACACTGACGACATCAAATGCAGCAACGCACTCAAGAGCCGCAGCAACACCAGGTAGTTCATTAACTTCAATTAGTATTTTTATTATTAATTATGGAATTGTTTCTGAATCGTGTTTTCCAAGTATGTATAATTTTATATAACAAAAGCGAAATAAAAATGTACACGTAGGAAACTTAGGCAATGACATGAAACAACCACAAAATGTTCACAGAAAATATAAAATTTATACAGTTAATTCTCGAAAAAGAAATAAAAACAGAAAACATAATGAATAAACGGAGAAACATACGCGAGAAAAACCCTGATACTAAACAAGCTTTCGCTTAATATTACAAAGGCAACACATGAAAACACCTGAATTAATATAAAAAGAAAAATCCCGGCACTGATTCCATCCTTTTAATAGTAAACCCCGAATCAAAATCTATACATTAAAAAGGGCAAATAGAAACAAAGCTAATAAATTTAAATACCTTCCAATTTTTTTTTAAACTGGAAAATTTTGATTAAATATTTTAAGGGACACAAGCATCCCAAAACAAAAATTTAAAATACTTATCATATCATAATATAATCATACATAACCATGTATTTGTACACACATATATATATTTATACATACACATATTTCAAAATAAGCTTCTGCACAAACAAATAACTTGGGAAAAATCCCTTATACTCCCGAGGTAGGTTTAAATACGCGCATACCTCGTCTGTTGTTGATCCTTCTACCTACTCTGGTCCCTTTTCCTCTAAATTATCCTCGGTATTTTCATAGGGCCAATATATCTGGGTTTGAAAGATAACAAAGCTGCCTTTAATACGATGAATATTTACTCGGGTTTTCTGATTCTTCCGTTAGCATTTTGGATTTTCTCATAGGTTCGTTCCACTCACATTTGGGAAGATATACTTTTCTCAAATAAAAACGCAAAATTAACACGCGGAACAAATAGCAATCTATAATGGAAGTCACTATCGGATTAAAAGACATCATAGATCTCGTGCCGGTGTTCAGCGGTAACACGGACGAACTATATAACTTTATCTCTTGTGGAGATATCATTTTTTCGCAGGCACTACACACATTCGAAGACGGACTTAGTGATCCAAATCTAAAACTCTTGATTAAAGCACGAGGTACCCCAAATCTCAGAGCAGCCATTAATTACGCTCTCGAGCAGGCCTCTCGATTAAGAAACGACAACACTTCAGCAAATTTGTCCGCTTATACGAATTTCAGCCGACCAATAATTTGCCAATCGTGTAATAGGTCTGGACACACCTCTGAGGAATGTTGCCGCAATATTAAAATTCCACAACCTATCCCCCAAATTAAAGCAAAGGTTGAACGCCTCCAATGCAGATACTGCAGCAAACTTAACCATTCCTAGGAGGTATGCAAAAAGAGACTGTCGCAATTAAATAACCAAAACAGCTCCCCATTAAACAAATCTATTCTTAGAACTCAGCCCACTTCTACCGCAAACGTCTGGAGAAGTGGAGTACTAAACAAAATAAGCAGCGCACAATTATTAAAAATCAACAATCAGAAACAATTTAGGGGAAAAACAGACGAAATCTCGTTAGAAACTAAGAATAGAAACCAGAGCCAGGACGATCTAACTGCTCTCCAAATAAAGGAAGTAGAAATCAAAGATCGTATCCACAAATCTACATCTAAATCCGTTTGTCTACGGGCCGGATCCGATGATTTAACAAAGGTCTCTAAACCAACTATCCCAACAGCTCCCAACATTTCTACATTTTCACATCCCACAACTTTTAACAAAAAAATGCCTAAGCTCATTAAACAAATAACCCCGGCAGAGTGTAAGCCTGAGGAGCAAGAACTCCCAGCAAAATGTAAGCCCGAGGAACAGATAATCTCAGCTAAATGCAAGACTGCAGAACAAGAGGTCTCAGCAAAACATAAGACTGCGGAACAAACACTCCCAGCAGAACATAAGACTGAGGAACCAAAAGTCCCAGCAAAACGTAAGACTGAGGAACAAAGAGTCCCAGCAGAGCATAAGACTGCGGAACAAAGAGTCCCAGCAAAGCGTAAGACTGAGGAACAAAGAGTCTCAGCAAAACATAAGACTGCAGAGCCAAAAGCCCCAGCAAAGCGTCAGACTGAGGAACAAAGAGTCCCAGCAGAACATAAGACTGCGGAACTAAGAGTCCCATCAAAGCAGAAGCCTGAGAACCAACAAATTCTTGCAAACAACCCGCATGTCGAACGTTTGCTACAAAAATACCAAAATACAAAATATACACAAGCTCGTAGTGAGCTCCGTAATAAAACACAAAGATAACCAAATAAATAGAATCCTTTTTAGAATAAAGCAAAGAGACATCTCTCAAAACCTATCACGAATCCCCCATCTCTCAAAATGTTCCCCTCCAATCGTTTTATTACACAGATTTTGAACCTTGGTACACAACCTAAACCTAAGAAAGTATGGAAAATCTTCCACAAGTTTAGGGAAAAGCTTAAAACAAATAGATTTTTTATTTTCACCCAAACTTTAGATATATATGTGTAAAATATGAAAAATAAAAATTCTTATATATGATTTGATAAAATACAAAAATGTAAATATGAAAGAATAAGCATACAAAGAAAACAAAATGTTTACATCTGTAAATTTAAAATATCTAAAGGCTATAATGAAAAACAAATTATAGAAAACACTTAAACTATTAAACAAAAATCTATTGATTGTTAGTATGTATGATTCAATTTACACATTAAAAGAACATAATGAAAGGTAAAAATTCAAACAATTATAAAGTAAAAATCAAAACAATTATGTAAATATAAAAATGGATACTAATAATGAAAAACTAATTTCCTTTAATACCTTTACAAAGATCTAAATTGTTAACACATAAGACTTAATTCAAACATTAAATAATAAAAAGATAAAACTTAAACAAGTATACAACACAAACACCCCTTTCAAGTATATATATGCATGTATAAAATAGAAGACTATATTTGAATACCAATGATGAAGTAAAAACCAAAATAAGTATATAGAAAAAATATAAAAATGTATACTAATAATGAAAAACAATTTTCTTTTACGCTTAAACAAACATTTAATGATTGTTAGTAAGTAAGATTGAATTCAAATATTAAATAATAAAGAAAAAACCAAAACAAATATATATACATAAAAAACAAAAAACAAAAACAAAAATGTATACTAATAATGAAAAACAATTTTCTTTTACACACAAACAAAATTTAATGATTGCTAGTAAGTTAGATTGAATTCGAACATCGAATAATAAAGAAAAACCAAAACAAATATATATATATATAAAAAAATATATATATATAAATAACAATGTAGACTAATAATGAAAAACAACCTTTTAACACTCAAACAAAAGGATAATGATCGTTTGTATATAAGATCCAATTTAAAATACTGAATAATGAAGCAAAAACCAAAACAAGCATGTACAAAACAAAATCAATTCCATAAATGAAAAACAAATTCCTTTTAACGCCTCCACAAAACCGAATAATTGTTATTACATAAGATTTAGTCAAACAAGGAATTAAAATTCAAACCAGCACAAAAAACACACACAAAACAATCACAATACAAAAAACAAATAGTAAGGAAACCCAAAAATATGTTCGCAAAACAAAACAAAAGCATTACGTGGTAACCATCCCCAGTATCCCCCGAGCAGAAAGATTAAATCTAAATAAAATTAAATTTAAATAAAAATAAATATGCAGAGATAAAGGAAGGATTAGAGTCCACGATCCACATTTTGGATTGTCATTGCAAGCGAATGCACGACCCTGCTTTCGTTGAATTGTGGATTACACAAAAACGGCTGCGGCGCGTTTCTCTTCGAGAGATGGGGATTTAGAGTCGTAAGATAGCTTCGAGTGGGTGAAGACAGAAAAATCGAGAATCTGGTGCGTTTGGTCCAGACAAAGAAAAGAAAAAAAAAAGTTAATAACTGTCAAGATTAAACGATACGGGAGTGCTTTTTGTATGAAAAATGTATAGTAAATTTACGTAAACGTGCTAATGACTGAATGTGACAATTAACTTTTTCGTGGTTAAAGACCCGTAGTAATAAGTGTTAAACACTCGTAAAACATTGTTTCTTGCACCGTGAAACTATTAGAAAATAAATTGAAGGAAATCTATGTTGGAGGCGTTTTTTGTGTTTTCCTGTTTCGGACTGGAGCTTGTGGGGTAGGAATGTATTATGCCGGACACGGGCACACGGTTCACTTCACTCCCCATCACTAATCGAAAGTTCCGCCACAAATGCGAGCACCGAAAATTGTCAACAAACGCGTAGGCTAAACGATAACACCCCCAGGAACTGCAGCATGAAATATTAAAACACTGAATGGTTTTTGGTCGGCGAAACGTTCTCTTTATTTAATTAGTTGATGGTTATCTTTTGTAATTAAGCAAACGTACACGTGTATTAAATGTCATCTGGAGCGTTACGAATATTAATTTAAGCCTTCTCATGGTCGTTGTTCAAACGTTAAACACTTCACACTATAATTCCGACCGTTCAATTAATTGTAGAAAAAAAACGAGAAACCACGCTCGCCATTCCTCAACACCCATTTTCTGCAAACCGGCCCCTTATGTAACAACAGCTACTACGCGTAGCATATAATCTATAGAACGCCCGGTTTTGTCTCGCGTGAAACATCTCAACCTTTTCTGTCTCTTTTCTGAATATTGGCGCTCATGCACGCCAAACACAGCCTTCACGCTACACCGTTCATCAATGCTCGACCTTTCTACCCGATTTCAGCAAGCCAGCTCGCCCCGTTACCACAGCTACTACGCGTAGCAGCACCCAGCAGGACACCTGGCTTTGCCTCTTTATTTAAACTTCAGGACCTTCGTCCTCAGATCTTTTAACGTCTCCCAAATGTCTCAGCAACACCGGTCCGCAAATCACACCGATACCACCGGACTGAGACAATATAACTGGTTCCCCAATCTTTAGCCACCATGGCTCACCTTTAGCGGCAACTAAAGGCTATACACACCCCTCTACGCCACCTCAAATACCTAGGTGCATAATACTTCGGAGAGTGCAGCAGTTACTCTAGGTCGCCTTGTGGTTAGACACAACCAACCATACCCCAGGAGCCCCATAACCTTAGTCGCCCAACTTAACCGAGCGCGATTGGCCGGCCTTCACAACAAGTAGCGGTACCGCCAAACCCTACGGTCTACTTACCTGAAAAAACCCCCACAACTACTACCCAACTCCCTTAAGTTTGCTAATGCAACAGTATTAGTACCTGTAAATACTTCACGCATTATATAGATCACCATCTATAATCTTTAAATTCCTATAAAGAAAACTTACCTTTTCATGCATCCCTTCGCATACAATTTTCCGTAAGATTTCTTTGTTTGCTTATTTGGTATTCTAAACCAATTCGCTACCAGCCAAATTCCTGAAAAGAAAAACCCTCGGTTCACTTATCATATAACCATTCCAGCCAGAGATAATTATCATGGCGTCGCCTATTCCTACCTTCATTCATGTATTCGATAAATTTCTTTATGTATACATTGGCTGGCGACGTTTTTCTCCCAGCAATAAAATTCCCTGACTCGCACAATGTGCAACCTAAAGCAAATACGCATTCCGCGTCCCTTGGCATCAATTGAAATCCAAGCATAAACAATGCAAATAGGTATTCATACGTATCCTTACTAGCGATGCCATAAACACCATTTCCCAGTAACCTAGCTAAAAACAATTAGCACATTTTCACATCGGAACATCGTCTCTTTGTTTAGCCGCACATGTTCCAACAAAGATTCCATTGGCATCCGACGATTTCGGTTTTATTTGCTTTACCGAAATCGTATCCTAGGAATGCACTTTATGTCTTTCTTTGTTCTAGGCACACATACCACCATGATCACGATGACCGAGTGAGCTCTGAACGAGCAAGATATCGTTTAGTGGTAATACAATCTTCCAAGCGGTCGGGCCGCTCGTCATCCACCGTACCGCCACCGGTACGGTGGGTTCTCTAAGAATCAATTTCCTTCCCCAGTTTCTTAGTGCTTAACGTTTAGCATCCAGTCTCAAAATGTGTGAGTAAAAGGCTTCTCGGTTCTATGCCATTCGCGTTATTCATAATATTATAAAAAAACTAATCTAAATTCCAATATATAAAAGTTAAAACCCTTATATTAACTTGACACCAAAAATGTATTCTTATTCGTGTATTTGTTTGCCACCTCAATAAACAGTGTTATAGTAAAACGGATCTTAACCAACAAAATTGTGTGTTTACTTTACTACTTGTGGGCGGTGTTGTGGAGATGTGTTTGTTTTGTTTTCCTGGTGGACAATTGCGGCGGAACCTTCTTATCGTTATGATGGAGGAGGAAGATAATCAGCGCCGTACGCACTACGCTTCCTACCCCACAAGCTTCCACGGGCAAGCCGGTGGATCAAGGTAGTATACCCAGGTAACCGGTGAATTTCGTAACATTTGGTTTCACAGGAATTATAACGACCGGTCAATAACGGTGGGTGACCGCTTAGAAAGAACGGAAAGGTTGCCAAAGTGGATTAAAAGCGGACCGAGGCATCACTGTGTGCAGTGAAAAGGGGATGAAATTTGAGATTTCCGAACTTTTCTGAAAGAAAGTTATTACGTCTTCAACTTTTGCTGCAACCCGCATCCTCTTTCGACCACGACTGCATCTGGTATTAAACATTCTATGGCATTCTTCGGGATACGGGTGAGACGGACAGCGTTTTCGGCCTTGAGAGCCTCGAAGTCCTCTTTTAGTCTCTTGATGAGAGCCATCATGCCCTGATCGGGCAGATGACTCGCACCATAAGAAAAGCCATTGATCAATAAGAAAAGAGTTAATCAGTGTATTGGATACAGAGCCCACGGGAGAAACAGGGGATGACATTACAGGGAGAATATTCTGGAGTTTCAACGAAAGGAAACGGAGCATGGGTAAAAGGGGAGATAACAAAGAGAATGGGAAGAAACAAAGAAGGTACGAGAAGGAAGCTGAAAACAGCGGTTTACCTAGTAAGGTAAGTAAATAAAATAAAATAAATCAAAAGTAAGAAAGGATTAAAAATCAAAATTGAAGGTTAGTACTAATAAAGAAAGGTAAAATTATAGACAAAATAAATAAAACAGAAATTCTGAAAAGAAATTGATCTTAAAATTAAAATGAAATTCAAAACGAAAAGGTTCATCCGTTTTTGGAATTTGATTGGTGTTGTTGTTGTTTTTCCACTGCGTTCAAGCTTGCTTCTGGCGACGTAACACGTTTACAGACTATATACTTACATTCGCACTGAGAACTTTATGTATAAACACTTCAAACACAGAATGAAAGCACACTATGTAATGTAACCGATAAGGTGATGTGTAATCGCTGATGGTGACCGTTGAAATAGAAATCCATCACCCTTAGAAGAGTGGTGACCGTTGTTGAGTTGAATAAAAGACTTTATATATATTATATTTTAAATTTTAGATGTTTTATATTTTGGATATATTTGTTGTATTCCAGAATACTACCCTTTATTAAATTTAACACTGAATCTCCTTACACATCCTTAAAAACTTCCCTTAACATATATTACATTCTCACTTAATACATACCATTCATAAATATTCACAATATTGCCAGTTACAGCACATTTAATAACATGCCCCTTTTCATAACTTGCCCCTTTTTATTCCAAAACAGAGCACTTTGATTTTCGTTCAAATTTTATTCAATTTAAAAGTTACAGAAACTAAAGGAATACTTTGAGAAAATTTGTTTTGTTCATATTATAATTTACAGTAAATTAGAACACAATGTTCTATAAGTAGAGAAAAAATTCAATTGTAAAATCAGTTCAGTTCAGTTAGTTTGAGTTTGGAGTTGAGTTCAGTTAGTTGGTTGCCAATCAAAGAGTTGGGGAAGTTGAGAAGTAGTTTGAGTTTTGTTATTTAAAAAAAAGGAGAAGCTGTAATAAAAATAAACAAAGTAACACACAATAAAAGAAAAGAAACATTTTTCAATTCAAAACCGGACAACTTTATATCAAGAATTGAAATAAAACAAAACGCGAATTGATGAAAGAAGATTTAATAAAGGAATAATAAAAGGTCCCCGCTCTTCCCTCATTCCGAGGAAGCACGGCGCCGGACGCCAACACATTATATTTTAATTGATTGGCATCCTCTACCAGCAGATGCCAAAATTTAGAGACTGACCGTTTATTTCTGCGTCGAGATTCCCCGACGAGACAGCAAAAATGATGCTGATGGCGTGGTAGCCCAGCAAATAGATGAAATGTCACCATGGACACAGCAAATGACTGCCGCATTGGGCAGAAAAGAAAATTCACATTTTTAGCACAAGTTCAACCTTTATTACACAAAAAAAGTTCACAGATAAAAACAGGTGCTGAAGGCACCGTATACCTCTTTTATATCAAAAGAAAACGTTAAAAAACATATTGTCTTCTACTGCAATCGTATAGTTGCATATTAAAGTATACGCTCAGGCACTTAATACTCGAATGTGTATTCGAATAAACGAGGTGTGTTGCTGATAGCAATTTTATTGATATGATGAGGCTGCCTGATGGTTAAAGGTTGTTGCTGTACTGCAAGACCGTTGATCACATTTATATATTATATGCATCACATTTATATATTATATGCATCACATTTATATATTATATCTCGTCGAAATTTTTTCTGGCAAAAATATATTAAAAATTCTAAGAAGAGCCGAGGAGATTTGTCGTGCGCTTCGATTGGTATAACGTTCTGGGAATTTGATTGGGTGCTCCACCAATGCAAGATCAAGACCAAATTTTGCCGCCACCAAGCATTGAGGAAACATTAAAAGCCATTAGCCAGATCAAATCGAATAAAGCCCCCGGAGCTGATGGCATACTAGCTGAGCTGATCAAACAGCGTTACATCACGCAATTCATGAGATCGTGGTGCACGTATGGGAGCAAGAGGAGATGCCGGAAGATTTGCGCCGTGGAATAATTTTCCCCATACATAAGAAGGGAGATATCACACTGTGCAGCAACTGTAGGGGTATAACATTGCTGAGTACCGCCTATAAAATACTCTCCACTATCATCCAAGATCGGATAGCCCCATACGCTAAAGTCATCATTGGTCAGTATTAGTGTGGCTTAATCCCATGCAAATCAGCGATTGATCAGATATTCACCCTTAGGCAGGCGATGGAACAATGTCAGGAATTTAAGATTCCATCATATCTTCTATTCATAGAATTTAAGGCCGCCTACGACAGCATAGCCAGGGTAGAACTATATAATGCCACGAGAGAGTTTGGGGTTCCAAAGAAATTGATACGACTTTGTAGGTTGACAATGACCAACGTAACTAGTAAAGTAAAAATAACGGGGTTGCTGTCCAAACCAATAAAAATCCTTAATGGACTCCACGAAGGGGATGGTATGGCCTGCCTTCTTTTCAACCTGGCGTTGGAGAAAGCAATCCCAGCCGAGGAGTGCTCATCGCTGTCCAAAACAGCTTCGAGTCGTCACTTGTCGCTTTCCCTACCTCCTTCAAGCTGGACTTTGTGACTGTTAAAATCACTCTTCTTCGGAAATCAATCTTTATCATGTGCTTCTGTGAGTTGTTTTTATGTTGGCATCAGCAAGGATGCGAGTTCGATAAAAACACCACGGATAGTTCACTGGAAATTAATACCTGCAGAATGATGATGAATTAAAACTCTGATGTTGTTGTTCCGCAGCAGCACACGGTTGACAAAATATCTAGAAGTAAATGAAACACGGAACTGGAGAATTTGGTTTAATAGATGATCTTTATTGTAAACTTAATATGTATAATCCAATTGTGGTGTACGTAGAGGTTTTCACATTTGATTACATTTATATTTTATTAATGGGATAATCGACATATCGTCTCAAATCGTCAAAGCGAGAACACAACTGATTTAGACTCGATTTTTAAATTCCATTTGTATTGTAATTTTTTTTTTCTGACCGCACGAATCTGAATTTAAGTTGACACTGTCCTAACACCGATTTCACGAGAACTGGTAAGAAACGAGATTTTCTCTGGACTCTGTTATTTCAATACCGACACCGACTTTGACGAAGCGATCCTTGGGCACGTGTGTGCTGTTGGGCGATACAAATCTGACTCCTCGATGCTGGGCGACATTGACCCATGATAATCTTGTCATGAATTTATGTTTCAGGAATGACCGTTCGAAGGAGGGCTTGGAACGGCCCATATACAGGTAAGCTACGTAAAATAGGTGCAGGTAAGTTATGGTAATGGTAATTGCAGGTTAGGTGGGGTTAAGGCGATGGGTGGTTCTTCGGCGACTTGAAGAAACCCCACACTTCTATATATTTCCACCCCAGCATATTGATGTTAACGAGCTAGCTCTTAATGCTATCAGCCAAATAATCGAGCTGAGTAATTGCGAGGACGACATCATCATCTTAGGAGATTTTAATCTTTTACAATTCAATTGGGCTTTATCTGACGATCATTCACACTTCACCTTCCACCGCAGCTCGGCTAAGGAATATGTTTTCATCGATCGACTAGATGATTTTTGTCTCTGTCAGATCAGCAACGTTCGAAACCTCTTGGGTAGGCAGCTTGACCTCTACTTTACAACAGACCCTATCAATACATTTTTCTCATCCAGCCCCCTCCTCCTTACATCCATAGACAACCATCACCCCCGAGGGGACGGTCTGGCCTGCCTCCTTTTCAACCTAGCGTTGGAGAAAGCAATCCGTGACTCTGGCGTTACAACATAAGGGACTATTATCACCAAGTCCAGCCAGATACTTGCCTACGCAGATGACATCGATGTAATGTCGATGAACTGAATCGGCTGTACAGGAATCCGTCACCCAGATCGAACAGGCGCCACAAAAATGAATATTAATGAGGGAAAAACTAAGTACATGTTGGCAACTTCTGCGAGAGAAGACCTAACGTTGGTCAAACTATCAGGGTAGTGGAGTACGAATTTGAAGTAATGCAATCCTTTAACTACCTTGGGTCAATAGTATCAGCCGATAACAATATGGAAGGAGAAACACGCGAACGGCTGATCAAATCCAACAAAGCCTACTATGGTCTATCAAGGCTCTTTAAATCCCGAAATTTATGCATAACATCCAAGCTACTACTGTACAAGACCATGGTCTTACCATTATCATGTATGGACCCGAAACCTGGGTGCTCAATAAAAGGCACTCTGAACTCTTAGCCGCGTTCGAGAGGAAGGTCTTAAGGAAAATTGTTGGCCCCGTATGTGAGAGAAGGCGATTCCGGAGACGCTACAACCATGGGTTGTACGCCATCTACGTTGAAGCTAATGTTGTAAGAAAAATCAAGCTCGGTAGACTTCGGTGGGCGGGACACCTAGCTCGAATGAGCGTAGAGGAGCCTGCCCGGAATGTCTTTTGTGGCAAGATGTATGGAAGGAGACAGCGCGGCAGACCTTGTCTGCGATGGAGGGATGACGTAGACCAAGACGCCCAGACCCTGGGAGTGCCAAACTGGATGACATCGGCTCGAAATCTGGACCGGTGGAGAGATTCATTAAATAAGGCCAAGACCGGATCCCGGTTGTAATGCCGATGATGATGATGAAGATTTGCTTTATTCAGAATATTAAAAGTTACCCCAAAAGGGGATACACATAAATTTTGTATTATATCAATGTTTGTTTCATTTCTTTGACTTTAGTTATGTTTTCGTGTTTTATGTCTTTTCTCTGTAATTCTTCTTTGGTATTTTTCTTCAAAGGGATATAATTGCTGGTATATGTTACTTCAATATTTTGAATTTTCGTTATTATACATAAGTTTTCTTTGCTTAAAATAGATTATGGGTTTTGGATGCATTAGTTTACCAAAATAAAGTTGTTTGTTTTATTTTATTTATTTGCATGTTATGTACATGTAAGCTCCATCGCACGATATCATACCATTTCTTATTCACGACAACAAAAGTTCGCACCATACATCACGCCACCATAGTATGATATTCCATCACCACACCACAACGACCCGTCATGCTATTGGCCGTTTGGGTTGGCTGATCAACGAACAATGGCAAGAAGCAGTACTCACCACAGATCATCGAGGAGAATAAAAGGAGACTGCACCTTGGCAGCGCGAAGAGTAATTACCGAGTGTGTGGGGACTAGATGCGCGTTTAAATAAATAACTCACTAAATTACAACCTCCGGCTTTTTATTTTTGCATATATATATAATATATGTATATATCTTACTTTTTTTTAAGACTTTCTTAAACTATTATTAATTATATATTTTCTTTATCTACTATGATAAATCATCGTCTGTTATAGTTTTAAAATTCGGATGCTCCACAATACCCCTTGCATGGAGATAGAGGGCACTGATCTTGGAGCCCGTTCCTTTTGCAACAATCGCATCTGCTGTACATAACGCTAGCTCGTAATTCAGGGCTGCAACAGTCATTTGGTCCTGGTCCACAAGGACAACAGCAACACCCAAAGCAAGGATTGCACATCCTGTTAAAAGTCAGAAAATGTTGCCGGAAAGTTGTACTACGTAAAAATAGAAAAAGAAAGGAAATAAAAACCAAATAAAAAGAAAAGGTTTATTTGTAAAGAAAATAAAAAAAAATCGTTATGAACTTACGTGATTTAAAACAAATAATTTGGAGCCGAAATTACGACAACCTTTTTTGGCCGAAATAATAATTTACAATGAAAATCATTGTGTGAAATCGTTTAAATATGTTTTTTTCTTTACTCCTAGATCGATTTTTTTTTTCATTATAGTGGAATATCGCACTTGTTTTATGATTATATGAGTATATCGACAGGGTATCAGAATGAATAGAAATTGCAGGTCTATCGATTTGAAACATTAATCCGTTGCTGGTGTAGTAAACCATTTTGGTAGACGGTGTAAATGATGTGAAAACACTCGCACCAGAAGGGGGTTCCATAGTTTTCTCGATCTGTAACAAAAGCTATTTTGATAATGAATCGTAAATTAATGGATACCGGTGGATTGTCATGTAGGGAACAAATAAATCGAATTCCTGGGAATGATATCATGGATCCCCAAGGTAATCTTGGGAGAAGTGTTTGGTACATGTTTATAGATTTGTGCGTACCGCTGGGATATTTCTCTGGAGAGTGAACTGTTCTTCAGTGGTGATTCTGCCGAACCACAACGATTACACTGCTTCAAAGAACATCTACATGCATGTACCCTTGGGGACCGGTGAGATTAGTAGTTTGCTCGATTATTTACCTAAGTTTTATTATATATTATCAAGGTGAAACCACAACATCGATTCGGATATTTATAGTAACTACGTGTTTGTGTTGTGGGGGTTCTCTAACCTTACGCAAGAACCACCCATAATTACAGCCCCAAATCCATTTGCAAACCTGCAAACATTTCCTTTCTCAAGGACATTTAATGCACTTAGTGCATTACTTAAAATTACCTGCAAAGAATTCTTACCATTCATGCATCCAAAGCAAATTCAAAATTCCCTGAGAGAATTCTTTAAATTATACGAGGGTTGCCTTTTATATTTCGGGATTAGAGAGCAAAAACAAATATTGAGCATCGAAAATCACTTTATTGTTTTTCAAAATATTCCCCATGAAGATCTATACACTTTTGCATGCGTTTGAACCAATTGTCGAAGCACTTTTGCCACTCTGATTGAGGTATCTCCAACACATGCATTCTGAATGCAGCAACCGCTTCTTCAGGTGTCGAAAAACGTTGACCTCTCAGTTTGTTTTTTACGTACGGGAATTTCTTGGAAGACAACTGGCAAACAAATGGTTGTGTACCACTCAGAATTGACTGTTCTGCGTTGTTCTAGTGGTACGGTTGCGACATGTCCAGTTTTTCCGAAAAAACAGGCGACCATTTGCTTGGAAGTGCTTTGTGCGCGAACAACTTTTGTTGGATTTGGCTCATCTTGAAACACCCAGACAGTCGACTGCTGTTTACTTTCGGGCTCATACACGTAAATCCACGATTCACCACCTGTCACGATGTTGTAGTGCTCCAAAAAGCCCTACCATCTTTTTCTCCCATTCCTAATCCAAAATCCTATCAAAACCTGAAAAAACCCAAACATTATCCAAAATTCGCAATAAACGAATCAAACATTCGTTTATCGCATAACATTTGCCCCCACGGCATAATTAAATCCAGAATCAAAATTAAAATTAAAATTCACAATAAACGAATCCAATATTCGTTTATTGTTCTATATTTGCTCCACAGCATCACCCAAATCCAAAATTCAGAGATTGTTATCTCTATCCTAAAAATTCCATTGAGTTAAACAAACAAAAACTCAAAAGCAGATACATTCACACATCTGCGTAATGGTTTCGTAAGAATTCAAGAAATTGATTTCTTATCTTGTGTAAACACAACATCTCGCTCGAAATATCCAAAAGATCGAGATTGTTGCACGAAAATGTGTATCTTTGAGATACAATTTTCGATTCCTTTTCCTTTATAAAGGAATGGTTTCGTGATCTCCGGGCCGCAGTTTAAATTCGTATCTTGTCCCTGGAGGAGATACCCCAGTGGGAGAAGAAATAAAATCTGAAAACGAAGACAACCCGGTTTTTCATTTCACCTGGCCTGGAAGACCAAAAGAAGAAAAGGACATTCGACCCATATCTAAGGACGTTGCTCTTCCCTTTGGACTCAAAGGAAGCACGGCAACGAACCCTGTTGTGCGACAGGTTTTCGGGAACTTTTATAAGAGATCTCTTAGTCCTTTTAAGGATTAAGAAACACGCTTCCTGAAACCGAGAGCATAACAAAAAAAATTTTGGTGGCAGCAGTGGAATTGAACAATCTACCACAGAAGAAGAAGACTCGTGGGTTGCCATAATCCCCTACCAACAAAAGAAGGAGTATCACAACAAGCAAAATTTTGGTGAGAGCAGTGAATCGGACTGATTCCCAACATCCCCTTCCAATACAAAAAAGCGTTCAGTGGAAAATAATAATTAATTCCGATAAAAACAGCGTGCCCGGGGCTAAACACCGGCAATAGTTAAAAAATAGTAAATTTTAAATTTTCTAAAGTGGTAAAAGCGTTCCTCTGGGGCATACACCGAGGAGAGGTAACAGTGTGAAAAATAACAACGAGCAGCCAAGGATAGACCGGGATTCCTGATGCAGCGGCAACACTGCTATGTCTATGAGACGTGTTTCGAAGCACCGCGACCGTATTTTTTGAGCATTTCTTTCGACCAATTGACACGAGCCCTTTTTTGGGCTATTGACAAATTGTGTGGGATCCAACGCGAACAAATTTTTTTGACAGTCAAATGTTTATGCAATATTGAATGTATGCTGGTCCCACTAACGCCTAAGGTTGTCTTAATCTCACGATAGGTCACATGACGATCTTCCAATATCAGTTCGCGCACAGCATCAATGGTTTTCGGAACAACAACTGATTTTGGACGACCTTCACGAAATTCATCTTGGAGTGAACTACGACCACGATTGAATTCACCATACCATCGATAAACACTGGTCCTTGATGGAGCTTCATCGCCAAAAATTGAATTAAGTTCATCCATGCACTGTTGCTGAGTTAACCCACGCCGAAAGTTGTAAAAAATAATCGCACGAAAATGTTGACGATTTAATTCCATTTTTGGGCCGAGATGAATCTTTTAAGTTACTGTAAACAACACAAATAGCGCTCGTATGTCAAAACGTTCTGAGTGCGTATAACCTCAAAAATGTCCAACTTTACGACAGTGCTGTCAATTGCCGGATTGCAACGCTAGGGTTGCCAAATCCCGAAACATAAGAGGCAACCCTCGTACATGCATCATTAAAGCAGAAAACCTTATCGGCACCCCTGTTTGCCAAGCAGTTCGGTTGCACACATGCACACCACATTTTCCTGGCAATTCCATGGCCTCGGCAGCTTTTTGTCGAAGCGACAAAGGCAAATACACGTATCTAGCGTCTAGTGGCCATAAATCGAATTCTTCCGCATATAAACATGCATACAAAAATTCGATCCCTTGCGTTCAGCAAGATATGGTACACAATCACCCATTGTGTACATAAATTGCTCTTAGCAGCATTTGCCTAATTGAAATGCGGTCTATTTACGCAGCTGCACCATGCATCTATGCCTTTGAGTAATTTCCTTTGTTCCTTCTACTTTTCTGTTTCGTTTCCTACGATCTTCGTTGTATGAGCAAACACTCGCTAAGATCAATCGGAGAGATCCTCTTGAACTCTCAAATTCACCATCAAAAAGAGAAACTTTACGTTCCTCTCAAAGGAAAGAAAACTCACCCTTAGCGGGGAGAGTATTCACCATGGGTCGGGTTCCAACCACCAGCGAACGCATATCGCTGAGTCGCTTTTCAAGCACCGCAGGAGTCGGTCGCGTGTACCCTTCACCGTACCGTGCGCACCTGTACGCGCCTAGTTAAAGTGGAGTTTAAAATGTGTACTGCTTACCTCACCTAGTCCCCCTTTTCGTGCATAATAATGTATACAGTGAATTTGATCTTAACAAATAACAAAGAAATGTATTCAGTGGATAGTTTGTGGGGGTTCGAGGTCATTGTGTCGGCACACGACACGGGGTTCTATCTCGTCTCCACCATTTCTAAAAGGTTCCTCCAAACCGAATTGTTACTGCGCTAAGGAATGCAGACCAAGTAGACCGTTCGCACCGTCACGAGCTATTAAGGAACAAGGCAAATGAATGAAACACCGGAATTTATTTGTTCAGTTTTATTCTCTTTGTTCTTAGCCATTCTTAAATATGTTAGTGTTTTTATACTTCACTTAGAACTTATTATTAATATTAAATTGATTTTTATAAATTTTATACATGATGAAACACTTCTTTCTCGACACGATTTCGGTATATCTACGCTTCTCCGCAGCGCGATGGAGAGCGGGAGCGGCACGACCGTGGTGGTCGGCGGATGTAATAAGACTCAGCGATATTTGGCTTGTGCAGAGCCGACTCGCTAATGGGGTGAGTTTGTGGTGTGGTAGTAGATATCCTCCCCACTAAGGATATGTTTTTACCTACCACCAGAGAAACGTAAAGTCTCTCTTGGTGGAA
This sequence comes from Microdon myrmicae, assembly GCA_963931805.1. Classification (NCBI taxonomy): domain Eukaryota; kingdom Metazoa; phylum Arthropoda; class Insecta; order Diptera; family Syrphidae; genus Microdon; species Microdon myrmicae. The sequence continues at coordinate 99,296,677 of OZ007496.1, forward strand.
TAGAAAACCAGATCTAGTAATGAAGATCATGGTGGTATGTGTGATCGTTTAGATCTGTGCTGTTTAACCATGCGCGAAGGCAATGGCAAAACAAAGCAGGCAGGCGGCAAGGACAAAGGAATAGAGAAGATCGTTGTCTATGAAGTGCATCGCGTCTAAATAAAAAGATGACGATGCATCGAAGAAATGTGGTAAAAGAAAAGATGAGACGAGGCCATCATAAAAGTCTTAGATGAGTGATGCCCTTGTGCAAATATACGAATAGACATTGGGAAAGGTGCTAATGGGTTGGTGGACTAAACGAATCCCTTGCTTGCATTTGTATATGCAGGGAAATTCGTTTGTGGGAAACGGATTCTATATTTGCATTGTTTATGCTTTGAATTCAATCCGGCGGCTATGCGCGAAGTCGATGATTGTTTGGAAAGGAGCAGTTCTGGTAAAGTGCTTGCAGCTGTATCGATAGTTGCAAGTCATTGCGAAGCAATTCAGATGATTACACAATGACGGTTTGTATATACCATCTGTGTCAATTGTACATGGCATCTATGGCGACGCCAGGTTCGAACACTAGTGTGAATATCTACACTAATTGGAAATTCGGATCTGGGTCGCTAATGCAGAGATGCATTGATACATGTATGAATGCCCATGTAGGAAAAATTCTTTGCAGGCCTTTAGATTATAAATTGCTCTATTTAATGTGTGAAGCATTTAAGGTGCTAATGTGATTGCATTAGCGAGCTTAAGGATGTTGGGTAGCAGTTATGGGGGTTTTTCAGGTAAGTGGGCCGTGGGGTTTGGCGGAACCGCCACAAGTTCTCCATAGTTTACTCCATCCGTGGGTATTCTTCTTGGAATTGCTATGTCACACGCTGTATTCCCCATCTCTATTAACTCGCGGACAGTTTACGCCGCATTTCCTTCAGTTTTTGTCTTGTAGGTTCTCATTACTACTTTGAAGGAACCTTTCGAGCGTTTCTTCTCCTTTTTGTTATGGAGTCGAAAAAGAGTGTCTCCTTGTTCTGAACAGAACAAGTCTCTTCAGGGATCTCTGAATCCTGTTGAGGTGGCCACTAGGACGTCATCCGCATAGCATATCTGGTTTATTCTCCCGTCCACAGGGCGAGGAATATCTGAGGTGTATATATTAAATAGGATGTGGCCTAGAATGGACGCTTGTGGTACTTCTGCATCGGCGTTGAAAGTTCGGGGTAGCTTTCCATTCACTCGAACTTGAAAAGGTCTGTTTAGAACGAACTGGTAGATGTTACTGCACAGCGTCCTACTAACCCCAGTGTTCAATAATTTAAAGTCGAGACCTTCGATCCACGTCGTGTCAAAAGCCTTTTCAATGTCCAGGCTCACCGCAATGGTGGGTGTTAAAGAGGCTGACGCAAACGTAGTTTCGAAATATGTTGAGAGTTACAGTTGTGCTGTGCGCTCTTTTAAATCCAAATTGGAAATTAAGTATTAGGTTCCTGGCAGTGAACATGTTGTTTAGGCTCTCGTATATGAATTTTTCATATATTTTTCTGATAGAAGTGAGGAGCGAAATAGGACGAAAGCTGAGAGGGTGGTGTGTTGGTTTCCCAACTTTTCCTATTGGACAAATAATAGCGTGCTTCCAAGCTTGAGGAAAGTACCCCATGTTGTAGGCTTGGTTGAACAGAATGGAGAGCTTTATAAAGAATAATGCAGAAAGTCTTCACAACAACTGGTACGACATGTTGTCAATACCGGGTGGCTTCTTAGGGTTTCGAGATTTAACTAGATTCTGTAGGGTATTTGGTGTGACGAAATCGTGACCATTATCACGTGTGTCATCGAAGTATGCAGTGTTAGTTTGGTTTTAATACAACAATTGGCTCGTTAACCTTGTCTAATTTATTGTGGACCTCTGAACTAGTAATCGCATTAGTATCTGGGTCGCCATCTTCGAGAGTGAGCCTGACATTATTTTCAAAGGTCTCTCCGATGAAGTTTGCTTTATTGGTGTCATTATTGACAACAACACCGTTGTGTATGATTGGGTCAGTGATACGAGGAGTGCCACATATTTATTTAACAATTTTATAAACGTTTTGGTTCATCTGAATAGCTTTCAGTTTGTCTTCCAATTGTGGGGTACGATTGTTTTGGATTTTTTGTTTTATCAGAGTACCAATATTGTGAGTGATGGTTCCCTTCGGAATAATGGTTCCCTTTGCGTAAAGCGGTGATGATATCTCATTCTGCAGAGCTTTTTACGCTCCCGAATGAGACGAAGAGTGATGTCGTCATGGGGAATCTGATAAGTCTTGTCAAGTTTGTACTTCGGGACATGAGTCTCCGAAGTTTCAATTAGAATCTCGTAAGTAGTCTTGCAGCGTACTTTATCTCAACCGTCGTTAGGTTCCTGTCAGTGGGAAGGTGGAGTTTTTCATTCAATGTAATATTGAAGTTGTCCCAATTTATGCGGGTATGTATCTGATATGAGCGCGGGATGCTAGATAGTCGCTGATGAACGTAGTCACAGTGTTGTGGTCAGATATGTCGCCAATACTTGGGGAGGAGTGATTTGGGGAAGTAAGTCTTTGGGCAAAAAAAATATGTCCAGGATGGACTTACCTCGGGTACCAACCGTAGGTGCGACTTTTTCGAAGTTGAGGGCATGCGAGTTTTCGGTGTACCATTGGTACAATTTTGTGCCATTTGGGCAAGAGGCGGAGTTGTTCCAGTTAGAATCGCTGCCTATGAAGAATGGTGTATGCCCTGAGTACTTATTAATTGACCGATATCTTCGGGATTAATGGAACCATTCGTGGTTTTATGCGAGTAGTATACGGAGTATATTATTCACTGTACCATTAATAGTCATATGCAATTCTGTGGCAACTCTAACAGATACACACAATTCACAAGCAAAAATAGTGAAGAACACGAACGAAAAAATCGAATAAGAAAAATACGTCAGAACCGTATACCAAGCGATAAATAATAAAAATAATTCACATCAGTGGAATATAGTCGAGTTTGGAAATGAAATTCTAAACACGGTCAGTAGCCTGATGTGTAAGGCTTAGGTAAAATTTTTTTCGTGATTCGAGCTGTCATAGCGTCAGTTCGAATCACACGATCTTCTTCACTATCAAACTCTATAATTCAACCCTGGAGCACTCTATGGACTCAAAATGTGGGAGGTCAATAGCTTCATGACGAAGTCCACTATTAACTAGTATACAGGTGGCACCTCCATTGAAGGTTTGATCTCTTCGAATCATGGAAAAGTTGGGAAGACGGGCCAGTGACATGGATGTAACCGAGTTTCGGTTACAAGAACCATGTCCGCCCGGTTATCCTATCTAGACTATCATACGCTTTGAAAGCGAAACAAGGGAGTTGAAATTTATAAGGACAACTTTAGTTTTGGAATCCATTTTGGAGGGTATGTCTTGCATATGCCGTGAAAAGAAGTGCAAAGAAGTCCCTCACAGCCTCGGTTGTTAGTTTTTCATATCGGGGTCGAATATCTTCAATCAAGCGGCTGAGACTAAGTGGCTTCTCGAGCATTGAGGATTGCCCCCTCGGAGGCTTTTTTACCGCCGTAGCATTTCGTAGCGTTGTGTTGCCTTTAACGGCGAGTCGATTTGGGACTTGAATATGTTTTTGAGGGGCAGGAGTTGGGAGAGTTTTTATATTCTTTGTTTGTGGTCCTTTAAACATATCGGGGAATGTAAGCCCATTTTGGATGAAGTTTTGTGTGGCCTGTTTTCCGAAGTCTGACTTAGCTAGTTGCTTAGCTCGAGTCTCCTTGGATCTTCGAATTATTTCTTTATATTTAGGACAGTTCCTGTAACTAACCGTATATTCTTTCTTCCGCAGTTGCAGCAAGTTGGCAATATTATTTCGTAGTGGACATTTGTTGTGGGATCGTGTTTTGCTGGCGGTAATTGGCACTTCCCAATATCGTGGGATTTTTCGGAACGAACGCAACGGCGGCTCATGATGCTGTTTCGGGAGATAAGGCCGAAACGTCGGCAACGTCTTTCATAGTTATGAACTACCTCGAAGACAACTTGTTGATGAAGGATTGGAAGCGACTTTGTCCATATTGTAGAATTTATGTCGATCCTTGGGTCAAGGTGGAGCTTCCATATGTTCACCTTGCTGTATTTTTCTGGTCTAGTTTCTACAAATCGTTGTGGGGGACAGAATTTGTTGACGTCAGTGAATTTGACGTTAGGAAATGTTGTCTCAAGGCCAATTACGATGTCGTTCTTTTCTCAACAAGAAGCGACTCGTTTTAGAAGCATTGTCCTCGACTTTTCGTCGGGCGGAGTGAATGTATTATAATTAACCTCTTTGGCCTTGACGTTGTCGTTAACCTTGCAGTAGATTTCCGTATCATAGGTTACAATTTTGTTTAGGGATGGGCTTAACGTCTTTGCCTTGAAGTTGGAAATCCCTAGTCGGTTCATGTCACCGACAAAATTCTTCAGATTGAAGTCTCGTGCAAAGAACCCGCGATGCTTTCTTCTTAGAAACAAGTGCGCGAACCTCGACCGGTGGCTGCTCAGTGTTGGGAACATAAGCGGCTTTTGGTTATGGGTTACTTACCGGAGTTGGCCTCCAGCGGAGGTAAGACTTTTAGCATATTAGAATTTATCGAGGAGGTCGACAACTTTGTAGGGACAGCTGATGATGATGATGATGCGGGTGGTGTTGACGTCCAGCCAGTAGCGATACGCTTACTAGAGGGGACTCCCTCGCAGCTTATTGTTGGGAGTGGTGTTTTCCGCTTTGAGGTCCTAAATGAGTTTTTGGCGGATTCTTGGTCTATACTCGATGATGCAGTGTTCCGCCGAACACTGTTCGCAGGAAAACAAAACGAAACCGGAGCAAATGATAGCGACGATTAAAACACTTGTATTCCTTGTTCATTTTCCGTGGTTTTTATTTTACAGTTGGAATTCGTCCTTCTGTTGCACAATTATATTTGGTTATGGCATAAATGACGCGTAACTTTTAATCGAATCTACGATAACACTAAACTTCCGACACACTCGAAACGTTTCTTTACTTCTTCAAGCTCGCGTATCTTCCTCTCCGCCCTTACCGCTGCTCCTTGACGAAAACTCGTCTCGGTGACGATCAAAATCAGACTAACTATCTGCCCTCAACCATATCCTGCTCACACAGATACCCAGATTCAAAATTGGTATCTGTATCTATCCGGAAAATATTCCCTATTTGCTCTGCTAACAGAACTTCCGAATTTCTGTTAGCAGCATGTTATCACATCCCCCGGGATATTTTGTAGTTTCCTGAAAGGGGAAAGTCATCTTTGCATACATCATTATTATCGCTGATAGAATTTCATTTCCACGGCCTTCTGTTTGCACAGAACATCTGGCGCCCAGACCAGAGATATTCGGCGATTGTTTTGACGTGCAGTCCGTGGGACTTATTTGAACTTGGTACCCGGAATCGAAATCCATTAGATCTTTATAATGGTGCGAAATTCTAGCGTGGCCGTTTTATTGCCTTTGTTGGCTTAACTCCTCATAAATTATCGGATATCTCGTTGAGATATATTCGATTGCGATAGGTCGTGGCTGTCTTCTGTTGTTCAACGGATTTGGGTGGTCCTTGCGTTAGATTACCCGCACGTGCATCCGTTGATCGGCTCATTCTTTGATGATAGCAATTCTTTTGTATTGAATTTCGGAATTGCCGGTTCGATGAGATGTTCCTGGGCGCAGGCAGCATGTATGGCATTTTGGGAATTGTTTTTTTTTAGGAATAGAACGCATGGATGTTTATGCCTTTGTTTCAGGCATGAAGAGTTATAATTGTTGAGCTTGACCTAAAAAGCTTTGGGAACGTTCAGTTCCTTGCTTTTTGGTGTCGGTCTCAACGTTGGCTGCGAGTTGCAGGCCCTATCGCGGGACTTTGGGGCACGCGTCTGTGGGCGCGTGCAACGCTCTCAGGTAAGTAAGTTCTTTGAAGATAGGAACCTTGCCTGCGTAGAATTGTGCGTTCGTAGAACGCTACAAGTTTGGGGTGGTGGTACGCAAGTCACCGTCATCCATTGAGTCGTGAGAATTGTCAGTGACATTTTCTAGCTTGGGCTCGAACTCCGCTATCCGAACTGGTACTGGACGGGGATGCAGGTGAGATAGTTTCTAATCGTGATAATTTATTTGTGAGGACAACGTTCTCAGCCTTGAGAACCTCGAAGTAGTTTCTATATAAGACCCATTATGCCCTGATCGGGCAGATGACTCACACCATAAGAAAAGCGGGTACCCATTGATCAATAAGAAAAGAGGTACTCAGTGTATTGGATACAGAGCCCACGGGGGAGACAGGGAATGACATTACAAGGAGAATGTTCTGGAGTTTCAATAAAAGAAAACGGAGTAGGGGTAAAAGGGGAGATAACAAAGAGAATGGGAAGAAACAAAGAAGAACGACGTACAACCTGAAAACAACGGTTTACATAGTAAGGTAAGTAAATAAAATAAAGTAAATCAAAAGTAAGAAAGGATTAAAAATCAAAATTGAAGGTTAGTACTAATAAACAAAGGTAAAATTATAGACAAAATAAATAAACAGAAATTCCGAAAACAAATTGATCTTAAAATTCAAAACGAAAAGGTTCATTCGTTTTTGGCCTTTGATTGATGTTGTTTTTCCACTCCGTTCAAGTTTACTTCTGGCGACGTAACACGTTCACAGACTATATACATTCGCACTGAGAACTTTATGTATAAACACTTCAAACACTCAGAATGAAAGTACACTATGTAATGTAATCTATAAGGTGATGTGTTGCGGAGAATCTAGTACGTTCATCATTTAGTACACTCCCCGACAAACATATTCACCACACCTGTTGACAGTGCACGATCAACTGTCAATCAATGATATTTGCATTGAATGGAAAATTGGGTTTTTAATGTACAAAACCGTGTGCCTTTTGCTGTAAATCTCTGCTTTAAGTAGTTGGTGAATAAAGTTGTGTTCAGCGATAAGTCCATCGAGAATTTATCAGTTTTCATTTGAGTTTATGATTTATTTAAGTTTTCGCAAGTTAATTAGTTCATGTATACGAATATACATGATGGTGGTGTTTTCCGCTTTGAGGCCCTAAATGAGTTTGGGGTGGTGGTACGCAAGTGACCGTCGTCCATTGAGTCGTGAGAATTTGCTTGAACAAATTCCCGGAAGGTATGATCATAAAATGCATTTGAAAACACGTATTTCATAATATTATAAGTTTTGGGAATTTGTGTTTATGCATGACAAATGAACGATAGTATAGTGGTTAGTATCCCCGCCTGTCACGTGGGAGACATAGGTTCGATTCACCGTCGGGGAGCCTCTGACGGAAGACTAATGACTTTGCTCGGAAGAACAAATTATCATGGAAAATTTAAGAAGCCTCGGGACTTGCTAAATAAGGCCAAGACCGGTTCTCGGTTGTAGTGCCGATGATGATGATGATGACAAATGAACATCTGATTTAATTTATCATGCATTTGGTTTTAGAGAAAATTTCAACACATGATAAAAGAATGCATTGTTTAATAGGATATGAGTTGCATTGGGTATATAGCGTTTGAAATAATAGTGAAGAAGATCGTGTGATTCGAACTGACGCCATGACAGCTCGAATCACGAAAAATTTTTTACCTAAGCGTTACACATCAGGCTACTGACCGTGTTTAGAATTTGATTTCCAAACTCGACTATATTCCACTGATGTGAATTATTTTTATTATCGCTTGGTATACGGTTCTGATGTATTTTTCTTATTCGATTTTTCGTTCGGTGTTCTTCACTATTTTTGCTTGTGAATTGTGTGTGTATCTGTTAGAATCGCTACAGGTATATATTTTGATAGGCTTTGTACATCCTTCAAAAAAAAAATTAATCTGTACGATATTAATTTTCTGGAAATATTGGTAATATTATTTACAATGTTTTTGGTTTTTTTTTTCTTGCATTACTAATTTCTATAGTCATACAGTTAAATAAAATATATTCTCTTTTAATTCATTTGTGTATTGTAATGTACACAAATAAATTTTAGGCTTCAGTATTTGAAGAAGTTTTGTAAGCTACAACAAAGTGTCGATTGAATTTTGGTTTATTTTGGTTCATTTTTGTGTATTATATATATTAAGTACCTATTGTAATATTGTAATATAGTAAAATTTGGATATTAGAAAAAAGTTAAAGCATTTTTCCTATTTTATGTCTTTCAAGGCGTTTCATTGTTCATTTATAATAGTTATATCAGAATCTTTATAAATGAATAGATGTATATATAGCGTTGACTTCAAAACAGCCTACGACTCAGTCGCAAGGCAAAGCCTCTACGATATTGTAGTTGAGCTGGGAATCCCAAAAAAATATGCCGCCCTCATTCAAATTTGCATGGACGAAAACAAAGGGCGAGTTAGAATGGAAAACCACCTCTCAGAATCATTTGAAATCCGGGACGGACTAAAATAGGGCGATGACCTCTCACCATGTCTCTTTAACCTTGTCCTCGAGTACGTCATCAGAAAGGTACAAGACCATGGCCGGATCCCTGAGCGGGGTCACACAAGTGCTCGCATATGCGGATGACATCGCCGTTTTAGGCGATAATCTAGAAACTGTAAGTAAAACCGTGAAATCATCATGCAAGCGGCAGAAGAGGTGGGCCTAGAAATAAATGAAGACAAAACGAAATACATGATTATGACCAGAGCAGGCGGACCTCAGAGAACACACACAAACATCAGGGGCAAGATATTCGAAAATGTCAAAGAATTTAAATACCTGGGAACAATACTGACGACCAGTAACGAAATGTCGATGGAAATAAACAAAGGACTACACTCCGGCAACGCTAGTTGGCATGCAATCAGTAAACTGCTGAAATCCAAACTGCTATCACGGAATATAAAGCTCCGTGTCTATAGAACCATAATCATGCCGATTGTTCTATACGGATGCGAAACATGGGCTCTCACAAAACGGGAAGAAAACAAATTCCGCCCATTCGAGAATAAAGTCATAAGGGGTATCTTTGGCGGCAAATATGATGAGGAGGCAGGACTATGGAGGAAACTCCACAACCACGAATTGGAAGAGCTATACCGCTGTAATACGCAATTTGTGCTGGGGCACCACCGTGCTTCCGGTTCCCGGGGAAGAGTGGTGACCATTGTAGAGTTTAATAAAACAATCCAATTTTCAGTTTTCAATTACCGTTGCTTTATTTTACGTAAAACGTATTATTGTTAATTTATATACATCAGACACTAACCCGGATACACTGAATTCATCTTGTGTCTTCAGTCACACAACACCAACACTAAACTGACTCAATTGCCAGCCCCCATTCCATTGTTTTGTTATACTTTTGGAAATGTGGAAAATGGATAACAAAAAGGAAATGAAAGGAAAGAAGGTCATAAATGCACTTCGGCAGGAAACAATAGATAAAGGATCTTGCGGATGCGCATTTATTATCCTAGATGTTGATGCTCGATAAAATGAACATGTGGTTCGTTTTATGGCGCCATTTGTTTGTATTTCAATTTGAAAGATGTGAATGTATATTCAGTTCTCTGGGACCAAATTTGTGCAAACAAATTCTTAGAGGATCATAAAATTGCAGACGCGTATTTTATGATTCTCAATAATATTTGTTCGGAAATGGGACATCGGATTTTGGAAATAATAATTGGAAATACAGTGCATATGATTTAAGGATTGAAGGATTTCTGGGAATTGAACCAATGCGACAATTGAACGTTTGTGTCAATTTGTTCAATATTGGATTCAATGTTGATTTGGGGATATGGATGGAGTTATGGAAGAAAATGGCGGAGTCGAGTCGGTGAGGTCATGAATTTTCGGGTTCCTACAGGCCAATAAATAGCACTAGTAATATATGGCGTAATTATTTTTTTGTGTGAAAATTTGCTTCATTCAGAATATTAAAAGTTATCCCAAAAGGGGATGCATATAAATTTTGTATTATATCAATGTTTGTTTCATTTCTTTAACTGAGTGTACTGTAAGGATTTTTTAAAGTTGTAGAATTTCGTTTTCATTATCTTTAGTGATGTTTTCGTGTTTTGGGTCTTTTCTTTGTAATTCTTCTGTGGTATTATCCTCATAGGGATATTATTGCTGGTATAGTTTGCTTCATTATTTTGAATTTTCGTTATTATACATAAGTTTTCTTTGCTTAAAATGAATCATGATATTTGGATACCTTAACTTACCAAAATAAAGTTGTTTGTTTTAATTTATTTATTTGCATGTTATGTACATGTAAGCCCCTATCACACACCTTGTCATACCACTTCTTATTCACCACAACAAAAGTTCGCACCATACATCACGCCATCATAGTATGATATTCCATCACCACACCACAACGACCCGTCATGCTATTGCCCGTTTGGGTTGGCTGATCAACGAACCATGGCAATAAGCAGTACTCACCACAGATCATCGAGGAGAATAAAAGGAGACTGCACCTTGGCAGCGCGAAGAGTAATTACCGAGTGTGTGGGGACTAGATGCGCGTTTAAATAAATAACTCACTAAATTACAACCTCCGGCTTTTTATTTTTGCATATATATATAATATATGTATATATCTTACTTTTTTTTAAGACTTTCTTAAACTATTATTAATTATATATTTTCTTTATCTACTATGATAAATCATCGTCTGTTATAGTTTTAAAATTCGGATGCTCCACAATACCCCTTGCATGGAGATAGAGGGCACTGATCTTGGAGCCCGTTCCTTTTGCAACAATCGCATCTGCTGTACATAACGCTAGCTCGTAATTCAGGGCTGCAACAGTCATTTGGTCCTGGTCCACAAGGACAACAGCAACACCCAAAGCAAGGATTGCACATCCTGTTAAAAGTCAGAAAATGTTGCCGGAAAGTTGTACTACGTAAAAATAGAAAAAGAAAGGAAATAAAAACCAAATAAAAAGAAAAGGTTTATTTGTAAAGAAAATAAAAAAAAATCGTCATGAACTTACGTGATTTAAAACAAATAATTTGGAGCCGAAATTACGACAACCTTTTTTGGCCGAAATAATAATTTACAATGAAAATCATTGCGTGAAATCGTTTAAATATGTTTTTTTCTTTACTCCTAGATCGATTTTTTTTCATTATAGTGGAATATCGCACTTGTTTTATGATTATATGAGTATATCGACAGGGTATCAGAATGAATAGAAATTGCAGGTCTATCGATTTGAAACATTAATCCGTTGCTGTTGTAGTGAACCATTTTGGTAGACGGTGTAAATGATGTGAAAACACTCGCACCAGAAGGGGGTTCCATAGTTTTCTCGTTCTGTAACAAAACGAATTTTGATGATGCATCGTAAATTGGATTCCGGGGGATTGTCATGTAGGGAACAAATAAATTCTTGGGAATGATATCACGGATCCCCAAGGTAATTTTGGGAGAAGTGTTTGGTACACGTTTATCGATTTGTGTGTACCGCTGGGATATTTCACTGGAGAGTGAACTGTTCTTCAGTGGTGATTCTGCCGAACCACAACGATTACACTGCTTCAAAGCACATCTACATGCATGTACACTTGGAGGCCGGTGAGATTAGTACTTTGCCCGATTATTTACCTAATTTTTATTATTTATTATTAAGGTGAAACTGTGGGGTAGGAATGGTCTGTGCGTCGGCATGGACGCCGACTCTACAATCCACCCACTACTTCGAGTACAGCTGGAAATTGTTCGCCGGAAATGGTCACCCAGAAACGTTCGACGCAAGAGGAATCAAAAGAACACTATTCACCACAGAAAAGGAAATGCAACACAACAAACTCTCCGACATACCGTCCACAAGGAGAAAAAGTTAAACGCACTACTTTGTTCTTTACGATTTGGTTCATTTTCTTTTTTTTTTTGGTCCGGTTTTACAATTTGTCAGTAGCCATTTAAGCAGAAAAAACTTAAAATATTGGTTCACGCCGACGACTCACACTCGATTTTTCACGTACACATCGTACCGGCGCCGGTACGGTGGATGGCGGACGACCCGACCGCCTTGAAGGTTGGAATACGACTCAACCGATATCCTCTCCAATAAGGATATCGTTTTTACCTCACACCAGAGACACGTAAAGTCTCTCTTGGTGGTATAGGAAACCAGATCTTGTGATAAAGGTCATGGTAGTATGTGTGGTGATCGTTCAGATCGATGCTATTCACACGTGCTCGACAGCAGTGGAACAACGAAACAGGCAGGCGGCAAGGACAAAAGGGAGAAATGACCAAATGCGCCGTTGGTAATGCGGGTCATTGTTTACGCGGTGCCCGACGCTATTATCGACGTTGGGAGAAAAAAGGTGCTAAAAGCAAATTGGACGTTTATGGCATCTCTGGCTGCAGTAGAAACCGGGTTCATGTTTGCATTAGGAAATGCTGGAGAATTTGGTTTCAGCGTCTTTTGCGCTAATTAAATGCAGCTGCTTGGGTTGTTTATTGATAAGACAAACAAAAAAGGTTGCCAGGCAATGAGTATAAAAAGGTACATGACGCGGCTGGGAAAATAGACGGCGCAATATTTATGGTCCCTGTCATGACGGTTACATTGAATGCAATCCGAATCATTTTGTTTAAGGGAATTTGTCTGGTACCGAATTGGTTTAGAATACCAGATAAGCAAAGAAATAAATCTTACGAAAAATTGTATGCGAAGGGATGCATGAGAAGGTAAGTTTTCTTTATAGGGATTTTAAGATCACAGATGGTGATCTATATAATGCGGGAAGCATTTACATGTACTAATACTGTTGCATTAGCAAACTTAAGGGAGTTGGGTAGTAGTTATGGGGGTTTTTTTCAGGTAAGTAGACCGTAGGGTTTGGCGGAAGCGCTACAAAACCACAACATGGTTTCGGATATTTGTAATCGAAACCAACGGGTTTAAACTGGCGCGTGGAGGTACCGATACACATAACCTCGAAACCGCCTTCATCATAAGCAAGAAGATTACGCCCTGTGTAAAAGGTGTGCGATTTATTAATGATCGGATGTCCATGGTAAAAATACAGAGCCCATGGTACAATTATGTACGTTTATAAGTACACGCCCCAACTGAATCTACAGATGAAGAAACGAAGGACACGTTCTACGAGACTCTAGAGGAAGTATTTGATGGTATCTCATCATTCGATGTTAAAATCCTCCTCGGGGACCTCATTGCTAAAATTGGAAAGGAAGATATCTTCCAACCAACTATAGGTAAAGAAAGCCTACACGATGTTTCAAATGATAATGGAATTCGAATTATTACGTTCGCAGCGTCAAAAGATCTGGTAGTGAAAAGCTCGATGTTCAAGTACAAACAAATCTATAAAGCCACATGGATATCACCCGACGGCATTACGCGTAATCAAATAAACCACTTCCTCATTGACAAAAGACACCAATCGAATATCCTTGGCATAATTTCATATAAAGGAGCAGATTGCAATCCGATCATCTTCTAGTGATGGGTAAAATCAGGAGTCGCCTCGCAGCAATCCTACATGGGCAATCACGGGAGACGAGCAAAATGTTCGACATTGATAAACTAAAATACCTGTGCAAAAGGGCTGAATATCAAGACGAACTAACGAATAGATTTAGCATCCTAGAGAATGGGAGTAGTGAGGAAGACGAAACCAGTAATGTGGACATCGATCAGAGACACAATCAATCAAACAGCCCAAAAGGTATTAGGATTTAAGAAAACATTTTTTTTTTTTTTTTTTTTTTTTTTTTCTCTTTGAATGATTATATCGCCGGATATGTCCTGGTGTTTACTATTTAACGGAAAGTCTATTATTTGTTGGCTTCTGGGTTTTAAAGTGAGAGTTGCTCCTTCAGTCTTATATGCTGCTGAAACATTTTGTTCTTCAGTCTTTGCTGCTGAAACTTTGTCACCCAATCTTCTCTGTTTTCGCTTACTGTTCTGTTTAGAGTGATTACTTTTTTCTTTTGAATCGAACTGAAGGTCTGGGCAGGTGGCTCGTGATTCACATACTAGCTTATTACGGATCAGGCTCGGTGCTTCGTTCGTAGAGCTGTATGGCTTTCTTCGATGCTCACTCTCATTACCCTTTGCCTCCCCTTTTTCCTTAAGCTTCAAATTACCATTGGCCATTGGAATCTTCAGGATGTGTTCCTTAAAATCGATTACACATCTGTATTTAAATAAAAAATCGTTTCCTATGATTCCGTCATATGGCAGATTTATCTGTTCGGTAAGTAGGTGAAAAGGATGATCCACGAGCATAGTATGATCCTTGTTTTTTAATTCGAGGGTACCATTTACCGTCCCCAGGGTTTTCAATGAATCACCGGCTAGTGTGGATATTGTGTAAATCTTGTCATCTTTCTTCTGACTCTTTAAGCACGGTGATTTTAAAAGACTTAAGTCGGCGCCGGTATCAATTAGATGGGTCGTGTACAGTTTCTCTGAGGGACTAACTCTAAGACGTATCGCTGGTTCCTTTAATTCGGGACAAATTGGTACGTGGAATCTTAGATTTAGTCGGTGATTTGGTGTATATTGACCGTGGCAGTCATTCGAAAGGAATGGCCGTGTGTCTGTGGGGAAGAAGTATAGTGCCTAGCACGGACACTCCGTTCATCTTCCTCCTCCATCATAATGTACCGCCGTAAACTGTCCACCAACTTGAGCAAAACTGCACGACAAACCGTCCACCAGATAGAAATAGAAAAAAACATTGTTTAATGGTTTATTGCTGGTGATCACCATTTTCTATTTTAATGCTTTTTATTTTTTTTTAATTTATTTTAAAGTTTTTAATTTAAAAGTAGATTAGTCTAATTAATTGGAAAGTACACCATTTGCAAGGAGGAACTTGCTGAGGACGTTTTTATTCGTAAACATAAACGGAAATTAAGAAACACTCCACTGACACTGTTTATGGTTATTCTTCTATTACAACAATTTACTTTAAATGAGACATATACGTTTAGATTTGCTTAATATTTAATGTACCCGTTTGGATACTTGGGTATATCCACGACACTGATAATTGGTTTTTACGTTGACGGCATTATTAAACTTAAAACTGATTGACGATCCGCTGATCGGTAGAACACGCACGAACGGTATCGTGGCGTACACACCGTACCGGGCGCACGGTACGGCGAATGGAGAACGCGACTGACTCCTTCGGTGGTCGGATTTGGACTCTGTGAGGATAGAACTCTGACTTGAATTCTATCTTCAATTAAGGGTGAGATATGGAGGGGAAAGAGAAAGTGTTCTTTTAAGGGTGTGGCCACTAAGAAAAAGCGATCTTTTTGGTGCAGTGGTATATGTGCGCGATCGAACAGATTCAATGTCGTTGCACGTGTTCGAAAGCAGTGGAACGACGAGAAAGGCAGTCGGCGAGAACAAAAGAAAAGGCGACCAAATGGTTCGCTCTTTAATGAGGGTCATGTTTATGCAACGTCGCTATGACGGACGTTGGAAAAAAGGTGTTAATGGGATACGATACTTTATACCATGAAAATTGTATATCGTATCTTGGGTTAATTGCCGATACGCATCCCTTGCTTGCATTTAGGAATGCCAAGCAATTAGTGGTGGCGACGAAAGAAATGCATCGTTGTTTGTCTATTGAATCGCTAGTGTTGCAGCTGTAAAAACAAGCTGACGACATAGTATTTTAACTGAGACAAAGGGTATCGAATGTTTGCTATTTATGATGCATATGCACACTAAGGATCAATTTTAGGAATTTCAGATAATGCTTGAAAGCATTACATGTCCTTGGAAAAGGAAATGTTTTCTGGGGCAGATGCAAATGCATTGGCGGGAAACAATGGGAGTTATGGAATTTCTAAAAAGGTCAAGAAGAATTCTTACAGAAAATTGTATGCAAAGGGATGCAATGAAAAGGTAAGTTTTCTTTATAGGGATTTTAGGGTTATAATAATTGGGTCTGCTTGATGCGTGAAGCATTTAAAATGCTAATGCGAATTGCATTAGCGAAAGCTGGTGCAGACCCGGGTTGTGGTTATGGGGTTTTTTTCAGGAAGGCGAGCCGTGGGATCTGGCGGAACCGCCACATGTCTCCTCCCGAATTACCTTGTTTCCTTTCTATATGAGTCGAACGAATACTATAAATTGAAGAATTAGAGTGCCGTTCAGCATGATTCTTTTGGCGTCTGCCCTCGTTTTCCGACTCTTGCACCCGAGAAAAGTGAACATTTTGTCTATCGTTTTGTCTATTGGTGGTCCTAGAATTTTCACCAAAACGATTTTCGGCGTTTGCAGGATTATTTCGGAATGGGTTACGCGTAGTACCTTGTTGGTAATTTGTTAAAGACGATCCATTCCTAGATATCTTGTATCTACACTCGTTCTCAGTGTGATTATTCCTTCCACAGAAATTGCATAAAATGTTATATTCCCTGCATGTTTCGATAACACGTGTCCTGTGTGTGCCCTGGCTTACCACAGGTTTGGCAGACTATACGATTAAATCTAAGATTTTCATTATATTGATATGACCTAGGAGAGTTGTCCATTCGAGCAGCATACGCTACTACATGGGCAATCGACTGTTTTAAACTATTTCCCCCATGGACCTTAGCTAGTATTTTCAATTGCTCGTTCTTTAGTCCATCTTCAAATATTTGCACGGCAAATTTTGAGTTTTCTTCCATCAAGAATTCCCTAACCACCGCGTCTGCTGTTATTTCACACGTGGCAGAGCATTCGCGACTCTATCTCCGTATTCCCGAACGCTTTCTCTGAAGTGTTGTTTCAGAGAAATCAACTCATTGTGAGCCGTCGACCGAGATTGCTCCTCTTTATATTCCGATTCGAGTTTTTCTCTTAACTCTTCCCACTTAGCGGTTTTGCTATACCTAATAAGATCGTATGCAGCACCCTCTAGTCTATTTTTGACTAGCTCTAAAAATGTTTCGTATATATCCGGGTCTGCCCTTTTTATTGATCTAAATAAAACATCTCCCCCGGAAATAAATTTATCTAAGTCGCAGGGTTTCCCGTCAAAGGTAGGGACGATTCTGAAAACATAAGAAATACCGACAGAAAGAGCTATTTCAGGGGGTTTATTGTGTATCTGTTGATAGTGGATTTGTTCTTCCCCCTGCCTAGCCGTCTGTCTTGTGTAGTAAGGACTCGTAATAGTGAAAATTTGTTATCACTTCTTAAAATATGGTTATGAAAAAATGGCCTTTCTTTTATTATTCAATATATATATGGAAAGAAATAAATTGGACCCAAAGCTGTAAAGAAAGAAAATTTTCGACGAGAAAGAAAAAAACGGAAAAGTCGTCGAAATACTGAAAAGAGAATTTTCAAAGAAATTTCTATCGAAAAAAATATTTTTGTTGAAAAGGAAAACTGCCAAATTAAATATTCCTACAAAAAAAGGAAGAGAGAAAAATCTGTGGGGTGTTTCTATTAGTGCGTCAGCACGGACGCGGATTCAACAAAAACCCACTGAATAACCGAGAAATTGTCACATAAGGAACAGAAAAACCGCACAAAGTTCTTCGAAGCGGAAAATAAATAAAACTCACGCACGTATCGTTTCAAATAAAGTTTTCTTTATTGCATTAATTTACACTGTTTCTGGTGTTATTATAACTTAGATTAACTCCTTTATTTATTGGCTTTAATTCAAACGGAAACGTTTTTCTACATAGCTTTCACCACCGCAAACCGATTTATTTAGCATCAACGCAAACTGATTTATTTAACAACAGTGCGAACTGGCACATCTGCAAAAACCACACAACACATCAGCCAAAGAGGGGGCGTCACGTTTCACAGCATTCGTCATTAGGCACCACCAACAACATCAAAATCCCGATAGTCTTATGAATTCGTTAATATTAAGGTAAAATATAATAAACGCACTAAATGACGAAAGTCCACTGAAAACGGTTTAAATCGAATGTTCCCTTTAAAATTAACTTAAGCGATACGGCGTGATTAGAAATAATAGAAAACCGATAAATAAACTGCTGACGGGAATAAAATGTCAAGACTCAAATCACGACTCGCCACACACAAGCTGCCTCCAAGGAAAAAGGCTGACTGGTGACTGGAGCTCACCAAAGAAACGGAAAACCTCAAAGAACTGCAAAAGGAGGAGGGGCTACACGATTAACTCGAGGGAGTTAATCGTGATTGGACCGGGTGAAATAGGCATACATTATGCCTGTGTGCGTATGCCTTGCATACGATCGTCCGGCGACCCTGGACGGATGCCGACATCGCTGCAGCATCTTACATGAATGTAAACAAAACATCTGGTCATCCTATAAGAGGCCATAAATCATCGTTTCGGTTGACGATGTTTAAATATTGCAACGAATATAGGGTGCAGCCATTGCCAGATGTTGAAAGTAAACATTTTCTGGCTGCATCTTGTTCGTTGCTTGATTGCGGTCCCTGAACGTGGGGACCGATAATAGGAAACCAGCGATTGCTGGTAATTAGGGAAATGTTTGGTTTGCGTCAGCCGAAACCTTGTCGGCGGTAGCAAACCAATGGGAGCAAATAGCCGCATGCAAGAAGTGCCAAGGGCAAACAAATAAAACGAGTCAACAAGGAACTCTTTGTTGATGTTGTTTCCATAGCATAAGGCTATGGAAACAAGCTGCCCTGGGCAGAATGTATGCCTAAGGATAGGATTTCAAATGCCACGGCAATGTGATGAGTTTGCCGTGGACTCATGCTTTTTTTAGGAAAATAATGTACGCCTCGGGGGTGAATTTTCGATGCCACGGCAAGGTGATAATCTTTGCCGTGGACTTAATGTCTTTAAGGGGTGGTGTTGGAGAAAAGGGGGTTTGGAAGGAAAACCCCCACGGAATAGGTAAGCTGCCTAACGGATATTCAAAACAGGTATCCGATTGGGTAACCGTGATAATTCCGGCGATTTGGCTGGGGGTAAATGCCGTAGCAAGGTTACGCAACCTTGCTGAATTTCGACCGAGAGGTAAGTCGTTCGCCTGGAATAGTGGGGATCGAGCGATGCATGGCTCTTCGGGCCCTGAAAAGCCCCACATCACTCCCTCCCCAGTGACGTAGTCACGAAACAGGTAAGGCAGGTTAGGGGGTGGTAAGTTGGTTATGGGCGCGCGTTTGAGCGCGAGTACGGGGAGGTTGTGCCGGTGGAGTAGGAGTGGTGTCAGTAGATGGAAGTGGTTCTGGAGCGGAAGCTTCCAGAAAACAGGGCTTAAGCCTTTCGACGCTGACCGTGGATCGTTTGCCTCTGATGTCGATCTCGAAGACGCGGTCACTGATGCGGCGGAAGACTTTGAATGGGCCATCGCAAGGTGGGTCGAGGGGTTTTTTGACCTTATCCACCCTGACAAAGACGTGCGTGCAGCTGTGCAGTTCAGGGTGGACGAAAAGTTTTTTGGAGCCGTGCCTGGTTACAGGGGTTGCCCTAATCTTACGTAGCAGGTCACGGAGATGTCCCAATTCACGAAGTTGGTCACGCGGTGTTTCGCCATTCAGGAAAAGTTCTCCTGGAAGAAGGAGGTTGGTACCGTAGGTAAGCTCTGCTGCCGAAGCACCCAGGTCCTCCTTAATACTTGTCCTCAGGCCGAGGAGGACGGTTGGAAGGGCGTCAAACCATTGTGTGTCATTATGACACATGAGTGAGGCTTTAAGAGATCTGTGCCAGCGCTCTATCATCCCATTTGATTGCGGGTGGTAGGCGGTGGTACGACTTCTTTGGCAGCCGAGAAGATTTGTTAGCTGCCTAAAAATCGTCGCCTCAAATTGTGGACCTCTGTGGGGTAGAAGTATATGGTGCGGGCGTACTGCACTGGTTCACTTCACATCCCCATCATTCACCAACGATTTCTTCAAAAAATTGTCACCAAAAAAAGACAAGCACCAAGAGGAAAGATAAATAAAAGGCACTGGGGAACTTTGTTGTATAAAGTTTTCTCTATTTCACTTATTCTCCAAACTATGTTGTACAAAGTTTTCTTGATTTCACTTATTCTCCAAACTATGTTGTATAAAGTTTTCTTGATTTCACTTATTCTCCAAACTATGTTGTATAAAGTTTTCTTTATTTCGTTTATTTACCGAACTGTGTTGTATAAAATTTTCTTTATTTCATTTATTCGCCGAACTGTGTTGTATAAAATTTACTTTATTTCATTTATTCACCGAACTGTGTTGTATAAAATTTACTTTAGTCCTTTATTCACCGAATTGTGTTGTATAAAATTTTCTTTAGTCGCGCGACAACAAACAACAACACTCTACCACCGTGGTGACACACTCGACCTCAGGGATGAAACTCGACTGGTGGCTAGAGCTCACCAAGGAAACGGAAAACCTCACAAGAATTGCAAAAGGAGGAGGGGCCACACGATTAACTCGAGGGAGTTAATCGTGATTGGACCGGACAGAATAGGCATACATTACGCATGTGTGCGTATGCCATGCATACGATCGTTCGGCGACCGTGGATGGAGGGCAACATCGCTGGTGCATTTTCCAAGAATGCAAACGCTACCATCTGGGGTGTGAAAGACCCAAACCGAAGATTTGGTCATCCTAATGGGAGGCCATAAATCATCATTTCGGTTGCCGATGATTAAACATTGCAACGAACATAGGGTGCAGCCATTGCCAGATGTTGAAAGTAAACATTTTCTGGCTGCATCATGTTCGTTGCTTGATTGCGATCCCTGAACGTGGGGACCGATAATTGGAAGCCAGCGATTGCTGGTAATCAGGGAAATGTTTGGTTTGCGTCAGCAGAAACCTTGTCGGCGGTAGCAAACCAATAGGAGCAAATAGCCGCATACGAGAAGTGCCATGGGCAAACAAATAAAACGAGTCAACAAGGAACTCTTTGTTGATGTTGTTTCCATAGCATAAGGCTATGGAAACAAGCTGCCCTGGCAGAACGTATGCCTAAAGATAGGATTTCAAATGCCACGGCAATGTGATGATTTTGCCGTGGACTTATGCTTTTTATTTAGGAGATAATATACGCCTCGGGGGTGAATTTTCGATGCCACGGCAAGGTGATAAGCTTTGCCGTGGACTTAATGTTTTTTAGGAAATAATGTACACCTCGGGGGTGAATCCTCGATGCCACGGCAAGGTGATAAGCTTTGCCGTGGACTCAATGTTTTTCAGGGGTGGTGTTGGAGAAAAAAAGGGGTTTGGAAGGAAAAACCCCCCACAGAACAGGTAAGCTGCCCAACAGAAATTCAAAACAGTTATCCGATTGGGTAACCGTATTAATTCCGGCGATTTGGCTGGGGGTAAATGCCGTAGCAAGGTTACGCAACCTTGCTGAAGCTCGACCGAGAGGTAAGTCGTTCGCCTGGAATAGTGGGGATCGAGCGATGCATGGCTCTTCGGGCCCTGAAAAGCCCCACATCACTCCCTCCCCAGTGACGCAGTCACGAAACAGGTAAGGCAGGTTAGGGGGTGGTAAGTTGGTTATGGGCGCGCGTTTGAGCGCGAGTACGGGGAGGTTGTGCCGGTGGTGTAGGAGTGGTATCAGCAGATGGGGGTGGTTCTGGAGCGGAAGCTTCCAGAAAACAGGGCTTAAGCCTTTCGACGCTGACCGTGGATCGCTTGCCTCTAATGTCGATCTCGAAGACGCGGTCACTGATGCGGCGGAAGACTTTGAATGGGCCATCATAAGGTGGGTCGAGGGGTTTTTTGACCTTATCCACCCTGACAAAGATGTGCGTGCAGCTGTGCAGTTCAGGGTGGACGAAAAGTTTTTTGGAGCCGTGCCTGGTTACAGGGGTTGCCCTAACCTTACGTAACAAGTCACGGAGATGTCCCAATTCACGAAGTTGGTCACGCGGTGTTTCGCCATTCAGGAAAAGTTCTCCTGGAAGAAGGAGGTTGGTACCATAGGTAAGCTCTGCTGCCGAAGCACCCAGGTCCTCCTTAATGCTTGTCCTCAGGCCGAGGAGGACAGTTGGAAGGGCGTCAAACCATTGTGTGTCATTATGACACATGAGTGAGGCTTTAAGAGATCTGTGCCAGCGCTCTATCATCCCATTTGATTGCGGGTGGTAGGCGGTGGTACGACTTCTTTGGCAGCCGAGAAGATTTGTTAGCTGCCTAAAAATCGTCGCCTCAAATTGTGGACCTCGGTCCGAAGTTATGGTGGTTGGTACACCGAAACG
Organism: Microdon myrmicae; assembly: GCA_963931805.1. Taxonomy (NCBI): domain Eukaryota; kingdom Metazoa; phylum Arthropoda; class Insecta; order Diptera; family Syrphidae; genus Microdon; species Microdon myrmicae. The sequence goes on from OZ007496.1 coordinate 99,318,917, forward strand.
TGTGACCCAAGTTGAGTAAAAGGCCTTGGCGACTGATTCGGCAGTAACTGGCCGGAGAGGTGTCGCCTCTGGCCATCGCGTGCAGCGATCCATCATAGTGAGGATATAAGAAAATCCTCTTGATGGAGTAAGCGGTCCCACTATGTCTATGTGGACATGGGCGAAGCGTGCCGTGGGAAGCTTGAATTGCGCTGGCTCCAGTACATTATGTCGCGCTACCTTGCAGCGTTGGCACTGGAGACAAGCACGGGCCCAACCGGTGAGATCTTTGTTCATCCGGGGCCAAATGAATTTACGACGGACAGCAGCGGCTGTTGCTCGGCCGCTGGGGTGGGCAGGGTTGTGGTAAACCTGGAACACGCCCTTACGAAGTTTCTCGGGAATGTAAGGTCTAGCGGTTCCAGTGGAGACATCACACCAGATTTCGCCCAAAGGGTCGCGAAGGGTAATTTTCTTAAGCTCTAGTGCCGTATCGGCAGTTAGGAGGGACTTGAGCTGTTCGTCCTCCTCTTGAGCTAGGGCAAGGTCAGTGTTATTCAAGGCGGTACGCAAATGAATCGTATCGATTCGAGACAGGGCGTCCGCCGTGATATTCTGTTTACCGGAGATATGCCTGATTTCCGTAGAATATTGCCCAATGAGGTCTAATTGACGCTGTTGTCGGGGGGAGGCATTTCCCGACTTCTTCCGGAACGCGTAGACCAATGGCTTGTGGTCTGTTAAGATGGAAAGTGAGCGACCTTCTATCATATGACGGAAGTACTTAACAGCGCTGTAGATCGCGAGCAATTCACGATCGTAGGCGCTGTAACGTCGCTCAGTGGGACTCAGCTTCCTCGAAAAAAAACCAAGTGGTTCCGGGCGGCCTTCAATGTCCTGTTCAAGGACGGCTCCGATTGCGGTATCCGATGCGTCGCATTGGATAGAAAGTGCCGCTCCCTCGAGAGGGTATCGGAGTAAGGTGGCATTTGCCAATTGTTCTTTGGACAGTTGGAATGCTCTATCAGAGACTTCTGTCCAATTGATGGGGCGCTTATCATTGCGCTTAGCTCCTTTTAAGAATTCATTGAGCGGAGCTTGAATCTGGGCAGCATTCTTCAGGGTCGGACGGTAGAAGTTCAGCATGCCCAAAAATCGACGAAGCTCACTCACGTTAGTAGGCCGGGGATACTTCATCCTCCACACGGTCTGGTAGTGGGCGAATGCCCTGGTTGTCAACGACATAACCCAGATAGGTGATTTGCTCCTTGGCGTATTGACACTTATCTGGGTTGATGACAAGACCGAATTCACGGAGGCGCTCTAGGACCTGACGTAAGTGGCGCTTATGTTCGGCGTGGTCTTTGGAGGCGATGAGAATATCATCAAGATAAGCATGGCAGCAATTAAGACCACGTAAAGCCGTGTCGATATAACGTTGGAATGTCTGTGCGGCATTCCTGAGGCCGAAAGTCATCACTTTGAACTCGAAGAGTCCGAAAGGTGTAATGACTGCGGTCTTGGGGATGTCTTCTGGTGCCACCGGAATTTGATGGTATGCCCTGGTGAGATCCAGGGTAGTGAAGACATTGCACCCTCGCAACTTGTACGAAAAATCGTAGAGGTGTGCTATTGGGTATCTGTCCGGGACAGTTGCTGCGTTCAACAGCCTGTAATCGCCACATGGGCGCCACTCACCAGAACGTTTCTTCACTAAGTGGAGTGGGCTTGCCCAGGGACTGTCCGACGGTTGGCAGATACCTAGTTCGATCATATGCTCGAACTCCGCGCGCGCCGCACGTAATTTTTCAGGAGCCAGTCGGCGTGGACGCTGGCTCACCGGGGGACCACGTGTTTCTATATGATGAAACACCGTGGCTTTATGTCGGCGTTGGTTAGGTAGAGGAATTGTTGTACTCACAGGCACTCTGTGGCCCCTGAAGTTACCGCCGGTGATGCCGTCATGGGCAAGGGGGGTGCGGTTGGAGCCACAAGTCTGTTATGGGTCGAATCGACCAACAGATTATGTGCGCCTAATAGGTCGGAACCTATCAGGGGTTCATTTACGTCCGCAATGACGAAACGCCAAGTGATCGGACGACAAAGACCCAATTGAAGTGTCAGCTTTTTACGTCCGTACGTAAGTATCGGCGTATTATTTGCAGCTGACAATTTAAGTGCGGCTGGCACGCGGTTACGCGGAGCAAACGATCGCGGGAGGACTGAAATATCGGCGCCGGTATCGACAGTAAAAGCGATATTCAGTTTTGCATCCCGGATGGTTAGGCGACTTATCGTATGGGTGCCGGCCGATTGCGCAAGGGTGTCGGTCGGCAAAATTAGTTTAAAGAGCGCCTTTGGTTGGTGGAAGGTTGCGTCCAACCACAAGGTGCTTTGCAATTGAATGCGCGATCACCATATCGCTGGTGATTGGCGCACCAAGGCAGAGTAACGGCATTATCAGGTATATTCTGCCTATTGCTATTGCCATTACGGGGAGGTCGAGCCGGAGCTCGCTGGGAATTGACCCAGTGAGGGCCATTTTGGGTGGGATTAGCCCTCTGTGGGGCATTTTGAGGGATATAGGCCCTCTGAGGGGCATTTTGGGAGAAATTTTGCCGATTAATAGGACGGCTCGGCATGGCTCGATTCTGGGCGCTTCGAGGATTGTTCCTCACCTCCGCGCGTAATTGAGTTATCTCGCGGAGGAGTGAGGTTTGGAGCGCCCGAAGGTCAGCGGGGGTTAATTGTGTGGGTGAATTTCTTTGGTTAAATACGTTGGGGCCTGCCTCTGGATTCCCCTGAGGGAAATTGGTTGAGGCGGGCCTTCTATGAGGTAATTGGGTTTGAGGAGGATGGAGAGTTGGGACCAATTGAGGGGCTGAGAAAGGCAGACGAGGGTGCCGTGCAGGCCGGGCAGCGTGTTGAGAAACCGCCGCTACTTGGTACGCAGGAGGCTCAGAATACTGATCTGAGCTTTCCATAATTGCGTCCGCAATTTTGGATAAATAGCCCAAACTCTGATTGGGTTGGGCTATAAGTGCCGAACGGGCATGTTGGGGAAGACACCTCAAAAAGTGAGGCCTTATTAGGTCGTCCCCAATCCTGGTCCCCGCTATAGAGCGTAAATGGGTCAGGAAAAGAGATGGTCTTATCCCAGAAAGGTTGGTTACAGCGGCTAAGCGTTGTTGCCGCACACTTCCAGGTTCATCCAAAGCGTCGAGCAGAGCTTCACGCATGTTGCTATATGGGTTGCGGCCGGCCGACCTTATTATGTGGGCAACATGCGGTCGCTGAGTGCGGTCAAGCACTTTCAACAGCTCGACTGCACGAAGTTGTTCGTCGTGCAAGGCTGAGGCCTGGAAGATGCGGTCTGCTACCGCAAACCAAAGGTCTGGGTCCTCCTCATCGAAGGGGGGAAGTCCTATATTAGAATGACGAGTCCCATTCCCGAGGCTGGAAGCATCGTGGAATTCTTGGGACTCTGGGTGCCTATGAGCTTGTTGTGAGGTACCGGCACTAGTTGTGGGCATTAAAATGCCGGAATTTACCAAAGGGCCGGTACCAGGGGCGTTAGGAGCAGTCGGGAGTGTGTCTATGTAAGTAGTCTGGGGTCGGTTCACGACGCTGGGGGCAACCGGTGGTGCCAGAGGAGTAGATTGTCCGGGCAAGTCTAGGTCAGCATTGACTTGCTCAGCGGGGAAATCGACGCTGGAGGCGTCGTGAAATTCGAGGGGCTCGGATTGTTCCTGAGCCTTTTTGGCCATGGTGTTTCTCGTGTTGACCATTATGGGTTGTATGACGCGAAACTGGGATCCAAAAGCGTAAGAGGACGCAAAGAAAGGTGAAAGGAGGCCAATGGGTGAAAAGGAGTCGCAGGAAGTTGAGAGAACCACGGATGTCCTAAAACAATGGTTTTCCCTAACCAAAATAAGCCGAGCGAAGGTCGGAAGTGGAGTCAAGTGGAGCCAAAGGGGGAATCGAGCCGTGGGCTTGCTTCGAGTCGCGAATAAGTGGTCGATTGGTCGCTAATAAACGGATAGAACGGTATTGATATACCGCTTAATCCTGCAATAATTAACCTTTATCTATATCTTTGAAACCTAAGGAGCAGAGTTGAGTCGTGGTTTCTACGAAGGAAATAGTAGTCGATCGCCAGAGGACACGAGGCGTGAGGAAAAGGCCAACGAGTTAAAAGGAGTCGCAGGGAGTCGAGAGTGGAGTTAAAAGGGGTTCGTGCAGAACCGTGGTTTGCTTCGAGAGGCGAATAGGTGGTCGTGGAGAGTCGTGATATGAGTGTGCTTTTACCGGGAGTTGCGTGTTATCTATACCCTGAAGGGGCTTACAAAATTTATTTTAATTTTGCCTTTATTGCTTGCTGTTTGAGAATACCAATATGTTTTCGTTCGTAATTTTTTAATCGATATGGTTCTTTCGATTGGGTTCTTGCTCAAGTTTTTAAACGGGCAGATATTTTTATTTAGGGTGAATTCAATTTTATTAACAATACAAGTTCACTTAATTGAAGGATATGTATGTAAATGTAAATATTATGTGAAGAAATTAGGTACATATACTTATTTGCACAAATCTTAAGGATACAATAAAATGAAGACAAAAATAATATGCAAAATATAAGGTTATAAAAATAAAAACTGACATGGATTACAATTAAATGCTGGTGTATTGTCGCGGTTTAAATGTTAACTAGGTCTGTATCTTTTTAATGGAAAACTAAGAAAATTCAAAAGGGAACCATAAGTTGGTTTGTTAGTTGATTGGTTTGGCGGCTTGGTTGTGTACTTTAATTTCTTACTTTCTGTTGTTGTAGTCCGCTTATTTAAATTTAATAATATTGTTGTACAGTTTGGGTTTTTTTTTCTTTTAAGTTAATTATTCTAAGACGGTTCTCTTAGCTATGGTTGGTACCCAGAAGGGGTTTACAAAAGTTATTATTCTTAATTACAAAACAAAGAAAAACGAAAATAACAGCAAAAGTTCCTTTGATATTTACTATGAGTAAGATCTATGTGGAATACATGCTTTGTAGACCACTTTTAACCATGCCACTGTACAACGACAAAAAAAAAGTTGCTTCTTTTTTTTCTATATATAAAAAAAAAATCCACCTTCAGTTTAAGTAATTAAAATTAAAATTAAAATTCAACAAACAAAGGAAACAAATTTTAAGTCACTCGTTAAAATAGTGCGTTTAGCGGCTCAGAAGGGGCTCGCATATCAACAACTAACCACTTTTACAAAAAACAAAAATAAAAAAAAAAATTAAGAACAAAACAATGAAATAATAAAAAAATATTACAAAAACCTGGAGTCCAGCGACGTCTGCGTAGCTGCTGCTTGATGAACTTCTGGATGGTGATGTTATGCCAGGTGCTGTTGTTGGGCTGGCGTTGGGGCGTACCCTTTTATAATTTAATTTTGCACTCGGTTCCGGTGTTAAATGTTCGAGGTGTTAAGGAGCGTGTTGACTCGCGGTGGTCACCAATGTGGGGTGTTTCTATTAGTGCGTCAGCACGGACGCGGATTCAACAAAAACCCACTGAATAACCGAGAAATTGTCACATAAGGAACAGAAAAACCGCACAAAGTTCTTCGAAGCGGAAAATAAATAAAACTCACGCACGTATCGTTTCAAATAAAGTTTTCTTTATTGCATTAATTTAGACTGTTTCTGGTGTTATTATAACTTAGATTAACTCCTTTATTTATTGGCTTTAATTCAAACGGAAACGTTTTTCTACATAGCTTTCACCACCGCAAACCGATTTATTTAGCATCAACGCAAACTGATTTATTTAACAACAGTGCGAACTGGCACATCTGCAAAAACCACACAACACATCAGCCAAAGAGGGGGCGTCACGTTTCACAGCATTCGTCATTAGGCACCACCAACAACATCAAAATCCCGATAGTCTTATGAATTCGTTAATATTAAGGTAAAATATAATAAACGCACTAAATGACGAAAGTCCACTGAAAACGGTTTAAATCGAATGTTCCCTTTAAAATTAACTTAAGCGATACGGCGTGATTAGAAATAATAGAAAACCGATAAATAAACTGCTGACGGGAATAAAATGTCAAGACTCAAATCACGACTCGCCACACACAAGCTGCCTCCAAGGAAAAAGGCTGACTGGTGACTGGAGCTCACCAAAGAAACGGAAAACCTCAAAGAACTGCAAAAGGAGGAGGGGCTACACGATTAACTCGAGGGAGTTAATCGTGATTGGACCGGGTGAAATAGGCATACATTATGCCTGTGTGCGTATGCCTTGCATACGATCGTCCGGCGACCCTGGACGGATGCCGACATCGCTGCAGCATCTTACATGAATGTAAACAAAACATCTGGTCATCCTATAAGAGGCCATAAATCATCGTTTCGGTTGACGATGTTTAAATATTGCAACGAATATAGGGTGCAGCCATTGCCAGATGTTGAAAGTAAACATTTTCTGGCTGCATCTTGTTCGTTGCTTGATTGCGGTCCCTGAACGTGGGGACCGATAATAGGAAACCAGCGATTGCTGGTAATTAGGGAAATGTTTGGTTTGCGTCAGCCGAAACCTTGTCGGCGGTAGCAAACCAATGGGAGCAAATAGCCGCATGCAAGAAGTGCCAAGGGCAAACAAATAAAACGAGTCAACAAGGAACTCTTTGTTGATGTTGTTTCCATAGCATAAGGCTATGGAAACAAGCTGCCCTGGGCAGAATGTATGCCTAAGGATAGGATTTCAAATGCCACGGCAATGTGATGATTTTGCCGTGGACTCATGCTTTTTTTAGGAAAATAATGTACGCCTCGGGGGTGAATTTTCGATGCCACGGCAAGGTGATAAGCTTTGCCGTGGACTTAATGTTTTTTAGGAATTAATGACTGCCCGGGGGAGAGTTTTTGATGCCACGGCAAGATGATAATCTTTGCCGTGGACTTAATGTCTTTAAGGGGTGGTGTTGGAGAAAAGGGGGTTTGGAAGGAAAACCCCCACGGAATAGGTAAGCTGCCTAACGGATATTCAAAACAGGTCTCCGATTGGGTAACCGTGATAATTCCGGCGATTTGGCTGGGGGTAAATGCCGTAGCAAGGTTACGCAACCTTGCTGAATTTCGACCGAGAGGTAAGTCGTTCGCCTGGAATAGTGGGGATCGAGCGATGCATGGCTCTTCGGGCCCTGAAAAGCCCCACAAATCTATATGCAAACATTTCTTACTACTTGTTATATAACTATAAGTTGCTTGCAGTCTTGTTCGTCACTTTTTTTCTTTCTTGTGTCTGTTGTGTTGTTGAGTTCTCAAAAAAATTTTTTTTTCTTTCACTTTTTTTTCTTTGTTGTGTCGTTGAGTTCTTCTTTGTGTTACCGCCAGGCAGACTTCACGTCCTACAGTTAAGTGTATCCTGGTCTTTTTTGTTTCGTAGTTTTATGTTTTTTTTTTTGTTGTTTTATGTCGGGTTTTATTTTTGTTATTTTTTTTTTTTTTTTGTTAAAATTTGTGGGTTGTTTTTTTTTTGTTTCTTCTTATTTTATTTTTATTTTATTTGTTGAAAATGTTGAAAAACGAAAGTTAGTTTTGACAAACAGTCGAGAATTAAAAGCTCAAGTCAAAGAAAAAACTATTCTTTTCCTTTGATATTAGTTAGTTATTATTTTAAACTCCTTCTAAACTGATAACACAAGAATACTTTACTTAAATTTACTTTACTGCTAACTCAAAACTTATAACTCGCTTTTATAAACTCAAACACAACTGAAACTCAACTAACTCAAAAGTGACTTTACAAAAAAAAAAAAAAAAAAAAAAATTGTGGGGAGAAGCCGAATTTAGCGAGAGAAGGACATATGTGTCCTTCATCTTGTCTCTGACTTCTGGTCATCTTGCGATAACCAGAATCACCCACATCCGTGAGGATGTTGGGCTCGGTCTCGCGATCTTTGAAAAGAAAAGAGAAATGGGAGGGGTATCCAAGGATAGTGTGGACAGTGTTAGTCCGGGTGTTCTCTAACTACTTTTATAGAGGGATGGTGGGAAAGAAATCGTACAAGACCGGTAGGTCTTGGGTGCAGTAGTGAACGCAGATCACCTCTTTGGCGTCTGATAATCTGCGCTTTGGTCGGTGTGTATGTTTGTGTTTGTGCCGTCTTGTACTGTGCGTTCGTGTGTGTGGTTTGTTAATAGTAGACCCTATGGGATGGGTCCAGGAATCCTCTATTATAGAGGGGAATGTTGTTGGGAAGGGTGCTTTCTTCAGTTTTGTACTGAAGAAGAAATTGTGGGGGTTTGATCCGAAGAGATCGAGAGAGAGAAGGGTCAAGAACGCAAGAGTCCCGTACAAGTAGGTTCTCGCTGTTCTGAATGTTTTCGAGGTACTTATATGCTAATTGAAGCAAGTACTCGTCGATGGGGGTAATGGAGGCGCCTTCGTATAGGTGAGAGTTGGGGTAATGACGACCGTCAGGCCTTCTAGAATGATTGGTGCATCTTCTGAGGAGTCCCCTTTGAAAACTCGAAGTCTTTCCATTTGATCGGATTAGCTGCTTATAGCAGAGAAGCTTAACTTTGGTGTCAACTTTGTTCCTCCATTTCAAGATGTTGTGCAGTTGCTTAGACCGACCGAGGCCCCTTTGGAGAATGTGGGTCACATGTTTGATGAAATTCATTTTTGGGGTATAAGTGACCCCAAGATATTTCATCTTGTCCTGTGGTCTAATCGTAGTATCTCCCATTTTTATTCGAATATTCTGTGAATATCGAGAAGCAGGTTGGGAGTGTTTATTTTTGGATGGATTAAGTCGGATTTTCCATCGACTGTAATACTGATACAGTTCGTCCAAGTGATGGTTGAGTCGATTTGTTGCGAGGTTAGGGCCTTTGGTTGACGTGTACACCAGGACGTCATCCGCATAGCATATCTGATTTACTCTCCCGTCCACAGGGCGGGGAATATCGGAGTCGTAAATATTGAATAAGATGGGGCCTAGAATGGAGCCCTGTGGTACGCCTGCAGCGGCGTGAAAAGTTCGGGAAAGCTTTCCATTCACTCTAACTTGGAAGGTTCTGTTTCGAACGAACTGGTAGATGATACAACATAGCGTTCTACTCAGGCCAGTATTTAAAAGTTTAAAAGCGAGACCTTCGATCCAAGTTGTATCAAAAGCTTTTTCAATGTCTAGGCTTACCGCAACGGTGGGTTCCTTATTAAAGAGCCCCACGCAGACGTGGTTTTGAAATAAATTGAGAGCCATAGTGGTGCTGTGCGCTCTTCGAAATCCGAATTGGAAATCAAGTATTAGGTGCCTGGCACTGACAAAGTTATTTAGCTTCTCGTATATGAATTTTTCATATATTTTGCTGATGCAAGTGAGAAGCGAGATAGGGCGAAAGCTTGAGGGGTGATACGTTGGTTTCCCAACTTTTGCTATTGGACAAATAATAGCGTGCCTCCAAGATTGGGGAAAGTACCCCATGTTGTAAGCATGGTTGAACAGAATGGAGAACTTTATAAAGAATAAGGCAGAAAGCCTTCGCAACGAGTGGTATGACATGTTGTCGATACCAGGTGACTTCTTAGGGTGTCGAGATTTAACCAGGCTCTGTAGGTGGTGTGATGAAACCCTGACCATTATCACGTGTGTCATCGAAGTATGCACTGTTAGTTGGGTTAAAGACAATTGCCTCGTTGAAGTCGTCCAACTTACCGTGGACCTCTGAACTAACGATCGCATTAGTATCCGGGTCGCCATCTAGGAGAGTAAGTTTGTGATTGTTTTCGAAGGTCTCTCCGATGATATTTGCTTTATTGGTGTCGTTATTGACAACAACAGCATTGTGCATAATTGGCCCAGTGATGCGGGAAGAGCCACATATCTTTTTAACATTTCTATAAACGTTCTGGTCCATCTGAATACCCTTCAGTTTGTCTTCCAATTGTCGGGTACGATTGTTTTGGATTCTCTGTTTTATCAGTGTACCAATATTGTGAATAATGGATCGCAATAATGGTTCCCTTTGCGTAAAGCGGTGACGATATCTCATTCTGCAGAGCTTTTTACGCTCTCGGATGAGACGAAGAGTGAGGTCGTCCTGGGGGATCTGATAGGTCTTTTCAAGTTTATACTTCGGGACATGAGTCTCCGAGGTTTCAACTAGAATCTCGTGAAGTCGTTTTGTAGCGTTGTTTATCTCAACCTATCTCTAATTCAGGATGGCAGGGAAGTTGTGGCAATTGCAAAGCGCAAAGGAAACCTCTACAAAATGATGCTCAGGACAGAAGAAGAGACAAGTTTGATGACAATGTCAATCAAAACTTGGCACGAGAGACTCGCCCATCAAAATGTGAAGTATGTGAGGGACATACTGAAACGCAAGGGGATCAAACACATTGAGGACTGGAACAATTATGTGTGCAAGGGATGCGCACACGGCAAGAATCATCGAGCCCCACACGAATCAACCCAAAGACAGCCCAGCAACCGCTAGATCTTGTACACGTCGACACTGGAGCAATGAATATTCCGTCGTTAAGAGGAGCAAAGTACTGACTTATGTTATAGGACGACTTCACCCGCTACCGAATCAGTTATTTCATGAAGACGAAAGGAGAGGCACCTCAGAAGACAGAAAGCTACTTGAGACTCGTGGAAAATCAGCTTGCTAGGAGAGTCAAGTGTTTGAGATCTAACAACGGCACGGAACTGAAAAATGCAAAAACCAAACAGATGTTGGACAAGCTGGGAATATTTGACACATTTACGAATGTGCACACGCCAGAACAAAACGGAAGGGTTGAGAGAGAAATGAGGACAATTGTCGAGGCAGTCAGGACAGTGATACACACCGAGAACTTGGACGAAAGACTGTGGGCAGAGGCAATGAACCATGTGATCTTCACGATCAACCAGACTGGAACCAGCAATGTGCCAGGTAAAAGCCCAGCGGAACACTGGTTCGGAAGAAAGATAAAGATTGACAAGCTGCGACCCTTTGGATGTGAATGTTACGTGCTGATACAAGGACAGAAGAGAGGCAAAATTGATAAAAAGTCAGAAGAAGGAATTTTGGTTGGCTATGATATTGATTCACCCTGCTACATGGTTTATCTGAAAGATACGAAAGACATCATCAGCTCCGACAACGCAATCTTCGACGAGGAGAAAATGATACTGAGACAAGGCACTGAACCTGATGCATGAGCACCCGAGGACAAGATTGAGAAGAAAGATGAAAGTAGCAGCGAGCTAGACTATGAAGGTGCAGAAGAGACCGATGGAAGTACCGAAGAGCCAAGCGACAACGAACAAGAGACAACGCCGCCAGCAGAGCAGCCAGAAGGAAGAACCTTGCGAGATCGTCGGAACCTGCAACCACCACCAAGGTACAGGGACTACGTTGAAAACATGCCCAACCGAGGAAACAGCAACATAGCAGCCATGATTGGTGAAACAGAAGATATCCCGGTGAACGAAGCACTCAAGGATGAGAAGTGGAGACGAGCGATGCAGGAGGAATACGATTCTCTCATGGAAATGAATACTTGGAAGCTGGTGGACTGTCCAGAAGGACTGAAGCCGATCACTTGTCGTGGGTACTTCGAGAGAAGGCAGACGGGAGACTCAAGGCCAGACTCGTGGCGAGAGGATTTGAACAGAAAGAGGGAGTGGATTATGGAGAAACTTTTAGCCCAGTAGCCCGCCATGCATCCATTCGCCTACTTCTACGTCACGCCGCGTCAGAGAAAATGAAGTTGGTATCATTCGATGTTAAAACGGCATTCTTGTACGGGAACTTGGAACGGAATGTTTACATGAACCAGCCTTAAGGGTTCGACGACGGATCAAGGCAAGTCTGCAAGTTGGACAAGAATCTTTACGGGCTCAAACAAGCTCCAAGGATGTGGAACGAGAGGGTCACCACACACCTTGAAAAGAAGATAGGCCTGATCAGCACAGACGACGACCCGTGTATCTACTACAACAAGGACAAGAGCATTATGCTCTCACTCTTCGTGGATGATGGATTGGTAGCTGGAAAAGATGAAGACCAAATATACAAACGTTTGGATGAGATAAGCAAGGAATTTGAGATCACATATAGCAAGAAAGTACAGGACCAGTTGACATATTTGGGCATGGAGATCAAGACTGATCAAGAAGGTATTTTCGTAAACCAGCCTAGCTACACGGAGAAAATACTGAAGAAGATGAAACTCGAACAATGCAATCCAGCGTCCACACCAATTGAGCAAGGGATGATTACCAAGATGACAGACTTCAAGAACGATGAGCCACTTCAGGCGAACAACAACTATCGAGAGGCGATAGGAAGTCTATAGTACTTAGCTACAATCACCAGGCCAGACATCAGCTTCGCCATGAACTACCTCAGTCGATTTTGCAACAAGCCAATGAAGAGCCATCAGGCGATGGTGAAACGTGTATTTCTGTACCTGAGAGGGACAACGACAGCCGAAGTTCACTTTGGAGGAGACCAGACACTCATGGCTTACACCGATTCAGACTGTGGAGGAGACTCGGTGACAGGACAGAAGACGAGTGGAGTGTTGGTGATGAGGGGGGGACCAGTGATGTGGTATTCACAAAAGCAGTGTCTAGTAGCGACTTCAACTGCAGAAGCCCAGTACCGAGCAGCGGTGTCAGTGATTGACGATGTGTGCTGGATCAAACGAATCGCGCTGGAACTGGGTATCCTGAAAGCCAACCAGCCAATCACCTTGTACGTCGACAACCCGTCAGCCATACACATGTTACAGAATACACACGAAGAAAAGACAAGTAAAGGAAAGAAGCACATTGAGATACCACGAAAGTACATCCAGCCACACGTCGAAAAGACGGTGACACTGCCACACTTTGAGAGCAGCCGGCAGATTGCAGACATTTTGACCAAGCCACTCAACAGGAGGGTCTTTGAGACGCTCCGCCGTAAATTGATCAAGGAGGAGTGTTGAGAATTGATCAATTGACAACTGATCTTACCCAACACAACCTTGAACCTATCCCAACTTCACACCTTCCTTTCTGTTTTTAGAGTCGAAGTTGGCACTGATCGAAGTACTCGAAATTGCTCTCTGATTCGAAAAAAAACAGGGAAATTGAATGGCGAAAGGAAAACGTGCTCCAAACTGTAATCTCAATTTTTATAAAGTATCGCGCATCAATCCGAAAATTGTTTAGCGACAAATTTGTTTATCAGAACTAGTGGTATTCGAATGTACAAAAGAATTTGTACTTTTGATAGTAAGTCAATAAATTCAATCACTGCCAACTCTGGACTTTTGTTTATGGAAAATCAACAAGCCCAAACCACCCGGAAAACCAAAAACCAACATAATCGAATGGAATAAATGTAGCTCAGTTGTAGTTGAATTAAATACAACTGGTGTATAAACCCAGTTTCTTTTCGGCGGTGGTATCTTCGGTTACTTTTCGAAGTTGACCGTCGTCGAGGAAGAGCTGTAGTTGAAGCGGTGATGTGAGGGGAGAATATAGAAAAAAGAGAAGAAAAAACGAACGGTGTGGATTTGGGGGACCGCTGTGGAGGGAGATTAGAGAACCAGTTAGAAAGAAGAAGTCTAGGTAGAAAGGAGGAACTTCTTTTGTGGTGTAATAAAGAACGTGTTTTTTGTTCGTTGTTCGTGCCGTGGTTTTTTTAGTCGATTTTGCCCGATATAGTATTAATGTAAAGTATTGTTAATGTGATACAGCGATGAGAAGGGAAGACAAGAGTTTTACGGTCCGAAGTGTAATGTTTGTTCTTTTATCTTCATATTCATACAAGAATACTTTCGAAAAGTTTTGATTGAGACCTTTGAATTACAATAAAGCTTATAATGAGAAAAGAGGAACGAGGTGTTTTTTTAAGTTTCCGGATTCATCGTTGGATTTACTGGATTTAAGCCTGGTGCTGGAATTGGTGACGAGATTTTTAGCGGTCCGAGTCAAGTGGCTAACGGACGGACGACAGCGCAGGGTGGCACACCTGAGTACCTATGTGGTACTACCTAGGTACATGTCAATTGAAAAATACTAATAAAATTGAATTACAAATATTATACTACAACCAATTCTATATCACATCCATTTTACAACAATTGAAATTATACATCACTTCATTTGTATTACAATTGGAATTCTACAACAACGCATTATATATTACATCTTATATTACAATTTAAACAGCAATCAAACTACAATTACCATATACCTCAATTCTCATATGCAGCAACAAATTATATATTATAAAAATCTTTGGATACAATAAGAATATATTACACACCACATCAAGAATATATATTGAAACCTTTTTCCCTACAATTGCCTTTTTAACTACAGTTGGCGCAACCGTATTCTCCAAACAATTATATAGGACCATGACTTAACAGACTAATGACCTTGCCTGGAAAAAAAACAAATCATTATGGAAAATTTAACAAGCCTCAGGACTTGCTAAATAAGGCCAAGACCGGTTCCCGGTTGTAGTGCCGATGATGATGATTATGATGATTTAACAGCAATTACACGAGAGACGTACTATTGGGCAATATGAAGCTTTTATGTTAGAATTGGCAGCAATGATTTATATTACAATTGGCATTATACAACATACACAAATATATATATATATATATATATATATATATATATATATATATATATATATATATATATATATATATATATATATATATATATATATATGTCAACACATTTTTCTCCTAATACATTTCTTTTTATAACAATATACACTTCCATTTGTAAGAAGTGGTTTCTATTTGTAAGAAGTGGCGCAGCCTACAATAACATATTACAAATATTCAATTATACAACCATTACCTCACAAATAAAATATATACTGTAAACATATTTACACCACAATATTACGTTAATTATATACAACAAAACATCACAAGTTTATATACATCACAGTTATATATACATCACACATGGAGGAGAGGCAACCTCTCGAAAGATCCACCAACTGATTAAAACAATATGGGACAAGGAAGTCACTCCGGAAGAATGGAAAACCTCAATAGTCAACCCCATTTTCCAAAAAGGTGGCAGATGTGACTCCCAAAAATACAGGGGAATATCATTGCTCTCAACCACATTGAAAATACTAACAAATGTCATACTGCTGAGAATCACACCGGGCGCAGGAGAATTACTGGGTGACTATCAGTGCGGATTCCATAGGAACCGGTGAACAAGCGACCAAATGTCCTTACGAAGGCAATTGTTGGAAAAGAAGTGGGAATACGGAGAAACTGTTTACCAACTTTTTATTGAGTTCAAAAAAGCCTACGACTCAGTCGCAAGGCAAATACTTTACCATATTGTAGTTGAGCTGGGAGCCCCGAAAAGATATCCCACACTCATTCAAATCTGCATGAACGAATATAAAGGACAAGTTAAAATAGAAAACCGCCTCTCAGAACCATTTGAAATCTGCGACGGACTAAAACAGGGAGATGGTCTATCACCGTGTTTTTTTAACTTTGTGCTCGAGTATGTCATCAGAAAGGTAGAAACACACGAGTACTGGCATATGCGGATGACATCGCCGTTTTGGGCGATAATCTAGAAACTGTAAGTAAAAGCCGTGAAATCATCATGCAAGCGGCAGAAGAGGTGGGCCTAGAAATAAATGAAGACAAAACAAAATACGTGATTAGGGCGAGAGCAGGTGGACCTCAGGGAATACATATAAACGTCAGGGGCAAGATATTTGAAAAAGCTAAAGAAATTAAATATTTGGGAACGATACTGATAGCCAGTAACGAAATGTCGAAGGAAATTAACAAAAGACTGCATTCCGACAACGCTAGTTGGTGCGCAGTCAGTAAACTTCTGTAATCCAAACTGCCATCACGTAACATAAAGCTCCGTGTGTATAGAACTGTGGCGGTTCCTCCGAACGCCACTACTTACCTTTCCATCAATAATTCGAAAACTCCCACAGGGTATCCCAAAAACCTATAAAAACAAGTATAACGGCAGTTCCATTGAAATGCTATTACTTACCTTGCAAGTAAGCATACCAAATCTTCCACCTAAAAATCTTCCATCACCTGCAATTACCTGCAGACATTTCTCCTGTGAGGCTTTTCAGGGCCCGAAGAACCGCATCATTTTTAACCCCATAAAAATCCTATAACCCCCATATCTACCCTTAAGTCGAACCATTGGCAAGATCACACAACCTTGCCATAGTATTCACCACTGTCCTTAAATGGCTGAAAACAATTCGGTTATCCCCTTGGATAACCGTCATAAATATCCCATCATAGCCGAGGAGCTTTTCCTCTATACCCGGCATGTCATTTTTACTCTTAATTTACAGACCCATCGGCCGATCGCCCTATCGACGATATACCACGTAGCCATCGTTGGCTACCTGCAAGTGATCGAGCGTTATTTAAAATAACACACACTCGATTCATCGAAATGTTACATTCTTGGCAGAATCAAAGTGTACACAAACACTGTCGCCATGCCCATTTAGCGTCCAGAAATACATGTCGGGATATTTGCTGGCTTGCACATCTGCAAGCCAGATTTCTAATAGCCCTGCAATGGGACATAATGAGCGGGATAAACCAAAGGTCAATTAGCCTTTGCTTCTAGTTGCTATGGCGAGCGATCTTCTGTGAATTTTACATCACAGAAGACCCAATTGCCGCTGCCAGCATTGTTCCCTTATGCTACCCGAAACACTTCTGTCTATCCGATGTAGACAAAAGAAAACATTTTCGTCCAGGTGGCAATTTCCTACATAAACAATGTAGTCAAAAAGATTCATGTTCTCAGGCAGCCTTGGGTTTTTGCCGATATTTTATCACCATCATGGGAAAACCATTCTCATGATTTATGACAGTATTTTCTGCCAGCCTAAATTTCCGTCCCTCTAATTGACCAGATGTGTATTGGAATTTCCCTGGTACGCCAGAGGTATCCGATACTACAAGGAATGTTGAGGACGATTTCTATGAGGAGTCTGATATTCACCTTTACGGTATGCACTTCTTCTTGGAGTCAGTTGTCAATATCCATAGCGGACGGTCGCACCTTTTACATTAATCTCGTCCGCGTTACTTAGAACCAGTTTTCTACCACCACCGCGTTCATGTGAGTTTTCGAGAGTGCAGTTCGATTGCCTTTCTTGGAGTCGATACGTTGTTTTTTTTAATAAAAAGAGTTGTGCGCGGAAAGTTGTATTTTCTTGGGGTAAATGCACTTTAACAACTAAGAGCAGCGTAACTCAAAATAAGTAATTAACAAAACAAAAAAAAAAAAAAGTAATAACAGAAACATTCAACAACCGAAGAACAGTGTCACTAGAAATAAGTAAAAAAACAAAACAAGTAACGATAAAAAAAACAGTGTAATTAAAAGTATTCAATAAAGAAAACATTCAACAACAAGAGAACTCCAGTCCACTTATTTACTTGTTTTGGAACCGTGAACAGTTCGAGGCAGAATCCGTTGGGGTTTCGTGAAATTAGTGCCCGTGCCTAGGCACACCCCGAACTACCCCACACACCAAACGCACCATTCTTCTAAAAAGTAATTCGGTTGCACCAATAAGCAACCGACATAACTCGACCACCACGCCGCACATATCCCCTGTCGAATTTTACAGCACACAAGCAGGAGATAGTTTTGGTTTACCTCCTTGCTGCAACCATATCGGTCGCTAAATCGATCAACAAGAAATGGTTAACTCGCACCTGGCTGCAGAAGGGAATGGAGTTCTCGTTAGTGTAAATACACACACGAGTGTGTGACCCTCTGAAGCCGCCAGCAACGTGCGCCCGATCAGCGTAGATGCCTTACGCAGTGCCGACCGGGTAAACATTCCCATGTTTCTGTGTCACGATGGCTTGCACCAGTTGCAAACTTATCGTGTAACATTTCCTTTTATAGAATTATGATATCCACGGTTCGCATGCTCATGGACACCAGCATGAGCGTGCGAAGTAACCGCATCTGTGTGCGTGCACATCCTCGCCGTGACCAGGGTGTAAAGATCATCCCTTATTGGTCACCGAAGCGATGGATGAAATTTGGTATTCTGTCGTTTCTGTGGCAATAATCTATCGCGATACAGATTCAGTGGAGGCAAGTCGGGCCTCCACGTTAAACAAGAAAAACGAGTCGAGTCTGGGACAGGGAGAAGTTCACGCGAGCTATCCGGTTGTTTTATAGTTAAATCACAATATCGTGCGAACATTTTACATTTTGTTAAACTCTTTTATAATCAAATCGCAACAAGTGAATCGTGCGAACATTTTACATTTGTTAAAACTTTTGATAGTTAAATCTCAACAAACGAATATTGCGAACAATTACTATCTGTTAAATCCTTTATGTTAATCCATAATAAGCGACGCTTGAGAACAATTTTATTTTGTAAGAATCCTTTGTTTGTTAAACTGGCAAATAAAAAAATTAATAAAAAGGGACTCGTACCCGAGTAAAACCACTTCACTGTGATCCTATTTGGTAGCTGTTTTCGCTTGGTGTTCGTGATCAAATAGTGTTCGGCGGAACACCCGAGATTGCCAATTAAAATCTGCCAAAGAACCATAATCATGCCGATTGTTCCATACCATACCATACGTGCGCTCGGCGGTGGTTGTGTTTCGACTAAGGTGTCTGGCCCCGGTGACGGTTGAATCTCGACTGACTAATGAATGGAAAGAAATCTATTCATCGCGTCGTGGCGGTTGAGTCATAGCAGAAATAAACGCACTGCCATTTCCGAGGAATTTGGAGAAGAGTTGCTATGCTTGCACAAGAATTCAGTTCTAGCGAATCCTCGCCGTATAAACTGAGTTGGATTCGTTGGTTGTGTATACCGGGAAATTAGCATAGCCAAGTATGATCGGGGGTCTTGATCGTTGTGATTGTTTCGTGGAAAATTAGCTGTCGCTTGGTCGCAGACGAGAAGTATGATTCAAAGAGGAAATTAACCGAAGTGTTTCCGGGGGAAATTGGAATTGCTTGGGTGCAAGCAAGGAACATTGTTTAGAAGTAATTTCGGGGAAATATATGCGGCTCGGTATAGTTGGTGGCGATGGTTAATGTTCCGTTGTGCATTTGAATACGCGTTTTATTACAGCATATGAATTTCGGGGAAATTAAGATTGCTTGGTCGCAAAGAGGGAATATGAATTGAGTACAGAATTGACCGAAGTAATTTTGGGAAAATGTATGTGGGGTGATCTAATTGAGGGAGATGGTTAATATTTCGTTGTAAGTTGGAATATGCGTTCATTACAGTATATGGTTTTCGGGGGAGATTAGAATTGCTTGGTCGCGAGCGAGGGATATGGTTTAGGTGAAGAATTGACCGAAGCAATTTTGGGGAAATGTATGCTTATTTAGAATATATTCTGTTGAATTGTATTCTATTGGGAGTTTTGGGAAATGCCTTTCATTGCAAGTTCGGGATGGATGCGCTCGCAGATTGGGATTTGTTTTGGCATGTTTTGAAATGGGTTACAGGTTAGGGTAGGTTGACGCGCTGTTAGCGGTCGAGGTTGGTTAGAATTGTGGGTTGGTTCTCCGTGTGATATAGAGAACCCCCACCACTCCACAACCACGAATTGGAAGAGCTATACCGCAAACATACAATAGTGAGAGCGTGGGGAGTTTATGTATGGGTGCCCCGACGTACGGCACGGATTCACTTAACACCCACTGATATGTTCTTTTATCGATGTGTCCAAAGTAAAACTCCACTGCGTGTTCTTCAACGGAAAGGAAAAATAAAACACCCTGATTTTCTTTTTATTCTCTGGCGTATTTATTTATCGATTAATTTCCCTTTTTGGTAACTCCTCTTCCTCGTTTTATGGGTGGTTAGTTCTGTCAGCAAAGCGAGATTCGTTTTTCTGCTAGATATTTTGTTACAACTTTTTATTATTGTCACAACCGATTTGCGTTGTAATCACATTAAAACAACTGGAAAATTCAGCGCAGAATGGTGCGGCGAACAATAACAAACGGAAAACACTACACGGACTTCTCACAAGATATGTATTGACATGCGAATTGGACACATAACTCATCGAATTCTCGCGACCCGGACAACGCAACGACCTCGATCAGTCTGCTCGGCTGGTAGAATTTGACATCTGACTCCGTGAGCGAATAAAATCTGACTCTCTGGTGCTGGGCGACATTGACCCAGCTTCGGGGATTGCGATGATTTTCCACGCACATCATCGCAGGGGAAACAATCTTTCCTTCGCCCCAATGACCAATGAAAACGATTTCCATCTCATTGGAAGGTTCTCATGAACAATGTCCAGAACAATTGGATGTCTTTACCTTGGAAGGCAAGACAATGACATGCCTTGGCCGAAGGGAAGGAAAAAAAAAAGGAAAACACATATGCCCCAGGTCAAACATTTTGATCGAAGGACCGGGCATATTGCCGCCGTCCGATAGAGATAAGTTTCATGATTGACGTTAAGTCAATAGAGCCTTTACCGATGAAGGCTAGGCACAGGGTAGATGGGATAGTGTTTACTTAAAAAGTAACGAGGGAAATGGTTATGAGGGCAATGTTTTGTTTATCCCATTGCCGACGCGTATAGCGTCATTTGATAGTTCCTTGCATGGAGCATATCGTCGGTCGCTGGGTCGAGTGCATGTTTACTTAAAACAACACTCGAGCGATAGTAAGTAAGTAGCTATGGCTACTCTGGGATTTGTCTATCTAAAGATCGACCGGTGACAAGGGTAAACATGTCATGCAGCATGTGAGGAAATGCTCCTCGTCTCTGCATACAGACATGTTCCATTTTATGCCGGTTATCTGAAACGACAAACAAATTGCATTTCAGGTCATATACGCCTCAATTATAATTTAGGCAGATTGTCGACTTCCCATCGGCCGATTTGTCGGATGTGTTGTTTGTGTTAAAACAACACTAGAAATTTGTATATGCGGCCAGCAATGGTTGCGCTGTAGGTTGTTCATTATACAATCGACCGATGGTTCAGCGGTGATGGGAATAAACATGTCATGTACATGTAAGAGGAAATGCTTCTTCGCATCGAGCATTGGCTGTGCATGAATCAATGCTGGTCACCTGATGAGGTAGCCGAATTAGCTTTCGGGGTTTATGATGCGTTAGAATTACGGAAAATTTAACAAGCCTCAGGACTTGCTAAATAAGGCCAAGACCGGTTCCCGGTTGTAGTGCCGATGCTGATGATGATGATGATGCGTTAGATGCTGGTGAAAGCTCGATGTCATGGCAAGATGGTAATCTTGTCATGAACCTACATTTCAGGAATGCTTAAATAGATGCAGGTTCTTTCAATTGGTTGGGTAAAGCGATGAATGGTTCTTCGGGCGCCATGAAGAACCCCACAAGGGTAATCAGGTCGTGAGGATTAAGATGGGCCAGACATGTGGCGCCAGCGGGCAATGATAGGAACGTGCATAGAATTCTTGACGGTACGCCAACGGGAAAGAGATCGACAGGACGGCCGCGACGGAGATGGGAGGACAATGTTAGGTTTGACTTGAGGAGATCGGATCGGATGGTCATGTGTGGAAGGAGAGTGCACAGGACAGGGAACGATGGCAGAGTCGAGTCGGTGTGGTCATGAACTTCCGGCTTCTCATAGGCCAATAAATAGTAACAGTAGTTGGGTAAGCAAGTTTATATAGTAATTATTTACATTATGCTAAATGAATTAAGTATTGTTTAATTGACTCAAAATTTTACATGCGAAATTAATTCTCTTAGTTTTACTCTATAATAATTAAATTCCTTAAACAATTAAAGATTCCGTTACATTTTAGTGTTTAAATTGAAAAATTAAATTATCAGCAATTCAGGATTTATTTTAGTTTCTAAGTTAACTAATTTCGAAAAGTAAATCCTTTTCTAAGTATCTACAAATTATGAACAGTGTTTCTGAAATATTTTGTGCCAGTGAATTATTAAAATTTAACACTGTACTTATATTAAAAATTTCTGCTCAGTCAAAGGCAAATTATTAAAATAGAAAAATTAATTTGATAAAAATCATTTTAGATTTCAAAATTTTCAGTGAACACGTTATCGGAATTTCGCTTTCCATTTTTTTAAATTTAAAAACCCTTTTTTCAAAATGTGCACCACTCCAGGGTTCTGCCTCGCGGGTGATCCAGCGATCCAGTTTTGTGCACCATGTGGGCCACAAAGCATCATGATGGAAGTACGTAAAAAAACTTTTATATTCCAAAATTTTTGAGAGTTAAGAAAATGCCGTATTTAGTTACATTCACGGTTTTGTTTTTGGTTATCCTATGTAGATGTCTCTTATTTTCCAATCCATTTTTCTAATCACATTTTCGTTTGTCCTTTTCCTTTTTAATCCTTTTTTGATTTGCTTCTTGTAGTGATTTTATTTTTATTTAATTTCGATATTAATCTGTTTTTGTCTCAAATTCATTGTTCGCAGATAATTTTATATAATAAGTGTAATATTATAATTAACTTTTATCTTATATTGCGTTTTTATTTATATATAAAGCATATTGATTTGTTTATTTTCATTTTATTAGCCTATTTACTATTGCTGTGGTTCCGAACCAGCTGCAGTAAAGTTTCGTTATCCTTGTGGCCCGTGCTGTTGTCGAGGGCCCTGCGAGGGCAGTGGTGGTTGTATGCCATGCTTCCCTTCGCTTTGTAGCCCAGCACCTGGATGTGGAGGTTTCTACGGCGGTCATTCTCCTTGCTGCTGCTAAGAAAACAATTTTTTTTCTTCATTCTAAATAATAATTACTTTAACGCTTAAGGTTAATTGATAACTTTTTTATTATCAATAAAATTATGTAGTTATTGCATGTGTTGTATTTTTCTATACTAGGTTAAGAAGTTGTGCATTGGTTCAATTGGCGACAGTTATAAGTTCAACAGTCTATTAATATGGTCAGTTAATAAGTTTATAATTTACACCTTTTAAAATGGTGCTTTTGTACATAAATAGAGCGGGGGGCTTAAACAGGTTACAAATCTGAGGAATGGTTGTTAAGTAAACATAATTTAAACAATCTACATTAGCTATATTTACTTCTTTCGGTTTAATTTTACAAAAGGCGCAAATAATGTGAAAAGGCTTAAATTTCAGATACTTGCATAAGAAACGAAAACGTCGCTAGTCGGTTTGAAAGCTTTGAAGAAGTGCCCGATATGTGCGAATGGACGAAGGTTAATTACGTGATTTATGTACATCAAACTTGTACGGGAAAACACTTGGTTAATGATGAGTGATGTACAAATATCGAATAATAGAGATTTCAAAATCACGCAAATATAGAAACGGAAGCTAAAATACAATATAGTATCGCCGGTATTCAGACGATCAAACCAACAAGACATTTTATCTTATTACATCAATCAAGAACTTATACGAACGAGTAAGGGCACAGACGAAGAAAAAAGACTGGGCTCATGGGAAAATCCATAAAAAAGATGTGTTACAACGGTCGTATATCGTATCTATAATCACATCTCTGTTAACTGTCTTGATAAGATCAATTGCGCAAAATATTTTAACTATGATCAGTTTGGATACAGCACCGAATCGTGCCAAAAGTTGAGCAAGACCAAACGGATGTTCAGTAAATGAGCCGTATGTCGACACTGCTGTGCAGATGATAAAAACGTCTACAAAACCTTCGGAATACTGGGTAAAGAGGTAAAAGTAATTTTACACAGAGGTAGCGATTTACATATATGGAATTAAGACTCCCGATACTAGATGCACAGCCGCACTGGTGTTTTCTGCAGTAGTTGTCATTTGCTTGGGGAGAGTAGTATTCCATTCTCCAGATTAATTTCTCTTGAACAATTGAAGTGAGTTGTGTTGAAATATGATTCGTTCATTGTTTCTACATATGATCACCACTTTTCCTATCGAACGTATTGACCGGGTCGTACAAGCTGTTGCTGAATGTCTCCATGAAGTTGTGGGGTTTTAAGTAGCGTGCGCCGGCGCACGACGCGGGTTCACTAAATAACCCCTCGTTCTTTCACAAAATAAAACATAAGCTATCGATACCGAGCGGACACAGAACACGAAATCAAATGCGTAGAAATGAAACTCACTATATCATCAGGCGATAATTGACCTTTTGTTTGTGGTTCTTTAGATTGTTAGGTTAGTCACAGGTTTGTACATTAATCGGGATTTAAGAACTGAAAGAGTTCATTTAACCACATTCGTACATTAATGGCAACTTAAAAACAGAGAGTTCATTTAATCACAGGTTAGTAGTTATGGGACTGGAAAACTGAAAAAGTTCATTTAACCACATTCGTACATTAACGGCGACTTAAAAACTGCACTTCACTACTCGACCTTTGAATTTTACTCCTTGAAACGCAACGATAGCGGCACGTGTGCGTGATTCCGCGATTCAAATCTGACTCCGAAAGGAAGGTACATGTACCGTAAAGGTTACTATGAGACTCCGGGAGAAATCGTCCTCAACATTTCTTGTAGTATCGGATACCTCTGGTGTACCAGGGAAATTCCAATACACATCTGGTAAATAAAGACTGGCCGAAAATGTAGTCATAAATCATGGGAAGGGGTTTCCCATGATGTTGATATAATATCAACAGAAACCCAAGGCCCGGCTGAGACTACATTATTTGTGTAGGAAATTGCCGCCTGGACGAAAATGTTTTCTTTTGTCTACATTAGATAGACAGAAGTGTTTCGGGTAGCATAAAGGAACAATGCTGGCGGTGGCAATTGGGTCTCCTGTGATGTAAAATTCACAGAAGATCGCTCGCCATAGCAACTAGAAAAAAGGTTTATTGGTCTTTGGGATATTGGTCTTTTTATTATCCCGCTCATTATGTCCTATTGCAGGGCTATTAGAAATCTGGCTTGATGTGCAAGCCGGCAAATAGCCCGGCATGTATTTTTGGACACGGTGTTTGTATACCCTTTTGCTCTGCTCAGACTGTAACATCCCATCTGGTGGATGGGTCTGCAGATAAAAGGTAAGTATGTCATTGCCGCGTGTAGAGGAAAAGCTCCTCGGCTATGTTGGAATATTTATGACGGTTATCCAAGGGGACAACCGAATTGTTTTCAGCTATTTTAGGACAGTGGTGAATGCAATGGCAAGGTTGTGTGATCTTGCCAGGGATTCGAATTAAGGGTAGATATGGGGTTTATAGGATTTTTATGGGGTTAACAATGATGCGAGGTTCTTCGGGCCCTGAAATGCCCCGCAAAGTTATCCACATTATCCTTGTTGTTGAACAATCTATTTTTGCCACCAAAACCACCACCATCGGATTGGGTGGGGGCAGGTGAGTCGTATGGAACACACAAAACGTCAAGGAAAAGATATCTGAGAATGTTAAAAGAGTTTAAATATCACGGAACAATACTTGTGGTTAGTAGACCGACAATCATGTCGGTTATTTTATACGGGTGCGAGGCATGGGCGTTCGTAAAGCAAAAAGAGGACAAATTCCAAGTATTTGGAAATAAGTTTTTAAGGAGTATCTTTGGCAGTAAATATGATAAGGACACGGGACAATGAAATAAGCTGTCAGGCAGGAAAACGTGTGAAGGGAAAATGCAGAGAACAGGGAACGATGGCGGGCCGAAGTCAAAAATCTTCGAGTCCTTACAGACCAGTAAATGAACTTTTGCGTCTTTCCAGACCCATAAATAGTTTAGTTTAGTTTAGTGAAGGGCAGAACCCCCATTTATTTAGCTTAATACAAGCTTACATTAACTTAAATTAAATTAACACTTTCATGTCCGGTGACACCAACGTGAAAACCAAACGTTAGCTGCCGGTGACAACACGTTGGTGCCATACGCAAGCCATACACTAACAGCCGGTGACAACACGTGTGTGTCATGTTAAAGCCAAATGTTAATGGCCGGTGATTTCGCGCGTTGCCACCTGATATTCATGTGACATTTTGTCAAGGGACAATAGAGTATATGTAGAGGGATAGTGGAGATATAATATTTGATCTATTTAATCTATTCGACTAATAAACTGGTGCGCGTTTTGTTTTTATATTTCTTAAACATGTCCCTTGATAATGGCAGACGAAAGAAAAGATACTTTTATAGATGAATGCGTAGATAATTTATCTGATATTCCTCTTGATAGTTATGACTCAATAATTTATGAAGATTGTTGATTGATTGTGCAGAATATTCAAGTGGTTCAGAAATAGAAGTGCGAAGAAATCATCACCTTGCCGAGTGATTCAGAAGAAAGCGATCAAGATACGGAGGATGTCTGGTCGGATTTTGATCCACCTAAAAATAATGACGATTTCGAAGGTTTACTTGGGTCAAATGTATTTCCTAAAAATACAGATAAGATAGAAGATTTCTCCGACATGTTTATTGGAGATGATTTATTTAAATTCATTGCTACGGAAACAAACAAATATCACACACAAAATTTCCATAAGTTCAAAGTTTACAAAGAAAATCCCCTAAATGGGTTGATGTCACTATACTCGAACTCAAAAAGTGGTTTGCTCTAGTAATTTTGATGGGCCTGACAAAAAAATCAAGGATAAACGATTATTGGTCCAAAAATCCTTTGATTTTTCTAAAACCATGACCCGTAATAGATTTAAACAAATATTAGCATTTATACATTTTTCTGATAATAATAATGTTCCTGACAATGCTGGCCGACTCTTCAAAATTCAACACATAATAAACTATTTTTCAACAAAATTCCAAGAAAATTTCAAACCTGGGCAAAATATTTCCATTGATGAGGGCATGATACCATGGCATGGAAGACTGAATTTCAGAGTTTATAACCCTTCGAAAATTCCAAAGTATGGTATTCTTATCCGGATGCTATGCGATTCTACTACAGGTTATATTTCTAGTCTTAAATTATATTCTGGTGCAGGGCAAAGTGTAGATACTACAATCTTAGAATTATTGGCACCTTCATTGGGAAAGTGGCATCATTTATATATGGTGTTGCAGTACAGCAACATGAGCAATCAACAATCAATTTAAATGTTGTATGGTTAGATCCAATATCTAACCAACTCGTTTGCTGCTTGTAGCAAGAAAAGATTCTTCAGAGGCGTACCATCATCTAATAGCGTTACAACATACCATTGGCCAATAATTCATATTACCACTTATAATTGGTAGAACTCTACACATTAATGCCTGAAAACTCAGATGTTATCGAATGGATTTACATTAAATAATTATACATCTCCCAATAAATTTGGTAGCTGATATAGATCCGATATTCATCAACATCAACATCATGCCAACAAGAACACCAATAACAATGTCCAATCCAACAACCTGATGACGATGAACTACCCCAACGATCATCGTCATCTGCAACTCCAAAGAAAACAACAACATCTTCAGCGTTTTCGAAAGAGACAGACTCTGGTTATTGACCTCAACAACGGTTCAATAAGACAAGGTGGAGAAACCTGTTGTTTTGGAATGATCAACCGGTGATATTCAAGCAAGGCGAGTTGGATTTTGTTGTATACAGTTTTTTTTGACTTTAAAACTTTAAATTAAATTGTAAAATAAAAGTTAAATGTTTTTTTTTTTTTTATTAGACTTCTCTCGGGAGAGGCGAACCTATAGCGCCGAGTGGGCGCCCCGAGATGCCATCAAATAACTGTTGCAGTTCTTTTTGAACAGTTGCAGGTTGTAAGGCTCCGGGAACACTCGCGTAGGAAGACAGTTCCACAGCTTCCCCGCTCTGTAACGAAAGGAGTTCTGATACAGGGATGTTCGCGCCGTTGGGAGATGAACCACAAACTGGTGCGATCCGTCGGATTGTCTTGTGGAGCGTATATAAACCGAATTGTGTGGAACAACGCCAAAAATCTCCGAAGAACAGCACCCGCGATAATATCTGTAAAACAGACAGAGGTCGGCTACGCGCCTTCGATGTGATAGCGACTGTAGTCGCGACGTCAGCGCCGAGTCCCCGATCAGGCGGATCGCTCGTCTCTGTACGCTCTCAAGTAGGTCGAGAGTATGTTTAGGAGCCGAGCTTCAAACATGAGAGCAATATTCGAGCGCGGGTCTAATTTGGGATTTATATAGGAGAAGAAGTTGGGCCGGAGTAAAATATTACTTGGCTCTAAAAAGATAACTCAGTTTTCCTGAGGCTGATCTGGCGATACCCGATACGTGTTTATGCCATGATACATTCCCACAAACCGTGACGCCGAGCAATTTCAAACTTTCCCTAGCCTCGAGGGCCCGGCCATTCATCATCAGCTGTGGAACCGATGATCCAGTTTTCTTTGTGAATGTTGTATACTGGGTCTTCGGTGCGTTGAAGTCGACAATATTGGCCTTTCCCCACTGCAGGACTTTATCCAGATCCGGATTCAGAGAGTCAATCTGTCTACACCTCAGCTGGTGCGACGTGATGCACCAATCGGCCGAACACTCGAAAAGGAGGAAACAAGCATACTATCATCCGCAAAACTGAACACTTTGTTATCCGTTGTCTCCAACAAATCATTTATGTGAAGCAAGAACAAGGTTGGAGTCAAAATACAACCTTGAGGCACCCCCGAATTAACAGGATATAGATCCGAACACTCGCCGTCCACAACAACCCGGATCGATCGATTCTCGAGGAAGCTCCTCGTCCAGTCGCAAAGCTGTTGGGAAAGTCCATATGAACGAAGTTTGCTCAGCAATGCCCCGTGCCAAACGCGGTCAAAAGCCTTGGAGATATCAAATGCGACCGCCCTTGACTCACCATGCCATTCAATCGCAGATGTCCATATATCGGTTATAAGTGTCAAAAGGTCTCCTGTGGAGCGCCTGCCACGGAATCCGTATTGACGATCATTCAGAAGTCCGTTGCACTCCAAATACTTAACCAACTCTGTATTGATGACTTTTTCCATTACCTTAGATAAAATAGACAGTAATGCTATCGGATGGTAATTTTGTGGGAGACACTTTTTTCCCGTCTTCGGGATTGGCTGAACTCGAGCTATTTTCCAGATAAGCCGAAGAGTCTGCCAAGAACCGGCGATAGTTCTGGAGCACAGTTCTTAAGGACTATGGCTGGTATTCCGTCCGAGTCGGTTGCCTTCCTACAATCTAGTTCACGTAGAATGCTTTGAATAGTACGCGGACGAAATCTCACATCCCGTATCGAAGACCGTACCGCCGAGATCACAGGTGGCTCCAAAAGGCCGGGATCGAGGTTTGAATTCGCCGAAAATAAATTCGCGAACACATTAGCTTTATCCTTTGGATTCGTGACTAACGTCCCGCTGTCTGTCACCAACGGAGGGAAAGAGGAGGACGCGAAGTTACCACTGACAGCTTTTGCCATTGGCCAGAAAGAGTGCGAACTAGTTGGGCACCGAAGGAGCTTATTGATCACCCTGTCGTTGTGAGCCTTCTTCGCGGTATCAATCGCCTGGTTGCACGCGTTTCTGATAAGATTCTAATAAAATTCGTTCTGTTAACATCGGTGGGATTTGACCGCCATTGCTTAAAAGCTCAATTTTTGCGGCTGTAATCAACTCGCATTTTTTGTCAAACCAAGGTTTATCAGACGAACTTCGTTTGATGGAATGTGGAATATACATCTCCATCCCCAGAAGAATAATCTCTGATACCGACTCCGCGCTGGCGTTAACATCGGAGTTTCCGAAGCACACCTCCGACCATGGAAAGGATGCGAAGAAATCTGGCATATCGTCCCAGTTAGCAGCCCCATACTTCCATACATGGCGAAGCTGCCTAGGCCGGTTATTCGCTTGATATGTAAGTGCTTGCGCGACAGATACCAAGCAGTGATCTGAGTTTCCCAGTGGCGCAGAAACCTCTACGGTATAAATACTCGCTTCGGATGTCAAAAACAGATCCAGGGTGTTCGCATAATCGCCTCGGGCATCCGGCACTAGCGTTGGCTCCCCCATGAGTTGAGTCAAGTTATGGCTTACAGCAAACATCTCCGCTAGCCACCCAGCCTCGTCGGTTCTGTTAGAATGTAACAACCAGTCGGAATTGTGCACGTTAAAATCGCCAAGGACAACAATTTCAGAAGCTGGGTGGTTGATCTGTATCCATTCGGCGGTATATGAAAGATGTTCGAAAAATGTCGCCGGTCGATCGTCATTCGGGGAGCGGTAAAGACAACAAAGAAATTTAACGGAATACCTCAGCACCAGTGGTGTATTGGGAGGGGAACGTGATGGAACGACGTTCCCTTACCTTTTTTCAGAATCGGATCGCGTTCCAGTACTTTTTTAGTAGACATTTTTTTAATTGCAAATGAAAATTATATTTTAAATTGGCGAATTTGAAAAACATTTCAAAAAATATGTTAACTAACAGAGTACTTATCTTGCTTTTTGTGTTAATTCATATATTTATTTAATTTATTTAAGTGTTAATTTATTTAATGTTATAATTTGTTTGTTTGCCTTGTGTGTAAACCCAATTCGGTTTCGGTGGTGTAGACTTTCACAAATTTCGAAGTCGAACGCCATCGAGGTCGAATTGCGGTGTCAGCGTTGACAGGAGGAGAAACAGTTTGTTTTTGAAAGAATTAGAGAGAGGTCAGCGGAAAAGTGAGATATTTTGAGAAAATTTAAATATTTTAAAAGATAAAAATATATATTAGTGCTAATTAAATAATTTAAGTTAAAAAAAATATATCAGCTATTAAAAATTTAAAATGAGCGAAAAACGTAAACAACCTGTAGCGTTCTACGAACGCACAAGTCTACTCAGGTAAGGTTCCTATCTTCAAAGAACGTACTTACCTGAGAGCGTTGCACGCGCCCACAGACGCGTGCCCCAAAGTCCCACGATAGGGCCTGCAACTCGCAGCCAACGTTGAGACCGACACCAAAAAGCAAGGAACTGAACGTCCCCAAAGCTTTTTAGGTTAAGCTCAACAATTATAATTCTCCATACCTAAAACCTACGACCTGAAACAAGGAGAAACATCCATGCATCCTTCGACGTGTGCAATCGCAAGCTAAGTGAATGCCAGCACCACAAGTCGGCAACCCTGAACATCTGCACGAGATGCAGGGAATTACAATTAAAACAATTAACCGACCAACGGACGTGGTGCGGTTGATCTAAACATTAGATCACCCAAATATTCACCGCAAACAAAGGACCGCATTCCTTAGCCTCGTAACCACCCAGATGGCGCGAAAAACCAAGCACCACGTAACTCCAAACAATACTTTGTTTGAAGTTTTACGAAGGCCAGCTGCAATAAATAAATACGGCACAGCATTGCGCCGTTGCCACTGTCCGCCAAGCAGAAATGCATCAGCGGAATGTTTGTTTTTCACACCATGTGAAAAACTCTCTTGGATTTCAAATCCAATAGATACCAGCGGACTAGACGTCCAGGCGATCGTCAACACCAGATGGTCGACCTAACCAAGCAGCGTGGGAATAGAACCCACCGTCAACCACGACGGTGAAGCTTCCACATGTATGCGTGAGAATTTTCTCCTTACAGGAAATTGTGTCTGCACAACTGCAGATACAAAACACACAGGGACTGAAAAAAAAGAGTATCCGATAGTTTAAGTAAAATTTTGATCGTCAACGCGACGAGGCGTCTATATCGAACGGTGGAGAAGAAGAGTCTTTTTCGAGGTAGGACAAGTAAAGAAATGTCGAGGTTTCACCAACTTTTAAATTATATCGTGTGTTGAAGGAACTATCCGCTTTGTGCAAAAACTCTTTAAGTGTTTTTGAATTAAATTGTACAATTGTGTAAAGATTCACCTATAACTCATTTTTTTAGTGTTTCACCGCGATAGAAAAGAACAGTATTAGTTTAACGTTGCTGCTTATAAACATTCATAAATAAAAGGAAATTAAATTGTACAATGGTGTAAAGATTCACATATAACTCATTTTTTTAGTGTTTCACCGCGATAGAAAAGAACAGTATTAGTTTAACGTTGCTGCTTATAAACATTCATAAATAAAAGGAAATTGAATAAACGCTTCCTAAAAACAATTTGCCTGAGTTTCATTCTTGTGCTGTATGTGTTGTGTATGTATGTTTTCTCTGCGGCAAGCAGTGTTCGGCGGAACACTTGAACACGTATAAATCCGCCAAAGTGGTGACATCCCGACGAGGGAAAGTGAACAGAACACGCCGCGAAAAACAATGTAAAGAAAAATACACACGGTAAATAAAAAAAAAACAGTGAATGCCGAAAAATAAAAAAAGACACTAAAAAAAAACTAGAAGCGAAAAACAGTGCCGAAACTCAAGGATGAACATAAGCACCCAGTAAAGCGAAGTGCCAGTGACAGCGACGACACCACCGAACTGCAGCCCACTTTCGCCCCACGAAGCCCAACAACGCAGGACATCTCCAAAAAAAAAAAAAAAAAAAAGCCGCAAGTCATTTTATTCTTCCTTTATATTATAATAAAAGAGTCATTCATATTTTAAAATTGATTAAGCTCCTTCTGAGAAAAACCGAAATGTAGTAAGCTCCTTCCGAGCAAAAATTCGAATTTTAATGCACACTAAAACAATTTCCTTTTTTATCATATTCTTCTTTTTCCTTTCTTAGTCTGTAGTGCAGTAAACAAATTGTGATACATATATATATATATCCTACTTTAATTTCTTGTGCGAGCTCCCTCTGAGTCTCATAGTGCAGATAAAATATTTTTTTTTTTTGTGTGTGAAAAATTTATGAAGCTCCTTCAGAGCTGAAGTGAGAAATCTGTGTGAAACTCCATCCGAGCCTTAAAGTCCTTTTAAAACACGGCGCGTAGCTCCTTCTGAGACGCCGTTAAGAAAAAGATATTTACGTAAGATTAAATCATGTCAAAAAAGAATCATGGTAATACGGCCAATAGCGGCTGACTTATGTTAGGACATTATTATTTTTAGTTCCCGAGCATTAGACAGTGGCCTCCTTCGTATCCAATCGGAAGGCGAGAATTATACGCATTTCTTGTCAGCTTATTTCAAGCCATATATATAGAGATTTTTGTAAGCTCCTTCAGAGCGGAAATAAAAATATTACTAAAGAAAGCACAAATCCAAAATATTAAATAGAAATTTGGTAAGCTCCTTCAGAGCCTGAAGCACACACGAACTAACGACACACTCGGCATTACTTTCTCGTAAGAACGCGAAATAAAGCGAAATTAATCCCCCGAAATAAAATCAACGCAGACATAGCTGCGCATCCGCGAAAAACCTTGATAGTTCTTACCTCCTCGTACTGCTTGTCCTCCTCCGAACGGAAAAGTTTCTCTCTGTCCGCTGCCAGCACAGTCGAACAACACGTAGGATCCTCTGGTGTAGGCCCACCCTTTTTACTACCTTTGGAAAATAGATAGAATCCTTTTGTGCTAGGCCTTTTCCCCTGTCATATCTTTGGAACCAGCAGGTCGTTTTACCGCGTTCCACTCGAAAAAACTTCTCGAAAAAAGTAAACGCGAACCTCTCGTTAACAAGCGATCCGCACACCGAGCGACAGATTTTCGACGCGAAACTTTTGAAAGTAGATGCCAACCACAAGGTCGCAAGCTTCGATACAGAAAGCGAAAACGTTGAGAGGAAATATAATCGCTCTCCCACAGAGAAAATTAACGCGAGACCTCCCCAAGTCGACATTAACCACCAGGTCGAAAAGCGCGGTTCAAAAAACGCAAATGGCAAACGACGCCCGACCTTCGCCAACGACATCACAGGCTCCTGCCCTCCGTCAAGAAGCCGACATCCCATTCCAGGCGGACCACCGCCCACAACTGCGTAACGCAATATTACCGGACTTCACGTCCGACGACCCAGACTACTGGTTCGGTTACGCCGAAAGGGTTTTCAGAGTGGAAGGAATCACCGACGAGGAAGTGAAATTCCTCGTGGTAACACGGGTACAAGACCCAAAATTAATCCCATATGCGAAGTGTCTAATAAAAACTCCATCTCCGCAACCGTACACGGCGTTTAAAGAGATGGTGACTAACGCCTATAGTGAAACGCCGCAAAATCGCTTGCGACGTTTATTACGGTCGACCGACACCTCTGGGATGCGACCATCCCAGCGCGCCGCCTATTTCCGTGCGCTGGCCGGCACGGACATGTCCGAGACAGCCTTAACGGCTATATTTCGAGAATCTTTACCAGAATACGTTCAGGCAATCGTCGCGCCTCTAGCCGAATCTGGTCTCGACGAGCTAGCGCGACACGCCGAGGCAGTAATGGCCACGGATAGATCCCGAACGGATCTCCAATTCCTTCCGGTAACGAACCCCGCGCAAAATCCACCTCTGCCCCAACCACGAACCTCCACGGTAACGTGCACTCATGCAACACAAACGAGCAATGAGATAGAACGCTTAGGCAGGCAGGTCCAGCAGTTGCAAGCGCAACTGAATAACCTCAGCGTGGGGAACAATTCATGGCCTGGCCGTGACAGATCACGGCGACGAAGCAGGTCGCGTGAAAACTTTAGACGCGGGCGCGGTAGATCGCGCACCCCAACCAACGAAAACACCTTGGGCAGGTGTTACTTCCACCACCGTTTCGGGGCACAAGCCAGGAAGTGCAGGCAACCCTGCAACTGGTCACATGTGCCAGCAATACAGGCTAGTTCTTTAAACTAGAACTGCCGACCGTAGAAGAAGCGCAAACGGCCGGCAACCCCCAATTAAGTCGCTTGTCAATATACGATTCGAAGTTAAATATGGACTTCATTATTGACACAGGTGCGGATATTTCCGTTCTTCCGCGCTCATACGCACCTGCCACTCGGTTGCCGGATGAATTGAAATTGTTCGCCGCGAACAATACCCCTATCAAGACATACGGTAGGAAGTTAATGACACTAAAAATAGGCCTACGTCGACCAATCCGATGGTACTTCGTAGTAGCCGATGTCACCGATCCTCTAATAGGGTCGGACTTGCTGCGACACTATAAACTAGTAGTGGACGTAGCACGTAATAGACTGATGGACCCGTTAACGTCTCTTTCTCAGCCAGTAAACGCAAAGGCGGGAAAGGCATTAACGTTAACATGCACAACCGCAAACGGTCCATTCAGCGATCTGTTGCGCGAATTTGCGGACATTACAGTTCCGCTTAGTAATCCCCGACGCGCAAAAGCCGGCGTTTTTCATCACATTGAAACGCGCGGCCCCCCAGTGAGCCAACGCCCGCGCAGATTGGCTCCCGAAAAATTGCGTGAGGCTCGTGCAGAATTCGAGTATATGCTCGACTTAGGAATCTGCCAGCCATCCGATAGCCCTTGGGCGAGCCCACTCCATCTCGTCAAAAAGAGCAACGGCGAGTGGCGTCCATGCGGTGATTACCGAATGCTGAACGCGGTGACGACACCCGATCGGTATCCGATAGCAAACCTGCACGACTTTTCTTATAAGCTGCAGGGGTGCGAAGTTTTCTCGACCCTCGACCTCACGAGGGCGTACCACCAAATTCCGGTGGCTCCCGAAGATATACCGAAAACCGCGGTAACCACACCTTTTGGACTATTCGAGTTCAAGGTGATGACATTCGGTCTCCGAAATGCAGCGCAAACGTTCCAGCGCTACATAGACTCAGCTCTCCGCGGACTTGACTTCTGCTATGCGTATATCGATGATATACTCATAGCATCGAAAAACATGACTGAACATCGCTCCCATTTGAAGCAAGTGTTCGAGCGCCTCCGAGATTTCGGCCTGGTAATCAATCCAGACAAGTGCCACCTCGGAGAAGCGGAAGTCAAGTACCTTGGCTATTGTATAAATGGCCAAGGCGTCCGCCCATTACAGGACAGGGTGGACGCACTAATGCAATTTCCTCGCCCCACGAACGTGCGAGAATTAAGGCGTTATTTGGGCATGCTGAACTTCTATCGCCCAACACTCCGAAACGCCGCACAGGTCCAGGCTCCTCTCAACGAATATCTAGTAGGAGCCAAACGCAACGATAAGCGACCAATTAAGTGGACCGAGTCAGCTGACCAAGCTTTTCGCTTATCGAAAGAGCAGCTGGCGAACGCAATTTTGCTTCGACACCCCATCGAAGGAGCCCCATTGTCCATACAGTGTGACGCTTCCGACACTGCAATTGGGGCCGTACTCGAACAAGAGTGCGATGGTAAATGGGAACCGCTGGGCTTCTTCTCAAAAAAATTGAACCCGACCCAGCGACGATACAGTGCCTACGACAGGGAGTTACTAGCGATCTACTCCGCAGTAAAGTACTTCCGGCACATGGTCGAAGGACGCCAGTTGACGATCAAAACTGATCACAAACCACTGGTGTACGCTTTCCGAAAGAAAGCGGAAAGTTCAACCCCACGACAGGAGCGGCACCTGGATTTCATCGGGCAATTTAGCACGCGAATCGAATATGTTCCAGGTGCAAACAACGTAATTGCAGACGCTTTTTCGCGTATCGATGCAATTAAACTCCGTGCGCAAACCGATGATGCCGACTTGGCATTAGCGCAAGGAGAGGACCATCAACTCGAGTCCCTATTGAAAGCGGAGACAGCACTAGTTTTGCGTAAACTCCCTTTCAACGACTCAAACGATGAAGTCTGGTGTGATGTATCGACAGGGACAGCTCGCCCCTACATCCCAGAAAAGTTTCGAAGGAATGTGTACGAAACATTCCATAACCCAGCCCACCCAAGCGGACGCGCAACCGCTGCAGCCGTCCGACGTAAATTCGTCTGGCCACATATGGCCAAAGACATCACAAATTGGGCACGCAATTGTTTGCAATGTCAGCGTTGCAAAGTCGATCGACACAACGTGCTACAGCCAGCACAGTTTAAGCTCCCCGAGGCACGATTCGCCCATGTACACATCGACATTGTGGGACCGCTTACGCCGTCGAGAGGTTACATGTACCTCCTGACGATGATCGATCGCTTCACTCGGTGGCCAGAAGCAGTGCCACTACGAACAGTGACCGCAGAGAATGTAGCCAAAGCATTCTATTCGACTTGGGTCACACGTTTCGGCGTCCCAGCTACCCTCACAGCCGATCGAGGACCACAGTTCGAGGCGGCGATTTTCAAGCAGCTGACCGATCTACTCGGCTGCCAACAAAGCCACACGACAGCTTATCACCCCCAGTCCAATGGGATGATTGAACGATGGCATCGCTCACTGAAAGCCTCACTGATGTGTCACGACGATAATCAATGGCTGGACGTACTACCGACAGTTCTTTTAGGCTTGCGCACAAGCATAAAAGAAGACCTGGGAGCCTCAGCAGCAGATCTGACTTACGGAACCAATCTGCGCCTCCCAGGAGAGTTCTTCGCCGATGGAGAACCACCGCTCGAACAGTTGCCAAATTTGGAAAACCTACGCAAACTTATGCGAAAGGTCAGGGCAACACCTGTCGCCAGACACGGTTCCAAGAGGATATTTGTTCACCCAGAGATGGACAGCTGCACGCACGTCTTCATCAGGGTGGACAAAGTTAGGAAACCTCTAGAACCGCCCTACGAAGGGCCATACAGGGTGCTGGATCGGATAAACAACCGTGTTTTCTCTGTAGACATCGACGGCAAGCCGTACACCGTCAGTGTCGAAAGATTGAAACCGTGCCACCTGGAACTACCACCAGATACCGTACTGGGAGAAGGGCATCAACAACCAGCGGCGGTAGCCGAAACCTGCCCCCTACGCCACCCAGCAGACTCCCACGAAACGCCAGGCACGTCAAATGTTGAGAATCAACCAAACCCTCGCGAAATGGTCGCGCGCGGGGCATCGGACATCCTACACGGACCGATAACGCGGCAGCGCGCCCGAGATCTGCGCGCACAAGAAGACGCTGCGAAGATTCTCAATGTACGGCAACCTGAAACCCCAACTTCTGACAAGCGAAAAAGAACGACGAACGCGCTAACTTTCGCTCCTCTACCACCCAAACACCGCCCAATACGGAAGGGAGCACGCTCGTAAAACTCAACTACACCCCCCAAGCAACTAACTACCTCATATCGTGACTACGTCACTAGGGGGGGAGTGATGTAGCGTTCTACGAACGCACAAGTCTACTCAGGTAAGGTTCCTATCTTCAAAGAACGTACTTACCTGAGAGCGTTGCACGCGCCCACAGACGCGTGCCCCAAAGTCCCACGATAGGGCCTGCAACTCGCAGCCAACGTTGAGACCGACACCAAAAAGCAAGGAACTGAACGTCCCCAAAGCTTTTTAGGTTAAGCTCAACAATTATAATTCTCCATACCTAAAACCTACGACCTGAAACAAGGAGAAACATCCATGCATCCTTCGACGTGTGCAATCGCAAGCTAAGTGAATGCCAGCACCACAAGTCGGCAACCCTGAACATCTGCACGAGATGCAGGGAATTACAATTAAAACAATTAACCGACCAACGGACGTGGTGCGGTTGATCTAAACATTAGATCACCCAAATATTCACCGCAAACAAAGGACCGCATTCCTTAGCCTCGTAACCACCCAGATGGCGCGAAAAACCAAGCACCACGTAACTCCAAACAATACTTTGTTTGAAGTTTTACGAAGGCCAGCTGCAATAAATAAATACGGCACAGCATTGCGCCGTTGCCACTGTCCGCCAAGCAGAAATGCATCAGCGGAATGTTTGTTTTTCACACCATGTGAAAAACTCTCTTGGATTTCAAATCCAATAGATACCAGCGGACTAGACGTCCAGGCGATCGTCAACACCAGATGGTCGACCTAACCAAGCAGCGTGGGAATAGAACCCACCGTCAACCACGACGGTGAAGCTTCCACATGTATGCGTGAGAATTTTCTCCTTACAGGAAATTGTGTCTGCACAACTGCAGATACAAAACACACAGGGACTGAAAAAAAAGAGTATCCGATAGTTTAAGTAAAATTTTGATCGTCAACGCGACGAGGCGTCTATATCGAACGGTGGAGAAGAAGAGTCTTTTTCGAGGTAGGACAAGTAAAGAAATGTCGAGGTTTCACCAACTTTTAAATTATATCGTGTGTTGAAGGAACTATCCGCTTTGTGCAAAAACTCTTTAAGTGTTTTTGAATTAAATTGTACAATTGTGTAAAGATTCACCTATAACTCATTTTTTTAGTGTTTCACCGCGATAGAAAAGAACAGTATTAGTTTAACGTTGCTGCTTATAAACATTCATAAATAAAAGGAAATTAAATTGTACAATGGTGTAAAGATTCACATATAACTCATTTTTTTAGTGTTTCACCGCGATAGAAAAGAACAGTATTAGTTTAACGTTGCTGCTTATAAACATTCATAAATAAAAGGAAATTGAATAAACGCTTCCTAAAAACAATTTGCCTGAGTTTCATTCTTGTGCTGTATGTGTTGTGTATGTATGTTTTCTCTGCGGCAAGCAGTGTTCGGCGGATCACTTGAACACGTATAAATCCGCCAAAAACCCACTTTGGGCAGTTTCTTTGGAAAAAAACTTAAAACGCAACAAGAAGAAAATGTACAAGTACTCGAAACTAAGGAAAATCATATGAATATTCCATCAACATCAACAGAAAATTTTCAAAAAGAAGGAAAATCCCCAGTAATAAACTGGCCGAGTATTTGGACTGCAGACATGTGCTTTGAAAAGAAAAAAAAATATACCTGGCTAAAATACGATTCCGGAAAATTAGGATGTCTGAGTTGTTCGGCTATTCAAAATTTAGGACTTTTAAAGGCGCAGGGGGTAAGCATCTCCAAAGAATGGAGTGACACTCAGGTATCAGCTTATGGAAAGGATAAAGCTGCACAACTAACTTCTTTGCGAAAAAAAATTCACAAACATTGTAACAGTATTTCACATACAACAGCTGAGAGAATCTTAAAAGAGGCAGACGAGCAAAAGCTTGAAATTATTGTAGATAAGTTGAATGATTCTGAAATTTGTAGCACCAGTAAGGTTTTTAGAACTGCTTATTATATTGCTAACATGATCGTCCATATTCTGATCATTTTGATTTATTAAAACTTCAGGAAATGAATGGATCTAATATAGCTCGCGGATTACGATCTAGATTTAGTGCTACAGAAATAACTGATCATATAGGAATTCAAATGAAATCCAAAATTTGTCAACAAATAGTAAAAGTTGAAGGAAACTTATCTATTATCATAGATGAATCTAACACTTTAAGTAAAAAGTCAGGTCTTATTATATATTTAAAATGCGAGATCGATAAAATGAAAGATCCTCATTTTTTGTTTCTTGATTTAATTGAAGTGCAGGATGAAACAGCTAACACCATAACAGAGGTTCTCTTAAAATGTTTGGAGAAAAATGGTTTTGGTGATAATTATTTAAAACACCATTTAATTTCATTTACAAGCGATGGGGCCAGTGTTATGTTAGAAAGAAAATCTGGAGTAGGAACAAGACTAACACGGAAATATCCGAATCTAATTACATGGCATTGTCTAAACCATAGGCTCGAATTGTCGGTAGGAGATGCTATTTCTGAAGTTAATGGGGTTAATCATTTTCAAATATTTATGGACAAGTTATACTCCTTATATAGTCAATATCCGAAAAACCAAAGAGAGATTGAAACATGTGCAGCTGCGCTCGGTGTGGAAATTAAACGTATTGGACGTATATTTAACGTCAGACGGGTGGCCAGCACCTTTAGGACTGTATCAGCAGTTTGGCAGAATTGGTCGTCTTTATCCCATCATTTCGAAAATGGTAGTAAAGACAACAACCGCACTAAGACGGAACAATCGATGTTCAATGGATTATATAAAAGAATATCATCGAAACAATTTATTCAAGATTTGGTCTTAATGTATGATGTTCTATTCGAGCTATCTATTCTATCAGAAGCATTACAAAAAAGAGAAACTTCAATAGTATATGCAGACAAATTGATTCGCCGCACAATCATTTATTTAGAACATTTAAAAAATCCTGAGAAAGGAAAGAAGTCGTTGGAAGCAGCTTCTGCTTGTGAAATAATGCAATTATCTTCAATTACGTTAGCAGATAATAAAATGGCAAAATTGATTCACAGAAATCAATTCCTAACTTGTATTATTAATAATATGAGAAATAGGCTAAAGTTGTTTAGATTCAGACGGAATTTTGACTTCCGACAGTTCCGACATTGTTAAAGAATTGCGAATTCTTGAACCAACCGAATGGCCATCTGAATTTAAATTGGAATTTGGAGAAAAGGAAGTAGAATCTCTCTGCCAACGCTTTAATTTACCCTTGGGGAAAACATTAAATGCCTTTAGAGATTACTTGGCTTGTGGTGGTCGTAACATTTCAGACGATTTGGAAACTTTAAAAAAAATATTCTAAAATTATAGCCTGCAGTTCTTCAGAATACGAGCGTGGTTTTAGCAGCATGAATTTAATTGTAACGGAAAGAAGATCACGCATTTTAATTGATCATGTTGCAAATTTATTGTTTATTAAACTTCATGGACCATCCTTGGAATTTTGGAATCCAATTTTCTACGTAAAAACCTGGTTGCGTTCTCATCGATCCGCTACTGACCAGCAAACTAAAAGAGCAGGGGCAAATGATAAAAATGTGTGTGATCCTATTTGGGAGTTTTTGTAGTACACCATAAGTGTACTACACAATAATAACATCTTTCTGATTTTCATCTTTTTTTGAATTTCTTTTTTGTGTGCAATAAAAACTTACATGGAAAAAAATAGTTTGCTGAAAATAGGACTTTTTTTTGCTCCCACTATGCGTTCCCTTACTTCTTATTTTACCAATACATCACTGCTCAGCACGACCCTCAACCATATGATGTCCATATTATTCGGTTCCAACGCCATCATCCTCTGGCAAGCCAGATTGGGGCGCGCGAAAACGCAGACTCCGCCCTTAAAACGGAATCTCGAATGTAAGTCGTATCCTGAGCAACGAAGATATGTCGAATCAGTTGACGAATCGACCTGGGTCTCAGTTAGGGCAAGGATATCAGGTTTCGCTGTTTGCAAATATTGGTGAACGGCGTTTACGTTCGTATTGGTGAAACCGATGCCCCTGATGTTACAAAATGCCGTCACCAATCGAGCGTGGGCAGAGCCTGGAGAGCGAGCCCGGTTATGTGATGACGAACCTCTTAAAGTTCCATTATTTATCATGATATCTGCATGATGTTCCCCCTGACATAGTCCCCTCGGAGATCCGAATGGGAGACTAGTTTACCTACGGAATTCTATATATCAGTAGCCAGTCCGGGCCATCAGCCACACATCCGAAACACCGTCGAAGATTTCTCTCGGCAATATCGCGGAATGTACAACGTGACGGGGTGGTATCTCACCTTGGGACCGACTACCACCTAACCAACCTTTTTACGAACCGGTCCATCAGCCAAGCTCCGAAAGATGGTCAGGGATTTCTCCCGACCATTTCACGCAGCCTATAGCTTGGTGTGGTGGTATTTCGCCGGGCGCACAGGGCGTTGGGGCCCCGGCTACCACTCGGCCTTTAGTCGCCTCTTACGACAAGCTGGCCTAGTTGTGAGTATATTCTAACGCCCTACTCACAGTGTTTAAAAATGGTGTTCAATGTTTCAAATTTGCTGGGCTATAACGCCAACATTATCTGCTGGGCGACCTACGCCACACACAGATTTTGCTGTCTCGTCGAGGAATCTCGACGCAGAAATATGGTCCTTCGAGCCGGATTTTACATCCGTGCAAGAAGTCGGCGCAAAATCAAGGCGCCAACCTATGGATATACAGTCCACATCAAACAAAGGAAGTACATCCCCCGTGCAGTGTGCCGGATTATTTGCATCCGCCAACGAGGGAACTATCGCCGAAACCAACGAACAAATTGGATTACGTCCGCCAACATCCTCCACGAGGAACAACATCGGATCACGTCCGACACACGTCAACCATGAGGAAACTGGAGTTCATACAGCAACCTGTGACCAACGTGAGCAGCGCTCCAGTACCCAAGGTAGGTGGCAATTAATATAATTTACAATTTTTATATGATTTAATCAAGCGACCCAAGTGATTTATAATAAAAGGTGTTGTGTGGTGTGTAATGTTATTGCATGTAATGTTATGGCAGGATCGCCATGTAATGTTATGGCAGTGTCGCCATGTAATGAATTTGAAGTTACAGGGGACATGGGAGGATCGCATAGGAAAGATCCGTCTAAAACCTACTTCCCTATTGTTGCTGTATGTAGCGCAGCCCGCTTAAAGTTTATGGCGTAGAGCGCCGCAGTTATTGAATCAAAGCCGATTGGTTTTTGATTAACTTTATTTCAAAAATGTTGGGGTATTTATACTCCCAATCAATCATTCAATTATTTACACATTTCCTCATTTACTCATACAATTTATGCTTACAAGCTATAAAATAATTAAGTAGAACATCACTCATACAATTTTGCTTATTATGCTACTTAATATCATATCACCGCATAGCGAAAGAACAATAACATAAGTTGACCCAATTAATTCTAGAACCACTTTGCCAATGACAAATTCGCATACGATTGTCATCTGATTCCTTGAAATCGTAACTGAAGCAATTCGTTTGTTTTACTCAATGAAATGAGTTGACCTTGAACTTGGTTGTAAACAACGAATGCTGGTTACTTGAGAAGTGCAAATTGTGACAAGGGCAATTGATTCATTTGAGATTATTGTTTGTGGTCATTTCATGTATATGTTGTCACACTACACCCTTCCCCTACAGGAAAAAATGTTTATTTACATTTCTTAAAATGTAAATAAATATTTTCTGGTGTCTGTTTTTACTTGTTACGTCTACATTTAATCAAGTTATTATTATGTATTTCGTATTCCTTATTATCTAACAAAATTACGCTATTCACACCTTTTTGCGCTATTATTTTATATGGACCTCTAAACGGTTTGTCTAATTTTTTCTTATTTTGTACTTTTAAATATACATAATCTCCTACTTTAAAATTAGATCTATTTATTGTTTTTTGGGTCTTATTTCTATTTTGTTTATCATTTATCAGATTGTTTTTTGCTTGTTGGTGTGAGTACCTTAGTTTACATTTGAGTTCATTCAAGTAATTATCTAGGTCATAGATTTTCTCTCTATTTGTTAATATTTCACATGGTAGTGTACTTAATTTTCCAAAAACTAATTCAAATGGAGAATACAAGGTATTACTATGTGGTAAGGTATTGTAACAATATGTATAGTAAGGTAACCATTCGTTCCAATTTTCTTTGTCTCCTACTGTCATTAGGTAATCATTTAAAACTCTATGATTTCTTTCTATAGATCCTAATGTCTCATGGTGATAAGGTGTTGATACTATCTGATTTATATTTAGTAATTTACAAATGTTTTTTAACAATTCATTTGTAAATTCTGTGCCTTTATCTGTTTTAATATTTTTAAAGCATCCATATTTCAATATAAATTTTTCTACTATAG
Source organism: Microdon myrmicae (assembly GCA_963931805.1). Classification (NCBI taxonomy): domain Eukaryota; kingdom Metazoa; phylum Arthropoda; class Insecta; order Diptera; family Syrphidae; genus Microdon; species Microdon myrmicae. The sequence continues at coordinate 99,363,397 of OZ007496.1, forward strand.
TCTTGGCAACGGTGTGAGCATCTTTAGTTTCCATTGGAAATGCTTCTACGAATTTCGTCAGTTCGCATTGCATCGTTAATATATACCTAAATCCGTTTGAAGGCCTTAGCGGGCCTATGGTGTCTATTGATATCGTTTCAAATGAAGTGCTTGGTGTATTTGTCATCACGAAGTTCTCTTTGGTGTATTTTGTTATCTTGACCTTGTTACAAATTTCGCAGTTATTTACAAATGCTTTTACCATTTTGTTCATATTTTTCCAGACATACTTTTGTTTCAATTTACTAATGCATTTTCTGATGCCGCAATGTCCTCGTATTTTAGAGTTATTTATTCTTCTATTAATCTGTGCTTTTCTTCTTCATTCGTCACCTGTTTCGGTGGTTCATATATTAAAATATCTAAACATTCATTAATGTTTCTTTTCTTCTGCAGCTTATTAAATATTTCTTTGAATTCGTGTACGTACACATCCTTAAATATTGAACTATTCCTTGCTAACGCTAGTTTAGTAACACCTGTATTGCTCCTAGTGAATATCAGTTTCTTCAAAATCAATTTTAACTCTGATAGAGAATTATCGCTGTATTCCACAATTACAGTGTTTGCTGCTAATATAACTTTATTTCTCGAAGCTTCTTTGTTTATATTCCCGGGTTTTCTGAACTCAATCTTCTTCATTCGCCTTATGTCAGATAGTGATGTACAGTCCCATATGTGAAGGTGATCAGTCCCCACATTTGAGTCTAAGGCTTCCGCACAGTTTTTATTCATACTCTTTATTTCATCTTTTTTTTCATTGCTCTGGTAACAACATCTATATTATGTGTTGGCATCATTTCTTTCAATTTCTCAGAATCTATTTTTATCCTTGAAAGTGCATCTGCATTTGTATTCATTTTTCCTTGTTTGAATACAATATTTAAATCATAATCCATTAGGTCTACGCGTATTCTTTTTTTTTTTTTTTTTTTTTTATTAGACTTCTCTCGGGAGAGGCGAACCTATAGCGTCGAGTGGGCGCCCCGAGATGCCATCAAATAACTGTTGCAGTTCTTTTTGAACAGTTGCAGGTTGTAACGCTCCGGGAAGACTCGCGTGGGAAGGGAGTTCCACAGCTTCCCCGCTCTGTAACGGAACGAGTTCTGATACAGGGATGTTCGCGCTGTCGGGAGATGAACCACAAACGGGTGCGATCCGTCGGATTGTCTTGTGGAGCGCATATAGACCGAATTGCGTGGAACAATGCCAAGAATCTCCGAAGAACAGCACCCGTGATAATATCTGTAGAACAGGCAGAGGTCGGCCACGCGCCTTCGATGTGATAGCGACTGTAGTCTCGACGTCAGCGCGGAGTCCCCGATCAGGCGGATCGCTCGTCTTTGTACGCTCTCAAGTAGGTCGAGAGTATGTTTAGGAGCCGAGCTCCAAACATGAGAGCAATATTCGAGCGCGGGTCTAATTTGAGATTTATATAGGAGAAGAAGTTGGGCCGGAGTAAAATATCTCTTGGCTCTAAAAAGATAACTCAGTTTTCCTGAGGCTGATCTGGCGATACCCGATACGTGTTTATGCCATGATACATTCCCACAGACCGTGACGCCGAGCAATCTCAAACTTTCCGCAGCCTCGAGGGCCCGGCCATTCATCATCAGCTGTGGAACCGATGATCCCGTTTTCTTTGTGAATGTTGTATACTGGGTCTTCGTTGCGTTGAAGTCGACAAGATTGGCCTTTCCCCACTGCAGGACTTTATCTAGATCCTGATTCAGAGAGTCAATCTGTCTACATCTCAGCTGGTGCGACGTTGATGCACCAATCGGCCGATCACTCGAAAAGGAGGAAACAAGCGTACTATCATCCGCAAAACTGAACACTTTGTTATCCGTTGCCTCCAACAAATCATTTATGTGAAGCAAGAACAAGGTTGGAGCCAAAATAGAACCCTGGGGCACCCCCAAATTAACAGGATACAGATCCGAACACTCGCCGTCCACAACAACCCGGATCGATCGTTTCTCGAGGAAGCTCCTCGTCCAGTCGCAAAGCTGTTGGGAAAGTCCATATGAACGAAGTTTGCTCAGCAATGCCCCGTGCCAGACGCGGTCAAAAGCCTTGGAGATATCTAATGCGACCGCCCTTGACTCACCATGCCGTTCAATCGCGGATGTCCATATATCGGTTATATTCTGGTCAATTTTGAAGATGGATTTTTATGGGTGAACAAGCTTACTATTGGTCTGTGGTCAAAGTAAACCGTGAATTTTCTACCAAATAAATAGGGTCTAAAGTAATTTATTCCCCAATGTATTGCTAATAGTTCTTTTTCTATTATTGGTTTATTTAGTTCATGCTTGTTTAACGATTTGCTTGCGTAAGCTATGGGCCTGTCTGTACCAATTTCTCCTTGTGACAATACTGCTCCTAACGCATAATTTGAAGCATCAGTAGTCAATATGAACGGTTTCGAGAAATCAGGATATGCTAGTACTGGTGATGTTGCCAATTTCTGTTTCAACGTGTTGAATGCTTTATCACATTCTTCTGTCCAGGTAAATAGCTGTTTCTTTTTTAGTAATTGATTTAGTGGTCTTGCTATATCTGCGAAATCCTTGATGAATCTCCTGTAGTAGTTACTGAATGCCACAAATCTTCTTACTTCGTCTGCATCTTTTGGTACAGGGTAGGATCTAATTATTTCATGCTTTGACGGATCAGTGTATATTCCTTCTGGGGTAATTAAGTGACCAAGGTATACTACTTCTGGTTTCAAAAACTTACACTTGCTTGGATTTAATTTTAAATTATATCGCTGTAATCTTTCTAAGACTTTGTCCAAGTTGTTATTATGGTCTTTCAAGTCTCGTCCAAAGACTATTATATCATCCACATATAGAAATGCCGCTAAGTGCTATTGTTAGCATTCTTTGAAAACTGTTTGTTGATATTTTTAATCCAAACGGTAATCTTTTGAAATGAAAGTGACCGTCGTTAGTAGAGAAAGCAGTCAAAGGTCTTGATTTCTTATGTAAAGGTATTTGGTGGAATGAGCTTGTCATATCTAATGTAGAGAAATACTTCGCATCTCCTAGCTTGTCTAGCACATCATCTAGTCTAGTCAATGGAAATTTATCATCTACTACCTTTTTGTTTAATGACCTGAAATCTACTACCAATCTCCATTTGGTTTGTCCATTACTTTTCTTTGGGACTATTAGAAGTGGAGAATTGTATGGACTAATGGATGGTATTATATCATTCCTTAGTAGCTCTGATACTTGCTCTGTTATTTCTTGTAAATGTGTATTTGGCAATCTATATTTTTTTATGTAAACGGGGTTATTGTCCGTTGTCGCGATATGTTGTTCATAAAAATTGTTAGTGGGCAGTTTTTCTCCTTCAATGTGAAATACATCTTGAAATTTTTCACAAATGGTTAGTACTGATTTTGCAGCATTCTCATCTAGGCTTTCTATCTTTATTTCTTTCTTGATACATTTGAATCTATTGAGGTCTTAATGTTTGTTGCTACATGATAAGATTCTGTAATTACTTAGCGGATCTATACAAATCATAGCGTTTTCTATTATCTCTTCAGTATTCTTTGTATTCAAGATTTTGATATGTTTGATGCCTCTTGCTGGTACTATTGAGTTAGCTACAAATATACCTTTTTTTATTTCATTACCAATAATGACACTCTCTTGATTCAGATCCATCTCTATTTTCTGAATCATCTCTGTTCGTGGTGGTATCGAGATCTTGTTTAGACATTTCATGTTCATATTCATTGGCAATATTATTTGGTCTTCTTCTAGATTGATCTCAAGCACATATCCTTCATAATCTATTCTGCAGTTGTATTTCATCAAGAAGTCACGTCCTAATATCCCATCTGTCAAAAGATTTATTGAGTCATTAACAATGTGGAATGTATGTTCGATTACGTTGTTTCCTATAATGAGTTGTAACTTAGACACTCCTTTTGAAAGTATAACTTCATCTGTTATTCCATTTATTTGACAAATTTCGCTATTATTTATTTTTCTTATGCAATTAGTCTTAAAAACTGAAATGTCAGCACCCGTATCTACTAAGAATGTGAATACTCCTACTATATTTTTTATTGTTATATTAATAAAGTTTGTGAGATTGTTATTTATATTTAGTATCTTCCCCTTTCACTTAGAATTCATTATCTCTTTCTTCCAAAAGTTCCCCGATTCTGCCGACCGGGGACACCCAAGTTTCCCTGGTTGGTGTCATTCCCTCGGTGGCCATGGTAGCGCATATGTTGTCTACCATTGCTCATTATATTTCTATTAAAATTATTAGATGGTCTTCTACCTCTATGATTCTGGTTATGTCTTTGCTGGTCATTCGTTCTTTGATTGCAGTTTGATCTATTGTTTGGATATGCATTTATACGCATAACATTGTTCTGCCGTGTTGGATTCTCTGTTTCTGTAGCTATCTGTATTACATCTCTGAGTGTGGTGACTCTGACTGCCAAGACTACTTGTCTGCTTGTTTCATTTAATCTATTTTTAAATGCATTTAATCCAAGTTGATCATTCAATGACACTATTAATTGTCTGATAGTGTCTTCTATTGAGTTCCCTTGTTGTGAAATTTGGATCTCATTTAGTTGCGCTGTTAGTGCTTCTATTCTATCTGCAAATGTACGAGGGTTGCCTCTTATGTTTCGGGATTTGGCAACCCTAGCGTTGCAATCCGGCAATTGACAGCTCTGTCGTAAGGTTGGACATTTTTGAGGTTATACGCACTCAGAACGTTTTGACATACGAGCGCTATTTGTGTTGTTTACAGTAACTTAAAAGATTCATCTCGGCCCAAAAATGGAATTAAATCGTCAACATTTTCGTTCGATTATTTTTTTACAACTTTCGGCGTGGATTAACTCAGCAACAGTGCATGGATGAACTTAATTCAGTTTTTGGCGATGAAGCTCCATCAAGGACCAGTATTTATCGATGGTATGGTGAATTCAATCGTGGTCGTAGTTCACTCCAAGATGAATTTCGTGAAGGTCGTCCAAAATCAGTTGTTGTCCCGAAAACCATTGATGCTGTGCGCGAACTGATATTGGAAGATCGTCATGTGACCTATCGTAAGATTGAGACAACCATAGGCGTTAGTGGGACCAGCATACATTCAATATTGCAGAAGCATTTGACTGTCAAAAAAATTTGTTCGCGTTGGATCCCACACAATTTGTCAATCGCCCAAAAAAGGCTCGTGTCAATTGGTCGAAAGAAATGCTCAAAAAATACGGTCGCGGTGCTTCGAAACACGTCTATGACATCGTGACAGGTGATGAATCGTGGATTTACGCGTATGAGCCCGAAAGTAAACAGCAGTCGACTGTCTGGGTGTTTCAAGATGAGCCAAATCCAACAAAAGTTGTTCGCGCACAAAGCACTTCCAAGCAAATGGTCGCCTGTTTTTTCGGAAAAACTGGACATGTCCCAACCGTATCACTAGAACAACGCAGAACAGTCAATTCTGAGTGGTACACAACCATTTGTTTGCCAGTTGTCTTCCAAGAAATCAGGAAAACCAACCGCCGAAGACGGATCACTCTTCACCACGACAATGCGAGCTCTCACACATCGGCTGCGACAACTGCATTTTTGAGCACCCAAAACATCGATTTGATGGGTCATCCGCCGTATAGTCCTGACTTGGCACCGAATGACTTCTTTTTATTCCCGTACGTAAAAAACAAACTGAGAGGTCAACGTTTTTCAACACCTGAAGAAGCGGTTGCTGCATTCAGAATGCATGTGTTGGAGATACCTCAATCAGAGTGGCAAAAGTGCTTCGACAATTGGTTCAAACGCATGCAAAAGTGTATAGATCTTCATGGGGAATATTTTGAAAAACAATAAAGTGATTTTCGATGATCAATATTTGTTTTTGTTCTCTAATCCCGAAATATAAAAGGCAACCCTCGTAATAACATTTTGGTTTCCTTGATAGGCTCTGGCCAATTCATTATGTATCGTGAGTGGATTTTATATTGGTTTATAGATTTTTAATAATATCTGTTGTAAATCTGCTAGCGTTTTGGGAGTTCTTTCCGTTAACAGACTGTTTTTCACTTTATTTGTGAATTTTGTTGCAACTATAAATTCTATTAATTTATTTTTTTTTGGTTTCCTCAGGTAGTGTATCACTGTAGAATTTAATTAATCCTAGGAAATTAGTTAAAGTCTTCGCTTCTCCGTTGAATTCTGTGATGAGCTTCCCTGCTGTTAGTATGTCCAATTTTGCCATGTTTATCTCTTTCTTTGACTTAAGTAGATAGTTTATTTGACAAACAATGCCTTGAAAATATCTTTTCTCTTCTTCTGTGACGTTTGTTTCATTTATTACCTTATCCCAGATTTCTGTTATTTCTTTTTGTTTTTGTTTAATGTAGTCAACCGTGTATTCTCTATTTGGATTTTTTGTTAAATTATTTAAAATTGCTAATAGGGGTTTAAATTGTTCCATAACATTAATATTTTTTTAAACATGATTTATTCTGTTTTTTATTATCTGTTTTCTTACATACTTCTTATAATAACTATTAAGTTTTAAAATTAACAAAATTATTAAAATAATTATAACTACATATAATAAGCTATCTGTTCTTATGCTAATGTTTCCACCTGTAGCTGCTATGTTGTTATTTATTATTTCATCTTTAGTATTCGTGGAGCCCATTATTTGCCCAGCGTCTTTAATTTATCTATAAGTTCCTTTTTTAGCCTTGAGTCTTTCGTTATGGGGATTATTCTGTGTAGTTCTGCTCGTTGATGCCTCCGTTTCACTGCTTTGCCTCCTCTTTGTCTTCTTTTGACGTTTCCAGTCTTCCTTTTCTCTTGATCTTTGTTCTGGCTGTTTTTCTGTCTATTTTTATACTCTTCAATGGACAATGGTTTTGGACCAGCTTCCTTGGGCGTTGGATTGTATACTGGTGGTTCCGGTCCCTCTTTGCTCTGCGGAACGTACTCTTCCTCACTTATATATTCGAGAGGTTCTTCTAGGCTGGAAAATAAGTCCTCCAATTCCTGTTTGGAATATGCCGCCATCCAGTTAGCTGTAGTTCCACTAGCTCCAGTAATGGTTAGTAATAGTAGCAGGATCAAGTCTCACTTCAGAAGGTCTTCAGATAAGTGCAGGTAGTCTTCAGGTAATCTTTGACAACGATCAAAAGATTGCATCGAAAAGTCTCCAGGTAATCTTTGACAACGATCAAAAGATTCTAGATCCAAGATTGCATCGAAAAGCTAGCATCCGGTTCTGGCTCACTACTTCGCTTTATATATTTTACGAAGTTGGCAGGGTCGCCATGTAATGTTATTGCATGTAATATTATGGCAGGATCGCCATGTAATGTTGTGGCAGTGTCGCCATGTAATGAATTTGAAGTTACAGGGGACATGGGAGGATCGCATAGGAAAGATCCGTCTAAAACCTACTTCCCTATTGTTGCTGTATGTAGCGCAGCCCGCTTAAAGTTTATGGCGTAGAGCGCCGCAGTTATTGAATCAAAGCCGATTGGTTTTTGATTAACTTTATTTCAAAAATGTTGGGGTATTTATACTCCCAATCAATCATTCAATTATTTACACATTTCCTCATTTACTCATACAATTTATGCTTACAAGCTATAAAATAATTAAGTAGAACATCACTCATACAATTTTGCTTATTATGCTACTTAATATCATATCACCGCATAGCGAAAGAACAATAACATAAGTTGACCCAATTAATTCTAGAACCACTTTGCCAATGACAAATTCGCATACGATTGTCATCTGATTCCTTGAAATCGTAACTGAAGCAATTCGTTTGTTTTACTCAATGAAATGAGTTGACCTTGAACTTGGTTGTAAACAACGAATGCTGGTTACTTGAGAAGTGCAAATTGTGACAAGGGCAATTGATTCATTTGAGATTATTGTTTGTGGTCATTTCATGTATATGTTGTCACACTACAGGTGTGTCCATCCAAGTGTTTAACTTTCATCGATATTGTCTACCGCCGGGTAGCGATTATCGTTTTTTAATTAAAATAAATTTGGATTCAACATAAAATACATTGCACAATTAAGAATATTAAAGTGGCGAAACGGGAAACGCTAACACCTACTAGATACGGACCAGAACAAACGGACGGAACTGATACGGGCCACAATACCTGTTGTTCCTGAGCAGCGAAAGTACGCCGACGAACAACTATCACAGATCCACGAAATTATGTGATTTGTTCCAACGATTCTACAAATCGTTAAGAAGAACAATGTGGAACTACCAGTTAGACAGGTTGGAGCTATCTTCCTCAAGAATTTCATTTCGTCCTACTGGTTCGACGAGGAGACAAAACCTGGCGAATCAATTACTTTCTCAGTTATTGATCGTGCACTGATTCGGGGCAATATTGTAAATGCAATTGTGCATGCTCCAGACATAATGGTCCGCATGTTTGAAAGATATGGAAGTCCCAAAAACGTTAATGAGAAATACCGGAACTTTACGGAATTGTACTTTCCGACGTTCATGTCAGGTGTTTTGGATGTTTCACTTAAGATTTTCGACCAGTATCGTAACCGCATTTATGTGTCACCGCGAGTCAACACATATTCTAAGATACCTAAAAATGCTGTGATTCATGTGTATGCCTGGAAGTAAATTAAACCTCACATGGTTGCAATTATTCAAGATGTTATATATCCAGTAATGTTCTTCACAGTGCCTAGCCAAGACCTCTGGGACAATGACCCACATGAATTTATTCGAGTGAATTTCAACATTCAACATTTTTGAAGATTTTGTTTGTCCAGTTCCTGCAGCACAAATGTTTCAATATTTGGCATATTTTAGGATTTTGTTTGTCTAATTCCTGCATCAAAAATGTTTCAACAATCAACAGGTAAACCGCGGAAAGAAAGTCTACCGACAACTATGGAAATCATGATGCAGGTTATTACATCACCCAACGCTGATGATAATTAAAGGGATGGAGCACTTCATAAGATTGAAACTCTGGCAGATGAGCTTCTGAAAAACGAAGATACCATGGTCAAGTGGAATATGCTTACCACATATATATTTCCTGAGTTTCAATCGGACTGGACATCTACGAGCCCGTACTGGTTAGGTGATTCATTACTCTTGTGAAAATAAACTAACTTCTGCTTTATTTGAATAATTGTTTTGTTTGTAATCGGCGGAAAATAAAATAAAATAATGAATTTGCCCATCTTACAAACTCCAAGATAAACGAACCAACAATTCAGCCTTAACACATAAGTCGAACAATAACCTAAATAATGATATTGATCTCATCATTAATGAACGTAACCTAGTAATTTTACCAAATACAAATTACAGTCCACAAATTACTATTATTAATCAAATACAAAGCATAGTCCACTGTTCGACATCCAAGGTTGTTTCATTTGGCTTAATTTTACAGAATTCACCGCAAATACATCAGGAAATATTCGATCAGTTCCAGTGTTTCGATTGAGGACATCGTTCGGCTCCTCTTTTAGTGACGTTGCAGGTAATTGGCACGACCCACGCTACCACTGAGATACGGCGCGCGTACACCTGAAAGAACCTCAAGAAGAGGACGATGACCCATCGGGCAATAGTCAAGAGGACAATCCTTTGAATCCAACGTGTGAAATCAGGTTCAACGACTGAGCTAAAGCTCTGACAGTAAAGCAAGCGGTCAATACCAAAGAAAGATTTTGTCAACAAAGGCACATCCGGTCTTATACCTGCAAGTATCAACCCAAAAATCGAATTGCAGATGAATAAAGCCAAGAACTCTGAGAATTGCGATTTCACCGCTTCATCCACATGCGTTACTGGGCACCGCTTCTCGAAACCTGGGCGCTTCGTTTACGCATCCAGGATTTGTCGATTCTAGCCACCTGGGCACGCTGTCAAGTGTCTGGGGTTCTTCGCCTTTCGCCGCCTGGACGAAATGCTCTGGGGGCACCCTCTTAACAATGCCCATTGCACGTAGCTGCCACGGGGCACCACTCCAACAGAGTCGGTGTCTAAGATAGGCTTTCGGTGCCAAGATCAGGGAGTATAGAAGGAGAAGAACAAGAAAGACGCCGGCACCCTTCCGGAAATCCGACCAACAGAAAACGAATCGTGAACATATGGTCCAGCCACCAGACGAATAAGAAAGGACTATTTCATCCTTCGGCACAATGAAGCGAAGGCTTCTATTGATCAACAGAATAATCTTCTTAATAGCAACCCGGATGCGCAACCTCTCTGTTTCAATCAAGTGCCAGTTCTAATTCAACAGGATCTGCCGCAAGGTGTTCAACCACAACACCATCAAAACCTGAACAACTATGCTATTCCAAAAGGGACATGCGGTCACAGCACCCACAACAACAATCGCAGCAGCAGCATTGACATTATGATGACAATTATTATGAAGATGATGGTGTTTCACAGACAATGACTGCACCTTATGACCGCAGTCCCGATTCAGCTATTAAGAGTTACGCTCAGTGACTTCAACGTCGGATATGCGAATCGGCTGATGGTAACTACAGTTCAAATGCCAGAGCATCCAACAATACCGGAGAATCAATTCCCACGAGCTGCCATTAAGGGAACAATATAATCCCTTCAGATCGTAGGGGAAGCTCAGCGAAATCGCTCAAATCAAAGAACATATCGACTTCTTCTGGTTCTCGAGGCCAACAAGATTATTTCTATGGTGGCCATTATAACAATTATCGAAGTCATCATCATCAACACAATCACTCAACCAGTGGATCAAATACTCCGCCAGGCAATGTGGCCAACGCCAATCTCAGTTCCCATCAAGAAATTCGCCCAACGCCGAGCATTAGTTTAGCGGCGTAGGTAGGACACATCGCCAACTGCAACAGCATCAGCCAGAGCAATCACCTTGGATTCGAAACGCTGATGATCCTATGCAGTTGGCGGCACTTCAAACACTTCTAATATCGGCACAGCTTGGCCATATTCAGAAGATGATGAAAAAACAACATTGCACGGCCGACTCTAACGCAATTAAGCGGTCTTTGGACTGAATCAACAGCTCCATCGAGTGCACCTAGATTTTAACTATTTCCAAATGGCCACATTTCCAACCAAGGACAAACGCAACCACTTCAACATATTGACGACCACATTGCTCAATTACCATTCATGGATCCACGATCCAACATAGGACTACGTCCAAGAGATTGATACTGTACTTACGGATTTGCGATCCAACATTAGACAACGTCCAAGATATTCTCTACTTATGGATTTACGATCCAACATGGCACTACGTCCAAGATATCAATTACTACTCACGGATTTATGATCCAACATGGGACTACGTCCAGCATATTGATACTCTACGTATGGATTTACGATCCAAAGAGAGGACTACGTTCAAGAAGGTCATCGATGACACAGAGGGATTCACGATCCAAAGGAGGACTGTGGGGTACGTGGGGGTGATGCCAAAACACGGGCACTAATTCCCTTTTACACCCGACGATTGTGCGCGGAATAAAAACACGATTCAGGATTGGGGTTTTAACGTTTAACTTTAATTCGTAATTAACATTCAATATCGGCTCCGATTGTTCGGGACACCGATATGCAAGTCGTTGCGATGCAGGCGTCCAGGACTTACAGAATTGTTAAGATTGTCCGGGACACCGATACACAAGCTGCTGTAGTGCAAAAACCGAGGATTTACAAAATTGTTAAAATTGTTCTGCGCACTGGTATACGAGTTATTGTAATTGAAACATGAAGTACATACAGAATTGTTAAAATTGTCCGGGACACTGGTACACAAGCTGATGTAGTGCAAAAATCGAGGATTTACAAAATTGTTAAAATTGTTCTGCGCACTGGTATACGAGTTATTGTAATTGAAACATGAAGTACATACAGAATTGTTACTATTGTTCTGGACACTGATATACAAGTTGCCTTGATCGTTGACACCGGGCTCCTTGACTCCGCTGTGGCAATGGGTTAAAGATACTCGCGGCACATGTACGCGTTTGCGCGATTGGTATTCGAGACTTTAATGGAGGGCTTGATCGACCGCTGTGGTGGTTGTGACTTATTGTTGCGTGCCGTTTGGCGGATGGTTAGCGACCATATATGTTTGCCCCCGGCGGCGGTTGGATAACGACTGACTCATGAATGAAGATAATTCATTCATTGCGTCGTGGCGGTGCGTCATAGCAGAGTTAGGCTCGCTGCCAATTACGGGGAATTGTGGACGAGTTGCTATGCTCGCATAGGAATTCAGTTCCAACGAATTCTGGCCGTACAGGCTGGGTTGACTTCGTTGGTTGGGTGTACCGGGAATTGGTTTGGCGACGCGAGCGAGTATGGGCATGCATTTTCGGGGGAAATTGGAATGGCTTTTGTGCAAGCAAGGGATATCGTTTAGATAGAAATGTTAACCGAAATAATTTCGGGGAAATGTGCGCGGTTTATTTGGTTGGTAGTGTTCCGTTGAGGATTGGGTATACGCTTTGTTAAGGCATATGGACTTCGGAGAAATGTGTGCGGCTGGGTATGCTTGCTGATGTTCCGTTGGGGATTGAATATGCGTTTGCTATGGCATACGAATTTCGGGGAAATGTGGATTGTTGGGTTGCGTTGAGGAAATATGGATAATTGAGTAACGCAATTTTGGGGAAATGCATGTGGTGGTGATTAGAATATATTCGGTTGAATTATATTCTCTTGGAGGTTTGGGAAATATTTTATTGCGGATTTGATTTTTGCATGTTTGCAGGTTAGGGTTGTGGGTTGGTTCTGTGTGATGTAGAGAACCCCTACAGTACTCCCCGCCCAGTGACGTAGTCACGAAATAAGGGTAGGGCGAAAGGAGTAGGTTGGTGTGAGGCGGGAGGGGTGTTAGGTAGCTAGGGGTCCGGTGGGTTTGGTTTGTCCGGGGGGGCGCGCTTGGCTACGGGTACGTGGTGGTTGGGGCGGCTGGTGGTTGCTGGTGGGGTCGGGTATTGGTGCGGGTTGAGGGTCTGGGGCTGAAGCCTCCAGGAAACAAGGTTTGAGTCTCTCGACACTGACCGTGGATCGTTTGCCTCGGATGTCGATCTCGAAGACACGGTCGCTCATGCGGTTGGAGACTCTGAAGGGGCCGTCGTATGGGGGGTCCAGGGGTTTTTTGACCTTATCCACCCTGACAAAGACGTGCGTACAGCTGTGCAGTTCGGGGTGGACGAAGAGTTTTTTAGAGCCGTGTCTGGTCACGGGTGTTGCTCTGATCTTGCGAAGGAGGTCGCGGAGGTGGCCCACATCCGGCAGCTGGGTGCGTGGGGTTTCGCCGTCCATGAAGAGTTCGCCTGGCAGTAGGAGGTTGGTGCCGTAGGTGAGTTCCGCCGCGGAAGAGCCTAGGTCCTCCTTGAGGCTTGTCCTCAGGCCGAGGAGGACGGTGGGAAGGGCGTCGAACCATTGGGTGTCGTTATGACACATGAGGGAGGCCTTGAGAGACCTGTGCCAGCGCTCGATCATGCCGTTGGATTGGGGATGGTAGGCCGTCGTACGGCTTCGTTGGCAGCCGAGGAGGTCTGTCAGCTGTCTGAAGATTGTTGCTTCGAATTGCGGTCCTCGGTCGGGGGTAATGGTAGCGGGTACGCCAAAACGTGTGACCCAGGTTGAGTAGAAGGCTTTGGCGACAGATTCGGCAGTAACTGCTCTGAGGGGGGTCGCCTCTGGCCATCGCGTGAAGCGGTCCATCATGGTGAGGATGTAGGAAAATCCCCTTGATGGAGTAAGCGGCCCCACTATGTCGATGTGGACATGGGCGAAGCGTGCCGTGGGGAGCTTAAATTGGGCTGGTTCTAATACGTTATGCCGCGCTATTTTGCAGCGTTGGCATTGGAGGCAAGAGCGGGCCCAGCTGGTGAGATCTTTGCTCATTCGGGGCCAAATGAATTTTTTACGTATGGCGGCGGCGGTCGCGCGGGCGCTGGGGTGGGCTGGGTCGTGGTAGACCTGGAACACGCCCCTACGGAGCTTCTCGGGGATGTAGGGTCTGGGGGTTCCAGTGGAAACATCGCACCAGATTTCGCCCAGGGGGTCGCGGAGGGTGATTTTCCGCAGCTCGAGTGCTGTGTCGGCGGTCAAAAGGGATTGGAGCTGGCTGTCCTCCTGTTGGGCCAGGGCCAGGTCGGCGTTGTTCAGGGCGGCGCGCAAGTGGATCGTATCGATTCGCGAGAGGGCGTCCGCCGTGACGTTTTGTTTGCCGGAGATGTGTTTAATCTCGGTGGTATATTGGCCGATGAGGTCGAGTTGGCGCTCTTGTCGGGGGGAAGCGTTTCCCGACTTTTTTCGGAACGCGAAGACCAACGGTTTGTGGTCTGTAGAAATGGAGAGCGGGCGGCCTTCCACCATATGTCGAAAGTATTTGACGGCGCTGTAGATCGCCAGGAGTTCCCGGTCGTAGGCGCTGTATCGTTGCTCTGTGGGACTCAGTTTCCTTGAAAAGAAACCGAGTGGTTCCGGTTGGCCCTCGAAGTCCTGTTGCAGGACTGCTCCGATTGCGGTGTCCGATGCGTCGCATTGGATGGACAATGCCGCTCCCTCTAGGGGGTATCGAAGCAGTGTGGCGTTAGCCAGTTGTTCCTTGGATAGTTGGAACGCGCGGTCCGAGGCTTCTGTCCAGGGGATTGGGCGCTTATCGTTGCGCTTGGCTCCTCGGAGGAATTCGGTCAGGGGGGCCTGTGTTTGGGCAGCGTTTTTGAGTGTTGGGCGGTAGAAATTGAGCATCCCGAGGAAACGACGGAGCTCGTTTACGTTGGTTGGGCGCGGGTATTGCATGAGTGCCTCTACGCGGTCTGGGAGGGGGCGTATGCCCTGATTGTCAACAATGTAACCGAGATAAGTGATTTGCTCTTTGGCGTATTGGCACTTATCGGGGTTGATGATGAGACCGAATTCGCGGAGGCGCTCGAGGACTTGTCGTAAATGGCGCTTGTGTTCGATGTGGTCTCGTGAGGCGATGAGGATGTCGTCGAGGTAGGCGTGGCAAAAATCGAGACCACGTAGTGCCGAGTCGATATATCTCTGGAATGTCTGGGCGGCATTCCTGAGGCCGAAGGTCATTACTTTGAACTCGAAGAGTCCAAAGGGTGTAATGACTGCCGTTTTCGGGATATCTTCCGGTGCCACTGGGATCTGGTGGTAGGCCCTGGTGAGGTCCAGAGTGGTGAAAACCTTGCACCCTCGTAGTTTGTATGAGAAATCGTAGAGGTGTGCGGTTGGGTATCTGTCGGGGACTGTTGCTGCGTTCAGCAGCCTGTAATCCCCGCATGGGCGCCACTCCCCGGAACGTTTTTTTACTAAGTGAAGCGGGCTTGCCCAAGGGCTGTCTGATGGTTGACAGATACCTTGCGTGATCATTTGGTCGAACTCGGGGCGTGCAGCGCGTAGTTTTTCGGGCGCCAGGCGGCGTGGGCGCTGGCTTACTGGGGCGCCTCGTGTTTCGATGTGGTGAAAGACGTTTGCCCTGTGTCGACGCTGGTTGGGGAGGGGGATTGTCGTACTGACGAATTCCTGTATCATGGCCTGGATTGAGTCTGTCGGTGGTGTGGACCTGGGTGTTGCCGCTGGGGATGCCGGCGGGGGCGCAGGAGGTACGGTAAGGGCTACTAGCCTGTTGTGGGTCGAATCGACCAACAGGTTGTGCTTTCCTAATAAGTCGGAACCTATTAGGGGTTCGTTAACGTCAGCGATCACGAACTGGTGTGTGATTGGATGTCTAAGGCCCAGATGGAGTATCAGCTTTTTTCGTCCGTACGTGCGTATCGGGGAATTGTTTGCTGCTGACAATTGTAAGGCAGTGGGCACACGGTTGCGTGGGGCGAACGAGCGCGGAAGGACCGAGATATCAGCGCCGGTGTCGATGGTAAAATTGATATTTAGTTTCGAGTCCCTGATTGTGAGGCGTCTTATGGATGCGGTGCCGGCCGGTTGCGCAAGGGTGTCGGTCGGCGAAATTAGTTTAAAGGCTGGCGCGGGTTGTTGGGTGGTCGAGTCCACCCGCAGGGTGCCCTACAATTAATTGTACGATCCCCGTACCGTTGGTGGTTGGCGCACCAAGCGCGTGTGACGGTATTGTTGGGCGGATTTTGCGCGTTGGCGGGTTCGCCACGAGGGGACCGTGGGGGTGGGCGACGCGAAGAAGTCCGCTGGGAAGAATGTTGTGGGGGTTGCCGCCGGTTTATTGGGCGGTTTGGTGCGCTTCGTTGTGTGCCTTGGATCCTTGCGCAAACTTGGTCCAATTCACGGCGGAATGAGGCTTGAAGCGCGAGTAGGTCGGCGGTAGTGACCTTAGTAGGAGGGTTGTCTGGCTGGATGTCACTGGTGGTGCGGTCGGGGATTGGTTGGGTTGTGTTCGGGTTAAGGCCGGTGTACCTTCTAGAGGGTGAGGAGGGTAGCTGAGTCGAAGCTACCAGGGGGGTTCGAGGTGCGGTTTGTGGCGACTGAGGGTGCCGTGTGGGCAGTGGGGGGTGTTGACAAACCGCCGCGACTTGGTATGGTAATGGCTCGGACTGTGGGTCCAAGGTTTCCATGATCGCGTCAGCCACCTTTGACAAATAGCCCAAGCTTTGATTGGGTTGGGCCATTAGTGCCGAGCGGGCGTGTTGAGGTAGATTCCTCAGAAAATGTGGCCTAATTAGGTCATCCGAGATCCTGGTCCCCGCTATGGAGCGTAAATGGGTCAGGAAAAGGGATGGTCTAATACCCGAGAAATTGGTCTCATTCGCCAGTCGTTGCTGTTTGATGCTGATGGGCTGGTCCAAGGCGTTGAGGAGCGTCTCCCGCATGTTGCTGTATGAGTTGGGGCCTGGTGACCTGATTGCGTGCGCGATATGCGTCCGCTGTGTCCCATCCAGCACCCGCAGCAATTCTATAGCACGATGTTCTTCGTCGTGGATGTTGGCGAACCGGAAAAAACGTTCGGCTGTAGCGAACCAGAGCTCTGGATCCTCCTCGTCGAACGGGGGGAGCTTTATATTTTGGGTAAGGGGTGGGAATTCGACGCCGGAAGCGTCCTGAAACGCGGGGGAGTTGGATCGCGGTTGTTCCTGCTGGGTAGTACCGGCTCGTGTGGTGGGCATAGTGGTGCCGAAGTCGGAAAGGGTAGTCGGGATTGAGGAGAGGCGGGGTGTGTCTGTGGATGAAGCCAAGAGGCGTGGAGCGGACGCGTGAATCGATAGGAGCCGCGAGGGGGTCGGGCAAGTTTTGGTATTGTCAAACGAGTCGCCAGTGAACGCGAGGAGTCGAAAGGCGTTGAATGGAGTCGAGTCACAAGTGCTGTAAATAAGGTGCTGTGCGTGGATTGTGCCCAGAAGGGGCTTACGGTAGTTTGTAATTTTAATTTTTGGGGGTAGTATTGTTTACTAATTATATAGTTTTCCTCTGCCTTATAATCAATGGTAGTTGTTTCTTCTTATGAATTTTAATTCAGTTGCTCTTTTTGGTGATTTTTCGTGTATTAAAATTAAATTAAGTATTTTTGTTCTTTGATATTGCCCTTGTTCTGTTCGCTTGTTTGCCTTGTAGTGTGGGTATTGCCGCGGTTTAAATGTTAGTTAAGTTTGTATACATGTTTTTGTAAAAAAAAAAAGGAAGGAACTAAGGGGAATTCAGGAGAAAACCGCGAGGTGGTCTCTGGTTGCAGAGGCGAAACTAAGGGAATTGCTATTTGAGATGCGGCTTAGTTGTGTGCGTTAATTTCTTAATTTCTGTTTTTTGTTGGTGCAAAATAAAGCTTATTGGGTTGAATATTTAAAAATAAGGTGTGTGTGCGCGGGCTCGACCCGAGTGTGTACCCAGAAGGGGTTTACAATTGTTTATTAATTCTATTGGTAGTGTTGCATTCTTTATGTATATATATTTTTTTTTTAATAAACTTACAATTTTTCTTGGCAGGTTTCGGGATTGTGCCGTTTGTGTTAAGCTTAGGGAAAATGGAAAGTTTTATCTGTACAGTTTTTAAGTTAATTGTATAAATTTGTTTGTTATAATATATTGCCGATCGGTTTAGTTGAATGCGTTAAACTTAAGTTCTATTTATGTATTAATAAGCATACATTCAGTGTTTCCTTCTCTTCTATATTGGTTTTGTCAAAAATTTTGCTTACATATACAACCTGGAAACGGACTCAATTTGGTTATATGACACAATAATGGGGTATTAATTACGGGCGCAAAATTAAGAATAATTATACTGCTTGGTTCAAGGGTGGAAGAGAAATTATTGCGAGTAAATTCTTCGAGTCTGTTGTAGTTTATTTGGTGCACACTTAATTTAATTGGACACGGTTGCACCACTAAACCGAATAATTAATTGGAGGGCTTACGAAAACTAGGGGTTCCTGTTGAGTTGTTTGCTGATGTTGTTCGGGTCGTTTCTGGTTCGATGAAGCTGAGGTGGCTGCGCTGCGTCGCTGGATTGTTGGTTGGTTTAGAAATCGTTGGGGCTCTGGTTGCCCTTTCAATGTCTTTCCGTTTTTTTTTTTTTTTTTTTTTTTTTTTTTTTTTTTTTTTTTTAAACTTTCAATTTTAAATTTTAGGGGCTGTCACTAATTTAGTTTTGGTTGGAGGTTGCGTGGTTTTTGTATTAGGGTCGCTGCACCCGTTTAGTGTCTTTTTATTTTTTATTTGGGGCGCGTATCACCACTTGCACTTGTCACTGTTTAATTGTTGTTCGGAAGGTGGCGTATTCACTGTCTAAAAGGGCGTCACCATTAAAATGTCGAGTTTTTATGCACGAAGGTTCGAAGGTTGCGCGTCTTTTTACGGGGTCACCAGTGTGGGGTACGTGGGGGTGATGCCAAAACACGGGCACTAATTCCCTTTTACACCCGACGATTGTGCGCGGAATAAAAACACGATTCAGGATTGGGGTTTTAACGTTTAACTTTAATTCATAATTAACATTCAATATCGGCTCCGATTGTTCGGGACACCGATATGCAAGTCGTTGCGATGCAGGCGTCCAGGACTTACAGAATTGTTAAGATTGTCCGGGACACCGATACACAAGCTGCTGTAGTGCAAAAACCGAGGATTTACAAAATTGTTAAAATTGTTCTGCGCACTGGTATACGAGTTATTGTAATTGAAACATGAAGTACATACAGAATTGTTACTATTGTTCTGGACACTGATACACAAGCTGCTGTAGTGCAAAAACCGAGGATTTACAAAATTGTTAAAATTGTTCCGCGCACTGGTATACGAGTTATTGTAATTGAAACATGAAGTACATACAGAATTGTTACTATTGTTCTGGACACTGATATACAAGTTGCCTTGATCGTTGACACCGGGCTCCTTGACTCCGCTGTGGCAATGGGTTAAGGATACTCGCGGCACATGTACGCGTTTGCGCGATTGGTATTCGAGACTTTAATGGAGGGCTTGATCGACCGCTGTGGTGGTTGTGACTTATTGTTGCGTGCCGTTTGGCGGATGGTTAGCGACCATATATGTTTGCCCCCGGCGGCGGTTGGATAACGACTGACTCATGAATGAAGATAATTCATTCATTGCGTCGTGGCGGTGCGTCATAGCAGAGTTAGGCTCGCTGCCAATTACGGGGAATTGTGGACGAGTTGCTATGCTCGCATAGGAATTCAGTTCCAACGAATTCTGGCCGTACAGGCTGGGTTGACTTCGTTGGTTGGGTGTACCGGGAATTGGTTTGGCGACGCGAGCGAGTATGGGCATGCATTTTCGGGGGAAATTGGAATGGCTTTTGTGCAAGCAAGGGATATCGTTTAGATAGAAATGTTAACCGAAATAATTTCGGGGAAATGTGCGCGGTTTATTTGGTTGGTAGTGTTCCGTTGAGGATTGGGTATACGCTTTGTTAAGGCATATGGACTTCGGAGAAATGTGTGCGGCTGGGTATGCTTGCTGATGTTCCGTTGGGGATTGAATATGCGTTTGCTATGGCATACGAATTTCGGGGAAATGTGGATTGTTGGGTTGCGTTGAGGAAATATGGATAATTGAGTAACGCAATTTTGGGGAAATGCATGTGGTGGTGATTAGAATATATTCGGTTGAATTATATTCTCTTGGAGGTTTGGGAAATATTTTATTGCGGATTTGATTTTTGCATGTTTGCAGGTTAGGGTTGTGGGTTGGTTCTGTGTGATGTAGAGAACCCCCACAGGACTACGTCCAAGAAGGTCATCGATGACACAGAGGGATTCACGATCCAGATAACTGAGCTAACGTTCGAAGGATACGGATCGTCCTATCGTCCTATCCCGCGTCTTTCTAGTGTGTGCACCTGTGTGTGAAAGTGTGGCCGTCACTGAGAACGGCTGTATAGTCATTGAACTCGTAGCCAAAGTGTTGCGCAAGGTGCGCGTAAAACATATAATTAATATTAATTAAACCCAAAAATAGGGTGTAACTTGAATGAAATGACAATGTGCCAAGTGCCCGTCTAAAACTCTCGTTGAAAACACATCGTTCGTCGCTCGTCCACAACAAATTTACAGTATTGTCGCGTACACGTGTGTGCTGACGTGTCTACCACCGTGTATATACCGAACGGCCAATAAAAAAACTGTGTGTGTTAATGTGTATGCGTGTGAAACCAGATGTTCTCTGCATGTTGCTTCACAAATTAAACAATTGAACTAAAGGTGGAAACAAATAATGGAAAAAAGAAAAGCAATGTTAAAAGTAATTTCAAAGAGGAGGCCCAAAGCCCAGCCAAACCTCCTTGCCAAACGGCATAAAGCCAACCCAAACAACAAAGAAAAAACTCGCAGAGAAGGAATGACCACTCCTGATAAGCCACATTATTCCGGAGAAGGGAATACATTTTAAGAACTGGCAACAGAAGACCACAAAACCAGCAATACAGAAATGAGTGACATAGATGTCGAACGTGCTCAATTTATTGCAGAGCTATATAAAAAGAAAGAGGAGCTCTCCAAAAAGAAGAACGATTTGGATCGACAAATCAAAGAAGCCTTATCGGAAAGCAACATTCAACAGCAAGAGGAGAAACAATAACAGCAGCAGAAGCAACAGCAACAGCAGGAGCAACAACTGCTTGAAAAACAACAAGCAGCAGCCAATAAGAAGGAGAAAGTGCCTCCCATCATAGTTAGTTTTATGGAAGCTAAGGACCTAATTTTTTTTGTATGAATTTCCGGGTTCCTACAGGCCAGTAAATAATAATAAAAAAAGGACCTAATTAAACTGGGTAAGTTAACATGTAGAAATTTTAAAACGAAGAATTTAAATAAATAAAATAATAAAATAAGTTTTTTATGTGATAGTATTGGACATCAAATGTTCTTCATGAGTGTACATCCGATGCGCACACCGGCGCAAACGAAGTTGGTCGAACTCGACGAACATTCACCATCTTGTATTTCGTCAAGTTGCAATAGCTTTCCTGATGACGCACGTGCACATCATCAGTCTCTTTCCTCAACCAGCCGCCACGGAGTACGGACGTCCAGCCACGTGCCATCCCCGGCGAATCGATTCAACTCTTCTATTCAACTCTACTGCAGACACCTATTTGTATTTTAACTATCCGTTCCTTCTCTTTATTGATTAATAAAATCCAACAGATAGTGTAGATGATTATCATAAAATTAAATCTGTACTAAGGGAAGCAAGTAGTGAGTACTTCACGTACACACCTAAATCGGAGAAAACTATCTCCATGTTACTTAAAGGAGTTGATCCTTCTTTTTCCTCCGAAGAACTCGTCTCGGAACTACAAACCGTCAAAAATAACAGCTTAAAATTCATTGATGTGAAGCCATTCTCCACTTCTCTCTCCCGAAGTCGCAACCGCAAATTGCCGTTCTTCATTGTCTCCCTAAGTCCCAACAGCAAAGTCGATGCACTTAGAAATATTAAAGTTATCTTCCACCAAACAATAATTTGGGAAAAAATAAGGAAGGTTGACCGTGTGTTGCAGTGCATGCGGTGCCAACGATTCGGCCACGTTGCATCTAACTGCGGTATGGAATTTAGATGTGTAAAGTGCCAAAACAATCATACCGTAGGAGAATGCCCCTTAGGTAAAGAACAGGTTCAGGATGGGAGCAAACTATCTCGCGTCCTGTGCAAAAATACAGGTCACCCGGCTAACTTTAGAGGTTGTCCGAAATTCCAACAACTAAAAGCCAAGTTGGAATTTAAAAAAAAAACAACTTGAAGAAGAGTAACGAATGAAGGTTCGTTCTTATAATAACTTCGTTGCACCTAGTGTATCATTCCCTCAAATTTCCGGTAGTCCATTAAACACAAACTTCGCGGCACAGGGAAGTAATGTCACAAAACCCGCACCTAGCATATCATTTTCTCAAATGGCTAGTAATCCAATTAATACAACGGCGGCGGAACTTTCACGCAACGTCATAAAAGCGCCCGCTCCAGAGGCAAATTCAGATATAAGAGCAATCCTGTTAGCCATACAAGGACAGATTGGTGGATTTGAAAAAAAAACTGACTGAACAAGCGGCCCGAATAGATATTATTTTATGAATCCATTCATTCTAACCTCGATATCGAAAACAGAGCTATCCAAAACCATATTTCGCTGCACAATGAACGACAAAGTTGGCATTCCGAAAACAAAAGTTTCACCATCTTCAGTGAAAACAATAGAGCGGATGCGCCGCTTAGAAATTTGCACACAAATATATTTGTGAATATGAATGAACTCATGGACATCCTTAGATCCATTAAAAACAAGAAATCCTCTGGAACAGATAGTATTCCGAATACAGTTCTTAAACATCTGCCTCCGGAAGCGGTGAAAATTTACACTACCTTGTTCAATAACGCTCTAAATAATGCATACTTTCCAAGACATCCCCAAAAAGGGCAAGGACAGGAGCAATCCCGCTAACCTTCGCTCGATTAGTCTGCTTCCAAACATTAGCAAATTATTCGAGAAAATCATAAATAAGGCATTGATAAACTGGTGTGATGAAAACAACTTCATTCCGCACAACCAGTTTGGCTTTAGAGCGGGGCACGATACAGTTCATGCAGCTACAAAACTTGTTTCCGATATACAGTGGAACAAGGCAAAACGACAATGCACAGGCATATGTTGGTTGACTTTGAAAGGGCCTTCGATACCGCATGGTTAGAAGGACTTGTATATAAGCTATCAAATCTAGGTTTGCCCGAATATCTGTTATACATCATTTACGATATGATAATGGATAAGCAATTTGTGGTAAAATGTGGGGACAAAATCTCCAATAAAACTTTCTATATTAAAAATGGGTTACAGCAGGGAGCCATGAATTCTCCCATTCTCTTCAATATTTATACTAGTGATCTAGTTGGGTCTCTTAATCATGCTATTGCATATGCTGACGATATTGTAGTGTACAGATCAGAAAAAAATATCGATGCCATTAACAGACTTCTTCAAGACGACTTCAATAAAATCAAACGCTTTTGTGACGATTGGAAATTGAAAATTAACTACCAAAAAACAGAAACCGTCCTTTTCAGAACACCTCTTTCTATAGCTTCAAGAGATACAAGGAATAATTGAAAACTTTTCCATTGTAGGAAGCAATAATCTTCCGCTGCAAATGAAAACTGTTGTCAGGTACCTTGGCATCTGGATGGACCAATATCTATACTTTGATAAGCACATAGCAGCTGCCCTCTCTGCAGCTAAAAGTGCATATGCAATGACAAGAAGTCTGTTTCGAAATAGTCTCCTAGATCACAAAGTTAAAATAATTTCGTACTCAGCATTTATTCGTCCAATATAAGTGTACGGTTGCCCGGTATGGTTCAACGTTTCCCCATCCTACATGGAAAAGTTTCGCATGTTCGAGAGGCAGTGCTTGCGTTCCTGCCTCGGATTACATAGAACACCTGAGTCTCAATACTGGAAATTCTCTCCTAATAAGACACTGTATGACAAATCAGGACTGAATAGGATAGACAATTTCATTATCAAAATTATTCGTGGTCATACTGCAAGGGCAATGTGCAGCGAAAATAATCTTATCTCGGGAGCACACTACCCCAATGACATGTACCTGGAGAATACACTCCACAATGGGTTTATCCCACCAGAAGCGTTCACTCTCTTGGATAGAAAAGGTCTTATCCAAAACAAGCACGGAGTCCCTATTATTTACCACGCTTTTCGTGGTGCCAGGGACAAACGGATTCTTTATATTAGTGATATATCAAATGCTGCAGTTCACTTGCGATTCAGCATGGCAATAGGCGATCGAGATAAATCTATAAATGACCGATCCCATCCCAACTGGTGGTGGATTTGTAGTGCTCCAAGAAGCCCTACCATTTTCCTTCACATTACATATCCTCCCACATTACATTTTTCTCCTATATTACATTTGCCTCCCACATTACATTTTCCTCCCACCCATAAGAAAATCCATTTGATATTCCAAACATAACATTGTAACTAAATCGAACTAAACGTTCAAATTCTCATTTATTGAATTCACATTTATTTATTCAATTTAATGCCTTTGTTCGATTCAATTTCCTAAAATCAAACAGCATAATGCATTATTTTCTCAGGTATGCTAAAAGTAATTAGCGCCTAAAAAACCTACAAGATCCAAAACCTAAAAGTGCATGTGTCCAAACAATGGCATATCTATTCGATACGCCGACACACAATTCTTGCAATAATAAACATCCAAACGTATACCAGATGTTTTATGACTAGCTAATAGACACGGATTCCCAGATCCTAAACTAACAACCAATTTCCACGGATCTTGTGCTACCTATTTGAAATGCACGAAAATTCTTGTTTGCATTAGCCAGATGGCTAATAGAAATAAAAACCCCAATAAAGGATCAAACTATAAGTGGCGATGCATCTTGACCTTCGAAAGAACATAAAGATATTTGAAAGTTAGAATTTTGAAGTGAGAAGGTGACTTGACTGGAGTCGCTTGAAGGAGTCTGGGTGTAGCGCGCATCAGGAGAAGACCTCCTCAAAAATAATAGAGATTTCATGTAAAATCTGTTCTGAAACGAAAAATAAAATCAGTTTTAAAAAGTGTATTGCGGTGTATAAAGTGTATTGTTTTTGCGAGTGTATAGCGGGAATTTAATTCAGAACAACATGGTCGATAGTGCGCGGTAAGGACAACAACGGTAGCCCACTCTTCCCGGGAAACCGGAAGCACGGTGGTGCACCCAAAATATTACATAAATTTGGTGGCAGCGATACGGAAAATCCCCTACCAACGAAAGACCAATGAGGACATATTTTAAGTGCGATACATCAAAAATCAGTTTTTCAACAATTAAAAAGTGAGAAGTGCACAAGTGGCAGTGGATTAATTTAAAATCCCCTACCTAAATTGTGTGTGATTTGTGAACTTTTACAACGAGAACACTGGAGGGATAGATTTTCAAATATCCCCTATCACCACAAAAAAGGATCTCACAAGTGACAGTACAAAATTGTTCAAAATTTTATTGACTGGGTTTTAAAACCCAAGTGAGTATTCGGTAATTTTTTTAAAACACTCCGGAAACAAATCAGCATGTGACAAAAAGTAGTGTCGAACTCAACCAAAAAAAAAAATATATATAATGACACTTCAGTGTTGGTAATCACCAAATGAACTTTTAATCACCAAGTAAACTGAAGATGAAATATGGAATGACGTCCTTATCCAGCCCGGCAATCAACGAGCAGCTGATGCAGATATCACCGCAGCGACGACCACGGAAGCAGCACACACACAAGAGTGGAAATCAAGGTAATCAAAATTTTACGTTATTATTTTAATCCAAAGGGTACAAAGGGAAAACCCCAACATAAATTTAAATTTTAATTATAATTTGATACATATAAGGGGATAACAACAGCAAACCCCAAAATAAAATAAATGTATATGTTTAAAGGAAAATAAAGAAAACCCGGACATTTGTAAATTTAGAATTAGAATGAAATGCAAAATTATTTAAAATTACTTATTACTGTGATAGCATCAAACCAAAAGGGGGATGCAAAACTAAATTGTAAAATTTCACTCATCAAATGATAAATTATAAAAACTAAACCTAAAGCAATATTTAAATACACGTATGCCAAATTTAAATTCTAGCTAACATACATATTTCAAAATATACATATATATTTACACGTATTAAATTATTAAAAATTAACGGGAAACAACGAATTTAAAATCCTTTACAAGTTTTGAATATAAAGTGTACATTTTAAAAGACAATTTTACTATTAGAATTCAAATTACTTGGGACGATTTTTCATATTGTCGACTTAATAAATTTCTCTTGAGTTTCAATTCTTCGATCAGCTTTTGTTCTGTAGGTTTTGAGTCTTTTCCTTTTTTTCCCTTCAAGTGTGTTAAACCTAGGATAAATTAAAATCTCGTGGCCGACAGGGACAGGAAGGAAAATTCGTTTGGTTTTGTTTGAGAGTTTCCTTTGTTTTTCATTACTAATCTTTTCAAAGATCCACCGAAATTTATTTTTTCGTTAAGTCAAGATAGTTTCAAGTAATTTCAGGGAAAAATGAAGATTTCATCTCTTTGTACTTTGCCCTTTTTCACTATCATTTGGGAAGGTCTGTTTTTCAAATATGTCGTAAGTGGAAGTACAAAACCGGGTACTTGTTCACAGGCAACTGCGGCTGAGCTCTCGGAGAGCCTGCCCACTGAGACGCGCGAACAAACCTTGGGAATAAATACTAACCTCGGATTGAATGATATATTAGGATTCGTGCCGACGTTCAACGGTAATCCGGACGAATTAGATGGATTCGTCTCCTGTGGAGATATTCTTTTTTCGCAGACACGAGACGAAAACCAAAAGTCATTCTTTTTGAGAGTAATCAAAACTAGATTACAGGGACCAGCACGCGAATGTATTCAATACAAGGTCATTCCAACCTGGGAGGATCTGGTGTCTGAATTAGAAGGAGAATTTAAAACTCAAACTTCTAGGCCAGCGGCACAAAATAGTCTAGTAGCGGCAAAACAAGAATGTAGGGAAAATGTAAAGGAGTTTGGGGACAGACTCAAACACCTTCTACATCAATTAGACGGCGCTACATTTGCAAGTTCGGTTGAGCCTACAGTGCGGACCTATCTTTTGGCAGAAAACCAAAGACTCGCATTGAACGCATTTGAAGATGGGTTGAGGAATCCTAACCTCAGGATTTTAGTCATATCGCATAACGCTCCAAATCTTAAGACAGCCATTAATTTCGCTGTGGAACAATCTCGAAGAATGGGCAGCGATAACACAAGACCAATATCCACTAACTTCTCTAGGAATAACCAACCAATTGTTTGACAGACATGTAAAAAACGGGGACATACCTCTGCGACTTGTTATCGCAACACAAAATTTCCGAATTTTGTTCCCCAGAACATCAAAACAGAATCTGAACGCATCCGATGTACATACTGCAGAAAATTTAACCATTCTCAGGCAGAATGTAGAACCAGGTTATCCCATTTGCGAAGCCAAAATCAATCTCCTTTTGCGAACCGAAATACTTTTAGAAATCAACCTGGTCCAGCACAAAATAGAGTAACAACAAATTCCACACAGATTGGAACCCGAAATTTCAGAAAAAACCAAAACCAAAATCAAAACATTAATATGGTGTCTAACATACCTCAACAGGGAAACGAACTCACTCGGGCGGCAAGACACGGCAGTTCTTTTCGAGTACAGACAATTGCCGACGTACACCCCATCCCGATGTAGATTTTAAAATGATCGTATTCTTCTGTCCCGAATTCAAAGAGCCAGTAATACGAATCAAATACAATCCATCGGATAAAAAATACTCTACCTTTCTTATCGACACAGGCGCAGACATCAGCCTGATAAAATCAAATAATTCGTACGTTGTACAACCTCTAGAGGATCCAAATCCAATAACAATATCCATCATTGCTGGAAACACAATCAGCACGCGTGGCAAAGTAATTGGAAAATTAGATTTCGAAACCAAAAAACATACCATACATCTTGAACAAAATTTTTTCATAATAAATGACAATGAAAATTTTCAGTACGATGGTATATTGGGAAACGATTTCCTCACTAAATTCCAGTGTCACATTGACTATGAAAAAGGATATTTGCAATTCACTATTAAGAAGGCTCCTCTATAGTATAGTGGTTAGTATACTCGCCTGTCACGCGGGAGACCGGGGTTCGATTCCCCGTCGGGGAGCCTCTGGCGCAAGACTAATGACCTTGCCCGGAAAAAACAAATCATTATGGAAAATTTAACAAGCCTCGGACTTGCTAAATAAGGCCAAGACCGGTTCCCGGTTGTAGTGCCGATGATGATGATGATGATGATTAAGAAGGGAACCACGAATATACTTGAACAGCCTTTACTAAACGAAACAGAGGTCAAGCAAAAAATTGATAATGCCACATCTTACGAGATGTGTTCTACGGAAAATCTCGGTATTATTGAAAAATTAGAAAACCCTGTCCAGAAGCAAACATCTGAATCCGTTTGTCTACGGGCCGGATCTGATGATTTGGCAAACGCAGCGGAACGAAATACCTTGACATCATACTCTTCAAATAAAATTCGTAGTAAAGCACTTAAGGAATTCGAGAGAGGACAAAAATCAGAAAAATCCAAAATCCTCTATAACAACTTCCAATAAGAAGCAGAACCACTCTTTTGTAGAAGAAATATTACTGATATTTTGGACCAGCTAGGAAAAGCTAAATATTTTAGCACTTTAGATTTAGCAAATGGTTTCCACCAAATACGCATGGACAATAGAGACAAGGCAAAAACAGCGTTTAGCACACCCTTCGGACATTACGAATATAATCGAATGCCCTTCGGACTTAAAAACGCATCCGCCACATTCCAGACGCTTATGAACAATGTACTCATGGGTCTCCAAGGAATCGAATGTTTTGTCTATGTAGATGACATAGTAATTTACGGTTACGATCTGAACGATCACAATTCTCGACTTACCAGAATTTTCGAGCGCTTACAAAGACATAATCTGAAAATCCAACCTGAAAAATGTCATTTTATAAGAAGAGAACTCACCTATTTACGGCATGTTATTTCAAAGGAAGGTATAAAACCAGACCCTGAGAAAACCAAAGCAGTAAAAACTTTTCCGACACCTAGGCTCACTTCACTTCGGAACGTTCATGCAGTCAGACATACTGATCGTGTGCTCGTGTACAACCAAGACTGAAAAAAAAAAAAAAAAAAATTTAATTCGTAGACGTTAAGTCGTCGACGATCGACCGCGTTCACATCGAACCTTATGTGATTATTGCGTTTGTTCGTGAGCATTGCGACAAATTATAATTACAAAAAAAAAAAAAAAACACGTGTAATATTCGCTGGATGCCGTAGTCGAAATCTGTCTTCACAGATGCCAGACAACGACCCGAGCGCTACCCGAGAATATCTATTGGAACGGAAGAGAAGAGCCATTGAAACTCTTCAAAACTCATCTAAGAAGACCACAAAATTGAAAAATCCAGGAAAACACATGGACTACGAACAAAAATTCCACGAAGCCGTGGAATACATCCAACAGCTTTCAGCAGAGGTGAGACAACTCCGGGAGGAAATTCACTCCCTAAAGCAACCCACCCAAAATACCGACGATGCCTGTATGGAGATGACGCCTTCTCCCAGCTTACACCATAAAACATCTCCACCCAAACAACAATCATCAGCCCATAAGGAATCCACAAAACAAGCCAAGCCAGCACCGAGTCCCCTGCCTGCCCAGCACAAAACCGAAAGACCACCGCCAATCTACATCAGAAACCCGACCAGCACCAAAGCACTAATTCAAACCCTGCAAAATGCCCTGGGTCACCGGAATTTTAGCACCAATGCTAAAGGATCTAGGACTTCAATAACGGTCAGATCATTACTCGATCATGATAGGGCAGTTAAAAAACTGTTGGAGGAGCAATATCACTTCTTCACCTTCCAGCATCCGAACAGCAAACCAGCTACCTTTATTATAAGGCACATCGATCCCGAATGGACCAACGAAGAAGTGGGCCTGGAAATCGCCAGGATATGTCCACAAATAAAAATCAATAAGCTGGACTACTTCCAAACACCGTACATGAGGACAAACAACGTAAAAACCCTCCGGATCATACAAATCGCACCTAATCAGGACATCAAGCAACTTAAACAAATTAAATATTTGTTTACCCAAAAAATCGCAATCGAAGAGCCGCACAAACAAGAAATTCTTCATTGTAAGCGATGCCAAGAATCAGGACACTTGGCGGTCTCATGCCACCAGCAAAGACGTTGCGGCAGATGCGCAGAGGAACACGAGCTCGAGGAATGCAAGGTAAATCCACAAGGCCTGGAACCTGAAACAATACAAACCGTCAACGCTGATGGATCCATTACCAACAAAAAGATCACAGTTAAATGTTGTAACTGTGGAGGCCCTCATTCGGCAAATTTTTCCCAATGCCCTCAGAAGCTAAAACTTCTGGAAAGACGGAAATTAGCAACAACTATTAAATCAACAACAACAACAACAAAAACGAAACCAACAGTATTGCAGGAAACGAAGTCAACCCGACCCGGAATATCGTACGCGGATGCAGCAAGAGGAAACCTCAACACTACCACTCCCCCTAACAACAATACTGAAAACTTCAATCTGGGCATCATGGGATACATCCAAAGCTTACAAGCCATGCTACCTACGCTGAGGAAGATGTCAGAAATAGAGAAAAAAGGTCAGATTCTTTCACTAGTAACTTCCCATATTCTTTCCAGCTCTCTCTAAACTAACCATTATCTCCCTCAACACAGAATCCATTTACTCTAACATACGTAAGCAACACCTCCGGTTGTTTGTTGAAAAGTTTTCCCCAGATATCCTCTTCCTTTCAGAGACCTGGCTCAAACCAAATTCCCGAGTTTCAATTCCCAATTACACTTTAGTTTCTAACCCCAGAACTAATGGATCTCATGGAGGTACCGGCCTCTTAATTCACAAAAAATTTCAATTCAGTGAAATTAGATTCACCTGTGTATCCAGCATTGAATACACAGCAGTAAAACTCTTCTGTGAGAACAATAAAGTGCTCGTCTTAGCATCCATTTATATTCACCCTTCACGACAACCAGATTTCCCAGATACTGACATTTCGCAGATTATCCAACAGTCCGTTCCCGCTCCATTTATAATCGGAGGAGACTGGAATGCTCGTCACACAGCATTCAATGATAATAAATGCAACAAATATGGTCGCCAATTGCTAGCCCTGCTCCAGTCTTATCCATATACTTACATTGACTCCCCATTACAGCCAACTCGTGTCTTTAGCTCAGCCAGGTCAACAATCGACTTCTTCCTCAAGTCCGACGATGTTTATTCAGCGGGTCCACCTACAGTCTCCTTTATATTTCCTTCTGATCATGGTTCCGTTGACACCACGATCCAAATCCCCTCTTTCGATCCACTATACTCGTCAAACTCTGTCCCAAACTTCACCAAAACAAATTGGAGAAAAGTCAATAGGGACATAGCGATAAGTTTCTCTGACTTGTATATCCCGGAAGCATCTAACTTACTCCCTACTAAAATCGATCAAGCATCTTTAAGAATAGAGCAAATTCTTAAGGAGGCTCTCAGCAAAAACACCCCGACAACCATTCCTCATAACTATTTAGGAAAGCCTTTGCCCAGCGTCCTAACCAAATTACTGCGCCTTAAAAAGCAGCTCCGCCGTAAACTTCATACAAGATACTGCCCCTTTATTAAAAGGCAAATCCAACTCCTATCCACTCTGATAAATGAACAGTTGAAAAAGTTCGCAGATGAAAACTACATCTCCACACTTAAAAATATCAAACCAAATCGGGATCTTTTCAAAAACATCAACCAATTAACTGGTCGTAAATATAAACCCCGAATTGATCATCTCATCAACCCAATCAGCAATAATATTGCCCAGTCCGATACGGACATAGCAAATTGCCTCGCAGAACACTTTGCAAAGATTCATGAGCAAAATAATTCTCTATCAACTCCCGGCTTCGAGAACACAGTAAACGAATACATCTCAAACAGATTATTCCCATCTTTTACTCCTTTCATCGGTGAATTCAACAACACAAACATAGCTTCACACCCCTTAGACACTACAAATTTTCTAACTGCGGACGAATTATCCGAGATCGTAAGATCAGGAAATAACAAAAAGTCAACTGGATTAGATGGAATCCCACGTCTTCTATTTAAAAGGCTGCGCCCACCGAATCTACTTCCCATCCTCATTCTTCTTAATCATATAATTAATGCATCGCACTTCCCAGAGAACTGGAAAACTGCGGTAGTAATTCCTATTAAGAAGCCCGGTAGTAGTAATAGTCCTTGCAATTATCGTCCAATATCCCTATTAAGTACATTAAGTAAGATACTGGAACGCAAGATCTACCAAAATCTTCTCTCATTTGCCAATGAGAATGCACTCATCCCTAACTGTCAGTTCGGATTTCGTAAGCGACAATCCACATGTCATGCTCTACTAAAACTCACACACGATGTTACAACTGGTCTCCAAAACCAAAGCCCTACTGTGTGTATATCTCTCGATATTTCTAAGGCGTTTGATTGCGTCTGGATCTCAGGACTTCTGTACAAACTGCACTCCATATTTAATCTAAACTCTCACACAACAAAGCTCTTAGCCTCATATCTTTCTGCCAGAAAATTCGTTGTGAGAGTAAATTCTTCTGTCTCAGAAACCCACACCATAACCGCGGGTGTTCCCCAAGGCTCCATTTTAGGGCCAATTTTATATCTGTTATATACCTCAGATATTCCTCAACCCGTATCTCCTAATGTTGTGATGCTGAATTATGCTGATGATACATTAATTTACTCTAGCAGCAAATTTGTTAAGGCTGCAAGAAACCGCGTTAACAACTTCCTCCCTAACCTATCAACATACTTTAATAAGTGGAAAATTCACCTTAATCCAAATAAAACGCAGCTCATAGTGTTCAAGGGCAAAAACGAGCACTGTACAAACAACACTAGACGCTGCCACAACAAAATTAAGATTCAACTGAACAACACTCTGATAAAACCCTCCAAAACCCTAAAATATCTGGGAATCACTTTTTCTAATAACTGGTCTTTTTCCTCTCACATTAAAAATTCCCTTCAAAAAGCCACAATTCAGCTTAATCTCTGTAGAAGAGTAATGTGGAAACCTAATTGTCTCTCTCACAAAGTCAAACTGCTCATTTACAAACAAATTATCAGACCCACACTCGCGTACGCGTGCCCATTGTGGCACCATATCACTCCCTCCCAAATGGAGAAATTACGAGTATTCGAAAGAAAATGCTTTAGGTATGTCTCTGGGTTACATCGTCGTCCTAACTCCTATAAGTACTATAGTAACGTCGAACTCTACAATAGCGCTGGTATCGAGCGCCTCGATAGACGATTCCTTGAACTGTCTATCAAATTTATCGGAAACCTACAAAATAATCCCAATCCCATAATAACCTCGCTCTTAGAGAACCCTCTAGATATCAGAACTAACTATCCCAACTGTCTCCACACCAGAGCTATCTTCGCCTCAGGCAGACTGGTAAATGATTCAAATGAGATCATATACCACAACACTGAAGTTACCCCTAACCAGTTCAAATACTGTAACGTCCAACCATTTTCCAACATCCTACGCTTTTCCAACGAACAACCGGAGAGAAATACTCTACCTCTAACCCATAACTGACCTCATTCCACATCCTTTAATTCATAAATCCCATTAATTATAAAACTTTGTTTTGTTTATAGCTCATTTTATAATAATCAGACTAAGTTAGGTTAAGTTATATTTATATTTATATTTAGGGTTAAGTTTAGATTAAGTAAAGTAAAAATAAGAAATTCCTGGTTTTCTGACCTTTTCCAGGAAGACGAAACCCTACTAAATGTATAAACACACATATAGCCTATAACTCTTAAAACATTGTTTGGAAAATGTATTATAATAATAATTACATGTAAGCAATTGTCACGAATTTACTTTTAAGTCACTGTATTACTTAAATGTACAAATTTTAATTATGGTTAATAAATACAGTTTAAAAAAAAAAAAAAAAAAAAATCCGACACCTAGGAAACAAAAAGATATTAAATCATTTCTTGGATTCGTTGGATATTATAGAAAGTTTATTCCAAACTTTGCCGAACTGGCAAAACCCCTAAGCAAATTACTGCGGAAGAATGTTCCATTCCATTGGGATGCCTTCTGTGACGAGGCATTCACCACCCTGAAAAGAAAGGTTATTACCCCACCAATACTGGCTTATCCAGACTTTAACCGAGAATTTATAATAACCACTGACGCTAGCAATGTTGCGTTAGGAGCAGTGTTATCTCAAGGCACAATAGGCCAAGATAAACCTATTGCTTTTGCTAGCCGAACTTTAAACGACGCAGAAACTCGATATACAACATCCGAAAAGGAATTATTGGCAATCGTTTTTGCATTAGCTCAGTTCCGACCATATGTTTACGGACGGAAATTTACTATAGTCACTGACCACAGCTCCTTACAGTGGCTTATAGGACAAAAGAATCCTACATCCAGACTTATGCGATGGAGAATTCTACTCGAAGAATACGATTACACAATCGTCCATAGAAAAGGCAAGCAAAATGCGAATGCCGATGCTCTCAGTCGCATAACATCAACTACCCCAGATGTCCCCACCAAAAGTAACATCCTCGTTACTACTAGAAGCAAAGAAAAA
Organism: Microdon myrmicae; assembly: GCA_963931805.1. Classification (NCBI taxonomy): domain Eukaryota; kingdom Metazoa; phylum Arthropoda; class Insecta; order Diptera; family Syrphidae; genus Microdon; species Microdon myrmicae. The sequence goes on from OZ007496.1 coordinate 99,398,291, forward strand.
GCTAGAAAATTCACAGACATACAACCATATGAAACCCTCACCAACCTTACATGGGAGGAACGAACTGGATCTATTCATACTGAAAAAAAACTTGGGTTGCGTGTAATAATCCTCCCTTTGATAGATTCACTGGAAGAAAAAACCCTGGCTGAAAGAATTGAAAACTTCACCAAACCAGGAATAGGAGAAATTATGCATCATGAACAAGACAAGTTATGGACCATCACATTACCATTGCCTTTTAGAAACTCAAAGGACCAGAAAATCGCTAAGGATTTCCTAGGCGACCTGAAGGAAGTGTGCCTAGTCCAGAAACTCGACTCCATTGGAATCTTAATTCCTACAATAGACAATGAATCCCAAATAGTCTTTAAAAAACTTGTAGAAAAAATATTCGCTGACCTGAAAATAAAAATACAAGTATTCTCTGATAAAAGAAGACTCGTAACAGATCCAGTCGAGATACAGAAGCTTCTCGCAGAGTATCATAACTCGCCTTTCGGTGGACACCAAGGAGACACCCGAACTATAAACCGAATGAGACCAAAGTACTATTGGCCCACAATGATTGCCGACGTCACGGCTTATATTCGAAAATGTGCTTCTTGCCAAGTAAACAAAAGTGGAAGAAACCTCAGAATCCCCATGAGAATAACCACAACAAGCACCAAGCCATTTGAAAGAGTTGCGTTAGATATAGTAGGACCATTACCAGTCAGTTACAATGGAAACAAAAATCTGCTAACATTTCAGGACGATTTGACCAAGTTTTCAGGAGCATACGCTCTAGCCAGCGCCGAAACTAAGGAAGTAGCAAAGGTTTTCGTGGAAAACATCGTCTGCCAGCTCGACATACCCTCTTCTTTATTGACTGACCGAGGTGCAAATTTTCTCAGCACACTTTTTAAGGACATTTGTTCGTTGCTTAAAATGAGAAAACTCAATACAGCACCCTATCATCCACAAACAAACGGAGCATTAGAACGAAGTCATAGGACTTTGGCGGAATACCTCCGACATTACGTCAACCAAGATCCTCTTACTTGGGACACTTGGACACCATACGCAATGTTCGTATATAATACCACACCTCATAGCAGTACAGATTGACAATGAAGAAAGGATTTAATATCCCCAAATTTAGTAAGATCTTCAGACGCTACGCCTTCCCTTCCCATTCCTCATTTCCCTTTTCATATTTATTTATTCTTCCTTTTCATTTCCATTTTTCATTTAGATTCCTTTCGTTTTAAAATTTCTTTATGTTAACATTTTTGTTAATATGTTTGTTATTATTTTTTTTGTAAACTTTTTTACCTTATATTATTATTATTAAAGAAAAAAAAATTAATAAATACAGAGAGAGAACTTCTTCTTCTAAAATATTCGGTAATAGGAAATATATAAAAATATAAAAATATAAAATTATTGTACGCCGAAAGGCATTACAGAAAATTGTATCGTGTAATTTAGAGTGCTCGTGTAGAGCCAGTAAATTATTTTAAGAATAAGAAAAGATTGTAAAATAGGATTTAGCATTTTAGTCCTAAGTCAACATATTACAACAATAATTTAATTGTACAATAAATGCGTTATTCAACAACAACAAGTTTCGTCATGCGGTTCATTTTACTTCTACGAAGTCCGACATCCGCCAGCGATCTGTAAACTCTCGGCTTTATAATAATGTCAACTTCGATACTTTTGTTAATTCTAACCAACAATAAAAATCTAACGTCAACCAAAAAACAAACCTGAGCGTCTATTTTGCTCCTGCGCCGTGTCCGGTCAGTTTCGAAGATCAACCACCATACCATCCGCTCCGACTTTTATCATTCCCGCGAACGGTTTACAGTCTGTCAACTACACCACAGCGGTGGGAGTGTAGTGAATCCGTGCCATACGTTGGCACCAAACTTAAACCCCCACACACCCACCGTGCGGGCTCACAATCGAGTAAAAGTTTCAACGTGTCCTTGACTCGGAGCAATGTTTAGCGATATTCAATCGTAATAATAACGATTTTTCCGTCGATTTGTGACAATGGATGAAACATGGCTTCATCACTACACTCCAGAGTCCAATCGACAGTCAGCCGAGTGAGCTGCAGACCTATTTTGAGGCTAAAGAGAAATAGCACTATAAAAATGGTATCAACAATTTTCATGACCGTTATAATCGTTGTATCGCCCTCGAAGGCAACTATGTTGAATAATAAAATCGAATTTTTCCAAAAAAATCTGTTTTACTTAGTTAGCCTACGAACTTTTCAGTCGTAGAAGAAAGGTTTGGTCCGACTTAATATTGCCCCTCTCATGTTTATTTTATAAATGATACCATTTGTCCCATGAAGGACATTTTTCTTGAAACATGATATTAATTCAGGACGGTGCCATTTTGCTTCACTTCTTTATCTGGTTTTTCTAGACAATTTTACATTAAATGTTGAAATAATGGTCATGCACCAGTAGCACTCGCCCCCACATCAGAATCAGTACATACATCCGTTCAATATATGATCGTTTTATTTCACAGTGGCGTTCAGCAAGCACAATTTCTTTGATATTCATAAATTAAGCTTCATATGTCATTTTCAGTAAAATGCAGCACATTCGCACTAATTTTGTTAAAGCAAACGTTTTTTTTTTTCTATATGGAACATCAGTAAATGCAGCAAACAAGTTCTTATAAAAACTCAACCGATTAAGGTATCGATTAATATGCATGATGAATTTCAAAGGGTTTTATCCATTTGTCGGCATTTTTGTATCTATAGTAAAAATAAGCGAGTACTTGAAAAATAAGCGATTTTTTTTATAATGTTACGCATTATGTTACCTTAGAAAATCCCTTCTGATCCGGAAGGATCACAAAATTTAAAAAAAAATAGACAAATGTAAAAATTCTAAATTCGAAAGTTCTCACATTAAATAAAAAGACAGCAGCAAATAATATTCATTTCATATAGCTGTCATTGTGCGATATAGCGTTAAAAAAAGAGGAAACATGTGCGATCCATCAAGAAGATATCCATGCTGGGACCCAATTCGACCATGCCAGCCCTGTTGTCACCCATGCATGGTAAGCTGCAGATTTTCTATCTCTGAATCTGATTTAATGGACGGCAGAACAATGTAGTTTATTTAGTATATAGGTCGTGTTCGCCGAATGTATCTAAATAAGGATATGTGGAGTACTTGGGATTGTTATAGGCGAAATGGCTTGCAGGATTTCACTCCCTGCCGATTAAATGTTGGAATACCAAGACGTTATGCACCGTTTTTATCTCCAGGCGTACCATTGCAACCTTGTATTTAAGGTTTCTATGAAAATCTGGAACTTGGTATTTTTGGAGATCCACTTTCGGTAGAACGTCATTGGTGTAAACACATTCAGGTGATAAAATCTTCAAGAACCTTTCACTACTTGTGGTTACTGATGATTTTTTCACTGGAATGAATTACAGCTACCACAGAGACTCTTAATATTTAATGTGCTATTTTGGAAGTAAATGTTTGGTTTTTATTTTCTATATCAAGTGTTTTTTTTTTCTAAAATGTGCTTTTGTGGGTGCTAGGTTTTTTTTTTAGGTGTAAAGTAACGTTCTGCCGTTTCTGTGAAGAGTTAAGTATTACGGTCGAATACGAATGTAACGTTTTTATGTAACAAATATTTTGCAATAAGGACAAGAAACTACACTGGCGTTTGCAACAGATTGCAGTGAAGAAAGCAGTACAAAAGAGAATCGAAAAAAGTCAGTGCTAGGTTTTAACCTTTTCTAGTCTTCGTATCCTGTGTTGTGTTTCTTGTAGGGGTTTTTATTTTCAGGAAGCGTGTCTCCTGGTCCTTAAGAGGACAAGGCGATCTCTTAAAATTTGACCGCTCCTGAAAATTTGTCCTACAAAAGGGGTCGTTGCCGTGCTTCCTCTGAGTTCAAAGGGAAGAGCAACGTCCTTTGATTCGGCCTTCGTCCTGATGTCTTCACTTGGTCTTCCGTGGGGGCCAGGTGATGCTTAGATATCCGTCGTCCATAAAAAATGAAAACACGTCTTGTTTCCTTTATGAATATGATATTATTATATTATTCAGGATTTTCCTGGGGTACTTCCTCCAGGGACTGTGAATTTAGACTGCGGCCCGGAGATCACTAAACTATTCCTTTATAAAGGAAAAGGAATCGAAAATTGTATCCCAAAGATACACATTTTCGTGCAACAATCTCGATCTTTTGGATATTTCGAGCGAGATGTTGTATTTACATAAGATAAGAAATCAATTTCTCGAATTCTTATGAAACTATCGCGCAGATGTGTGAATGTATCTGCTTTTGAGTTTTTGTTTGTTTAACTCAATGGAATTTTTGGGATAGAGATAACGATCTTTGAATTTCTGGATTTGGGTGATGCTGTGGAGCCAATGTAGAACAATAAACGAATATTAGATTCGTTTATTGCGAATTTGATTTTAATTCGAGATTTTGGATTTAATAATGCCGTGGCGGCAAATGTTAGGCAATAAACGAATGTTTGATTCGTTTATTGCGAATTTTGAATTATGTTGGGGTTTTTTCGGGTTTTGATAGGTTTATATGTTTTAGCGTATTATAGCTAGGATTTTGGATTAGGAATGGGGGAAAAAGGTGGTAGGGCTTTTTGGAGCACTACACCTGGATTCGAATTACGTTCATCGTTACCATCGCTAAACGCTATAAAATAACGTTGTGGCGAACGTACAAATTCCCCACAGGAAAAAGTCCAGACCAACTTGAGGTAACGCACTTACCTGGACAACATCACGTCCACAGACGCGGTCCCAAGCCCAGCGGGGGCCGCCAGTAACCCAACGTTGAGTCGACACCAGAAGGCAAGGAACTTAACGTCCCCAAAGCCTCTAAATACCGAGCTAAACGCTCCATACCTAAAACCTGCGACCTGAAACAAGGAGAAACATCCATGCATCCTTCGACGTGTGCAATCGCAAGCTAAGTGAATGCCAGCACCACAAGTCGGCAACCCTGAACATCTGCACGAGATGCAGGGAATTACAATTAAAACAATTAACCGACCAACGGACGTGGTGCGGTTGATCTAAACATTAGATCACCCAAATATTCACCGCAAACAAAGGAGCGCATTCCTTAGCCTCGTAAACACCCAGATGGCGCGAAAAACCAAGCACCACGTAACTCCAAACAATACTTTGTTTGGAGTTTTACGAAGGCCAGCTGCAATAAATAAATACGGCACAGCATTGCGCCGTTGCCACTGTCCGCCAAGCAGAAATGCATCAGCGGAATGTTTGTTTTTCACACCATGTGAAAAACTCTCTTGGATTTCAAATCCAATAGATACCAGCGGACTAGACGTCCAGGCGATCGTCAACACCAGATGGTCGACCTAACTAAGCAGCGTGGGAATAGAATCCACCGTCAACAACGACGGTGAAGCTTCCATATGTATGCGTGAGAATTTTCTCCTTACAGGAAATTGTGTCTGCACAACTGCAGATACGAAACACACAGATACTGGAAAAACAGTATCCGATAGGTTGAAAGAGGGGGAGTTTTATATCGAGCATCGGTACAGAAGGTCGTCACAGAGAAACCCTACGAGGAGGTCGGTCCGCGCCGCGCATATACTTCGCTACAGAAACAGGACGAGAAGGTTTGATTTTACGTACAGTGGTTTTAAGACGCGTTCAAGTGTATTCAGTCCTTGAATTTTCTGTTGTTACAACCGAACGAATGATATATATTTTTAAAATCGGACGTTTTTCGAAAAGAAATAGACAGTATATACGGGTAAAAATATCTTCTTGTAATAGTGGTGAACTAAAATAAATTAGACCAAAAGAAATCCAACGAAACGAAACGTTTGTGTGAGAAATACATGCGCTGGTTTACTATAGGCAGCTTAAACTAAGAGTTATCAACTGTACATGTTATACAATAAGTTAATTAATAAAGTGGTTGAATGAATCGAATGTGTACTTAGAAGCTAAAATTTTAAAACATACCTAACAATAAAATTATAAATAAAAGGAAATGTTCGCAGTGTTTTTATTGTGTAGTTGTGTTCTTTCAGTGTCGGTTGGTGAACAGGTTGTTCCTTCTGTTTGTGAACAGTGTTCGGTGGAACACTTCGACTAAGGCTAAATCCGCCAAAGTGGTGACCCCGACGCGATCTGAACACGCAGCATCCACTTCCCATAGTAAAGCAGAACTTCACACACGGTCACGACTTCCGCATAGAGCCCAGCCTCCGACGTTTTCTCGCTTCTCTCTCGTTCGTCCGTCGTCCGCATACGAGTCTGATCGTAACGAAGTTACTGCGGCGGGAGTGTGTAGCGATTCTAACAGATACACACAATTCACAAGCAAAAATAGTGAAGAACACCGAACGAAAAAAAAAAAAAAAATCGAATAAGAAAAATACATCAGAACCGTATACCAAGCGATAAAATAAAAATAATTCATACCAGTGGAATAAAGTCGAGTTTGGAAATGAAATTCTAAACTCGGTCAGTAGCCTGGTGTGTAACGCTTAGGTCAATTTTTTTTCGTGATTCGAGCTGTCATAGCGTCAGTTCGAATCACACGATCTTCTTCACTATTATTTAAAAACGCTATAACGTTCCTACATTTTATGCTGGGATCATTTTTGTTTTATCCTCTGCGCGATCATTCACCTTTGGACTCAATGCGGTCTATTGATCAGCAAACAATATGTAAACATAAAAAGAATTAGACCAAATGGACGTTGGGAAAAACTCGACTGGTGTTTGGCGAGATACTTGGTTTCATAGATATGAGAAACACATCAAAGTCCAGAAAAGTACATTCGGTCAGTTTGTCGCGAAGTCCACGGTTCGTACAGACGGTATTTATCCAAAAAGTAAAAATCATGGCATTATCGTCTGTTGCAAACGCAACATGAAAATACCTGGACATTATTTTAAATTGCCGTCGGCAAATGCATGTTATATGTATGACAAGGCCAAATTCAAAGCCACAAATAAAGTCCTGTCCCGGCAAATTGCACAATAGTCATATTATGTTTAGCTTAGAGCGTCTGCATAGGACCAGTAAGTTATACTATAAAATAAATACGCTAGAATTTAAGCATTTTTTGTCTAGCATATAATTTAGAATCTAAGAAAAAAACGGAAATAAGAAATGTTGGGAAAAATGAAAAAAAAAACAAGGCCGAATTCAAAAAGACGTGTGAAGCAACACGTGAAAAGTCGCACCTGCAGAAAATGCTATGTTTTTTTTTGTTGTATGTTCACAGAAAAGGAAAACAAAACACGAATGCCGATGCTCTTAGTCGCATAACGTCAACTACCCCGGACGCCCCTACCAAAAGTAACATCCTCGTTACTACACGAAGCAAAGAAAAAGCTGGAAAAGACCCAGACACAGATATAGGAGGAACGAACTGGATCTATCCACGCAGGAAAAAAACTGGGGTTACGTATAATAATTCTCCCTTTGATAGATTCACTGGAAGAAAAAACCCTGGCTGAAAGTATTCAAAACTTCACCAAACCAGGAGTAGGAGAAATTACGCTTTACGAACAAGACAAGTTATGGGCCATCACATCGCCATTGCCTTTTAGAAACTCAAAGGCCCAGGAAACCGGCAAGAAGGAAGTGTGTCTAGTCCAGAAACTCGTCTCTATCGGAATCTCAATTCCCACAATAGACAATGAATCCAAAATAGTCTTCAGGAAACTTGTAGAAGAAATATTCGCTGACCTGAAAATAAAAATACAAGTATTTTCTGATAAAAGGTGACTTGTAACCGACCCAGACGAAATACAGAAGCTCCTCCCAGAGTATCATAATTCGCCATTCGGGGGACACCAAGGAGCCACATTACCAGTCAGCTACAACGGAAACAAATACATGCTAACATTTCAGGCCGATTTGACCAATCTTCTGGAGCATACGCTCTACCTACCGCCGAAACTAAGGACGTAGCAAAGGTCTTCGTGGAAAACATCGTCTGCCAGCACGGCATACCTTTTTCTTTATTGACTAACCGAGGTACAAATTTTCTCAGCACACTCTTTAAGGACATCTGCTCCTTACGTAAAATGAAAAAACAAAATACAGCACTCTATCATCCACAAACAAACGGAGCATTAGAACGAAGTCATAGGACTTTGGCGGAATACCTCCGACATTACGTCAACCAAGATCCTCTTACTTGGGACACTTGGACACCATACGCAATGTTCGTATACAACATCACACCTCATAGCAGTACAGGCTATACGCCACACGAATTATTATATGGTTTCCCGGCTGAAATACCCACATCACTTAGACAAAACCCCAGTAGCATTTATAATTATGACCACTATGGCTATTGCACCGCAAGGGAAATACTTTTGGAAAAAAAAGAAAAATCAAAAGCATACTATGACCAGACACTGGGTCACAAAAAGTTTAATGTCGCTGACAAAGTACTATTGAAAAACCATTCAAGACCCAATAAATGAATCTCCTTGTGGAAAGACCCCTACGAAGTTATAAAGATCTTATCCGGGGAAAACACAATTTTAAAGATTGGAAAAGGTACACGTGTAGTTCACAATAACAATTTAAAACTATTCGTAGACTAAACCTCTTAGATTCGAGATATGAAAGAAATTTTTCCCAACACAACAAATCTTTATTTTAATCGAGCCTTTTGAAAAAAAAAAATAGAAATATATGTAAATCTATGTATGAAATATGAAAAAAAAGAAAACATTTTCTGAAATATATATGTATATTTGTGTGAATAAATGGAGCACAAAAAAAATGGAAAATACGTATGTTCAAATACCTGCAAATAAATAAAAACTAAACAGACATTTGTCAATTCCGTAAACAAACAAAAAAAAAAAAAGGAAAAACAAAAACAACACAAATTAAAAGAAAAAATGATTCTTTCTAATACCGTGTAAATAGCGTATCATCATCATCATCGGCACTACAACCGGGATTCGGTCTTGGCCTCATTTAGCAAGTCCTGAGGCTTGTGTAATTTTCCATAATTATTTGTTTTTTCCGGGCAAGGTCATTAATCTTGCTCCAGAGGCTCCCCGACGGCGAATCGAACCCCAGTCTCCCGCCTGACAGGCGGGTATACTAACCACTATACTATCGAGGAGCTGTAAATAGCATATACAACACGAAAAATCCCCAAAAGAAAAAATCAATATCTTAACAATAACAAAAATATGAAACCAATTATTATAATAAATAAGAAATAAAACAAAATGTACAAAACATACAATTTTATACACCAATATATATCAATCATCAATACCTATACGAGTATGTAATAATTCTTAACTAACCTAAATCATCAGAAAAGCAACGAATTAAGCTAACACTAAATGAAAAAAAAATTAAATAGTATGTTTAGCATTAAAATATAAATAATATATAATATGTTTAGCTTTAAAATATAAATAATATATAACAAAATGTTTAAATATCGTACATTAATACGAAGAAAAAAAACGCAACAAAATTCAAAACAACACTAAAACTACATATATACATTGTAATATAAAATGAAAAATAAATCCTACCTTACCAATAAATATAAATATTTTAATTCTCTATATTAACGAGAAAAAACGATACGAAATATTGTAAATCATCATCATCATCGGCACTACACCCGGAACCGGTCTTGGCCTTATTTAACAAGTAAGGCTTGTTAAATTTTCCATGATAATTTGTTTTTCTGGGCAAGGTCATTGTAAATAGTACCATTAATATATAATACTCAAAAAATGTTCAATGTAGAAACTTAAAATTTGCATGTATAGCTACAAGAGATAAAAAAAGAAAAAAAAAACAACCATTACACAATTATAGAAAAAAAAAATAAAAATAACATTCTTGTAACGAAGTCAGGATACCATCGCCTTCATCTTTTATCGCGTCCCTCCCAGAAAATTAATCTCTTACAGATAAATTTTTTCTTGAAGGAGGGGAGGATGTAGTGCTCCAAGAAGCCCTACCATTTCTCTCCCACAAACACATCTACCCACATACAAAAATCCAATAGAAAATTCCATTCATATCCCCAAATTAACATTGAATTCAATGTCAAGCAAATTGAACCAAACGTTCAATTGTCGAACATTGAATTCAATTCCAAAAATCCGAACACCACAATGCACATTTTTCACATACATTGTATGTACAACCAAACACGTGTCTAAACAAAAACATGTCTATTTGATCCGCCAGTACACAATTCAGGCAATCTATAGATCCTAATACATATCTCCACATCCCAGATGTTTTATGACTTGCTAATAGACACCGATTCCCAGATCCTAATTTCACACCGATTTCCCACGGAGCTCGTGTTACCCATCTGAAGTGCACGCAAACTCTTGTTTGCATTAGCCAGATGGATAACACAAACAAAACCCCAAAAAGGATCGGTGATAAGTGGCGATGCGTCCGGACTTCCAAAAAGATACAGGTAACAAAAGATACAGGCAGAGTCTGAATCAAGAATCGGAAGTCGAGGTTAAGAATTCAGAGGAGAAGGACGATTCAGTGTGTAACAATTAATTATAAGATAACTACAATTATTTATGGAACAAGTGAAAGCAAAATTCAAAGTGAAAGATAATAAAACTCAAGTTCTATGGAACATTAACTGCCTTTTTCTTTTAACGTTTTAACTTGCCTTCGAGTAGCAACACTGGTCGCGTTGGTCATCTGTCGTACCGTCTTCTCCGGGCGTATTTAGTGAATCAATCTAAATCTACCCCACAGGAACAACAATTATCAGGAATCCAAACAGGATTCCATCGTTTGTTTCTCTTCCTTCGTAATACGAGAAGCACGGAAACGAACCGTTGTAGCACACAACATATAATAAAATTTCAAAGATTAATCAATTCAGTTCTTAGAGACACTTCAATAGAAGAACACACTGATAATAACCAAAAAATCTTCAATAAGCGTAGAGAAAATAACTTAAAGATCACACTCACTTGCCGATCGTTCATGCAGACAGACGTATTCATCATGTGCTCATTCACGAATAAAATTGAAGGAAACAAAATTGAATCCGTAGATGTTAAGTCGTCGACGATGAATCGCATTCACATCGAACCTTGTGTGATATACCGCGAGAAGTTATAATCACAAAAAAAAAAAAAAAAAAAAACTATACAAACACGAGCAAACATGTGTAATTTTCGCTGGATGCCGTAGTCGAAATCTGTCTCCACAGATGCCAGACAACGATCCGAGCGCTACCCGGGAATATCTTTTGGAACGGAAGAGACGAGCCATCGAAACTCTTCGACCGCCACCAATATACATAAAAAATGTGACCAGTATAAAGGGAATAATTCTAATAGTAGAAAATGCCCTAGGACACCGCAACTTCACCACAAACACTAAAGGCTCCTCTGTCTCCATTGCAACAACAACTCTGGTTGATCACGAGAAAACCGTTAGAAAACTTGCGGAACTACAACACCAATTTTTCATCTTCCAACACCATCAGCTCAAACCAACAACGTTCATCATTAGGCACATTGACCCAACTTGGACCAACGAAGAGCTAGCGTCGGAGATCATCAGGATTTGCCCAGAGCTGAAAATCCACGGGCTGGACTATTTTCAAACTCCGTACATGCGGGAAAATAACATAAGGAACCTACGGATTATCCAAATCGCTCCAAGTGAAGACACCAACAAGCTCAAACAAATTAGGTACTTGTTTACGCATAAAATCAGCATCGAGGAGCCTCATAAACAAAACATCCTTCATTGCAAGAGATGCCAAGTCTCGGGACACTTTGCGGTGGCTTGCCACCTAAATATACGATGCGGCAGATGTGCCGAAGAACATCACCCAGGAGAATGTATGGTCAATCCACATGGTATGGAACCAGAAAAAATCCAAACCACAAACCCCGATGGATCCATTACTACTAAGGAAATCGCTGTAACGTGCTGTAACTGCGGAGGCCCACATCCAGCCAATTTCTCCCAGTGCCCTCACAAATTGAGAATTCTCCAAAGAAGAACAAAACCAGCAACCACCAACAAATCCGCACCAACCAAATCCACATCGCAGAACACATTACCACAACCTACAAGGCCAGGAACATCATATGCGGATGTCATCAAGAACAATCAAAACACGCTGACGTCAAACAACCCCAACTCCATTGGCCTCAACCTGGACATCATGGGCTACATCAAGAGTCTACAAACTATGCTTCCTACATTGAAGCATATGTCGGATATCGAAAAAAAAGGTCGGATTCTTTCACTTATAACCTCCCATATTCTTTCCCTCAATGTCTGAACTAACTATAGTCGCCCTCAATGCAGAGTCTATATACTCCAACATCCGTAAGCACCACTTACGGTTGTTTGTTAACACCTTCTCCCCAGACATCCTTCTCCTCTCAGAATCGTGGCTTAAGTCCAACTCCCGAGTATTTTTTTTTTTTTTTTTTTTAAACATTTTTTTATTTTCTTTCTATATTCTTAGTTTCTAAATTAAAGGCTAGACAAAAAATGCTTAAATTCTAGCTTAAATAGCTTATATAATAACTTACTGGTCCTTCGCAGACGCTCTAAGCTAAACATTACTTAATATTTGTATAATTTGCCTTTCGGCGACAGAACTTTGTGGCAATACTTATAATTATTTGAAAGACAAAGAAAAATTTGAAAAACTTTGTCAATTTTTTTTGTTTTTTTTTTTTTCTTAAAATTTAACTTACTTACTTACCTATTTTTTTTTTTTTTTTTTTTTTTTTTAATTTTATGTAAAATCACTTAGCTTAACTTAACTTAAATCTTATACTACCCTAATTCTAGAAAAGCTAAGTCTATGTAAGCTAGCTGATGATAGTGTGATTCTATACCGACTTTGGTATCCAGGTCTTTATATGCCATTCAACCACCAGAACTGTTGACGCTGTCTAATACTATCGTCCCGGTCTCTGTGGGAGATAGCCCTACTGAAGCGCAGGAGCTCTTCTTCGGTGCGCGTTACTTCCCGGTCGTAGCACAATCGCCCGTCTACGGATGATCTACTTACATGATAGATCAGCGGAATTCCGGATCTATCCTGTATAAGCCCTTTCATGTCCAAATCAAGGAACGCCTCTGGTGGAACAAAACCGTTGCGACGCACGTTCTCATAGTACAGGGTATTTGGATAATAAGCCCCGAAAATTAGGTCATTGGACGAGCATATTGCTCTCGCAATATGTCCTCTGATTAATTTAATCATAAAATTATCCACCCTATTTATGCAGGCTTCATTATATAAAGTCTCATTTGAGTAGTACTTTTTGTATTCCGATTCCGGTGTTCGATATAATCTGAGACAGGTTCTCAGACACTTCCTTTCGAACACCCGAATCTTTTCCATCAAATTTGGACCTATGTTAAACCATACTGGACAGCCATATATGAGCATTGGCCTGATTAGCGTCATGTAGCATATGACTTTTACCTTGCTGTCAAGTTGGCTACTGTGAAATAGCCTCCTTGTCATAGCAAAAGTTTTCCTCGCTTTGAGCAAAGCAGCCTCTACATGTCTGTTGAAATACAGATATTGGTCTAGCCAGATGCCCAGGTATTTAACTAAACTCTTGGTTTCCAGTTTATCTCCATGCGGTCCCACGATAACTAGCTTTCGCCAGTTTTTCCTTGTGTCGTACGTGGCTTTATATAATGGAGTTCTAAATAGGATGGCTTCACATTTCTGGAAGTTGATCTTAAGTTTCCAGTCATCGCAATAGCGCTGCACTTTGTTGAAGTCTCGCTGTATTAACCTATTTATGATCGCAACTTTCGGAGCTGTTCTGTAAATTATGAGATCGTCTGCGTACGCAATAGCCTGCGGAAGTGCATCTAATAAGTCGCTAATGTAAATGTTAAAAAGAATCGGAGAGAGTACCGCGCCCTGTTGCAAGCCATTCTTGATATTATACGTTTTATTAGAGGTCACATTACCACTTTTGACCACGAACCTCCTGTCCTTTAACATATCGTAAAGTACATATAGTAAAGGCTTATGTATGCCATGTCTGACCAGTTTGTAATACAACCCTTCGATCCAGTCGGTATCAAAGGCTTTTTCCAAGTCGATCAGACAGGCACCTGTGCATTGGTTCCTACATTTATTCCATTGTATGTCGGAGACCAGTTTAGCTGCGGCATGTGTGGTTTCATGACCCGCCCTAAAGCCAAACTGGTTATTTGGAATAATGCTATTGTCGTCTACCCATTTTAGCAGAGCTTTGTTAATGATTTTTTCAAATACTTTACTGATGCTTGGGAGTAAACTTATCGAACGCATGTTCATTGGGTTTGTACAGTCTTTGCCCTTTTTTGGGATGGGCTGAATGATAGCCGTTTTCCAACGCGCGGGATAATATGCATTATTCAACGCTTTGTTAAACAGGACCGTGTATATATCTATTGCCTTTGGGGGCAGGTTCTTGAGTACGATGTTAGGTACTCCATCTATTCCCACTGACTTTTTGCTTCTTAATGAGTCGAAGATACTCTGGATTCCTTCCCTTGTGATTAAAAGGCTATTAGCCCCACCATTGGCATTAATGTCAATTGACAGATTATCGTCACTGAATTCCGTAAAACCAGGATTCTCCGATTGCCAATGTGAAATTTCATTCCGGAGGTGCAGGTGATTCAGTCGAATTCTGTCCTCCAGGTCATGGTTTCGGTGAATGCTTTCATTCACCTTGTACATTTCCTGAAGGACAGCTCCCACAGCGTTCGCCTTCTCCAAAGGATCTTCGATCACGAAGAGCTCACTATTGAGGATAGCGTTCTCTGTATCTATGCCAATGTTGGTTAGCAGCTGCTTGTTTACCTCGGTACGTGGAATTTGGAGACACTGAATCTCGTTTTGATTATTTCTCCTGAATATTTTATTTATTTGTGGGAACATATTCGGGTTATTAGTTTTTATAGCTCGAATTCTGTTGTTCCAATACAAATTTGTTGCTAATCTATAATTAGCTTTAAGTAATTGTTGGAGGTTTTTTAATTGAGATTTCAGTGATATTATCTCCTGGTCTTGTCTGTCTGTAAACTGTCTTTGTAATTGTTTTAATTTCGATAGCAGTCTGCTCTTTTTCTTGTGGAGTGCGTTTATTGTTGCGTTTCTGTACATGTTAATGTGATCTGTAACTGTTGTTTTGGGAATTGTTTTGTCCATTGTTCGTTTTACGGTTTCGTCCATTTGTTGAATGTATTTGTCGATTTCGTCATTTGTCAGGTTTCTGTTTACTGGCAGATTAAAGTCATTCGAACAAAGTTCCCTTGTTAATGATCTGGTGAATCGCGGCCATCGCATTGCCCTGTAGTTATAGGGTTGCGGGATCACGAATTCCTCCAGATCTGCGAGCTCGTTCGGAAGCTCTATTACTGCCGTGAATGCACAGTGGTCGCTGTCGTATTCAATTGTCCGTAAACAGTTTGTGTTTCGTCTGTTGGTGTTAAGTAATCTCAGTCGTGAGTCGATTAGCAAGATATCTAAGAACGATCTACCTCTGGGGAACGATGGATATTTCGTAGCTAGCAGGTCAGTTCTATATTCAATATGATACTGATCTAACCAACCAGCCAACTGATTTCCTCTGGCATTAGATATATAATTTCCCCAATTTCTATGCTTGGCGTTCATATCTCCCCCTAGGATAAAGTAATTTTTGTCCAGGTGCAATTGTAAGCATCGAAAGAGTGTCTCGAGCTCAGCTATAAATAGGTTTTGTTGTTGCTCCTCAGGTGCGTAGACCGCAATCGCATACAAACCCCTTCCTTGCTGAAGGGGTATGCGGACGATACAGGCTTCCAGCACCCGGAACCTGCGCACTTCTCCACTATATATTACTTTATGATTGATCCCTTTTCTAATAAAGATTGCGACACCCCCCCCCCCCCCCTTGAGAGGAGTTAGGTCGATCTCTTCGTATAATATCGTAGTTTTTATGTCCTATCTTATGTCTCTGGTTTAACTTTGTTTCCCCCGCCAGAAGTACATCAGGTTGTTCCTCTTGCAACAGGTTAAAAAGATTGGCTCTTCTCTCAGTTCTTATTAGTGAATTTACATTCACGACAAGAGCTTTTATTGATGTTGTGGTTAGAGGGTTTATATCGACTTGTTATTTAGACTGGGCAAATGCGAGTAGATCTCGTTTATTTGGCTTTGTAGCTGTGTCATCTGTCTCTGCAGATTGAGCAGGATTGCGAACACGTCCGCTTGCGGTGTTGTTTCAGTCCGTGTGGGAGTATTTGTGGCTACCTGTGATGTAGCCTGATTTCGTGTTCTCCCACTCGAAGCAACTTGTGCGTACGACCGCTGCGATGTTACGGGCATTGTTGTAGTACGAGCTGGCTCTGTGTTTTTTTGCCGGGTCACACTTCTTGTCATTATGACTCGGAATTTAGGACATCCTCGATAGTTAGCGGGGTGTCCCTCATTCCGACACACTGCGCACTTTAGAAGGGCTTTGTCTTCTACCCTTTCTTTTCCCAGAGGGCATTCTTCTGCCTTATGGTCCTT
Source organism: Microdon myrmicae (assembly GCA_963931805.1). Lineage (NCBI taxonomy): Eukaryota > Metazoa > Arthropoda > Insecta > Diptera > Syrphidae > Microdon > Microdon myrmicae. The sequence continues at coordinate 99,414,886 of OZ007496.1, forward strand.
TCCGCATTTTACGCAACGGCGCTGCATTTCACAGTTAGCCGCCGAGTGACCAAACCTTTGGCAACGTACACATTGCAGGATGTCTCTGCCTTTTTTTAATTTGTCCCATGTGACCATTTGATGATCCAAGACTGTAATTTTTCTTAGACCACCAATCCTACTGTTGGGTGTTAATTGCACCAAAAAGAAGGGTAGCTTGCGGTTTTCCCTTCTTGCCTTGGGTGTGGTGAATGGTTTTACCGCGGTAAACTCGAGATCTTCGTGCTTCAGGTTTTGAAGCATTTCGAGCAGAGCCTCCGGTCCCATTTCAGGGTCGACACCCCTCAATAGAACCGTTACGCTCTTCGTTTGTTTCGGCGTGAACGATTAAATTCCGCGGTGGCTCTTTTTAAGACCTCTTTAATTTTGTCGTGGTCTGCCACCGTATATGTTTGAATGGCGTGCCTGTTACCCGTCAGTCTTTTAACTGCAAAATTGTTACCTATGGCTAGCTTACAAAGACTTACCAATTCCTTACAGTCAACATCTATGGTGTTGATTGGTGGCATCTTTATTTTTCCGCTCCAACTCCCGAGTATCCATCCCCAATTATACATTTATTTCAAACCCAAGAACTACTGGATCCCATGGAGGTACCGGCATCCTAATAATTAACAAACTTCAATTCACCGAAATCAGGCTCGCCAATGTTTTCAATATTGAATACACGGCAGTTAAACTTTTTTGTGAAAACAAAAAAGTAATCATATTAACATCCGTTTACATCCACCCAACACGAGAACCAGACTTCCCTGACTCTGACATATTTCAAATAATCAGACAGTCTCTCCCCGCACCATTCATAATCGGCGGCGACTGGAACGCTCGACATACAGCATTCAACGACATAAAGAATAACAAATACGGCTGCCAACTTTTGGACCTCCTCTCATCTCACCCATATACGTATATCGACAGTCCACTGCAGCCAACTCGTGTCACCAACTCGACGCGGTCAACAATTGACTTGTTTCTCAAGTCGGCTGATGTCTACTCAACGAGCCCCCCCACAGTATCCTTCCACTTTCCCTCTGATCATGGTTCCGTTCACACTTGGATCAAAGTTCCCTCCTTCGAACTGCTCTACTCACACAGTCCCGAACTGCTCCAAGACTAACTGGAAAAAGGTCAATAGAGACGTCGCCGGAAGGTTTTCTAACTTGCAAATCCCCGAATCTTCTAACCTAATCCCTGCTGATATCGATCGAGCAGCCCTAAAAATTGAGCAGACACTCAAGGATGCCCTCACCAGCAATACACCCACCACCATCCCTCATAATCATCTAGGAAAACCTTTACCCAGCTTCCTAATTAAATTGCTGCGTCTCAAAAAACAAATCCGCCGAAAACTTCATATAACATTCTGACCCTTTATTAAAAGTCAGATCCAACTCCTGACCACCTTAATAAATGAACATTTAAAAAAGTTCGCGGATCAGACTTATACCTCTACACTTAACAATATTAAACCCAATCGTGATCTCTTCAAAAACATCAACCGACTAACTGGTCGGAAGTTTAAACCGCGAATCGATCACCTCATCAACCCATTCAACAATAATCTTATCCAATCCGACACGGATATAGCCAATTGCCTCGCTGATCACTTCTCAAAAATCCATCAACAAAATTATTCCCTCTCGGTCCCTAATTTTCGAAATACTGTCAACGAATATATTTCACACAGATAACCCGCATCTTATACTCCTTTCATCAGAGAATTTAACGACACAAACAAGGCGTCACATCTTTCAGACACCACCACATTTTTAACCACAGATGAACACATCAAGTTCATAAAATCACGACCCAACAAAAAATCTACCGGTATAGATGGAATACCACACCTTCTATTTAAAAGACTTCACCCGCCAAATCTACTTCCCATTCTAGTCCTTCTTAACCATATTATAAATGCTTCACATTTCCCAGAGAACTGGAAAAATGCGGTAGTAATTGAACACCCTAAACAAAATATTGGAATGTAAGATTTACCAAAACCTTCTCTCGTTTGCCAGTGATAACGCTCTCATCCCTAATTCTCAGTTTGGCTTTCGTGAGCGACACTCCACTTGCCATGCGCTACTAAAACTTACACACTATGTCACAACTGGTCTAGAAAACCAATGCCCTACCGTATGCATATCTCTCGATATCTCCAAAGCATTTGATTGTGTCTGGATCTCAGGACTTCTTTATAAGCTGCACTGCTTATTTGGTCTGGATTCCAACATCGCAAAGCTCCTAGCATCTTATCTTTCTGGGAGGAAATTCATGGTCAGAATAAATTCTTCCCTCTCACAAACTCACAACATAACCGCAGGAGTTCCCCAAGGATCCATTCTTGTACCACTTTTATATCTTCTATACACATCCGATATTCCCCAACCTCCACATAGTGTTGTAATGCTAAATTATGCTGACGATACTTTAATCTACTCTAGCAGTAGATTTGTCAAAGCGGCAAGAAACCGCGTTAACAACTTCCTCCCGCTCATCTCAGCATATTTTAACAAATGGAAAATTCGCCTCAACCCAACCAAAACCCAGCTAACAGTGTTTAAGGGCAAAAACGCTCACTGCACAAACAACACTAAACGGTGCCACAACAAAATTAAACTAAATCTTAATAACACCCTCATAAAACCTTCCAAAACCCTAATATATTTGGGAGTAACCCTTTCCAACAACTGGTCATTTTCAACCCACATCAAAAATTCTCTTCAAAATGCCTCAATACAGCTTAACCTGTGCAGACGAGTGTTATGGAAACCTAAAGGCCTCTCTCTTAAGGTCAAACAGCTCATCTACAAACAGATAATCAGACCTACTCTGACATACGCCTGCCCATTATGGTACCACATTGTAATGTAATGTATGGATTCTTTGGGAGATGATGTATAGCTGAACCACTGATTTCCAGGTGTTGGGAAAATCCATTCAACGCCGATTTCGGGGGTTCATATCCCAGCAGTTGTGTGGCCTAGCAACAAGCGTAAGTGGCTCCCGGATTGCATACGCCGTAATTCCCCGGTGGCGGTTACTCGGTCAACGGTGCTTGATTTAGCAACTGGATGCAGCGTAACGGCCCGTTACGTGCAGTTGGCAGTCACCCGATTCGGTAACGGGGCGACCACGGTAAACCTCCTGGACGAATTCCTGGAATCACTTTGGCCTCGTTAATTACTTACTCCAACAAGGGGACACCTCCTCTTTCACTCGTGCTGCATGCGCCTCCTTTTCCAGCAAAGATCACAAAGGAAAACAATCGGGATATTCATCTAACAAGGGAGTCTCGCTTAGACGTATTTATTTGAACACTTCGAACATTATCATTAAACATTAACTTCAACTTTCAATCTTAAATAAACTTTTTCTTTTTAAGGGAGCGCAACACATTTTCAACAAGTCAGACGAAAGAACAAAAGAAAAACGTGAAAAAATAAAATAATTCGTTTCATGCGACTGAACTTAACATGCTCTTTCTTCGAGGAGATCAGATCTTATCTCTCTTCGTTGTCAAAACGTCAACAACGGAATTCCGAACAAAAGGTTAACCCTCCATCTCTCTCGCTCTCCACTCACGTCCACTTCGAAAAACAAATTCGAACTCGAAGAACTGCACGATCCACACCCGAATCAGGGTGGGTTCAGAAACTCACTTCAGGATCGTACAATTCTTCCACCACCTTACCATCATACTATGTTAAAACAAAAGTATTAAATTCAATTATTATTATATTTACTAAATGCAAATTATTAAATGATGGTGGTGGCCGACGTACGTAACACACCTCCCCCCTCCACAAGACCGCGTGGCATTCTTAGGAGAGGAATGTCACGCCGGAGAGTGGACGGTGGAGAGCAAACAACCAAACAATTAACAAACCAATCAACAAATAAATAAATAACTAAATATGCTTAGGTGTTAAGGTTAGTAAGGATTTTCCATCTATTTAGTACTACCTATATATTAGGGTTAGTGAAACAAAATAAATAATGCTTAAGTGCTAATGTTAGTACGTTTTAAGCTACCTATATACTAGGGTTAGTAAAAATAAATAAATAAATAAATAAATTAACTAGTCTACATGCTTAAGTGCTAATGTTAGTAGGGATTATACTACTTATATATGAGGGTTAGTACAAATAAATAAATAAATAAATAAATTAACTAACACGTAGTTATTAATATAAGAGGGGGGGGAACAACAGATTAGCGCTCCACAAAACCAATGACAACACAAACGCCCGCGGCGGGTCCGACACCCAATCCGATGGTCCGACCAAAAGCTCGACCGCCCACACGATCCGGTTAGGACTCCCCCGCCAAGGCGGGGTGATCCCCTCTCGTTCAACCACTCCAAAATGTCACCCGGCCGGCGAAAACGTCCCGCTCTCATGTATTTAATTTAATCCTCCTCTTTTGGACTCGGTACTTGCCTCGGTCCATGGGTTGGTAGATCGGGGGGTTTGTCCCGTTTCGACGGCAAAACCTACCATCACCCGACATTATAGTGCGCTTTCGCACTTTCATATATGCGATCCAACCCCCAGCACTGGGGTTTGCCTCTGCAGTCTTCGCTGGGACTGCGCCTGCAGCATTAGGCCTGGCCTTAAAGACTTTTCGTCAGACTCTCAAGATGGTATCCCTCGACGAACGTCCTTTACAAGGACGAGGATTCCGGAGGGTAACCAGAGTCTGGCCAGCTAGGATCAGGGGCTCCAAGTTATAGGAAGGCTTATCCTTCCCTTATTTGTTCGTTTATATAGAACGTGGTCTATAACTATATGTTACTAACGCCCACTGTTTGGGGTTCATCCAGATGACCACGTGGGTAGCACGTGGTTGAACAGCTTTTCGCAGCCCTCCCCTGTATGGGTAGGGTCTCCGGGCGAGTACCTGCCGCAGTATCGACCTTAACAGGTCCCTTTGGCACGTCTCCCCGTTTGGCTGCCACATGTTCAACCCTTCCCGTCCCATAGTTGACAAATTGAATGGAGAATGGCACGGGATTTACGGTCGTTCGGGGAAAAACCAAACAACCACCCGGCCCGTCTACCTTACAATTCCGAGACAGGAAGTCGTACCCCAACAATCCGTCTTCCTCCAAACCCGGCAAGGAGTCTACTATTTGGAAACTGCAGGGAATCTCATGGTGCAACTTGAAATTCCCAGTGCAACATCCCCTCGACTTACCTTTGACAAACAGCGCTTGGAGCGTTGTAGATTTATGCACATCCATGCCATATCTAGGATGGAGTGCCTTCAGCTTCAACAGGCTGATCTCAGCGCCGGTGTCCACGATTAGGCGCGTAGGGTTCCTGCGGCCAATGTCTAGAGGGAGAGCGACAATCGGGACTCGAGTCGGCGAAAGCTGAGAACAGTTGGAGCTGGGTTTCGTTTTTAGTGCGGTCGGGTAGGATCTTGCCGACCCGACCTTGGGGAGTTTCCCGAACTCTCCCATTTCGCCTTATGTCGACACTCTGCCGCCTTGTGAGTGTGTCGACCGCAAAACTCGCACAATGTTCCGCTCCTCCGTTCAGGAATATTCCGCTCGGGAGTCCCACTGGACTCCGAACTAGCGGAACTGGAGCTATTCTTTCTGCCCACTTTGGGCCCAATGCGCCGGGGCTGCCATTCCCGGCTCCCCGCGCTGCCTGATGCGGCGTCATGTCTCGCATCCGCCCTTGAGGATTTCGAATCCATGGAGTCAGGTCGCTTACCGCCACCGCTCGACACGGACAATCGTCGCCCATCATCTCCGCCTGCTTTCCGGGAATCCTTACTCTCCGCGCTACCATTACCGGTGCTTCGATTTCGCCGACGCTGCCTCCGACGCCCTCTGCGCCGATTTCTCGCGCTTGCCCCAGTCTCCACACGGGTGTCTTGTTCTCGGCTCGCAACAGGTGCTGTTCCGGCGTGCCGCTTATGGGGAGAACCCTGGGAATGCTGTTGTTTTTCCCACCTTTGCCTGTATTCGCACCCGCGCAAGCTATGACCCTGTCGGCCACAAAACTCGCAACAGCACCGGACGCTGAATACTCTGGGGCCTGATGTCGCCGGCCCGCCGCCCGTAGACGGGGGCTGCGGCTCTGGTAGGGCTCTCCGCTGAAACTGTGGTCGCTGATAAGGCGGTTCCTGCCGTGCGAATCCGCCCTGCTGACCTCTACCCCTGTATGTGGTCTGGGGACCGCGCGTCCTCGTCGGACGATCCGGGCAGTCCACTATATCGTGGCCATACCGCCAACACTCGCGACAGAAGGGAGTGTTTCGTCTCCTCAGGCACTCGTCGTACACGTGACCCCTCACTTTGCAGAAACTGCATGTTGTCTGGGATTCCAGGGGGCGAGCCGATCGACCAACCGAATCCCGGACCGGATTGTCCCGACCCGATCGATCTCCCGGCACATACGCCCCTCGAGCCAAACCCTGCGACCCTTCACTCCGACTCGAGGAAGGCACGGTATTTGACCACGCTCCCTCGCCAGAGGAGGCCGGAGCATAGGCACCAGCATCCCGTCTATAATTGAGAGGCCCGCACGACTGCTCCCGAACGAAATCACCCTCTCCCCGCCGACGACTATCAGGCTCTTCGGCCGGCAACACGAATGACACCGCCCGGGGATTTAAATTCGACAACACCGGCGCCGGCGCCGCGGCGTAATCCCTAGAAGTGGAGGATGTGTTTTCTAAAAGGGTCGAGCAACTTCCCGGTCCCGACTCCAATGTTTCCGACGCTCGCTCGGCGATTCCGTGCCGCGCATCCACAAACAGGTCGTCCTGCCTCAGCATTTCCCTTCGAGCTCGCTCGAATCCGGTTAGGTGGTCCACCAGGCTACGAAAAGGGACATTACCCAACGTGAGGAGGAAGTGTTTTAGTCCTTCCTCCCTCAGACCCCTCACCAACACCGGTTTGGCCATGCCCTCAAGCTGGCTGGCGAAGACGGACCTACCCTGGCGACCATAAAAGCGCTCAGCTGCCTCCTCGCACCGTACCACGGCCCGCTTCACCCGGGAAACGAAACCTGTGGCATCCTCGGAAGGAAGTTGTCGCATTTTGGAAAGTTGTGCGCACAACTCCTCATACGACACCCGGGGTTCGTAGGCCTCTCTAAGACGCTGTTCCGCTTCAAGGAATGTCGTGGGTGGTCTCTCCTCGAACATCCGATAGGCCTCGCCGCTCAGCCTAGAGGGCAGCCACCGGAGGAAGGTATGTTCCTCCTCCACCGCCAGCCCATCCAAGGTCCTTCTACAGCCCTTGAGAAACGAAGAGAGTCTCTCGGCCGTATCCGGTCCTTCCTGTCCCGAAAACATGGGGACTGCCTTCGACACCAGGTCGAAAACCCTATCTGTGCCCAACATGGTCCGTACAGGACATGGTTGTGGGCCCAGTTTAAAATACGAGGGCATCGGCGTGTCCTCCATGCTCCCGACAGGCTGCTTACCGACGGTGGGAGGGGGGCGCGCCGGCGATCGGTCTTCCACAAACTCGTCCCTCGAATCGTGAAATGCCTCCGGATCCACCTCGTCAACCGGCGGCTCGGGAAATGCCTCGGGTCGTGCCCGGGCAGGAGTGCCCTCCCGGACATCTCTCTGACGTTGCCTTGTTTGCATTGCTAGGCCGTCTAACAAACTCAAAATTTCACGCTGTTAAACCCGGAACCCCGACAAGACCTGTGGCCAACAGTAAACCCGGGAAAAACAACGGTCCAACAGAAACACAACAACAAACACAACTCGTCCAACGAGAGAACCAACCCGAACGCGACAGAACCAATCAGCACACGAGCCGACCGTATATCGGATACAAGCCCACAACGTCCGAGCAGATCAGTGCTTCACCCCGAAATCTCCGATCGTTAAAAGTCACACACGGAACGAGGGGGCGCGAAAAACGACAATGGACACAACCCCCACAACAGACAAACAACCACTCCTAAAGGGGACAACCACTCCTCTCGCAGCTACAAAACTACAGACCGCGCAAAGAACCTCACAACACAAACAGCAACCACACTCACCGAGAAGAGAGAGAGAAAGGGGGAAGGAAATAAAATTTAGGCACAAGAAGAGAAGAAAAAAAAATCAAACGTGTCTCTTGTCGTGTACAAGAACAAAATCTAAACGCGCAGTCCAAAAAGAAAGAAGAAAAGCTCAATCACAATTCCAAAAAAAAAAAAAAAATATACCAGATTAAGCCAGTGCTACAAATAAATGGTTATCACATACACAAATAAATAAATAAATAAATAAATAAATAAATAAACAAATAATAGCACCAATCAATTTTCAAAAATAAAGAAAAGAGAGAAAAAAAAGAAAAGAGAGAAAAAAAAAATTAAATGCATATATATACATATATGTTTCTGCTCTGCCTGCAACTCCGCAAGTTCACTCCAACTGATACGTTGGCTGTCTCTTCCGTTTCAAAAATGAACAAAACCATAACCTTTGGGGACGCACTCTTCATCTACCGCGACCTCGCAGCTCAATATTTTCCCAATGCGATGGGGCACCTGTATCGACTATTCTGTGCAGACAAAATAACTCCGATCGCCTCACTGAGCCGTAAAGCCAAATCAGCAACCCTGCCGCGGTCCGTCCGGAAGGTCTGTCCAGTCTTTAACATTAACTCCAATTTGTGACGTGTTTTGCGACCTGAGATGCACAGGTTTCTCCTGGATTTGGGCTTTTCAAGCACTTACGAGTTTGACTCAGGCTTCCTCAAATCCTGTCCGCAGCGCCAGTGTAATGTAATGTATGGATTCTTTGGGAGATGATGTATAGCTGAACCACTGATTTCCAGGTGTTGGGAAAATCCATTCAACGCCGATTTCGGGGGTTCATATCCCAGCAGTTGTGTGGCCTAGCAACAAGCGTAAGTGGCTCCCGGATTGCATACGCCGTAATTCCCCGGTGGCGGTTACTCGGTCAACGGTGCTTGATTTAGCAACTGGATGCAGCGTAACGGCCCGTTACGTGCAGTTGGCAGTCACCCGATTCGGTAACGGGGCGACCACGGTAAACCTCCTGGACGAATTCCTGGAATCACTTTGGCCTCGTTAATTACTTACTCCAACAAGGGGACACCTCCTCTTTCACTCGTGCTGCATGCGCCTCCTTTTCCAGCAAAGATCACAAAGGAAAACAATCGGGATATTCATCTAACAAGGGAGTCTCGCTTAGACGTATTTATTTGAACACTTCGAACATTATCATTAAACATTAACTTCAACTTTCAATCTTAAATAAACTTTTTCTTTTTAAGGGAGCGCAACACATTTTCAACAAGTCAGACGAAAGAACAAAAGAAAAACGTGAAAAAATAAAATAATTCGTTTCATGCGACTGAACTTAACATGCTCTTTCTTCGAGGAGATCAGATCTTATCTCTCTTCGTTGTCAAAACGTCAACAACGGAATTCCGAACAAAAGGTTAACCCTCCATCTCTCTCGCTCTCCACTCACGTCCACTTCGAAAAACAAATTCGAACTCGAAGAACTGCACGATCCACACCCGAATCAGGGTGGGTTCAGAAACTCACTTCAGGATCGTACAATTCTTCCACCACCTTACCATCATACTATGTTAAAACAAAAGTATTAAATTCAATTATTATTATATTTACTAAATGCAAATTATTAAATGATGGTGGTGGCCGACGTACGTAACAACATCTCACCATCCCCAATGGAGAAATTACGAGTGTTTGAACGAAAATGTTTCCGGTTTATCACTGGCTTACACCGCAAAACCAACTCATATAGATACCATTGTAACAACGACCTTTACAACACCGCAGGCATCGAACGACTGGATATAGAAAACCTTCCTAACAATCCCAACCCGATAATAACGGACCTACCATCACCCTGCTCCAATACGGGAGCTCACTACCGTAACTGTCTCCAAATCAGGAGCCTCTTCGCCGCAGGCAGGCTGGTTAACGATCTAAACGAGATTGTCTACCACAACACCGAACTGGCACCCAATCATTTCAAATACAGCAACATCCAACTATTCTCCAAGATCCTTACCTTTAACACAGAACCGAATGGCTCTCCCCTCCCTTCAAGAACATACCTGATCCTATCCCTTACTACCCGCAATCACAACAAGAAATCCCACATCCATAACTAAAAATTGTAAATATTATTTTTAAGTCAAATTTGAATTGTCACTATCATTGCAATATCAACTATTGTAAATTGTATATATAATTAGATTAAATTATGTTAAGTAATTTTAAGTAGACTAAGTTAAAATAAACAGAGTTCCTGGTTTTTTTCTGACCTTTTCTAGGAAAAACAAAATTACCAATATATATAATTCCCATTAAATCTTAAGCACATATAAAAAGAATTGTTTGAAAAATGTTAACAAATAACATGTAAACGCTTAATATGAGTAAAGTAGAACACATTCAAAAGTTCAAAATATCTGAAACCTAAAAACAAATAAAGTCTTTCCTAGGAATGACTGAATATTACAGAAAATTTATCAAGGACTATGCTAAAGTAGCCCGCGGATTGACCAAATACCTAAAGAAGGACACGAAAGTGAATAAAAGTGATCCACAATATATAGATTCCTTCCAAAAACTTAAAATATTGCTCACTAATGCACCAATACTCAAATACCCGGACTTTAATAAGAGATTCAAACTTTTAACAGACGCTAGCGATTTTGATCTAGGCGCAGTCCTTACACAGGACGATTTCCCATTAAGTTTTGCCAGCAGAACCCTAAACGACCACGAGAGAAAATACTCTACTATGGAAAAAGACCTGCTCGCTATCATCTGGCCAGTCAACTACTTTCGTCCATACATTTATGGTAGAACCTTTGATCTTCTAACCGATCACCAGCCTCTTAAATGGTTACAAAGCAAACACAAAGGAAGGGACATTAATCACAGATTACAACGTTGGTTACTTAAACTTGGAGAATATGACATCAACATTGATTATATTAAAGGATCACAAAACAAGGTAGCAGATTTCAAGTCCAGAATAAATGCCGATACCGGAGAAATAAATATTTTAAATGTAGAAGCTAACAATGATAACATGAGCACAAATGCGACAATACATTCACAACAGGAAGAACAAAACGATCATTTTCCTATATTAGAGACAGCTGTTAATAGATTCTCCACACAATAATTATAATATATATTAAAACAAAGGAAATCGAAGTGACCAATAACAAACCTAAGATCTACATTAGCTATAAGGCTACCACACATATGCACGACTTTTGTTCATTTACTATAAGGGTAGGTTGTCATGTAGAGCACCAAAATGACCTGTTTTTCATGAATTTTCTCCGCAAAGACGGAAGCAAATATCAATCTTAAATTTTGTACACATATTTATTCAGTATTTAGGTATACATAAAAATGTTGTTTATTGAAAAATATTAAAAACAGTCAATTTAATAGATGGCACAGGGTGATGATTCGAAGAAAAGATATCTGTTACGGGAATGTTTGGAGTTGTCCCCTGTTCCCACCAGAAAATGTTGTAGTAGTGTTTGGAGTTGTCCACTGTTCCCTTGACGAGAGGAACCCAATGAAAAAGGTAGCGAGGAACCACAAAAACCAAAGTCCGAGATTTTTACTCCAGGAACCACAAAATCCAAAGTCTGAGATCTTTTTCCTTGAGATTAACTTTTATTTCTTTTATTATTTATTGGGAACTCCGATGACGTGGGCGCAATGAAGGTTGGTTGCAGACTGACTCAGTGGGCATAACTGCCAATTCAAAAAAGGGACGCTATGACCTCATCGTTGGTGACAATCGGCCAGCTGGTGCCGCGCAACTGGTATACACTGCGAATGTACTAGATTTCTCCAGCGCATCCCAGCATATTCAATTGCCAATCCGCAACATATCCAATCGCTCTCCATCGTAGCTCTGTTTGCAATCGTCTGTAATCATGCAACAAAAAGCTTTTTCAAATGATATATCTGCCGGAGTCTGAATAATATTAAAAAAAAAATCGAAAATAAACAAAATGGCGACATGCAAACTTTAGTACCGATTTTCGCAGTTTTTTGCTCTTTAATGGTGAATAGAAAAAAATGTATGAACAAATTATCTACATTTATATTCAGGCTCCAATAAAATTATTTTACTTTAAAATAAAAAAAGTACGATCCATTGAGTAGCTTTTGAGATATTGTGGACACCAATGTGAAATCAAAAATGGTTTCAAAATGCTCTACGAGGGTGTGGTGAAATGTTTCCGGCCGATCTAGAGATGATGCAAGCAGGTCTGATAATTATATCAGGTTCTATAATATTATCTCACATTGGATTGTATATAAATTTGCAGGTCGATTGCTCAGTTAGTATATATTTGAGAGCCTGTAGCGGTTCTACGAACCATACAACTCCTTACAGGTGGGTTATCCTTTCCGCCAAGGAACTCTACTCACCTTTCGCAGCACACGTGTCCACAGACACGTGGCCCAATAGTCATTACCATACCTGTAATAAAGGCTATATGAAATTGCAACAACGTTGAACCCGATAGCAAAAACCAAGGAACTTAACGTTCAAAAGCTTCCAATATCGAGTTCCACGCATCCATACATGGTATTCTACCCTAATTCAAAACGACAGCTAAGGCATCCCATCTAAGCAATGCGTCAAATGCAGCAAGCATCGCATACAGGTCATCAAAAGCCCATCCTAAACAACAACGCGATGTTTCCAAAGAAATACCATTTTCGGTAAATAGACCGAACAACGGATACATACGCTGGTAGTTAAATGCAATTAGCACCTAAACCAGGCACACTTGCGCAAACAAACAATTCGTTGCGCCGCTGATTAGCAGGCGAACAATCATAAATGCATAACACTATCCCTGATAGGTGTTTATGATGGAAAAGGCAAACAAAGCCTTACATCCCATAATCCGTGTACGCATTCGAAACGCAGGCGATCCTTTTCCTCATGCCAGATGTGTTGGATAAACAAACCAGCGAGTGATCGGAGAATAAGCGGCGGCATCCGATCAACGGACAGAGGAGAACAGGATTTCGATCACCACCACAATGGTGATAATGATGATTACGATGAAAAACCTTCCTTTACAGATACGATGGGAAATTTCGCTTCACCGATACGATAGGAAATTCTGTTTCACAGATACGTTGGGAAAATTTCCCTTACGATGGGGGATACGAATTCAGTAGTCGAATTAGAGATTAGTCTTTATCGAGGAGTATACTTCGAGCATCCGTCACGTGAGTACAGTTACAGAACCCCGCCGAGGAGGTCAGTCCGCGCCAAGCTAATAGTCGACGGGAAGCTACGAAAACAGTAAGACACGAATGTACTTTTAGATGTCGGTAAAATGTTTGACGATCGCACGTTCACGCTGTAAATACGGTTCGGAATTCAGAAACGGAAAAGTGCAAGAAATCGATAAATTCGCAATAAAAAAAAACTATCTCGAATACAAACCATACCTAACAACCAAAAGAATCTTTAATACTTTTCGTGTCATCAAAAGTGAATGTGCGCCGGATTAAGTGTGATTCGATTTGTTTTCGTATTTGCTATCGCCTACAATGTGTTTTTAGATACGATAAGAACATTCTGTTCCCATAAATTACTCGTCACTTATTTCATAAGAAAAACAGCGAAACTTATAACATTCAAAACAATAATAGACAACAACAATTAAATAAAAATTCAAAAACAATTTTCTTGGTGTTTCATTTGTAACCACTAAGTGTGTGTATGTTTTCTCTGCGGCAAGCAGTGTTCGGCGGAACACTCCACCATCATTACCATCGATAGTTTGTAAAACCGCCAAAAGCCTACTAAACAAGAAACTCGAATTGAAAAATAAAGGACTTCACTTGACTTCGTTATGCTGTAACTTTTTTGTAAAATAATTTTTGGAAAAACGGTTTAGGCAACTTATTCTCCACACTATAAGCGATCCAAAAATTAAGAAAAAAATTTTTTTTTAAACTTCTTGAATAGTAATCGGCAACTTATTTTAAATACCAGCACGTGCAATTTTGTTCGCCACAGCAAACTTGAGACTGATGGTATAAACCAGCACGCACTATTAATACCGCCTGGGTTAACTAGTTGTTGTAAAAATAGTGGTTGACAGATTCCACTTGGCGTCATGGTTAAGACCAGTAGAACAAACTTGGTTTTTTTTTTTTTTTTTTTTTAAACCACATTTATTTTCCTAATTCTTTTTACATGTATAATATTAGGGGTAAATGTTAAACCCTTAAATCACAGTCCTTAAATTAACTTACTGGCTCTATGCGAGCTCTCTAAATTACACATTACAAATCAATTTTTGTTTATGTCTTTCGGCGTACATCTTTTTTTTTTATATATATATATGAAATAGGTAAAATATTAGAGGCACTCCTCGTTTACATCTATATGTATACACTATTATATATATATATATATATATATATATATATATATATATATATATATATATATATATATATATATATTTTTTTTTTTTTTTTTTTTTTTTTTTTTTTTTTTTTTATTAGACTTCTCTCGGGTCTAATTTGGGATTTATATAGGAGAAGAAGTTGGGCCGGAGTAAAATATTTCTTGGCTCTAAAAAGATAACTCAGTTTTCCTGAGGCTGATCTGGCGATACCCGATACGTGTTTATGCCATGATACATTCCCACAGACCGTGACGCCGAGTAATTTCAAACTTTCCCCAGCCTCGAGGGCATGGCCATTCATCATCAGCTGTGGAACCGATGATCCAGTTTTCTTTGTGAATGTTGTATACTGGGTCTTCGTTGCGTTGAAGTCGACAAGATTGGCCTTTCCCCACTGCAGGACTTTATCCAGATCCCGATTCAGAGAGTCAATCTGTCTACATCTCAGCTGGTGCGACGTTGATGCACCAATCGGCCGATCACTCGAAAAGGAGGAAACAAGCGTACTATCATCCGCAAAACTGAACACTTTGTTATCCGTTGTCTCCAACAAATCATTTATGTGAAGCAAGAACAAGGTTGGAGCCAAAATAGAACCTTGAGGCACCCCCAAATTAACAGGACACAGATCCGAACACTCGCCGTCGACAACAACCCGGATCGATCGATTCTCGAGGAAACTCCTCGTCCTGTCGCAAAGCTGTTGGGAAAGTCCATATGAACGAAGTTTGCTCAGCCTTGGAGATATCAAATGCGACCGCCCTTGACTCACCATGCCGTTCACTCTCAGATGTCCATATATCGGTTATAAGTGTCAAAAGGTCTCCTGTGGAGCGCCTGCCACGGAATCCGTATTGATGATCATTCATAAGTCCGTTGCACTCCAAATACTTAACCAACTCTGTATTGATGACTTTTTCCATTACCTTAGATAAAATAGACAGTAATGCTATCGGACGGTAATTTTGTGGGAGACACTTTTTTCCCGTCTTTGGGATTGGCTGAACTCGAGCGATTTTCCAGCAGGCAGGAAAGGTCCACCGTGCATAAGATAAGCGGAAGAGTCTGTGGGGCTTTTCAGGGCCCGAAGAGCCATGCATCGCTCGATCCCCACTATTCCAGGCGAACGACTTACCTCTCGGTCGAAATTCAGCAAGGTTGCGTAACCTTGCTACGGCATTTACCCCCAGCCAAATCGCCGGAATTAATACGGTTACCCAATCGGATAACTGTTTTGAATTTCTGTTAGGCAGCTTACCTATTCTGTGGGGGTTTTTTTTCCTTCCAAACCCCTTTTTTCTCCAACACCACCCCTGAAAAACATTAAATCCACGGCAAAGCTTATCACCTTGCCGTGGCATCGAAAATTCACCCCCGAGGTGTACATTATTTCCTAAAAAACATTAAGTCCACGGCAAAGCTTAGCACCTTGCCGTGGCATCGAAAATTCACCCCCGAGGCGTATATTATCTCCTAAATAAAAAGCATAAGTCCACGGCAAAATCATCACATTGCCGTGGCATTTGAAATCCTATCTTTAGGCATACGTTCTGCCAGGGCAGCTTGTTTCCATAGCCTTATGCTATGGAAACAACATCAACAAAGAGTTCCTTGTCGACTCGTTTATTTGTTTGCCCATGGCACTTCTCGCATGCGGCTATTTGCTCCTATTGGTTTGCTACCGCCGACAAGGTTTCTGCTGACGCAAACCAAACATTTCCCTGATTACCAGCAATCGCTGGCTTCCAATTATCGGTCCCCACGTTCAGGGATCGCAACCAAGCAACGAACATGATGCAGCCAGAAAATGTTTACTTTCAACATCAATGGCTGCACCCTATGTTCGTTGCAATGTTTAATCATCGGCAACCGAAATGATGATTTATGGCCTCCCATTAGGATGACCAAATCTTCGGTTTGGGTCTTTCACACTCCAGATGCTAGCGTTTGCATTCTTGGAAAATGCACTAGCGATCTTGCCCTCCATCCACGGTCGCCGAACGATCGTATGCATGGCATACGCACACATGCGTAATGTATGCCTATTCTGTCCGGTCCAATCACGATTAACTACCTCGAGTTAATCGTGTAACTCCGCCTCCTTTTCAGTTTCTTTTGAGGTTCCCTTTTCTTAATGAGTTCCAATGGAACCAGTCAGAGTTTATCCCCCGTGGAGTGTGTACACACCAGATGAGTAGTCGTAGAAATTTCCGTTAGTTCGATCGTGCCGCAGTCGGTAGTTGGAATACCAAATCAAGTGTGAACAATTGAGCCGCAGTCGGTAGTTGGAATGAAAAATCAAGTGTGAACAATCGTGTAATCTCGTTAAAGTCATTGTAATTATTTCATTAAAGATCCTATAAAAACGTGACAATAAAAGAACAACTCATCAACCTAACGATCTCAGTGTGTTTTATTGAACTATCTATCTTGTGTGTTGGCGATTTGTCTTCCCCTCGGTGGGTGTTTTACGGAAACCGCGCCCGTGTAGGTGCACTAGGCAAAACACTTCCACAAGTCTGCCAAGAACCGGCGATAGTTCTGGAGCACAGTTCTTAAGGACTATTGCTGGTATTCCGTCCGAGCCGGTTGCCTTCCTACAATTAGGTCACGTAGAATGCGTTGAATAGTGCGCGGACGAAATCTCACATCCGGCATGGAAGACTGTACCGGCGAGATCACAGGTGGCTCCAAAAGGCCGGGATCGAGGTTTGAATTAGCGGAAAATAAATTCGCGAACTCATTAGCTTTACCCTTTGGATTCTTGACTAACGTCCCGCTGTCTGTCACCAATGGGGGGAAAGAGGAGGAAGCAAAGTTACTGCTGACAGCTTTTGCCATTGACCAGAAGGAGCGCGAACCAGTTGGGCATCGAAGGAGCTTATTGATCACCCTGTCGTTGTGAGCCTTCTTCGCGGTATCAATCGCCTGGTTGCAAGCGTTTCTGATTCTAACAAAATTCGTTCTGTTAACATCGGTGGGATTGGAGCGCCATTGCTTAAAAGCTCTATTTTTTGCCGCTGTAATCAGCTCGCATTTTTTGTCAAACCAAGGTTTATCAGACGAACTTCGTTAGATGGAATGTGGAATATACATCTCCATCCCAGGAGAATAATCTCTGATACCGATTCCGCGCAAGCGTTAACATCGGAGTTTCCGAAGCACACCTCCGACCATGGAAAGGATGCGAAGAAATCTCGCATATCGTCCCAGTTAGCAGACCCATACTTCCATACATGGCGAAGCTGCCTAGGCCGGTTATTCGCTTGGTATGCATGTGCTTGCGCGACAGATACCAAACAGTGATCTGAGTTTCCCAGTAGCGCAGAAACATCTAGGGTATAAATACTCGGATCGGATGTCAAAAACAGATCCAGGGTGTTTGCATAACCGCCTCGGGCATCCGGTACTCGCGTTGGCTCCCCCACGAGTTGAGTCAAGTTGTGGCTTACAGCAAACATCTCCGCCAGCGTCCAACGCCTCCATACTCTGCCAAGCCAGATCGGACCGTGCGAAGGCGCAGACTCCGCCCATAAAATGGAATCTCGAATGTAAGTCGTATCCTGAGCAACGAAGATATGTCGAATCAGTTGACGAATCGACCTGGGTCTCAGTTATGGCAAGGATATCAGGTTTCGTTGTTTGCAAATATTGGTGGACGGCGTTTAAATTAGTATTGGTGAAACTGATGACCCTGATGTTACGAAATGCCGTCACCAGTCGAGCGTGGGTCGAGCCTCGAGAGCTAGCCCGGTTATGCGATGACGAACCTCTCAAAGTTCCATTATTTATCATGATATCTGCATGATGTTCCCCCTGACATAGTCCCCCCCGGAGATCCGAATGGGAGACTAGTTTACCTCCGGAATTCTTTATATCAGAAGGCACCATCATGACTTATCCCCGTGTCAGTCCGGGCCATCAGCCACATATCCGAAACACCGTCGAAGATTTCTCTCGGAGATATCGCGGAATGTACAGCGTGACGGGGTGGTATCTCACCTTGGCACCGACTACCACCTAACCAACCTTTTCTCGAACCGGTCCATCAGCCAAGCTACGAAAGATGGCCAGGGATTTCTCCCGACCATTTCACGGAGCCTAAAGCTAGATGGGGTGGTATTTCGCCGGGCGCACAGGGCGTTGGGACCGCGGCTACCACTCGGCCTTTAGTCGCCTCTTACGACAAGCTGGCCTAGCTGTGAGTATATTTTAACGCCCTACTCACAGGGCATAGTATATATATTTTTTTTTTTTCTTTTTGTTTTTTTTTTATAACAAACAAAAACTTCAAAACGAACGGTAAAAAAAAAACGTTCATACCTTTAAATTGACAATCGCAATTTATAACATTCCAAACATATAACGAGCTATCACTTAGAAGCTATCCACCAAGCCGTGGAAAGGGCGAATCAAGAACCTACTCAACCATCTGAGCTTGCTGCGAAGCGTTGTAACATTTGTCCTCCGAATATATCCACAACTTCTAAACAGTGTTGGCATTAATGCAATCGCAATCTATGGTCTGAGCGCTCCCCCAAGGTTTCTGTTTGTAATATTTGTAAATAAATAAGTAATACAAGTTAAAATTGTTAGGTGATATTACACACAATTTTATTAAAAATTATACATCTTTTATATTTTAAATATTAACATTCAATTGGCTTTTTTTCAAATACCCGAGATTTCTTTACTTTATCCGTTGAACACTACTTTACGTTACAAAAACAAAAACCGGAGAGTTAAGAAATACTTCTATAGTATTATTATATGTATTATATAGCACTATAAATAGGTAAATAAATTAAACAAAAATGTAAGTTAATTATATATACAAGATTCGTAGTGCGAGTAGTCTTATAGTGCAGTGCTTAGTGTGGTTACCTTTATACCAACTTATACTAAACAATATTTTTGTGATCGTTTCGTCCTTCTTCTCATAATGTGACGTCAGTATTTGGTTTAATCTGTACGTAAACGTAAACGATAAATCAAATGTGTATGTATATAAGTTTTTAAACACAAAGCCAATTTTACCTTTCCACGATATTTTTATTCGCTTTACATATATTTATTTATTATTCATCATGCTCTTGCTCCTCTTGGATGGGATGTAAGTCGGCATATGGAATTTTCGTCCAAATGTAAAAATTGCGTTTATTCCAACCTATCGGATCGTCTAAATAACTAATATTTTCTTCACTACTGGTGCTGGCTGTGTTAGATATGTCCTGCAAACGGGTTGCATTCGGCCCAAACTCCATCATGAAAAATTCAAATTCATCGCCTTCATTTAGTTCCGTTTTGGTAACTTTATCACCTTGATCGAATTTTTCAACATCAAATTCAGCTTCATTTCTGGACCTTTTCAAATTACTACTTTGGAACGTTGAGCAGGAAGGCTTGTCGAGATCTGAAGTTACTTTATCCATTTTTGTTTGATATATTCTACTTAAAGGGTTACGAAAGAGCGTTTATGCTTGAACGACAAAGTTCAACTAGTACATAAAAAAAAAGTTAGCTGTTTTATAGTAAAATTCAGTTGACCTGAACATAAAAAGAGATCTACCTGATCTTACAAAAATTGAATTTATACTTCCTTCCTAGAAAGGTATATACTAATAACCTCTTTCAAGAACAATTACAATCTATTATGTTTAATGTACCTAAACTAATGAAGTAATAGGTAATTATGAAATCTATAATTAGCTGACAATCTTTCTAGTCCGTAGGTATCCATTAACGATCAAAGCTATTGTTAATATCAAGGATAATTCTTGTTTATGTTAAACCACAAAAACGCGGTTAACTTTTACATTAAAACAATTCAACAAAAATTGATTGTATCTACTTTCTACCTTTGGAAGGTATACAAGTAGTAGTCGTAGTTTTTATTTCTTATTTAATCATATATATTCAATAATGTATATTGTTTTAAGAACAATTTTAATTTATAACGTCCTCAAATCAGGTTAAATAATTATATTACATTACTATACTGAAATAAAAAATATTTATAACATTTATAATTACCTGACAGTCTTTCTACTCCCCAGGCATCCATTAACGGTCAACCCAATTTTCAATAACAAAGATAATTCTTCTTTGAATCACAAAAACTCTACATTTTTCTTAATAGATTGGCCAACGCGTGAAGACACATTTATAAGCTATATAAGGAAAATCCGGTTTTAGGAGTAAACTTTATAATCGCATTTCAATAGATCTGTTCATGAGGATTTTGTAGTAGATGCGCTCACGAGACTCACAGTGCAGATGTGCGCGTTTGATTTCTGATTGCATAATGACTAATTGTTTATGAACATGATTTTCTTGGGTTATGTTGTAACAAAACTAATGTAAATAAATAAAATAAATAGGTGGTGTTATGCTTATGAGAATAAATAAATAAATAACTAGTTTTTAAAATTTTTTTTAATTATATTTTTATTTGTTATTTTAGATTTGTTTTATTTTTATTTAACGTTCTTCTGTCTATATATTCAGCTAAATATTACATAAGAATAAATAAATAAATAGAATAAATAAAAAAATAAATCGTTTTTAAAATGTTGTTTAATTATATTTTTAATAGATTTGTTTTATTTTCATTTAACGTTCTTCTGTTTATATATTCAGCTAAATATTGTTACATTTCACTACCGACCTCTTTATCTTACATCACCCGAATGATGCATCTTCACCATCCATTCCATATCGATAAGATTTTATAAAAGTAATGCGGATCTTCATCCTAACTCATTCTGTTTACAAAGCAGTATCCCAATCCGAAGCCTCGTTCCAAACAAAGGTTCATAACACAAACGTTCTGCAGACGCCGCAAAATTCGCTTTCATGAAGCAAAAGCCTTCTCAACGAACAACTGAGTCATATCGCAAGCTATACGATAATTCCCCATGGTATCATTTAACTGTATATTCTGCTGCGAATGACAAAAAGCAGGCCAGCACCTGTTCACGGCCGACTCGGTCTCATATTGCAAAAACAAGTGTTTACAAATGTAAAATATACGGGGCAAAGTTTCTGATTGCCTTCAACCTGGCGAAGGCCAGGACGATCCTTGTCCCTGTTCAATCCAAGTTGACATGCAGTCTCCACGTGACACCCCTGGATAGCTACTTTGACACCCGCCAGTAGTGAACCAATGCATGCAACGACATCCTGAGAAAGGTTGGCGCAAGGCTAATAACCAGGCCCGTAAAAATAAATTATTATGGCAAATTTAACAAGCCTCGGATATGGACCGGATACATGACGACGACCACGGAAACGAAAATGGCTAAACGATTTAAGAATTTTTTCTTGGAACGTCCGCTCACTATACACAGCTCGAGCTGCACAGCAGCTAGCCGATGCCCTGTCCGAATATAAGGCCTACATAACAGCATTACAAAAAATAGGATGGACGGGGAGTGGTGTTATTCAAAGAAACGAGTATGACATTTATTACATCTGTTATGCAAAACACCATGTGTTTGGGGTAGGCTCTCTAGTCAGGCAAAAACTGAAGCCCGCCATCATCGGCATCACCGCCATCATATCCACTCATCGCGCGCGAGGCAAGTATAAGAACATAAGCCTCATAAACGCTCACGGACCTACAGAGGAGTTCCTTGAAAAAGAAGAATACTATGAGAACGTCGAACGGGCCCTCAATGCCTGCCCAAGATACGATGTGAAAATCGTTCTTGGGGATTTGAATGCGAAAATAGGTCGGGAGCCGGTTTTCGCGCCCTACGCAGGTTCCCATACTTTGCGTGAGAACACTAATGACAATGGACTACGAGTCATCGAACTGGCAGCATCAAAAAACTTGGTCGTTGCGAGGACCAGGTTTCTGCGTAAATATATCCACAAAGCCACCTGGGTATCACCTGATGAAGCCACTCGCAACCAAATTGACCACGTGTTGATAGATCGCCGCCACTCCTCGAACCTGATGACGATACGAACGTACCGAGTTGCCAACGTCGACTCGGATCACTATCTTGTTGGTACAGTTTGATACGCGGATTGCCTTACGGAGACGTATTGCATCCGCGGATCAGGTTCGAATTAAAACGGCTGCCTTACGCAATGAGAATATCAGTAACACCTTTGGCCATTCGTTAAGACTCGCCCTCGAAGAGCTCGACGGAAGGAGAGTAAGTCCTGAGCCAGAATGCCGGGCGTAAAAGAGAAATGGACACGCCTTAAGAATAGTGTCATTAGAACTGGCAATTCCATCTTAGGCAGTAGTCGTAGAGATTGGAGCGACCGGTTTGATGATGTGTGCAAACTAGCGACTGAACATAAGAATGCTGCATACCGGGCAATGGAGCAGTCTCATAGGACGCGGGTACGCGGGGAGAAATACAAAGAGCTCAGAAGATCTGACAAAAGAAAAGTGCCTGGGAAGTGCCTTGTCTGTGAAATAGAGAAAAGTAGAGAGCGAGGTCCGCACCAGGCGCGTACATTTGACCAAATAATCCGCAGTATGACGCGGTACACACCATGCTGCACTTACTGCAAGGATAAAGGGGGTAATCTGATCACCGATCCTGAAGGCATTCTGGAGCGATGGGAAGTACACTTCAATGAATTGTTAAATGGTCAGCTGTTAGCGAATATTGTCTTTTAGTCGTATGTTGATGCAGTGTCCCGCCAAACACTGTCCGCAGCAAAAACAAAACCAAACGAAACCAGAGCGAACGCTGTCACTAATCAAATACGGAGATATGAGTTTTTGACTCTTTATTTTTATTTCATAACACATTTTTTTGATGTTTCACAATATGGTGATTTCATGATATGGCGAATGTCACAAAAATAATTCGATAGTCACTTAGAAATAAACAGCTCACAGTTTTAAATAATACTTGTTCTGAAGAAAATAACATCAACAGGTCCTTACTAATCCGGTTCAAATTATCTGCGATAGTTACTTTCGAAGTTCACGGAAGAACACTTGTTAAGCAGCTAACGTTTGAACACAATTCTCTACGATTGTTACAATTGAAGTTAAGAGAAAAAGAAAGAAACACAAGTTACGGAGCTAATGTTTGAACACACATACGGCGCGACTTTCCGCAGTTAACACTTCCTGTACCTCTCCTTTTTAGTTTTTCGTTACGCGTGTACCTCTTCGTCGGAGTTCTCTAACTGTATTCTTTGGTAGACTGAAAATTCTCAACCACATTTCGAATTTTACTTCCCCCATCTGAAACAGAAAATTTCCCATCATAGATCATTCTCCTTTCCGTCTTCTTTATCGGAATCCTGTTCCTTTGTTTGAACGATCGATCGTACCGCCGCTTAATTTTCGATATTTTCTTGGGATTTGTTTGTGTTCCCCATCTGGCCTAAGACAACGAGGGTCTTGTGCGCTTCAGATCGGTACAAAGGAACCGTGGGATTGGTATGGTTTTTGTTTGCATTTCCAAATCATAAACATCTAGCGTGCGATCTACGTGAAGATGTTTATGATTGCATGGCTGTTGGTCGGCGGCGAATCGCTATCCTTTGTTTGCACAAGTGTGCCTTTTAGGTTTTGGGTCTTGCTAGTAATTTAGGTGCTAATTGCACCTAGATATTCGTTGTTCGGTTTGTTTACCGAAGAACGCGTTTAATGGATGTATTGCATTGATACCCTGAATTGGATGCGTTGGACTGGATCCGTTGAATTCAATATTATAGACTTTTGAACGTTTATTTCGATTGATTTTTGCTATTGAATTCAACGTTGGTGTCTGAAATGTTACCTTTTGTTTCAGGTGGGAGTAAGGACTTTTGGGACACGTGTCTGTGGGCATGTGTAATGGATAACGGTGAGTATGTTCCTTGGCGGACAGGACATCTCAACCTATAGTGGGTTGTGTGGTTCGTAGAACCGCCACAAGCTCACAGAAGAATTGGAGGCTCCACCAATGCAAGATCAAGACCCAATGCTGCCATAACCAAGCATTCAGGAAACGTTAAAAGCCATAAGACGCTCAAATAAATAAAGCCCTCGGAGCTGATGGCATACCCGCTGAGCTGATCAAACAAGGAGGGACAGGATTACATCACACAATTCATGAGATCATGGTGCACGTATGGGAGCAAGAGGAGATACCGGAAGATTGGCGTCGTGGTATAATTTGCCCCATACATAAGAAGGGAGATATCACAGTGCGCAACGACTATAGGGCTATAACATTGCTGAGTATCGCCTACAATATACTCTCCACTATCCTACAAGATCGGATAGCTCCATACGCTAAAGCCATCATTGGTCAATATCAGTGTGGCTTGATCCCAGGCAAATCAGCGATTGATCAGATATTCACCCTTAGGCAGGCGATGGAAAAATGTCTGGAATTTAAGATTCCATTATATCATCATATTTATAGACTTTAAGGTCGCCTACGACAGCATAGCCGGGGCAAAACTATATAATGCCATGAGAGAGTTCGGCATTCCAAACAAATTTATACGACTTTGTAGGTTGACCATGACCAACGTAAATATTCAAGTAAAAATAGCAGGATTTCTGTCCAAACCAATAAACATCTTTAATGTACTCCGACAAGGGGACGGTCTGGCCTGCCTCCTCTTCAACCTGGCGTTCGAGAAAGCTATCCGTGACTCTGGCGTCACAACTAGAGGGACTATGATCACCAATTCCAGCCAGATACTTGCCTAGGCAGATGACATCGACATCATCGGTGGAACCGAAGCGGCTGTACAGGAATTCTTCACCCGGATCGAGCAGGCGGCACAAAAACTGGGATTGCACATTCATGAGGGAAAAACTAAGTACATGGTGGCAACTTCTGCGAAGAAAAGACCTACCGTTGGTCAAACTATCAGGGTAGTGGAGCACGAATTTGAAGTAGTGCAATCCTTTAACTACCTTGGGTCAATAGTATCAGCCGATAAAAAAGTGGAAGAAGAAATACGCAAACGGCTGATCAAATCCTACAAAGTCTCCTATGATCTATTAAGTCTCTTTAAATCCCGAAATTTATCCAGAACATCCAAGCTACTACTGTACAAGACAATGGTCTTACCAGTCCTCATGTATGGATCCGAGACCTGGGTGCTCAATAAAAGGCACTCTGAACTCTTGGCCGCGTTCGAGAGGAAGGTCTTAAGGAGAATTGTTGGCCCCATTTGTGAGGGAGGACGTCTCCGTAGATGCTACAAGCATGAGTTGCACGCAATCTACGTTGAAGCTGTTGATGTGAGAAAAATCAAGCTCGATAGACTCCGGTAGGCGGGACACCTAGCACGAATGAGCGAAGAGGAACCTGCCCGGAAAGACCTTTGTGGCAAGATGTATGGAAGGAGACAGCGCGGCAAACCTAGTCTGCGATGGAGGGATGGCGTAGACCAGGACGCCCAGACCCTGGGAGTGCGAAACTGGATGACATCGGCTCGAAATCGGGGCCGATGGAGAGATTCGTTAAATAAGGCCAAGACCTGTTCTCGGTGGTAGTGCCGACGATGATGATGATGGTGAGGCACTGTTGGGTGTTTATTATCCATACACCTAAAAAGACGCAAGTGTATTCATTGCACAAGCAACTTTAAAAGGTTGAGAAGCCGTAGAAAATGAAGGCTACCAACGTCGATCAAAAACAAGCGTGACATTTTTCGTCTTTGAAGGAGCCTTACATAGTGATTTTCTCTACTGTAACTGCTACGTACTACTGCCTACTTTTAATGGGGAGAAAAGTGGTATATCATCGAAAAAGACGTGTCTTTCCTTATACAGCTACTCCAACGCGTAGAAAATTGAAGAATTGTCCCGGATTATAACTAGAACACTCTCCCTATAGTCCGGACTTATCGCCCTGGGATGAAAGAAGCTTTTGGACCACAAGGGTTGCAATTACATTTTTTTATCCAATTGATTTCTGGTGCACCAGAAAAGTATACCTTTTTTTTCCGTAAAATTTAACTTAATTTCATCTTTTTTTGATATAATTTTATTTACTTAAAATAACTTAACTGAGAACTTATACTACCCTAATTCTAGAAAAGCTAAGTCTCTGTAAACTGGCTGATAATGCAGTGATTCTACCGACATTGGTAATCAGGTTTTTAATTGCCGTTAAACCACCAGAACTCTTGGTGCTGTTTGATACTATCGTCCCGGTCTCTGTGGGAGATAGCCCTACTGAAACGGAAGAGCTCTTCTTCGGCGCGCGTGCCTTCCCGCTCGTAGCACAATCGCCCGTCTACGGATGATCTACATACATGATAGATCAGCGGAATTCCAGTTCCATCTTGTATAAGCCCTTTCATGTCCAAATCAAGGAACGACTCTGGTGGAACAAAACCGTTGCGACGCACGCTCTCATAGTACAGAGTATTTGGATAGTAAGCCCCGAAAATTAGGTCATTGCAAAAGCTTGTTGTTATCACAATATGTCTTCTGATTAATTTGATCATAACATTATCCACCCTATTTATGTACGCTTCATTATATAAAGTCTCATTTGAATAATACTTTTTATAGTTCGATTCCGGTGTCCGACATAATCTGAGACAAGTTCTGAGACACTTCCTTTCGAACACCCGAATCTTTTCCATCAAATTTGGACCTATGTTAAACCCTACTGGACAACCATATATGAGTATTGGCCTGATCAGCGTCATGTTGCATATAACTTTCACCTTGCTGTCAAGTTGGCTACTGTGAAATAGCCTCGTTGTCATAGCAAAAGTTTTCCTCGCTTTGAGCAAAGCACCCTCTACATGTGTGTTGAAATATAGATATAGCCAGATGCCAAGGTATTTCACTAAACTCTTGGTTTCCAGTTTACCTCCATGCGGTCGCACGAAAACAAACTTTCGCCAGTGTGACGAATTTACACTCGAATAATTGTGAATAGCATGCCGGGCGTCTCTCAGCTTTGTGGGTATATTTACGCGGAAACCTGGTACTCGCAACGACCAAGTTTTTGATGCTGCCAGTTCGATGACTCGTGATCCATTGTCATTAGTGTTCTCATGAAAACTATGGGAACCTGCATAGTGCCCGACAACCGGTTCCCAACCTATTTTGGCAGTCAAATCACCAAAAACGATTTTTACATCATATCTTGGGCAGGCATTGAGGGCCCGTTCGACGTTCTCGTAGTATTGTTCTTTTTCGTCGTCAGGGGACTCCTCTGTAGGTCTCTGAACGTTTATGAGGCTTATGTTCTTAAACTTGCCTCACACGCGAAGAGTGCATAGCCTTTCGTTTATTGCATTAAAGCCGATGATGGCAGGCTTCAGTTTTTGCCTGACTAGAAAGCCTACCCCGATCACATGGTGTTTTGCATGACAGCTGTAATAAATGTCATACTCGTTTTTTTTAATAACACTGCTCCCCGTCCATCTTATTTCGTGTAATGCTGTTATGTCAGCCTTATATTCGGACAGGGCGTCGGCTAGCTGCTATGGAGTTCGAGCTTTGTATAGTGAGTGGACGTTGCATGAGAAACTTCTTAAATCGCTTAGCCATATTCGGTTCCGTGGTCGTCGCCGTGTATCCAGTCCATATCCGAGGACTATATATATTGTTAAATTTGCCATAATAATTCGTTTTTACCGGCATGGTTATTAGACTTGCGCCAACCTTTCTCAGGATGTCGCTGCATGCATTGGTTCACTACTTGGTGGGTGCAAAGTACCAAACCAGTCGTTCCGATCTCTACGACTACTGCCTAAGATGGAGTTGGCAGTACTAATGACAGTATTCTTAAGGCGTGTCCATTTCTCTTCTACGCCCGGCATTCTGGCCCCAGGACTTACTCTCCCTCCGTCGAGCTCTTCGAGGGCGAGTCTTAACGCATGACCAAAGGTGTTGCTGGTATTCTCATTGCGTAAGGCAGCCGTGTTGATTCGAACCTGATCCGCGGATGCAATACGTCTCCGCAAGGCAATCCGCGCTCGGAAAACTGTACTAACAAGATAGTGATCCGAGTCGACGTTGGCACCTCGGTACGTTCGTACCGTCATCAGGCTCGAGGAGTGGCGGCGATCTTTCAGCACGTGGTCAATTTGTTTGCGAGTGGCTCCATCAAGTGATACCCAGGTGACTTTGTGGATATCTTTACGCGGAAACCTGGTACTCGCAACGACCACGTTTTTCGATGCTGCCAATTCGATGACTCGTAGTCCATTGTCATTAGTATTCTCATGCAAACTATGGGAACCTGCGTAGTGCTTGAAAACCGGCTCCCGACCTATTTTTGCATTCAAATCCCCAAGAAGGATTTTCACATCGTATCTTGGGCAGGCATTGACGGCCCGTTCGACGTTCTCATAGTATTCTTCTTTTTCGTCGTCAGGGGACTCCTCTGTAGATCCGTGAACATTTATGAGGCTTATGTTCTTAAACTTACCTCGCACGCGAAGAGTGCATAGCCTTTCATTTATTGCATTAAGGCCGATGATGGCAGGCTTCAGTTTTTGGCTGACTAGAAAACCTACCCCGAACACATGGTGTTTTGCATGACAGCTGTAATAAATGTCATACTCTTTTCTTTGAAAAACACCACTCCCTGTCCATCTTATTTCTTGTAATGATGTTATGTCAGCCTTATATTTGGACAGGGCATCGGCTAGCTGCTGTGCAGCTCGAGCTCTGTATAGTGAGCGGACGTTCCATGAAAAAATCTTTAAATCATTTAGCCATTTTCGTTCCCGTGTTCGTCGCCGTGTATCCGGTCCATATCCGAGGCTTGTTAAATTTGCCATAATAATTCGTTTTTACCGGCATGGTTATTAGACTTGCGCCAACCTTTCTCAGGATGTCGCTGCATGCATTGGTTCACTACTTGTCGGGGGCCAAAATACCTATCCAGGGATGTCACGTGGAGACTGCATGTCATCTTGGATTGAACAGGGATACGGATCGCCCTGGCCTTCGCGGGGTTGAAAGAAATCAGATACTTTGCCCTGTGTGTTCGCTCCCATCCCCCCACGTAGGCGTTCAGCAAGCTAAATTTCTTTGATATTCATAAATTAAGCTTCATATGCCATTTTTAGTAAAATGCAGCACACTCGCACTAATTTTGTTAAAGAAAACGTTTTTTTTTTTCTATATGGAACATCAGTAAATGCAGCAAACAAGTTTTCATAAAAACTCAACCGATTAAGGTATAGATTAATTTACATGATGAATTTCAAAGGTTTTATCCACTTGTCAGCACACGTTGAATTTATAGAAAAAGTAGGCGACTACTTGAAAAATAAGCGATTTTTTTTATAATGTTACGCATTTAGAAACTCCCTTCTGGTCCGAAAGGATCACAAAATTTAAAAAAATAGACAAAATTAAAAATTCTAAATTCGAAAGTTTCCACATTAAATAAAAAGAGAGCAGCAAATAATCTTCATTTCATATAGTTGTGATTGTGCGATACAGCGTTAAATAAAGAGGAAACATGTGCGACCCAACAAGAGGATATCTATGCTGCGATCCAATTCGACCATGTGAGCCCTGTTGTCACCCATGCATGGTAAGCTGCAGATATTTTTATCTTTGAATCTGATTTATTGAATGGCAGAACAATGTATTTTATTCAGTACGTAGGTCGTGTTCGCCGTATGTATCGACATAAGAGAATGTGGCATGGTTGGGATTGCTATAGGCGAAATGGCTTGCAGGATTTCAATCCCTGCCGATTGTTTATTGGAATACCAAGACGTTATGAACCGTATTTATCTCCAGGGGTACCGTTGCAACCTTGTATTTAAGGTATACTCTATGGAAATCTGGAACTTGGTGTTTATGGAGAACCACTTTAGGTTGAACGACATTGGTGTAAACAAATTCAGGTGACCACTACTTGTGGTTATTGCTAATTTTGTCACAGGCATGAATTACTACTACCACAGGGACTCTTGATATTATTTAATGCGCTACTTTGGAAGTAAATATTTGGCATTTTATTTTGAATTTTTAGTAATTACCATGTGTTTTATTTTTTCTAAAATGTGGAAAACAGTTTTTGTGGGTACCAGTTGTTTTTTGGTGTGTTCAGACATTTTCTGCTGTTTCTGTGCAGAGTTAAGTATCACGGTCGAAAACGAATGTAACGTTTTTATGTAACAAATATATCGCAATAAGGACAAGAAAATAGACTGACGTTTGCAACAGATATACACGAACACGCAATTCGATTGAAGAAAGCAGTACAAAAGAGAATCGAAAAAAGTCAGTGCTGGGTTTTAACCTTTTCTAGTCTTCGTAGCCTGGATTCGAATTACGTTCATCGTTACCATTGCTGAACGCTATGAGATAACTTTCCAACATTCTTCATTTTTGTTTTCTCCTCTGCGTGATCATTCACCTTTGGACTCAATGCGGTCTATTGATCAGCAAACAATATGTAAACATAAAAAGAATTAAACCAAATAGACGTTGGGAAAAACTCGACTGGTGTTTGGCGAGATACTTGGTTTCATAGATATGAGAAAGACATTAAAGTCGAGAAAAGTACATTCGTTCAATTTGTCTCGAAGTGCACGGTTCGTATAGACGGAACTTATTCAGAAAGTAAAAACCATGGCATCATTGACTAATACCCTTATTCAATACTACCCTACCGATATTCGCTTGGGTGCATTGAACAAATATGAATAAATCGCCAAGAAAAAAAAAAGTGTCTGGTTCTAATTTTTGCCAGGTGAAGATTATGACAAATGATAGACAGGGTATATGTGGGTAGTGTTCACACATACGTCTGCACGGACGCGGGTTCGTGGAAACACCCCCCGAGGAAGGACAAAACACGAATCGCACAAGTGACGATGGTGGAAAATAGAAACACTATTACGTACTTTTATTAACGTGTCCAAGCAAAACTCCACTGCAAGCGGTTCCCAACAAGAGAAATAAAACACTGATTAACGTTTGTTGTTTTTTTATTAATTATAAACTTAATCACATATAAGCAAGATTCTCTATGCTGTAACAATTCCAATCGGCGATGATATTTTATAACATTAGTTTACTGGTCTATGCATTGTAATTCAAGTTCACATTACTAAAAGCATCTATGTCTATTTCGGCAACACAGTACGAACATTCCACCGAGTAAGAGATTAAAAACCTTTTAGTCTATTTTAACAACACGGTACTAACATCCTCCGAGTAAGAAAGTATGTGCGCGAAAAGGGGCACTGTGGGTATTTTGTATATATACTGTCTCTAGTGGTAAGGTGCCTCAGGGGCACAGGTTCACCTCTATACTCTGTCGTCTGTCGCTGATTTCAGTTCATTAAGTAAAACTCCGCAGTTGATCTGTTTTTTTCATTTATTATTCATTTGCTTAAGAAAAAAAAAGGAAATGCTAACATAAAACGCAATTACAATGCCTATTAAAGCAACTTTACAGTTACTGCGACCAAGTCACTTAACACTACGCGAAATACGGTGGTGGTTTGCAGTCTTAAAACCCAAATGAACCCAACTTGTTTAAAATGGAATACATTTAACATGGTAAGAACTTGGTATTTCACTGGTCAAAAAAAGAACACAACTGTTTAAAATTGAATACATTTAATGAGGTAAAACTTGATATTTCACTCGGTACTATGAACAACGCTGTTTGAAATGAAATACATTCAACACGGTACTAAAGATCCGGTGCTGGTTTTACGAGATTCATTTAATAAAAGGAGGACCCTTTGATTCACACCGTTCACTGGCTGATACTTGACTCGACTATTGGTTGCTTAACGCGGTGGCACGACTTGCCTCCACGGAACCCGTATCGCGATTAAAGATTGCCACCGAAACGACAGAATACCAAATTCCATCCATTCGGTTCAAGGCGCCGAAGAATAACCCATCGATTCAACCCCACCTAACCTTCCTCTACCCTTTACAACGCCATGGTACTTACCTGCAATAGGGCAGCATTAAGCTACCCTTCAATCATCTTAAGTACCTGTAAATCACCCCATGGCAAGATGATAATAGACATCAAATCATAGCATGAACCGAGCTACCCTCGGTGCATCCGTCATGAATTGACCGAACAAGGGACGGCACATGTCCACCGAACACACGCCAACCTTTCCGTGTGTTATCGTTTCACCCATCCATTGTTCAAGAAGACATGTCGGGCTACTTGCTGGCTTACACATCTGCAAGCCAGATTTCCAACGGCATGCCCTACGATCTATTTTTCGAAAGGAAAAAAAGATCAAATAAACCAGCGGCCTGCAAGTACGCATATTTGTTTGCATACCAGCATGACCAATTATACGATCCGTTGCTGTATCGAGGAACGATCACCAGCATCGGTCATGACTAAGCATATGTTACCCAAACAACGAGTAGCCACGATTCTCACGCTGGCTGTCGAAACGGCTTTCGTTTACCCATAGTAAACACAAGAAAATATTTTTGCTGACGGCAACATCTCTGGGATTACGTATCCTAAAATAATACGCACCCATGCATCGTGACCTCGATCGTCTCCTCGAGGTCTCTTGATTTAAGACCAACAGAATAGGAAACCAATTCCTATGGTATGTTCCGCCAGCCTCACTATCCCATCTACCTTGTGCCTAGCCAGCGTAGGCAAAGGCTCTATTGACTTAACGTCAATCATGGAATTTATCCTTATCGGACGGGGGCATCGTCCATGCATCGATCAGCCTGTTTGACCTTTGGCATATGTGTTTTTCCTTTTTTCCCTGTTTCCCTTTCCTTCGCTAAAGACATCCGATTGTTTTGGATAATATTCATGCGAACGTTTCAATGGAATGAAAACGTTTTTCATTGGTCATTGGGGGCGAAGGAAGGATTGTTTCCCCTGCGATGGTGTGCGTCGAAACCCATCACAATCCCCGAGGCTGGGTCAATGTCGCCCAGCATCCAGGAGTCAGATATCATCATTACAAGAGTGCACCCGCACTATACGCGTAATATTCGGAGTCGAGTAAAAAAATAATATCTTTTTATCTTCTGCGTGATCCTTAATCAAGCGATGCGGTTGTGTTTTTAATGTTGGAGATCTAGTTTTGTTTTGCAAATTAAGTTCGATAGTAACAACGAGTAATCACGCGATCGTTTTTGGACCCGTTCCGTTTACTAGAGTTAGGAGACCTCGTAGAGACAGACTAGTTGTTAATAAAGCTGTGCATGAGCAAGTGGATATAATAATTCCATAAAAGGAAATGTTTATCCGATCGGTACCGCGTAAGGGACCCATGCCGATCGGGCGCACGTTGCTGGCGTCCTCTGATATAACTTGCCAAGCACGTGTGTGGGAAAAAATATTTTCTTTCTGTGTGCATGGACAAGTTTGAATCCTCAAACTACTACGTAATGTCGTAACCGAATTGGATTCTTAGGACTATGCTGCGTTGCATGCAGGCATGCCCCCGGGGGTAATGCTTATTGGATGTTGATGCCTGTCGATTGGTTTACCGACCGATGTGGTTGTAGGTCCACAAGAGAGGAAAGAAATATCTCCTGTAGGTGTGCAGCGGAATTCGCTCGGAGACATGTGTAGTGAATTGGCTTGTATCATGTTGGTTGTTTGGTGGTGCAACCAAATTGCTTATAAGGAACATGTCTGTTTGGTGCTGATGGATTTTGAGTCAGCGAATATTATGAATTTACAGCATTACAGGTATTTCTAGTACAACTATGTAAAGTACAACATTACAGGTATTTATATTACAACTATGTAAAGGTAAGTACATGCTTTTATGTGTTTTGGGACACTGTTTCCTCGTCATAGGTTGTAAGGTAAGTAGTGGCGTTCAATAGAACTGCCACAATACTTGTTTTTTATGCTTTTTGTATGCCCTAGGGGGAAGTTAGGTGTTGTACCTAGAAAAAGCGAGCGGTGGCGTTATTGAAACCGCCACAGCACCAGGTAAGGGTAGCGGCACACTTTTGAAACTAAATTAACTGACGTCCACGCAATTGACTCCTCCGATTAGATCTCTACTGGTCGCCTCGGCGTTTTTTTAATTTCCACACTCGCTATTGGTGGGTAAAACTCGACCACTCTCCTCGCGGTTAAAAATCAGACTCCTCGGTGGCTGTTGTACTCAACAGGCCACTAGCTGTAATGGTGGTGGATTTCCACCGATATGAGAGGAGCAAATCCGATCTTTTCTTTGGTGGCGACCAATGAACGATCGACTTGTGTTTTATTGGGAGCATTTCCCTTGTGACCGTACAGGTCTGGTTGACAACCCATTCGCTGGAAGCTCAGGCGAACGACGATGCGAAGGGTGCACAAAAGAAAATCCAGATACGCGGCTGATCAAATAGGTGGTCGAGCAGCAGAGGCAGCAGGCATCTCTGTCGTACGATAGTGGCGATCGCCGGATGCACAAATAGATTTCTGTGTATTATGTCAACAGAAACTCTATTTCGGGGGTCATACGCTAAGATGCGCGTTTGTTTGCTTTAGCTGATACAACATGGGAACATCGCTTATTTACATGATCGGTTAAAATCATGTCGTTGCAGGCAATAGATTTTTCTCTGACGTTAAGTCAACAGAAAATTTGTTCACCATGGCAAGAGCTAGGGTGGAGATTGTTTGCGTTAGCAAAACGGTACGTGGGACATGACCATTGGTATGATTGTTTGAATAACAATCATCGGCGTATCCATTTCGATGATCGGTTGTCGCTTGGGCGATCGATCATCGGAAATTTGGCTGCAGCTGTGTAAGCAAGTAAGTTGCCCGTCATGTTCTCTTGAACCAACGGATTGTTGGAACAAGAACACACAGAAATATTGGCGTGTGTTTGATGATCATGGATGCAGACAAGCTGAGCCGATCAGGTTTCTAAATGGTTCATGGAAGATACAAAAATAATCGGGTGACTAAAAAGAAGTCTCCGATCCAACAATGAAAATCTTAGGGATCAACTACAATCGAGTGGAGGACGTGTTCTTTTTCCAAACCTATATTCAAGACAAAATTAAGTTCACCAAAAGAGGCTTGTTATCTATAGCAGCATCGCTTTATGATCCCACGGGTCGTCTTCTTCCACTCACTATGCTACTCCGCATACGGATTTAAGAGATGTGGATGCATAAATAATATACCCGCCAGTCAAACGGAAGACCGGGGTTCGATTCCCCGTCGAGGAGCCTCTGGCGCAAGACTAATGACCTTGCCCGGAAAAAAACAAATCATTATGGAAAATTTAACAAGCCTCAGGACTTGCTAAATAAGGCAAAGACCGGTTCCCGGTTATAGTGCCGATGATGATGATGATGGATGCATAAATATGACTGGGATGATCTGGTACACGCGAAAATAAAGTAAAAGTTCAGCAAGATATTGAGAACGTTTTCACAACTAAGTGACATTAAAATTTCGCGCTGGATCGGAGGAAATAAAAGCATGTCTATCCAGGTTATTGGATTTTGTGAAGCCTCCGGAGATGGAAGCAGTAATTTACAGCTGAGTGCAAATGGGAGTTGAAAATGTTAACAGACTAGTAGCAAACAAAGAAAGCCAACTATGTACGATTCCCAAGCTGGAGCTTGAAGATATTGTGCTCCTTAGAGAACTATATAGAAGTAAACTTCACTCCACTTATATCACTATGATCGCGTATATAGACAGTGGGGTTGACCTCGCCTTGGTACGAAAGAGTAAAGAAATTGACAATAAATTTGTGAAAATAATAGTTAAAAAAGTTCGGAGAGACATCAGTCCAATGGATCTCCACTACGTCAAATCTACTTAAAATCCGGCAGATCCGGCTTCAACGGGCTTACTCCAAGCCACTTGGACAACTGCAAGCTCTGGTTCGCGGGGTCATCCTGGTTAATGAACGATCAGTTACTGCTCACTCCGTTCAGAGAAATGGGGTCTAATATTTGTCAATCCACCCGGTATGAATTAGAAGAGGACAATTTCATCGAGAAGTTTTTCCTGATTTTAACAATTACTGCGAATAATCGCGAATAATGTCTTCTCTGCCCCCACAAGATCGAACAATACAAAATCTTCGTGACGCGTCACTGGGGGAGAGTACATGGCGGTTCTACGAACCCCACAAAACACTGTGAGGAAAATTCCTTAGTTCGCCCATGCATACTTTCGTGCTCAACCGCACGTGCTCTCTTACACGTGGGTTACATGTTGCATCAAACTCCTTGTGCTTACACGGCGACAGAAAAATCAAATTTTTCTGAAACGAATTCGTTGGAAATGCATTGCCTGAACAATTCATTAACCAACGCGGTAAAAATTAGTACAACGCCACGAGGCCAAGTATTGGACAATACTGGGCATCTACTCTGGAGCCAGCTGCAATTCGGTTTTTCCATCGCGGAAAGCTCACCGTAGGTACAGGCTCAAATACGGCAATTATTTTTAACATGTACCCTACCTTAGGAACAATTACCTGTAAGTATCGCAGCCGAAAATAATGATCGTAGCCAAGTAAAATACGCTGGGTAATTAGGAAGCAGGAAAAACACAAAAAGATACCGCGGAGGTAGAAAAGGTCATCAGGTACGGAGGAAATACAAAAAGGTCGAACGAGGGGAAAGAGAGAACAACGACGAACCAACCATCACCACCCCAATTGTATGTTCTGCGAATCAGGGTGCAAAGGCGGTAACCACCACCCAACAGGAAGTTACAAATGCCGAGCAATTAAAAACGCGATGTCCAATCTCCAGAATAAAAATGGACAGGTTTAAGTGCATTCAAATTAACTTAAACCATTACG
This sequence comes from Microdon myrmicae, assembly GCA_963931805.1. Lineage (NCBI taxonomy): Eukaryota > Metazoa > Arthropoda > Insecta > Diptera > Syrphidae > Microdon > Microdon myrmicae. Next base: position 99,452,100 of record OZ007496.1, read on the forward strand.
GAGCCGCACAAGATATCCTTTCCTAAACGGTTAAGGAATATGACGCTGACGTGGTACTCATCAATGAGCCGTACAGGATACTTGGCACTGGTACAATTACATGCCAGCTCGATGTTGGCAAGAAGTATCGAGTGGCGAGTTTTGGACACCTGCACCCATAGTGACCACCAAGCTGTGATGTACGAAATATTACCACACTGGGGATTCATCACTGGGAAATTGACTCAGACATCCCAGAAAAATGGGTGGAAAGAGAACTACCTAAATGCGAAACTTCTCAATTATATACTGGAAGACCAAATCGAACAGTTTGACGCAGAGTTCGATGCGAACAGACAGGCTGGAAAAGTCATGAAATGGCTAACTACCAGATGCGAGGCGTATATGCGACGACAAAGACAACCAGCAGGGGCAATCAGACCAGTGTATTGGTGGAACTCAGAAATCGCCCATGTGCAATTGGAGTGGAACAGGTTACGACGCTTGCAACAATGAGCAAGAAACCGTAACACCTACCCACAGTTACATGCGGAATTCGTCAACAAACGGAAGGAGTTGAGGAACGTGATCCGCAAAAGTAAATATGACGCGTTCTGCTCTATAAGGGATGGGTCCAATAACAACCCATGGGGCAGCGCCTACAGGATAGTCCTGAAAAGACTACACAACAACAGTAGTCAAATGAAAAAAAGGAAAACTGTCATGATCAGAATCGTTTCTGTCCTCTTCCCACAGTGTGATGAAGTGTTTAGAGTGCAAGAGGAGTGGAGTAACATTGAGAGAGAGATACCTCCCCTGACCACCGAAAAGGTGCTCTTGGCTGCAAGGGTTGTTAAAAAAAAAACAAGACCCCGGGACTGGATGGTATTCCTAACGCTGAAGTGAAGACTGCTTTACCAAAAAGTCGGAAGTCTTCAGCAGTCTCTTCACAACCTGCCTCCAAACAGGACAATTTCTTAAACGATGGAAAAAACACCGGCTTGTGGTTATACCCAAAGGAGTCAAGAATCCAGAAGCGCCGTCGTTTTATCGCCCGTTGTGCATGTTGGACACAACAGAAAAACTGCTTGAGCGAGTAATTGCAACTCGCCTGGAACAATTCACTGAGGGTTCATCGGGGCTCTCTGAATCGCAGTATGGGTTCCGGAAAGGTAGATCAACCAGTAAGGCACTATCTGTGCTGTGCGACATCACTCGCAATGCGATAGCTGGAGCACGACGGCTAGGAGATACGAAAAAATATTGCGCCGTGGTGAGATTAGATGTTAAAAATGCATTTAACTCGGTAAACTGGAATCGGATTCTAGAAGCGTTGGACGATCTACAAGTCTCACTCTACTTGAAAGGGTATGCTAGCAAACTATCTCTTAGATAGAAGACCACTCAATGACACCGGTGAGGAACCGCAGGAATATAAAATAACAGCGGGTGTACCCCAGGGTTCTGTATTAGGTCCGCTGTTATGAAATATCATGTATGATGGTGTGCTCAGGGTCAATGTACCAGAAGGAGCTAGAATCATTGGGTACGCAAATGATTTGGCGTTAGTGGCCGTAGCTAAACATCTAGATGGCCTTGAGAATATTTGCTCCCAAGCAATGTAGAGCATTAAATGCTGGCTAGATATGGTCGGACTGAAACTAGCTGGACATAAGACGGAGACAGTTTTAATAAGCAGCCACAAGAAAGTTGAACACCTTGATTTGGAAATAGAAAAACGAACAATTTTCTGCCACTGAGACTTTATATTTTATATTAATAAGTTAAAAAAGGACACGAGCAAAAGTGCTAACGCGTTAAAAAAGCAAAACTGTACACAAATCAAAATTAGAAACTTCCTTTGTTTGAAGAATCAGGTTTTTAGAAGAGGTATACTGTTTCTAACAAACAGTAAAAACAGTCACAACTGTTCGTGAACTGTCACCGGTTCACTTTCTCCATTCAGCATTGAACAGCGGGGCCCGTTATCAGTCCGCTGAATCTTGGTGTTTAAATCAGTTGGCAGCGTTCAATGCCAATATTGTTTGCTGCAACCGCAAGTTGGATTTTCTGCGGCATACATCCAGGGGCTTAATGCTGTGACGAAAGTGTATGACAGTTCCGATTCACCTGAAGCTGCCTTGATTTCAATGTTTGTTGCTTGTGCAGCAACATCTTGCCGGGCCGACGACGATGCACCAGTAGTTGTCCTTCCCCTTTATTAAATATCTTGGTGTTATACTCGACAATAGTATACTGGTTAGTATACCCGCCTGTCACGCGGGAGACCGGGGTTCGATTCCCCGTCGGGGAGCCTCTGGCGCAAGACTAATGACCTTGCCCGGAAAAAACAAATCATTATGGAAAATTTAACAAGCGTCAGGACTTGCTAAATAAGGCCAAGACCGGTTCCAGGTTGTAGTGCCGATGATGATGATGATGATACTCGACAAGAGGTTGACCTTCAAGGAACATCTGAGGAAAACGAGTGAAAAAACGGCACGAGTTGCAAAGTTTTAGCGAGACTGCTACCCAATGTTCGTGGACCTCGGCCGCACATAAGGAAACTGATAACCAATGTCAATACGTATATTATAATGTATGTATCTTACACATGGACAGCAACCACACATTATAAGCCGTACATGAGGGAAGTGAACTCAGCACATAGGCGGGCATTATTAAGAGTATGCTGCTCATTCCGAACGGTATCCGAATATGCCATAAATGTTTTGGCCGGGAGGACACCACTTGACATTGGAGCTAAAGAAAACGCTTCATTGCATGAGGTTGTGGGGAAGAAGTATGTACCTAACAAGGGCACGAGATTCCCTCCTTCCACCATCAACGAAAGATCTGCCGAAGGCCACTAGAAAAAAAAAAACACAAAAAGGGACTCCACAACACTATGTCCACAAATGTAACACAGAAATACGCTCAGGAACTACAGCACAGGAGAAGAGTCAAATGAAACACACTGATTGCCGGTACATGTTGAAAAGGTTTATTCATTTATATTGTTCATTTAATGGTTCGATTAAGGTAGATGGAAAAACAAATAGGACTTTGAATGCGCACTCAACTTCGGATTCTGAACTAACATAATTTACTTTTTGGTTTGCTTAATAATTCGTAACACTTTGCACAAATAAAAAGATTAGCGACCCGCGATTGAAATTTGACTGCCATGACTCGACACACTCAGGGGTCTAGACAGATACGCGACTACAGGATGGATGCGTCCCCGCAACGCCGCGGGGAGCAGGAAAAAAAAAACCCAACCGGCATGTCTGGTGGTTAAGATACGACTTAACGATATTCAATTGTTTTGGGGTGAGTATTCAGAGAGAGAAAGTGTTTCTCTCGTGGTGGAAACGAGGAAAAAAGACTTGGCAATGTATGTGTATGTGTGAGTGAAGATCACTTGGTTTTTTTCATACATAAGGCCATGGGAATGAACCTGAAACAAAGAAAGGTAAAAGGGAACGTGGAATTCTTTGTTTATGTGAGAGGTTACTGGGAAACGAATCCAGAACTATGTAGGATAAAGGAATTTATGGCCAGAGAGTTCAACTGAGTAAACATTAGATGGTAAGTGCATTTGGGATACTAGGATGATTGAATTATTTGCGTATCGCCAGAATGCCTGGTAAAGGACAGCGGTCTTTTGTTTACTCATGGTGTGAGTTAGGGAAATAGTCTCAACGTGGATGGTGCTAATTAAATGCAGCATTAGGTGTTGGACTATTTATCGCTGGCTAAAACGGTCGAGAGCGGATGTGTGCATAGATAGTTTTTATGTACACATATTGAGGCTGGGATTAGCCAGATTAGTAAGATTCACTGATATGCGGTCGTATGATATGCGAACCGATGAATTTTATTACAGGGAATTTATGGTAAGGTAAGAAAGAACTCTTACAGGAATTTGTATGCGAAGGGAATGCAAGAAAAGGTAAGAATTCTTTTACTGAAGCCTTTTAGATTATCATCATCATCATCATCATCATCGGCACTACAACCGGGAACTGGTCTTGGCCTTATTTACCAAGCCCTGAGGCTTGTTAAATTTTTCCATAATGATTTCTTTTTTTCCGGGCAAGTTCAATAGTCTTGCGCCACTTTTAGATTATACCTTAGATAATCCTAGATGCGTAAAGCATTTAAGGTGCTTATGCGTTTGCATTAGCGAAATTATGTGATTGGATGGGAGTTATGGGGTTTTTTTTAGGTAAGTGAACCGTGGGGTTTGGCGGAACCACCACAAGGTCTCTCTAGAGAATCGCTGGAGAATGCGGTCACAATTAGAGCTCTCAAACCTAAGAAAACGGCAACGAACGTGCGATTCTTCCACAAAAGGAAGATGGACCCGCACAATGACACCTGATGTAGAAACCTGGGTGAAAAGAAAACATGGTGAGCTGAACTACCACCAGACTCAGCTGCGATCAGGACATGAACGCTTTCGGCAATACTTGCACAACCATAACCATGTGAGTCACCCATACTGCTTGTATTGCGAAGTCAAAATAGAAAATGCGGAACACGTACTCACACAGTGCGTGGGATTCGACACCGTACGAACGATTGTGGAGAGTCATATGAGATGGACAGTTATTCCGGGAGCAGTAATAGAATACATGCATACATGAGTTCAAAACGGGCATGGTCCGTAGCAAACGATATTCGAATTGACATGATGTAGCAGTTACGACCCGACGAGCTGAGTAACAGGTAAATTCCGTCCCGCCCCGCGATGGAATATCGAAAAGAAAGCTCCGCGGGAATCAAGGGGAATATGTGCCTTCCGGGAGTTGGTTTTAGTCGGTGAAAATCAGGCTTGCCTCAGGATTGGTCAGGTGTAAGTTTTGAATATTTCCACCGTCCTACCAAAAAAAAAAAAAAAAAAAAAAGCCTGATGTGTTGAGATTTTGGTTCTCATCTTTTGGTATGATTCTAACCGCCGAGGCGTTGTTTCGAATCACATTCTTCACTTTATCGCAAAGCGCAGTAGATCTATTTTCTATAGGTGTTATTAAGGTCGCTGCTCAACTGAACTAGCTAAATGTGTTCCCCCACTCCAGACATTTTTCTGCGATATTCGTCAATCTTTCGCAACAATTCATGTTGAAAATCAACTTCAGACGCACAAATAAACATAGAAAATCTCACTTTAGCCCAACCACACGAACGTGGCATCCTCTGCCTGATCATATGTATCCTCGCCATATTACAATTGCATTTAAAATCAATGTACATTGATACTTCCTTTGGTTATCCACTATCTCTTCTAACACTCGCACTGTGCTCTGTCATCTATCGGAACCTCGAAAACCCCCTCTGTGCGGGTTATAGAGTAAAAAAAAGAGACTAACTCAGAAAAAAACGTTGTTATAGGTGACGCACCTAAACGGTGCAAGACATCTATCAACTTGGTTCAGTCGCATAATACGATCTAACAGGGGTCCTAAACGCGTTATTTGTGACAATTAAAGGGTTTCCCAATACGAATGATAAGTTTTCAAAAATAAATAATGTATTTCTGAACAGGTGCGTCCTGTTTTTAAAACCTCATGACAGCCGCATTTAAAATGGTAGAAATGTGACTAGCTGTCATTAGATTTTGAAATAGTTTTACTTTAAAATAAAAAAGGAGTTTCAATTACAACTCAAGTATTTTGATATCTTTTTTAACTGTAAAATCATATCGCCTCTTATAAAATAGGTATTTATTTTTTTAAATTTCTAACTTTCTTTATGACCTGATTGTGTAGAAATATAACTTCTATTAACTTATATTGAAATACGTTCCCCTCGCTGATATTGTCCAACACCAAACGAATATTACAAGAGCCATAAATGAGCCGCTCAGTGCACACTTCGATTAACTCCACTTTTTGAAAAATTTTAAATTTAAGTGTCAAAGGCCTTGGTATAGTCATAACTTTTTATATTTATAATAACTTTCCCGAATAATAAAGATTAGCACCGTTAAATGACAATTTTTTTTGGCCATTGAATAATAAGTAATTTATTTCAGAAGCCATTTCGATTAACTCCATACCCCAAGGTAAATAAAAATTCAATCTTTAGACGATGAGGGTATTCAGATGGCAAAAATTGAAAAGGAAACTCACTTAGAAGAGGCTGAACGGGCTCGCAGTCAAATGGCTGCCGATCGAATGGCAACATCAGATAAGTTGTTCGTATTTTCTTTTGCCTTGGAAAAAGCTTTAGCCTTTCCCAAGTTGACCACATCCGTAGCATATTACAAGCGAAATTTATATGTGTATAATTTTGGATGTCATGAATTCAATAAAAATACAAGCCACATGTTTGTTTGGCCAGAAACTGAAGGATCACGTGGGTCTCAAGAAATTTCATCTTGTCTAACAAAGTACATAAAGACTTACGCTGCAAATTACGAACAAATAATAATATATTCGGATTCGTGTACCGGCCAAAACAGAAATATTAAAACCGTCTTAAGTTCATTAAAAATTGTTCAAAGCACGGAAATCAAAGCTGTATCAATTGAAATGAAATTTTTGGTAAGTGGACACAGCTATTTACCCAATGACTCGGATTTTGCCATTATTGAGTCATGTGCGAAAAAAAATCAAAACATGTTTTCACCAGATGATTGGTACCATATAATCAAAACATGTAAAAAGAAAGCGCCATTTCATCTAATACAAATGACTCACCAAGATTTTTTGTCAACAAAACCTTTAGAACAGTCTATCATTAACAGAAAAGTGACCGTCACAGGGCTTCCAGTAAATTGGCTTAAAATACGCTGGATAAAGTTAGAAAGGCCAAAACCCTATCTCATACAATTCAAAAATGACTATAAAGAAGATACTGAATTTCAAGCCATTAATATAAAAAAATCTTTAAAGGGTAGACCGCAAAGTTTGAAAAATATTGATCAGCCTTTATTATTTCCTAAAGGAAGAACTGTGACAAAGGAAAAATGGAGAGATATGATGGACCTGCTAAAATTCATTCCTCCTGTTAAACACGATTACTATAATAATTTGTCAACAAATCGAAATGACGAATCCTCGCCTACAGCTGATGAAGAAGACATTATGTATAATATTGCTGAAACATCCCAAAGAATAATGCCCCAAACATAAAGCTGCTATAAATGAATTAAAAAAAAATTAAAACCTGTGCTTAAAATGTGTAAAATTCAACTTTTTCTTAATAAAAACTTAAAAATGTAAAGTATAAATTTAATCTTATTATTTTTTTTCAGTTGCCAAATCGATTAACTCCACCAGTCACATAAAAACTAACATTACTGACGATTGTTTACTTTTTTATTTATTTTATATACCGTAAGATGAAAGCTATATCTGCAATAGTGCATTCTACATTACATATTTGAATTCATATCACAGGAATTTTTAAAAACAATATATATTACATCATCGCGTTTCTCAACTTTTTGTTTTATGGAGTTAATCGATGTGTGCTCTGAACGGCTCAAATATCGCTTCGATTTCAATTACTTTCTGTATAGTTTCGGCACAAACTATCTCCCACTGGAATGTTTTTAAATACTGAAACGTAAAGATTAAAACCAATATATTGTTCTCCACTAAGTTTATTTGTCTAAAAAGGTTGCAAATATTGTCCGTAATTATCCTTTACATAAAACAGTTTTCGTTTGTCGTGAAGTTCGGTATCCAAAGGGACTGATTAAAGTATCACTTTTTGCAAGGCGGTTCACCCTTTTGAAAAATTACAGTATTTGCATATCTGGTAGGTTTTTGGTTGACTGGCATCTCGTAACAATGTGCCTTGCAAGGGCAGTCATACTTACACGGGGGTGGACTTCGTTTGCAAACAAATGGATTAGGAACTGTGGTGTTGCAACATTTTCCGCAATTGTCGAGAGAGGGAAGATCGCATGGATCCTTTGGTTCGCACATAGTGGAGTTTTGGTTTATTCTAAAAAGTAGATCATAAAATCGCACGTATAGTAAGTATAGTGATTTTATTTCTAAGTTTTAATTAAAAATTGAGCGAAAGCCGCTTCGTTATAAATGATTATGTGAAATATGGTACGTACCTTTTAAAATAATAAAGCCAGATTGAATTTAGATGTTCTCAGAGCCGAAACTGAATTTTGAATGAGAAATTTCAGATGAAAGTTTTCTAAACAAATTTTTCGTCAACTTTGATTGATTTTGCTTTCTTTATATATACAGTATTATGCAGTATCGGTTGGATGAACTTGATTGAGAAATTCAATCAAAGAACGTAATGCAGGTGGAGATCTACTTTAAACTCTATTCGGTCCACCAACAAGTATAACATTTGGAGTGTATTTGCTTATTTTTATTTAATTTAAAGATGGTAGGAGGCAGATACCATGCGCCATTTTCAGCACATGGCGTTTATCTAATTAGGAAATTTCGTTCAACTTTTTCTAACATACCGACGGTTGAATATTATTCTTTCGGTGATCAAGGATCTGAAGACAATCACGGTAAACAACTGATTTGAAGTACCCTCATAATAAAGTCATAGTGACCTAGGTCAGAAAAGTACTTTCTTTCTTTTAAGTTTACCCGAAGAACTACCCATATTCTCAACCCAACTCCCCATCCCCAAACCTGCAACATAATCCACCCCAATGCCACCATCATTACCTTGCAATCAAGCAGCATTAATTTTCCTTGGAAACATTTCGGTTCACACCCAACGTGAACCATTAAGAATCTTATCGATTCTCCTTGTCGGTAATTCCTGTCCCACATGTGCACTTTAATCTTCCCGCATGCACATATCCAGCCGACCCTTTTCTCCAACGACAAAGCAACGCCAATCAGCTTGTTTACTCAGCTGTAATATACCCGACCCATGATCTGTTTGTCCAACTGACAAACAATCACCAATGCAACAAAGAATTCGATTCTGTCCGACGGCAGAGATCCGATACACAATTCCCATTGGGTAAAGCACCCAATTCTGCTCTAATGAGAATCAGAGCATTTACTCAGCTAAACTCTCATTACCAGTCATGCCCTTGGTACTTACCTCTTTGTTCTTTGTCTCCGGTGCAATCTCGTTTATCCTTTGTTTCACCGCATGCAAAGCAGCGTGATCGTTACGATCAACTACACGCACACCACCACAGGACCTCACCAGTGAGATCCTCTTCCCTCGTTTTCACCACGAGGGAAACACTTTCTCTCTCGAGGAAACTCACCCCATTAGCGAGTTGGCTCTGCACGAGCCGTGTAACGAAGAGTCGTAATTCTACCCCAGGGGAGCGCGGTCGAGAGCAACGCCAGTCTCGTTTGTCCTTTCTAATTATTGGTGCGATACTTCTCCGTTCATTCGGTCCAATTTCTCCGCGACTAGTGTGAAGTGGCTAAATTAAAACGAAAAAGATCTATTTGCGGACGTTCCATCTACTACTTGTCGTGTCCGGATTCAATATCAACGTTTCTCGTAGCTGGTAATTTACAATTGGTTTTGTCAAAACATCATTCACTCAAAATAGTTCCCAGTGAAAATTAATGTAATAAGAAGGAACTACAATAAAGAAAATTTAGCTTTAAGAACAAAACGATAATTAGTGTTATCCATATAACAAGTGTAAATATAGTTACAAGGCTTGAGGCACAAATAAATATCATCACCACAACGAAACTACGTATGCGTTTTATTTTACCAGGAGATCAGTGTTTGGTGGACCCTCTTCCGGAACAATATTTTGTGGGGTGTATGTGAATCAGTTTCCGTCCCGGCACACCCAACATAACGCCCCCACAGTACTACTCGAGAGTTCCCATTTGTCCACATTCATAAACTTATAATGGTGATTAAACTACACAGAATGAAATGTTTATACATTGCACTGTCGTATTTGCCCACACTTCCTATAATCGGAGCAAACTTTACTTCAGAGTACTCATTTGAATTAAGCAAGTTCCTCTTCCCATACCTTTATTTCCGGTGTTTAACGAACTTACAGTAAAAAGTATTTATTCGTATGAATGTAATGTACACAGCATTTAATGTATTTAATGTAATAGTATTTAATGAATTAAACTTACTCAGTATTGAATGTATTTAACTTACACAGTATTTAATGTATTTAATGTAATAGTATTTAATGAATTAAACTCACACAGTATTTAATGTATTTAACTTACACAGTATTTAATGTATTTAATGTAATAGTATTTAATGAATTAAACTTACATAGTATTTAATGTATTTAAACTTACGCAGTATTTAATGTATTTAATGTAATAGTATTTAATGAATTAAACTTACACAGTATTTAATGTATTTAATGTAAAGTATTTAAGGATTGAATGTACACGGTATTTATTGATTGAATGTACACTGTATTTAATGTATTTAAATGTAACAGTATTTAGGGATTGAATGTACACGGTATTTAATGATTGTATGTACACTGTATTTAATGTATTTAATGTAAAGTATTTAAGGATTGAATGTACACTGTATTTAATGTATTTAAATGTAAAGTATTTAAGGATTGAATTTACACGGTATTTAATGACTGAATGTACACTGTGTTTATTGTAATAGTATTTAATGAATTAAACTTACTCAGTATTTAATGTATTTAACTTACACATTATTCAATGTATTTAATGTAATAGTATTTAGTGAATTAAACTTACACAGTATTTAATGTATTTAACTTACACAGTATTTAATGTAATAGTATTTAGTGAATTAAACTTACACAGTATTTAATGTATTTAACTTACACAGTATTTAATGTAATAGTATTTAGTGAATTAAACTTACACAGTATTTAATGTATTTAACTTACACAGTATTTAATGTATTTAATGTAAAGTATTTAAGGATTGAATTTACACGGTATTTAATGACTGAATGTACACTGTATTTAATGTATTTAAATGTAACGGTATTTAGGGATTGAATGTACACGGTGTTTAACGATTGAATGTACACTGTATTTAATGTATTTAATGTAAAGTATTTAAGGATTGAATGTACACTGTATTCAATGTATTTAACATACGCAGTATTTAAGGATTGAATGTACACTGTATTCAATGTATTTAATGTAACAGTATTCAATGATTTTAACGTTCACAGCATTTAAATATTGAATGTACACTGTATTCAATGTTTGACACACTACACTTGGTATTTGTCGGCACAGGTATTTCTGAACTACTTGCCCTCACTGTATCCAAGACGCGATTAATTACTGCCACCGAAGCGACAGAATACCAACATTCCATCCATCGCCTCGATGACCATATTTGGTAATTTTCCTTTTCGAATTGGTGAGCCACCACAGAAGAGTTGAAACGCACACACACGATGATCCCCTTTGGTTGCTCATCGCGTGTGTCGCCCAGCATGCGAACCACGAACATGATATTAAACAAAAATAAACAACCTTCGCAGCTGGGGCAAGTCCTCCTGAAAAGGGTTAAAATGTTTACACGATCAGCGACTGTGTAAAGCATTATTGCTGATCGTGTACATCACATTTCCATAATAGGATATGTTTATCCGAACAGCACTGTGTGGTACATTCATGCTGAGCGGGCGCGCGTTGCTGGCGTCCTCTTATATGAACCGCCATGCACGTGTATGGGAAAGATTCTTTCCTCTTGTGTGCTTGGACAACGCTAAAGATTTACGTCGGCTACGTAATGTTGTACCGAGTTGTATTTTAGGGGCATTTCATTGGTACTTTTGGGCAGTGTTGATTGCTGCATATGCAACCGGATTTGCCTTTGTAGTACATGGTGCGATAAACACAACTATGCCCTTGTAGGCAATGTCTGTTGTTGCTGATGTATTTTTCGTATCAGCAGACATTGTGCTCCACAGATTTTTGGTGGTTATTGGTATAACCAATGCAGGTAAGTACTTGCTTTATTGAAACAGGACGCTTATGAAAAGGGGGTTACCTGGTGGTAGATGGGCAGGTAAGTAGTGGCGTTCTCAAGAACCGCCACAAACCACCAGACAAAAGACTCGTGCAGTTAGCTTTGTACATGAAGATACATCAATTCTATGGACCACTGATCACGAGTTTACCACAATAAAAAAATTGCGGTGAAATTAGGCCATTGTATTGTGATGATTTATGTTTGCAATGTGAACATTGGTGATTTTATATTTAGTTATTATACGCAGTGTAGTGCTCCAAGACGCCCTACCATTTTCCTCCCACCTATAAGAAAATCCATTTAATATCCCCAACATAACATTGAATTCAATGTCGAACTAAACGTTCAAATTCTCATTTATTGAATTCAAATTCATTTATTCAATTCAATGCATTTGTTCGATTCAATTTCCTAAAATCAAACAGCAAACTGCATTATTTTCCCATGTATGCTAAAAGCAATTAGCACCTAAAAAACCGACAAGATCCAAAACCTAAAAGTGCACGTTTCCAAACAAAGCCATATCTATTCAATACGCCGGCACACAATTCTTGCAATCATAAACATCCAAACGCATACCAGATGTTTTATGATTTGCTAATAGACACGGATTCCCAGATCCTAAACCAACAACCAATTTCCACGGATCTTGTGCTACCCATTTGAAATGAACAAAAATTCTTGTTTGCATTAGATGGCTAAAACAAACAAAAACCCCAATAAAGGATCAAACGATAAGTGGCGATGGGTTTGGCCTTCGAAAGAAGATAAAGAAATGAGGATTTGAATTCTCGAAGTGAGAAGATGATTTGAATACACAGAGTTGAAAAAGTGACTTGACTGGAGTCGAGCAGGAGAGTTACTAAGTAACATACGGAAGGAGAAGACCTCCTCAAAAGTTGTTTGTACATCCATTAAATCCGAGAATTAAATGTCCTTTTTGCCAAAGCAACAATTGTGTTTAAATTTTAAATTTCTGTTCCAATTGACTTTTAGCAAACAGTTTTTTTCTCGCGTGTGTAAAGACACTTACGTTGCTAGTGGCTCAATATAATCGTGCGGTAACACCTTTTGTTTTTTGTTCGGAAAAACAAATAAACACGAGTTCGACACATCCATGAAGGACAACGGTAGCCCACTCCTCCCGGGGAACCGGAAGCACGGTGGTGCACCAAAAAATATTATAGCAGCATTGAAAAGAGAAAATTCACTCGCTAAGGAACATTTCTCGAGTCGCTTAATGTTGTTTACTAACAATTCAGATACACAGCATAGCTTTCCATTATTTTCAGGCATTGCGAATCGTTTGCCCCCACCATTGGTAAGGACGGTTCGCCGAAATTAAACCAGGTGATTTGATAAGATACCGCGGTACACTGAATATCACAGCTGAATCCCAGAGCTGAGCGGGTAAAAGAACGCGGCTCAGCAAATACTGTGCTCAAGGCTGGGATTTCTTCATATCATCCCTTAGAAAATCGGCGGAAGGCTCAAATGCTATGAATTGAAATTTGACAACTATGCTAATTACATATCTCTATCGTATTTTCCAAACCATGAAACAGATAAACTATTATTACCAGACAAATACTCTGGATCTTGCTGGCACCACCAAGAGATAGTACTAGATAAAAGTACTTTTGAAATACACCAATGCTGAGTTTGTTTAGACTTTTCAAACCACCATAGCAATCCCTACGCTTTCTTCCTGTCAAGTATGCCAATACAAAATACTTATCATTTTTTGAAAAATTAAAATCTATTCAATTTCTTGAATTGGAAGGACTCTAAATTTTTAATTTAATCGTTTTTTCCTGCATTCCGGAATGTGCCGGTTGGTAAAGTGTCCATCAGGTCCAAGTGGACCCTATAAGAATCGATTTGTGTCAGTTTATCCGTATGATTGTTGTTTTGTACCACCAGTTTATTCCGTCAATCTCTATTGCTCGGGATATTGGTGCTGCTAAAACGTAAGGGTAATATAAGAAATGAATGTTTAACTTAATAACAGTTGCTAATTTACTAGGCGATTGGACAAAATTGGACTGATGGCTATAGATAAAACCTCTAAAGGGAAATATGGAACAAGAATGGACTGCATAATGCCACTAAGTAAAATGTGATTAGAAATACGGCTAAGCATGGAATAAGGAATTTACGAATATATAAATTTATTGTAATAAAACTTTTATGGTTTTTCCTTTTGCCCATTGCATCCTTGCTCTGCAAGTGCTGTGTTCCAGTTGGTTGCCCTCATTTCAAAAATTTGCGATGTCAAAATATGGGTAGGCATACCATTATACTCATCCAATCCATAAACCGATTGAGATATACTGATTTTGTCATTAAGGAAATGGGGGCCTATAAGTAGATTTTGGGGTACCTTTCTCAAAGCATAATGCGAGCGGAGGATAAGGAGGTATACTGGGTAAGGGATATGGTATATTGGTGTTAAATGTAAATTTTTGTACCATGAACTTATTTTAAATATGTCTCGTGAAATTGAGGCGGGTATATAATCTGGGTCTGAAAAATATTTTTTGTTGGCGTATTATTTTGAACTATTTTGCCCCACGCCTACTTTCATATAAAATTGAATGAAAATCCTTCCAAGATAGGCGCAAAGTGTTTCACGTTCAGACGCTTATTGTTGGCACCGATTGGGGACAATTACGTGTATGTTTCCTAAACGCTTCATTCGTACAGTACTCTGATGGCATCATTTTTGCTCTCAGCCATCTTTCGGACTACGTTCACTACTATCCCGATTGTGTAGCTTATCAGGGGTGTTACGTGCTTGTTTGATTGTTTGAATACTTTTTGTTTCTGGATTGATAGTACATACCCGTGGAGGATCTAAGCACTTCTCTTTGAAAAGAGATGTGTTCGTATGGCAACGGCTGAAACGAGGGCGACAAGACATAATCCTCCACCCAAATACTGATGCTCCTGTGGGATCCAGTCGTTATTATCAAATTCATTTGAAAGTAGTGCCTTGAGGAGGGCAATGCATGGATCAGTTAGTTGTTTTGTATTTATGTCGATATTAGGCGGCAGCATGCTCTCATCGCCTCGCCTCGATTTCTGTATTTATTTTCTAGACTTTTTTTCTAGACGATTGGAGATATTGCTTTAAACATTTGGGAGGAATTTTGCAGCCATTAAATGTTACCAGTTTTACGCTTGTCAGGAGGGGTGTAAGTGAGTCGTTACATACCAAATTGACTTCATTGGCATTTGTTAGATGACTGCCAGGTTATTCTGAAGGTGATAGATCTTGTCGAATCCCGTGTTGAGTTGGATTGAGCGGCAGTTTCCCAAAAGTGAACCGGATGCATGAATTTGAAGGACTTCCTCTCAGCAGCTGGTCAAAGGCTTTTCTTCAACATTATCGTAGATCCCGTCACAAACGCCTATAGTTTGTAATGGCTCAAAGAATGTCTCGTTGTCTGAACTAACGACATCTCCATTGCCGAGCAGAATATCGTGGTAATCGATTGATGGGACATTGATAAAGACGTATTTCGAAAATAACCTTGGCTGGACTAGGGGGATGCTGAACGTCAAAATAACCATGTCCTGACGGATAGACATCGTTGTTTTGTTCGCAGTAAATAATGAGGATACATCGGATACTGATGGTAATCTACAAAAGTGCGAGCCTTCATTCATTCGGTCAACATGTTCTTTTAGAGCTTTAATAAGGCCGATGTTGATGATGTTTTGGTGATTTGTTTGAATAGAACTGATGAGTAACTGGATGCTCGCTGAGTAGGCATTTATCTGTTCTTGAATGCGGAGCTACTGTTGTTGGTTTACCAGTGCATCAAGTTGCATGTCCACTGCTTTGAATTCTAAGTCGGTGATTTTTGTCATGAGGTAGGGCGCCTTACTTATTTTACGATTTGCCGCTACAGATAATTATTCTCGACAGTTTGATAGGCTATGCCAACGGTCATCAATACTGGGGGAGGGTAGGTGGGAGTTCTCTAAATACATAGAGAACTAACCCACTGTTTCCGTCTAATATCGACCGCCAACAGCGTGTTAAACAAACCCCAAGTTCTCCTACTTATCTATTCACCTGGAAAGCATGTTGCAATAACGGGCACAGCTGAATTCATTATTCTATGCAAGTATTGCATAATTGAATTGATCTGCCATACGGCAACTCCAGTCTTCTAACCACGAGATTTCCACCGGAAAATCCAATCCATGTGGTTAGCAACAACAAGTCGAGTTAAACGAGGCTGTTGCATAATCATGCAACCGCTTGGGTAATTCCAAATTTTTCGAGTTTGGTTCGCACGATAATATTGCCCTAGCCAATGTAGCGTCACTTCGGCTTTTCCCGGACCATCTATTCGATTGGGAGTAGGGCGTTAGAATATACTCACAGCTAGGCCAGCTTGTCGTAAGAGGCGACTAAAGGCCGAGTGGTAGCCGGGGTCCCAACGCCCTGTGCGCCCGGTGAAATACCACCCCGCCAAGCTTTAGGCTCCGTGAAATGGTCGGGAGAAATCCCTGGCCATCTTTCGGAGCTTGGCTGATGGACCGGTTCGAGAAAAAAAAGTTGGTTAGGTGGTAGTCGGTCCCAAGGTGAGATACCACCCCGTCACGCTGTACATTCCGCGATATCGCCGAGAGAAATCTTCGACGGTGTTTCGGATGTGTGGCTGATGGCCCGGACTGACACGGGGATAAGTCATGATGGTGTCTTCTGATATAAAGAATTCCGGAGGTAAACTAGTCTCCCATTCGGATCTCCGGGGGGGACTATGTCAGGGGGAACATCATGCAGATATCATGATAAATAATGGAACTTTGAGAGGTTCGTCATCGCATAACCGGGCTAGCTCTCGAGGCTCGGCCCACGCTCGACTGGTGACGGCATTTTGTAACATCAGGGGCATCGGTTTCACAAATACTAATGTAAACGCCGTCCACCAATATTTGCAAACAACGAAACCTGATATCCTTGCCCTAACTGAGACCCAGGTCGATTCCTCAACTGATTCGACATATCTTCGTTGCTCAGGATACGACTTACATTCGAGATTCCGTTTTAAGGGCGGAGTCTGCGTCTTCGCACGGTCTGATCTGGCTTGCCAGAGGATGGAGGCGTTGGAACCCAATAATATGGACATCATATGGTTGAGGGTCGTGCTGAGGAATTCTGTTAAATTTCTTAGTTGTCTTTACCGCTCCCCGAATGACGATCGACCGGCGACATTTTTCGAACATCTTTCAAATACCGTCGACTGTATACAGATCAACCACCCAGCTTCTGAAATTATTGTCCTTGGCGATTTGTGTGCAAAATTCCGACTGGTTGTTACATTCTAACAGAACCGACGAGACTGGGAGGCTGGCGGAGATGTTTGCTGTAAGCCACAACTTGACTCAACTCGTGGGGGAGCCAACGCGAGTACCGGATGCCCGAGGCGATTATGCGAACACCCTGGATCTGTTTTTGACATCCGAACCGAGTATTTATACCGTAGAGGTTTCTGCGCCACTGGGAAACTCAGATCACTGCTTGGTATCTGTCGCGCAAGCACTTGCATACCAAGCGAATAACCGGCCTAGGCAGCTTCGCCATGTATGGAAGTATGGGGCTGCTAACTGGGACGATATGCGAGATTTCTTCGCATCCTTTCCATGGTCGAAGGTGTGCTTCGGAAATTCCGATGTTAACGCTTGCGCGGAGTCGGTATCAGAGATTATTCTCCTGGGGATGGAGATGTATATTCCGCATTCCATCAAACGAAGTTCGTCTGATAAACCTTGGTTTGACAAAAAATGCGAGCTGATTACAGCGGCAAAAAATAGAGCTTTTAAGCAATGGCGCTCCAATCCCACCGATGTTAACAGAACGAATTTTGTTAGAATCAGAAACGCGTGCAACCAGGCGATTGATACCGCGAAGAAGGCTCACAACGACAGGGTGATCAATAAGCTCCTTCGGTGCCCAACTGGTTCGCGCTCTTTCTGGTCAATGGCAAAGGCTGTCAGCAGTAACTTTGCTTCCTCCTCTTTCCCCCCGTTGGTGACAGACAGCGGGACCTTAGTCACGAATCCAAAGGATAAAGCTAATGTGTTCGCGAATTTATTTTCCGCGAACTCAAACCTCGATCCCGGCCTTTTGGAGCCACCTGTGATCTCGCCGGTACAGTCTTCCATGCGGGATGTGAGATTTCGTCCGCGCAATATCTAATGCATTCTACGTCAATTGGATTGTAGGAAGGCAACCGGCCCGGACGGAATACCAGCAATAGTACTTAAGAACTGTGCTCCAGAACTATCGCCGATTCTAGGCAGACTCTTCCGCTTATCTTATGCACGGAGGACCTTTCCTGCCTGCTGGAAAATCGGTCGAGTTCAGCCAATCCCAAAGACGGGAAAAAAGTGTCTCCCACAAAATTACCGTCCGATAGCATTACTGTCTATTTTATCTAAGGTAATGGAAAAAGTCATCAATACAGAGTTGGTTAAGTATTTGGAGTGCAACGGTCTTCTGAATGATCGTCAATACGGATTCCGTGGCAGGCGGTCCACAGGAGACCTTTTGACACTTATAACCGATATATGGACATCTGCGATTGAACGGCATGGTGAGTCAAGGGCGGTCGCATTAGATATCTCCAAGGCTTTTGACCGCGTCTGGCACGTGGCATTGCTGAGCAAACTTCTTTCATATGGACTTTCCCAACAGCTTTGCGACTGGACGAGGAGCTTCCTCGAGAATTGATCGATCCGGGTTGTTGTGGACGGCGAGTGTTCGGATCTATATCCTGTTAATTCGGTGGTGCCCCAAGGTTCTATTTTGGCTCCAACCTTGTTCTTGCTTCACCTAAATGATTTGTTGGAGACAACGGATAACAAAGTGTTCAGTTTTGCGGATGATAATACGCTTGTTTCCTCCTTTTCGAGTGATCGGCCGATTGGTGCATCAATGTCGCACCAGCTGAGATGTAGACAGATTGACTCTCTGAATCAGGATCTGGATAAAGTCCTGCAGTGGGGAAAGGCCAATCTTGTCGACTTCAACGTAACGAAGACCCAGTATACAACATTCACAAAGAAAACTGGATCATCGGTTCCACAGCTGATGATGAGTGGCCGGGCCCTCGAGGCTGGGGAAAGTTTGAAATTGCTCGGCGTCACGGTCTGTGGGAATGTATTATGGCATAAACACGTATCGGGTATCGCCAGATCAGCCTCAGGAAAACTGAGTTATCTTTTTAGAGCCAAGAAATACTTTACTCCGGCGCAACTTCTTCTCCTATATAAATCTCAAATTAGACCCGCGCTCGAATATTGCTCTCATGTTTGGAGCTCGGCTCCTAAACATACCCTCGACCTACTTGAGAGCGTACAAAGACGAGCGATCCGCCTGATCGGGGACTCGGTGCTGACGTCGGGACTACAGTCGCTATCACATCGAAGGCGCGTGGCCGACCTCTGTCTGTTTTACAGATATTATCACGGGTGCTGTTCTTCGGAGATTCTTGGCATTGTTCCACGCAATTCGGTCTACATGCGCCCCACAAGACAATCCGACGGATCGCACCCGTTTGTGGTTCATCTCCCGACGGCGCGAACATCCCTGTACCAGAACTCGTTCCGTTACAGAGCGGGGAAGCTGTGGAACTCCCTTCCCACGCGAGTGTTCCCGGAGCGTTACAACCTGCAACTGTTCAAAAAGAACTGCAACAGTTATTTGATGGCATCTCGGGGCGGCCACTCGACGCTATAGGTTCGCCTTTCCCGAGAGAAGTCTAATAAAAAAAAAAAAAAAGATTTCTTTTCGCTGGTGAATAGCACAGCTACATTTTCCAAAATTAAATTAAATCCAAATTTTCATCCCTAAATGGGGCTCAGTCGTTATTGATACATCACTGAAGTTGGTCACTCCGCTGCGTGGAGTTTTTATCCAACTACCATCATGTAAAGAGTCGTCTCGTTGTCAAGAAATAGTCGTGTGAAATAATTTTGCTGAGTGGAAGTTAATTTAAAACTACTAACTTATTTAGAAACGTGTGTTCTTGCGGATTAATTAGTGAGAATTGATTTAGTGATATTCAGTAACCAATTTTCAATTGAAAGTTTTACAAATAAATCTTAATACGAATTTTGCTAGCGGCACCATTTGTAACAGGAGGCCGACAAGATATGATATGCAATGTACATATTATTAAATTGAAGTGTAAATAGAGAACTCACAAACATCATATCAACAAACAAAATTATTATTAAATTAAAGTGTAACTAAAGAACTCACAAACATCATATCAACAAATAAAATTATTATTAAATGAAAGTGTAAATAAAGAACTCATAAACATAATATCAATAAATAAAATAAACTAAATTAAACAAAAAACAACCAGTCCTTTTTAATTGGATATTCTTGTGAACAATCTTGTGCGGATCATCGTTGGAGAAAAGTGAAACCGTGCCATACGTTGGCATTAAGACTTCACCCCCACAGGTATCTAATATTTCCTTTTATTAATTCTGTTGCGATTGCGCGTTTCATTCAAATATTGGAATAGCTTGCGGTGATACTAGAGCGTTTGCGATTCGAACCGACGCTATCACGGTTAGAATCACTAAAAGATAGGACCAAACTTCAACGCATCAGGCCACTGCCGCATGTACGAATTTGATTTTTAAACTTAAGTACATTCCACAGATGTGGAAATGCTATGTTATTACTATGGTATACGGCTTTAATGGATGTGCTTTGGTTGTTCTTCTCTTTGTCCTTTTTAGGTGGTTTTGTTCTTCACTATTTGTTGTGTGTTTACCTGCTAGAAACGCCGCAATAATCCTTCACTCTTTTGGGCTTCATTATAAGGGCTTCTTTGCTTGCTCTTGTCTTAAGTGGAGTGACGCGACCTTTGGCTGCTAGTAGATGATTGTGTGGGTAGACCTATTACCATTTTCAACTCCCATTTATAATCAGCTGTAGATTACTGTTTCGTATTCATCTCTGGAGGCATCACAAAATCCAATAAGCTGGATAGACGTGCTTTTATTTCCGCCGATCCAACGCGAAATTTTAATGTGAACTTTTGCTGTACTTTCGCGTCTACCAGACCATCCCAGTCCTATTTAAGCATCCATAACTCTTGGATCCGTATTCGGAGTAGCATAGTAACTGGAAGAAGCCAACCCATGGACACAACCTCACACACACTGGCCGAGTGCGGACGTGTTTTCAATTCGGCGATTGAGTTATATAAAATAGTTGTTCTTATGAATCGGTAGTGTTTAAACTATAAACACGGTTTATAAATTATTTCCAGTAATAAAAACAGTCAGAAGAAAATTAATTTTGTATATATGGAAAGAATCAAATAAAAGAGAACGAGCCAAGAAAAGAAAAAAACAGTAACATGAGGTGTAGTGACAGCTAAAACAAAGGTCTCCAAAAACAAAACAAAACAAATAACAAAGTGAAAATCCAACGGCTGAAACGAAGTGGATAAAAGTTTCATGAAAGACACAGTGCATAAAACAAAATCAAAATAAACGAATTAAAATATATCACCTCAGTCGCAAGGGTGAACATTAAACTAATAATATACTACTCGTTAAGCAATCAGTTTTTAAATTATCATTTAGCGTGGGGGTAAGGTCACGTCTCTGAATCCGCGCTAGACGAGTTCGAGTGCAGGTGACGCAGAAAAGTGAATTGCGTCAAGGTTCGTATAGAGAAGCAGGTCGCCATTGTTTTTTTTTTAAATGAAAACAAACCAGAAAGTACCGACATGAACACGGACGATAAAAATATATAAAGATGGTGGAAAAACATCAAATGGAGGAGGACAGCGAGTTTTAAAAAGAGCCACAGCGGAATTTTACTCGTACACGCCGAAACAAACAAAGAGCCTAACAGTGCTATTAAAGGGCGTCGAACCTGAAACGGGACCGGAGGCTCTGCTCGAAATGCTTCAAAAGCTGCAATCTTTATTAGAAAAGGAATCCAACACAAAGTTATATATAGTGGAGAAGTGCGCAAGCCTGTATCGTACGCCTGCCCATTCAATAAGGAACAGGTTTGTATGTGAATGCGGTCTATGCACCTGAGGGACACCAACGTAACCTCTTTATAGCAGAGCTCGAGACACTCTTTCGATGCTTACAATTGCACTTGGACAAACACTATTTTATCTTAGGTGGAGATATAAACGCCAAGGATAAAAATTGGGGAAATTATATATCTAATGCCAGAGGAAATCAGTTGGCTGGCTGGTTAGATCAGTATGTGGCGGTTCCGCCAAATCCCACGGTTCGCCTTCCTGAAAAAACCGCAATAACTGCTACCCAGTCCGCATAAGCTTTCGCTAATGCAATTCGCATTAGCGTCTTAAATGCTTCACGCATCAAATATATCCAATTCGTATAACCTAAAAATACCTGTAAGAGAACTCTTACCTGCATTCATTTATTTGAATTCAAAATTCCACTTAAGAATTCTGTTCCAAACAGCATATCCCTGAAAAGAAAACCTCGGTTCACATATCACGTGACCTTCACCAGGGATCATAAATATTGCGCCGTCTATTTTCCAACTTCGCCATAAGCACAATGAATTTCTTTATGTACACATTGGCCGGCGACCTTTTTCTCCCAGCAATAAAATTCTCTGACTCGCACAATGTGCAAACCAAAGCAAATACGCATTCCGCGTCTCTTGGCATCAATTAAATCCTACTGCATAAACAAATGCAAATAGGAATTCAATACATACCCTTACTAGCGGTGCCATAATCACCATTTCCCAGTAACCTAACTAAAACCAATTAGCACATTTCCACATCGCATCGTTGGCTCTTTGTTTATCCGCGACGCACATGCATCCGACGATTTCGGTTTTGTTTGCTTTACCGAAATCGTGTCCCATGAATGCTTTTTATTCCCTCTCCTTGTTCTAGATTCGTTTTTCATCCATGAAAGGACCATGCACACATACCACCATCATCAAGATTTGCGAGTGATCTCTGCGCGAGATAGTGATCGTTGAGTCGAATTCTATCCGTTGACCACGCAGGCCACACGCGATCTCCCGCTCACCGGTGCGCACGGTGACACGACCATAGTCGAGGCGTAGAGTTAAATCTCCCAGTGCTAAATAAATAATTGTATCATTATAATTTTGATTTATTGTTCAAGTTTATTTCAATCATGACCTAAGAAAACATAATTCTCTAGCTTAATGAAAGTATTTCCAAATCCCAGACATGCACCAGTTTCATCGAAGTCGCGTCAATCTTACTATAATTAATAAATGTGTAAAAGTGAACTGACCAACAAAAAGTTTATGATCATTCTTCTTTTGTGTTAATATATACAAAAAGTTATTGACAGCTATTCATATCCTGTGCGTTCTTATTTCTGGCGACTACTACCTGTGTGTATTTTTTGTTTCGTGCCTTGGTGACGATTTCTCGTGTACGATTAGGATGGAGGAGGAAGTGAATCAAGTGCCCATGCTGGTACATACTTCATCCCCACAAGTATCATATAGAATATAAAACTGACCTGCTAGCTACGGCATATCTATCGTTCTCTAGAGGTAGATCGTGCTTAGATATCTTACTCAACGACTCACGACTGAGACTACTTAACACGAACAGACGAAGCAGAAACTGTTTACGGACAATTGTATACGACAGTGACCACTGTACATTCACGGCAATAATATATATTCCAAGCAATCTGGCAGATCTGGAAGAATTCGTAACCCTACAACTACGGGGCAATGCGATGGTCGCGTTTCACCAGATCATTAACAAGAGAACTTCGTTCGAATGACTTTAACCTGCCAATAACCAGAAACCTCACAAATGACGAAATCGACAAATACATTCAACAAATGGACGAAACCGTAAAACGAACAATGGACAAAACAATTCCCAAAACAACAGTTACAGATGAGAACATCATCATCGGCACTACAACCGGGATCCGGTTTTGCTGTTATTTAGCAAGTCTCTCCACTGGTATCCGGCCCATATCCGAGACTTGTTAAATTGCCCATAATAATTTGTTTTTCTGGGCAAGGTTATTAGCCTTGCGCCAACCTTTCTCAGGATGTCGTTGCATGCATTGGTTCACTACGTGGCGGGTGCCAAAGCAGCTATCCAGGGGTGTCAAGTGGAGACTGCATGTCAACTTGGATTGAACAGGGACAAGGATCATCCTGGCCTTCGCCGGGTTGAAGGCTGAGATTTTGCTCTGTTATTTTTTATGACACAGGCAAAGGGATTTCCAGTAAGGGTTTTCCCAGATGCAGCCGCGGCGGTATCGGTTTGTAGTGATACACAAAATGAACAAAGGAATTAGGTGATTAAGAAAATGTGCGACCCGTCACTTTGACGTAGTAAGAAAATGTATCTTTTGATATTTGGTCGTCGCCCTATGATTATATGACTGGTTTGTATTTTTATTGTAGGTATATTGGAAAAAATCTTGTTTTCCAACTTTACCAGAATTATTAGGTAGTAAGTTTATTCTTAGATTTTGCATAAAAGGCGAAATATTTTTAGAATAAATGTCTCACTTGTCACGACATAAACGTCTACCATTTGTTTGAGGTCCACCGCTTCTTTTCAGCATTTTTACCAACACCTTATGAATTCCTCGATCGGCTGTTGGATCACCAAATAATTCACTAACGCATATGTTGAAGAGCCTAAGTGTAAATAACAAAAATCACGTCACGGGTTTATGTGCCCTGACGAAAACTTAAAATAAATAATAATAAATTAGGTCACGGGTTTATGTGCCCTGATCAAAAATAAAACAATCACGTCACGGGTTTATGTGCCCTGACGCCCGTTTGTCAGATAGGAGTAATTTATAATCAAAAGAGGAAGGTCAAAAGAGGCCTTATACCTCTATAAGTAATAAACAACATTATTATGATTAACCAGTTTGGCTTTACGACAGGTCATGAAACCACACATGCCGCAGCTAAACTAGTCTCCGAAATACAATGGAATAAATGTAAGAACCAATGTGTAGTGCTCCAAAAAGCCCCACCATCCTTTTCCCCCATTCCTAATCCAAAATCCCAGCAATATTACCCTGAAACCCAAAATCCTATCAAAACCTGAAAAAACCCAAACATGATCCAAAATTCGCAATAAACGAATCAAACATTCGTTTATCGCATAATTGAATCCAAAATCAAAATTAAAATTAAAATTCACAATAAACAAATCCAATATTCGTTTATTGTTCTACATTTGCTCCACAGCATCACCCAAATCCAAAATTCAGAGATCCTTATCTCTATCCCAAAAATTCCACTGAGTTAAACAAACAAAAAACTCAAAAGCAGATACATTCACAAATCTGCGCGATAGTTTCATAAGAATTCAAGAAATTGATTTCTTATCTTGTGTAAATACAACATCTGGGCTCGAAATATCCAAAAGATCGAGATTGTTGCACGAAAATGTGTATCTTTGGGATACAATTTTCGATTCCTTTTCCTTTATAAAGGAGTAGTCAAGTGATCTCCGGCCCGCAGTATAATATCGTCCATTCTCCCTGGAGGAAGTACCCCAGGAGAAAGGCCGCAGTCTAAATTCACAGTCCTTGGAGGAAGTACCCCAGGAAAATCCTGAATAATATAATAAAATCATATTCATAAAGGAAACAAGACGTGTTTTCATTTTTTATGGACGACGGATATCTAAATATCACCTGGCCCCCACGGAGGACCAAGTGAAGACATCAGGACGAAGGCCGAATAAAAGGACGTTGCTCTTCCCTTTGAACTCAGAGGAAGCACGGTAAGGACCCCTTTGGTAGGACAAGTTTTCAGGAGCGGTCAAATTTTAAGAGATTGCCTTGTCCTTTTAAGGACTAGAAGACACGCTTCCTGGAAATAAAAACCCCTACAAGAAACACAACAAATGCACAGGTGCCCGTCTGATAGACTTGAAAAAAGCCTTTGATACCCTCTGGATTGAAGAGTTATATTCCAAACTGGTCAGCCAATTCATAGATAATCCTTTACTATATGTACTTTACGATATGTTAAAGGACAGGAGGTTCGTGGTCAAAAGTGGTAATGTGATCTCTAAAAATCGTATAACATTAAGAATGGCTTGCAGCAGGGAGAGGTACTTTCTCCGATTCTTTTTAACATTTACATTAGCAACTTATTAGATGCACTTCCGCAAGCTATTGCGTACGCAGACGATCTCATAACTTACAGAACAGCCCCGAAAATTGAAATCATAAATAGCTTACTACAGCGAGACTTCAACAAAATGCAGCGATACTGCGACGGCTAGAAACTTAACATCAACCTCCGGAAATCTGACGCCATCCTATTTAGAACCCCATTATATAAAGCCACGAACGACGCAAGGAAAAACTGACGAAAGTTAGTTATCGTGGGACCAAATGGAGGCAAACTGGAAACCAAGGGTGTAGTTAAATACATTGGCATCTGGATAGATCAATATCTATATTTCAACAGACATGTAGAGGGTGCTTTGGCCAAAGCTAGGAAAACCATTGCTATGACAAGGAAGCTATTTTACATTAGCCAACTGGACAGTACGGTAAACGTTTTATGCTAATTACTTATAACGCTAATTAGGTCAATGCTCATATATGGTTGTCCAGTATGGTTTAACATAGGTCCAAATTTGATGGAAAAGATTCGGGTGTTCGAAAGGAAGTGTCTCAGAAGTTGTCTCAGATTATATCGAACACCGGAATCGGACTATAAAAAGTATTATTCAAATGAGACTTTACATAATGAAGCCTACATAAATAGATTAAATTAATCAGAGGACATATTGCGAGAGCAATAAGCTCGTTCAATGACCTAATTTTCGGGGCTTGCTATCCAAAAACTCTATACTATGAGAGCGTGCGTCGCAACGGCTTTGTTCCACCAGAGGCGTTCCTTGATTTGGACAAGGAGGCGCTTATACAGGATGGAACTGGAATTCCGCTGATTTATCATGTAAGTAGATAATCCGTAGACGGGTGTTAAGTGTGTTAGTGACATCATAGATAAGGATGATGTACATGAGGTTGTGGGGAAGAAGTATTGTGCCTGACACGGACACTTGGTTCCTTTCTTCCTCCAGCATTCACTCCACTGTTCACACGGTTCCGCTCAAACTCTTGATGATTCACCACAGCAGGAAAGGAAACACCATCGTCGATTGATTGTCACTGATCATGCCATCACACAAGTAAAAATATAAAACTCAGGAGATCTTTGTTTTAGTTTTATTTATTTTACGTTACGTTTATTAGATTTCCTTACATTTATTCTTTAGTTTGGTGCATATTAAAATCGAACAACACTTACAATGACAACATTTTAGTTAAAACTTTCACCAACTTTGACACGATCACCAACACGTCTGCTGTTCGTTACGTTTACAACTTCACAAAAAATGGTTTAAAACTATCGCCCGCACGACTACGGGCGGGAGTGGCATGACCGTACTGGCCTGCGGATGGTAAAGGACTCCTCGAGGATAGAACTCTGACTTCTATTCTATCCTCAATTAAGGGTGCGATATGGAGGGGAAAGAGAAAATTTTCTCTTAAGGGTGTGGCCACTAAGAAAATGCGATCTTTTTGGTGCAGTGGTATGTGTGCGCGATCGAACAGATTCAATGTTGTTGCACGTGTTCGAAAGCAGTGGAACGACGAGAAAGGCAGTCAGCGAGAACAAAGGAAAAGGCGACCAAATGGTTCGCTCCGTAACGAGGGTCATGTTTATGCAACGTCGCTATGACGGACGTTGGAAAAAAGGTGTTAATGGGATACGATACTTTATACCATGGAAATTGTATATCGTATCTTGGGTTATTTGCCGATACCCATCCCTTGCTTGCATTTAGGTGTGCCAAGCAATTAGTGGTGCAGACGAAAGAAATGCATCATTGTTTGTAAAAACAAGCTGACGTCATAGTATTTTAGCTCAGACAAAGGGTATCGAATGTTTGGTATTTATGGTGCATATGCACATTAAGGATCAATTTTAGGAATTTCAGATAATGCTTGAAAGCATTACATGCCCTTGGAAAAGGAAATGTTTTCTGGGGCAAATGCAAATGCATTGGCGGGAAACAATGGGAGTTATGGAATTCCTAAAAAGGTCAAGAAGAATTCTTACAGAAAATTGAATGCAAAGGGATGCATGAAAAGGTAAGTTTTCTTTATAGGGTGAAATTGCATTGGTGCAATTATATGGGAAGATGGATGTTATGGGGGTTTTTAAGGAAATCGTACCGCGGGGTTTGGCGGGACCGCCACAAGGTCATTGGTACTCCCAAACAGAAAAACGCCACCCGATTCTAAACAGGGATGACGCCCAGAACTATAATGCAATTAATTGCATATTTCAGAGCAATTGACAAATCGCATAAAAGCAATAAATTGCATATTCCAAAACGGTTACCAAATAATACAAAAGCAATTAATTGCATATTCCGGAATGATTAACAAATCACGGAAAAGCAATTAATTGCATACAAAACACAAAAGAATTGATTGGGTCAATTCGCCATTGCGGATGTTGAACTGTGGTGCAAATCAATGAAGAAATATTGGCTGACATCACGGTACAAAGCAATTGCGAACTGAAATTGAAAATCGGAAATTAAGTCATTGCGAAATGAAATTGCATTATCGTAATCGGGGGGTGTTGACCCGGGGTGACGAGTTTTGATTAGGGACAAGTGACGGGGGAGTCCGTCGTTGGTCATGGAAGTAAGATCTTTAAGAACAATTAAAACGGAATGTTAGAAGGCTATTGGAAATTAGTTAAAAGTGGATGAAAGATTAATAAGTTAAAACTAACAGGTATAAAGGAAGAGCAATTGAAACGAAATGAGAGAACGCTATTGGAAATAAGTTAAAAAGTGGATTAAAGATTGATAAGTTAAAACTAATAGGTGTAAAGGAAGAGCAATTGAAACGAAATGTTAAAACGCTATTGGAATTAAGATAAAAGTGGAATAAAGATTAATAAGTTAAAAATAATAGATGTAAAGTAAGAATATTAAAAATGGAATAATAAAACATTATTGAAACATATTGTAATTAGAGTAAAGAATAAGTAATAAACCATAGTCAGTGTATAAAGACAATGAATGAAGTGGAATGAAAAGAAAACAATAAAAATTGAATGAAGAACTAAGAGTGATTCCGAGTTTTGTTACTTAATAACTGTTGATGTGTGAAGGAAGAGTTGATTGCTATTCCCTCGGCGTCGAGTCTCCAGTTAGCTTTCTGTGAGCACTAAAAACTATAACTCGGGCGATTGTGGTACTACCGGGCACCGAAGAAGAGCTCTTGCGCTTTAGTAGGGCTATCTCACAAATAGACCGGGACGTTTGTATTAAAAAGCACCAACGGTTCTGGTGGTTGAATGGCAATTAAAGACCCGATTACCAATGTCAGTAGAATAACTGCATTATCAGCCAGCCTACACAGACTTAGTTTTTCTAGAATCAGGGTGTTATAGGATTTAAGGTTAGTTTTTTAACTAAATAAAAAATAATAATAATAAACTTTAGTTAAATTTTAAGTAAAAACAGAAAAAAATATTTGGCACAAAGTTTTTCGAATTTTTCTTTGTTAAACAAATAGTCCTTACTAAAGCCACAAATAAAGTCCTCTCGCTGAAAGGCAAATTGTACAATAGTCATAGAGCTTAGCTTGTTTAGCTTAGACCGTCTGCGTAGGACCAGTAAGTT
The DNA here is from genome assembly GCA_963931805.1 of Microdon myrmicae. Taxonomy (NCBI): domain Eukaryota; kingdom Metazoa; phylum Arthropoda; class Insecta; order Diptera; family Syrphidae; genus Microdon; species Microdon myrmicae. Next base: position 99,481,777 of record OZ007496.1, read on the forward strand.
ATAATATAAGACAATTCACCTAGAATTTAAGCATTTTTTGTCAAGCATATGAATTAGAAACTAAGAATATAAAACGAAAATAAAAAATGTTGCAAAAATGAAATGAAAAACAGGCAACCCATGGGTTCATAAAGCGATTCTGCTATAGATAACAAGGCTGTATTGGTGAACCTAATTTTGTCTTGAATAGAGGTTTAGAAAAAGAAGACGTCCTCTGCTGGATTGTAATTGATCCATAAGATTTTCATTGTTAGAGCGGAGACTTCTTTGTAGGCACTCAGTTTTGTTGTATTTTCCACGTTATTAAGAATTTCTTGCTTATTTGATGACCATTTTGTCAGAGACCGGCTTCCCGGTCTACAAGGTAGCGTCTATCTTAGCAACTTCCTTTTAGCATTGCGTAATGCCGTCGGCTGCATGAACCAGGTCGTCCATGTAAACGAAGTTCTCAATAATATCAATTGTTTCCAGATCTGGAATGTTGTCTTCAGCGATCTGGCGAACTCTCCGTACGGCTTACCATGGAGGACAGTCCACTCCGTATATCACGGTGTTCCAGTAGTATTCACCTAAGGGTTCACTTCTCTTTTGGGTGCCAGATAATTTTGAATTTCTCACGGTCTGACTCAGGTATCAGGAACTGTCGGAACATTTGTTTCATGTTGCTGGTATAGATGAATCCGTATTGTCGATTCTGATGGACAATATCGAATATATGAAACGCCAACTGTGGCCTTGGTTGTATGAGCTGATTTAGGGATACACCGTTACTAGAGGGTGCGCTGGCGTTGAAAACATTTCTCCACTTGGTTTGCATATGACTCTCATATATGGAATGTCGGAAGCGTCTCCAATTTCGTCTCGCTGTTGCGTAGCATGAACTGGGGACTTGTGATGAGATGCAACATAGTCTTCCATAAAATTTTTGGACATTTTTTTGTGGGGTTCGTCTTTTTCCCAGCGTTTTTCTTGACCAATATAGAATTTTACAGCTGTTCTAAATGAATTTTGTAGTGCAGGAGCGTAGACTTTCCAGGGAACTGAGACAATATACTAACCAGTTTTGGTTCGGGAGTGTTTTTCGACGAACAATTTCTCGCAATATAAACTATCATCCTGGCTAATGTTCGTTTTGTTGGCTGGCATATCTCAGAAACTTTGACTCGAACTCGGAAAGTATTGTGAAGACTGAGGTGTGATTTCCAATACCGCTTCCCGGGTCTCCTGGTACAATGAATCCGCCAAGATAAGTATTTTGTAATAATAATCCATCCTTCCTTTTTAGTCCAGGTCGCAACACTGTTGAGTATACCGGTCCACCTAATAATAAGGGTATGTATGCTGGTCTATTGAAATCTGGACCTGCAAGCGGCTTCTCGTAAGCCGAGTTCCAAGGGATGTGACTGGGCATCATGGGAAGTAACGCGTTTGACTATGAGTGCTTTTATATTTATGAATAGCAGTTCTGAATGATCAAGGTTGAGTTTGATGCTGGCAATAAAGCGGACTGTTCTGATCTTTCCCCCTACTTTGACGAGTGTTCGTTTTTCTGGTAAACGTAATATATGCACAAAATCACGTCTGCATTGTTGACTAAGAGTGATGGAACAGCCGTAGGTAGAATCACATTAGAGAACGCTTCCGACTCATTTTGGCATAGGTGTAGTGTTTTGTTCAGAGAGCGTGTCTCCTTGTCCTGAAAAGGATGAGGGATCTCCACTCCTGAAAAACGTACTACAAAGGGGTCGTCGCCGTGCTTCCTCGGATCCTGAGGGAAGAGCAACGTCCTTGGTTTGGTCCTGCCGCTTTTTCGTTCAACCTCAGTCCTCGTCTCCGCAGGTTTCCGTGGGGGCAGGTGATATTCAGAATTACTCACCAGTTGTCAGATATTAAAAGTCTCGTTTTTCCTCGGTATATACAAGTGTTTTATTTTAGTTAAACTCTTTGCATCAATTTTATAAAGTTGTTCTCCTGGGGCACTTCCTCCAGGGACACTGATCGATATTTTTTCTGCGGCCTCGCTCCTGGGGTACTTCCTCCAGGGACAGTGTACATCAATCTTCTGCGGCCCCGAGATCACTCTACTGTTCCTTTATAAGGGGAAACAAATTGAGAATTTTATCTCAAAAATGAACAATTTCGTACAAAAATCTCGATTTTGGTATCCTGAGTGAGATGGTAGTGTTTACTTAATATAAGAATTCAGTTTCTTGAATTCTTATGAAACTATTGTGCAGATGTGGATGTGTAAGAGGGATTCGGGTGTTTGTTTGTTCAATTTGATGGAATCTTTCCAGATTGAGATAACATATCTCTGGAGTTTGAATTTTGATGATGCCGTGGGGCAAATGTAAAACGATTGTTGTATTCCAGAATACTACCCTTATTAAATTTAACACTGAATCTCCTAACACATCCTTAAAAACTTCACTTAACATATATTACATTCTCACTTAATACATACCATTCATAAACATTCACAATATTACCAGTTACAGCACACTTAATAACCTGCACCTTTTTATTTATTGAAAACATAGCAACTTGGATTTTCGTTCGAATTGAATGTGAAAAGTCACAGAAGAAAAAACAGAATAGAGAAAAATTTGAGTTCATAAAGTTATGTGTTTCGGGGAATAATCTCTCAAGAAAAGTAAATAATAAAAAGCAGTATTACTAGATACAAAAGAACAAGAACATCTAGAAGAAATTCAAATAAGAAGAAATTAAACAATAAATACAAATTAACTTAATAATGACAAATAAAGTTAAAAATAAATTAAACAAGACGAATCTGTAAATGAGTGTTTATAAAAGGTCCAAAGGAAATTAAAATGGATAAAAAATAAAGACATAATCAAAAAAGAAGAAAAGGAATAATAATAAGTCCACGCTCTTCCCTCATACCGAGGAAGCACGGCGTCCGGACCTCAACACTGGTGGCAGCGGTGGGATACAACCAAAGGATCCCAAATAAAAAGAAGAAAATAAGAAGAAAAAAAAAACAAGAAAAAAAAATTTTTTTTTAAACAAAACAAAATTTAAAACAACAAAAAAAAAAAATGTTTATAAGAAGAAGAAAAAAGTAAACATAAAACAACGAAAAACAAAGTAAACAAAAAAATTAAAAAAAAAAAAAAATAATAAAGTGAACACAAAAGAAATAATCAAATAAGAAGAAGAAAAAAAAATTTTTCAAGAAGAAAAGAAAAAAAAAAAAAACAGGAGAAATAACCAAACCAAAATAAGAAGAAAAAAAAAAACCAGACAAAACTACGAAAAAAAAACATAAAACAACGAAGAAAAAAAAACATAAAACAACGAAAAAAAAATCCAGCAAAAGACCAGGATATTCAACTTCTAGGGCGTGAAGTCTGCCTGGCAAGAATAACAAAATAATATAAAATAAAGAAAGGAACACAAAGAGGAACTCTACGACACAACAAAGAAGAAAAAAAGGGACAACAATAAGAAATTCAACAAGACTTCTATCAACATCTAGAGTAGTAAGAAATTTTTTCAATATTTTGTTTTGTCTCTCTTCCTTTTTTTTGTAGGAATATTTTACTTGGATTTTTTTCCTTTTTCAAAAAAAAAAAAAGTGTTTTCTCGATAGAAATTTTGAAAATTCTCTTTTCAGTTTTTTTTCGACGACATTTCCGTTTCTTTTCCTTCTCGTCGAAAATGTTCTTTCTTTTCAGTTTTGGGTCCAAACCATATCGTTTCCATATATATATATTGAATAATAACATAAAGGCCATTTTTTCATAAACCATATTTTTAAGAATTGATAACAAATTTTCGCCATACTTTAATTCAAATTTTCAATATTACGAGTCCATATTACACGAGACAGGCGGCTAGGCAGGGGGAAGAACAATTCCACTATCAACAGATACTCAGTAAAACCCCTGAAATGGCTCTTTCTGTCGGAATTTCTGATGTTTTCAGAATCGTCCCTACCTTTGACGGGAAACCCTGCGACTTAGGTAAATTTATTTCCGGGGGAGACGTTTTATTTAGATCCATAAAGAAGGCAGACCCGGATATATACGAGACGTTTTTAGAGCTAGTCAAAAATAGACTAGAGGGTCATGCTTACGATCTGATCAGGTATAGCCAAATCGCTAAGTGGGAGGATTTAAAAGATAAACTCGAATCGGAATATAAAGAGGAGCAATCTCGGTCGACGGCACACAATGAGTTGATTTCTCTGAAACAACGCTACAGAGAAACCGTCCGGGAATACGGCGATAGAGTCGCGAATGCTCTAAGGACTTTAAACTCTGCCACGTGTGAAATAACAGCAGACGCGGTGGTTAGGGAATATTTAATAGAAGAAAACAAAAAATTGGCCGTACAAACATTTGAAGATGGACTAATGAACGAACAGCTAAAGATACTAGCTAAAGTCCATGGGGGGAACAATTTAAAACAGTCGATTGCACATGCAGTGTCACATGCGGCTCGAATGGACAACTCTCCCAGGTCATATCAATATAACGAAAAACCTACATTCAATAGTATAGTCTGCCAAACCTGTGGTAAGCCAGGGCATACACAGGACACATGTTATCGAAATATGCAGTCCACTTTTCCGAATAGACAACCCATAAAAAGGGAATATAACATTTTATGCAATTTCTGTGGTCGGAATAATCACACAGAGAATGAGTGTAGATACAAGATATCTAGGAATGGAGCGTCTTCAACAAATTACCAACAAGGTACAACAACGCGTAACCCATTCCGAAATAATCCTACAAACTCTGAAAATCGTTTTGGTGAATATTCTAGAACCACCAATAGACAAAACAATAAGCAAAATGTTCACTTTTCTCGGGTGCAAGAGTCGGAAAACGAGGCCAGACGCCAACAGAATCATGCTGAACGGCACTCTTCAATCTATAGTATTCGGTCGACTCAGATAGAGAGGAAACAAGGCAAATCGGAAGGAGACACACAGCCATACCTTTCGAACGACTGTAATGATCAATATACACCAAATCTAAGATTTCACGTACCCTTTTGTCCCGAATTAAAAGAACCAGCGATACGTCTTAGAGTTAGTCCCGCAGACAATATGTACACGACTCTTTTAATTGATACCGGCGCCGACCTAAGCCTTCTAAAATCATCGTGCTTAAAGAATCAGAAAAAAGATGACAAGATCTACACAATATCCACACTAGCAGGTGATTCTTTAAAAACCCTGGGGACGGTAAGTGGTACCCTAGAAGTAAAAACCCAGGATCATACCATGCTCATGGATCATCCTTTCCACCTACTCACCGAACAAATAAATCTGCCTTATGACGGAATCATAGGAAACGATTTTTTATTTAAATATAGATGTGTAGTCGATTTCAAGGAACACCTCCTGAAGATTCCAATGTCAAAGGGTAATGATAGTGAGCATCGAAGAAAGCCATACGGCTCTACAAATGAATCACGAGCCACCTGTTCAGACCTTCAGTTCGAATCAAAAGGAAAAAGTAATAGTTCTAAACAGAATAGAAAGCGAAAACAGAGAAGATTGGGTGACAAAGTTTCAGCAGCAAAGACTGAAGTACAAAATGTTCCAGCAGCACATAAGACTGAAAGAGCAACTTTCACTTTAAAACCCAGAAGCCAACAAATTGTAGACTTTCCGTTAACTAGTAAACACCAGGACATGTCCGGCGATATAATCATTCAAAAAAAAACGAATCATGCCAGGAATATACGTGGGCGATACCTTAACCAGCCCCAAGAGCTCCAAATTAAAGGTGTTAATGATGAACACTTCGGAAGCAGAACAAACGGTGAATACTAAAGACGTTGACTTCAAATGGGACAAGCTAAGTGATTTCAACCTAATCTCTAGTCAATCCGACGACCTAATCAAAGGCAGGTTAAATAAATTAACATCAATAATCAATCTCAGCCACTGTAATTGTGAAGAAAAACAATCTATCCTTCAAATATGTAGAGAATACAAGGATTTATTTTTTCTCGAAGGTGACAACCTCTCATTCACAGAAGCGCTGAAACATAAAATCATTACTGACCCGTACAAGCCGCCCGTATTTACCAAACCGTACAGGCTCCCGGACACACAAAAAACCGAGATACACTAACAGGTGAATGACATGCTACAAAGTGGTATTATCCAACCCAGTGCTAGTCCTTGGAACTCCCCCTTGCTCTTGGTACCAAAAAAGGCTGACAGGGAAGGTAATAAGAGATGGAGAGTTGTGGTTGATTTCCGTAAGTTAAACGAAGTAACTGTTGCCGATGCATATCCGTTACCAAATATCACGGACATACTAGATCAACTAGGGAGGGCAACTTATTTTAGCACCCTCGACCTGGCAAGCGGATTTCATCAAATCCTAATGGACAATGAAGACAAGTGCAAAACCGGCTTCAGTACCCCTTATGGACATTATGAATATAACCGTATGCCGTTTGGTCTACGAAACGCGCCCGCAACTTTTCAACGTTTAATGAACAACGTTTTAATGGGATTACAAGGATTCGACTGCTTTGTATACATCGATGACATAGTCCTTTACGGATATAACCTGCAAGAACACAACGCAAAGCTTATACGAATTTTTAATTGTTTACGTCAGAATAACCTTAAGCTTCAACCAGATAAATGTACTTTTCTGAAGAAGGAGCTAATGTATCTGGGTCATGTAATTTCCGAACACGGTCTTAAACCAGACCCCGAAAAGATTAAAGCTGCTAAAACATATCCCACACCGAAGAATGTCAAGGGAGTAAAATCATTCCTCGGATTCATAGGATACTACCGGCGATTCATAAACAATTTCTCAACCATAGCAAAGCCACTAACGAAGTTACTAAAGAAAACCGAAGCATTTAAATGGGACCCCTTCTGTGACGAAGCCTTCCATACATTAAAAAATAAACTTATAGAACCTCCCATATTAGCTTACCCTGACTTCAATCAAGACTTTATAGTAACTACGGACGCTAGCGACGTTGGAATAGGCGCGGTCTTATCGCAGGGAGAAATTGGCCAGGACAAAGCTATTTGTTATGCTAGCCGTACCCTTAACGACGCCGAATCCAGGTACAGCACGACAGAAAAGGAACTACTGGCAATCATCTACGCCGTCAAACAATTTCGCCCCTACATCTACGGACGAAGGTTCACAATATGTACAGACCATAAACCACTACAGTGGCTCATAAATCTGAAGGACCCGACATCAAGATTGGCTCGTTGGAGAATATTGCTGGAAGAATATGAATACCAAATTATTTACAAGGCCGGAAAATACAACTCCAACGCAGATGCACTTAGCCGCCTCCCTATTCACCTCCAAGACACACAAGAGGTAGGCAAGGTACTAGTTACCACTAGAAGCAAAACAAGAGGTCAAGGCACCGCTGAACAATTAGTAGCCGCTAGTGAGGAAATTACTCTCCGACATACCGAATGTAAGATAATCGAAATTTCTAAACCCATAGAGTATGCCAAAACCCGGTCACCCATTCAGATCTTTATATTACCCAATAAAGAAGGCCAAGCCGAAAAGATACTTAAAACCATCCCTACCTATACACGTCCGAATCCAAACGAAATAAAATTATACCCAAACACGACTAAATCCCCTTCATATATTGTTACTACGTTGCCACTAAACATAGAAACCGAACCCAGCTTTGAACAAACACTCAGCAAAATTCATAACTATTGTAAAAAAGAAAAGGTAAACCATATCGACATTTCTATCCCAAAACAAGATCCAATAAACTCCCGCCTTAAAAATGCCATAATACAAACATTCGCACAAACCAAGATCACCGTGTATCTTTACTCTGACAAAAGAATCTATATCGAAGACCGACAGGATATCGCTCAAATCCTCCGTGACTTCCATAATTCACCTTTTGGAGGGCACCAGGGAGTCTCCCGCACAATCAAACGTGTTAAAACAAGGTACTTTTGGCCAACCCTCATAAAAGACACGAAAGAATTCATCCGCAAATGCGACTCGTGTCAAAGAAACAAACTAACGCTAAACAGAAAAATCCCAATGAAAATCACAACAACAAGTACAACCCCCTTCGAACGAGTAGCTCTAGATATTGTTGGCCCGCTCCCAACTAGTTACGAAGGTAATAAATACATATTAACGTTCCAAGATGACTTAACAAAGTTCACTGAATCTATACCGCTACCCAATGCGGAAGCACCCACCATAGCTCGTAGTTTTGTGGAGAAAATCATATGTCGTTTCGGAATACCCGACGCGGTATTAACGGACCAAGGCACCAATTTCCTAAGCCACCTTTTTAAAGAAATATGCAAGATTCTAAAAATCAAAAAGATACAAACAACACCTTATCATCCCCAAACAAATGGAGCCTTAGAACGTAGCCACCGAACGTTGGCCGAATATCTCAGACACTACGTTAACAAGGACCAACTCTCATGGGATACTTGGCTACCATATTCAATGTTTGTGTATAACACCACACCGCACAGTAGCACCGCATTTAGCCCTTTTGAATTACTCTATGGTTTTCCTGCACGAATACCGAATTCGCTCAGCATAAATCCGCAAACGTCATACAACTACGAGAACTACGCTAACGAACTAAAAGCTCGCTTACAGCACGGTTACAAGATTGCTAAAAACATATTGCAGGACAAAAAGGAAAAATCTAAAGCGTGTTATGACAAAGGGACAAGCCATAAAACATTCAAAGTTGGCGACAAAGTACTCATAAAAAACCATACCAGGAAAAATAAGCTCGCTCCCTTATGGGAGGGTCCCTACGAAATACACCACATGGTATCCGATGAAAACTCAGAAATCAAAATAGGAAATAAATTCAAAGTTTTACACAATAATAATATAAAACTATTTTCGGAATAAATAAATAACCCATACACACAACATGACCAAATTTTTAACAATTATCTTAAAATTAAACACGGTTGGAAAATTTTCCATAAATTTAAGGAAAAGATAAACACATAACCAATGGCCTTTGTTTTATTATTCAATATATATGAAATAATCTAACAATTGTAGGAAATGACGGAAATGAAAAAAAAAAAAAAAAAAAAAAAAAAAAAAGTTAATGAGGGGGACGAAAGAAAGAAAATTTTAGAGGTAATATATATTGGAAATTTTAGAATTTATATATATTCGAACGGAAAAGGAAAGAAAGGAAATTTTAGAGGTAATATATATATTAGAAATTTTGGAATTAATATATATACGGAAATGAGAATTTTGAAACAATAATATTAATATTATATATTTAATATAATAAGTAATAATGATTTTTAGATAAGAAAAGAAAAGGTTCCAAGGAGAAATATTTAAATTTAGTTAATATATAATGTAAATAGACTATTTTGGACTATTTTTCTAGTGTTAAGAACTTTTTGAGTATTGGAAAAATTTAGTTAATATATAATGTAAATAGATTAATTTTCTAGTATTAAGAACTTTTTGATTATTGTAACCGTTGATGAAAGATTAATTTTGAAAACCTTTGTAATGTAATTGAACGAAAATCCAAGTTTTTAATTAATCTTAATTTAATATATAGTTAATAGAAAATTATTCTCTTCAAGGATAATTTTCTTTCTCGAAGAAGGGTGGGATGTTGTATTCCAGAATACTACCCTTATTAAATTTAACACTGAATCTCCTAACACATCCTTAAAAACTTCACTTAACATATATTACATTCTCACTTAATACATACCATTCATAAACATTCACAATATTACCAGTTACAGCACACTTAATAACCTGCACCTTTTTATTTATTGAAAACATAGCAACTTGGATTTTCGTTCGAATTGAATGTGAAAAGTCACAGAAGAAAAAACAGAATAGAGAAAAATTTGAGTTCATAAAGTTATGTGTTTCGGGGAATAATCTCTCAAGAAAAGTAAATAATAAAAAGCAGTATTACTAGATACAAAAGAACAAGAACATCTAGAAGAAATTCAAATAAGAAGAAATTAAACAATAAATACAAATTAACTTAATAATGACAAATAAAGTTAAAAATAAATTAAACAAGACGAATCTGTAAATGAGTGTTTATAAAAGGTCCAAAGGAAATTAAAATGGATAAAAAATAAAGACATAAACAAAAAAGAAGAAAAGGAATAATAATAAGTCCACGCTCTTCCCTCATACCGAGGAAGCACGGCGTCCGGACCTCAACACGATAAACGAATATTTGATTCATTTATTGTGAATTTTGATTTTGATTAATATTTTGGATTAAATTATGCCGTCGAGGCAAATGTATAGCTATAAACGGATGTTTGATTCATTTATTGCGAATTTTGGATCTAGTTTGGGTTTTTTTCGGGTTTTGATTGGATTTTAGGTTTTAGTGTATTATTGCTGGGATTTGGATGTAGGAATGGGGGAAAAGGGTGGTAGGGCTTTTTAGAGCACTACGTAGGTAAGTGCTGCTTCTTGCCGGCGTTCAGCCATGACATGAATGGGTTGAGAATGCATCGCCGTAATGTGGGATTTCTAACAGATTTCGCATTTTAAGGTCTGTTTTGATCTGCAAGAAGAGTGATAGCTGGAACGATGCCTCGCGCAATATATGCCGATTTTATTATCCCGCAGTAAGGCTTCTCGATTTTGGGAACACAGGAACTTTGAACAATCCGCAACTTGGTGTTGCTCTGTGTAGATGAAGTACTCTATCGATTGTCGTGATTATACGGTGGCATGTACTTTGCGAGATATTTCCTTCCTGGGCACCTTTTGATATGGTGGCGAGAATTTACCGCTATCGTCTTGGTTTAGATTCTCCTTGGGTGCTGGTGTGGGTAATTTCCTCTAGTGCACCAAGCATGGGCGCGGCTTCAGCAGGAACTCCACCAAAACCACTGTAAATTGTTCCTATCAGAAGGAGTAGATCACACAGCGAACACAACAACTCTCCAAAGAAAAACACACTGGAGTAATTTATTCTTTTATTTTTTATTTCAGTTTAATCTCTCGACATTAGCTTTTATTTTAAATACAAACACTGGAACTGGTTTTTAAATTATATTAATTATTGTTTGTTAAGTAGTCTTGATTTTTATTTTGACTGCGCACTTGTTATTTACTGTACACGAACTCTATGAATCAACGTCACACTCGTATTTGGAAACCATTATTTAAGTATATTTATTCCTCTAAAATATTAAATTCATTCCCATAGAACTTATGTTTCTCGACAAACAACTCGACATGAAAACAAGCGTGTGTACGCTTAAGAAACTTAAATTTGACAACGGAAGGGGCGACAGCAGAGACTCGACGACTCTTCTCGAAGGGTGATAAAATTTGACTCCTCGATGCAATCCACATCCGTCAGATTCAACGGTGGTGGATCGCATCGACATGGGAGGAGCGAACAGGCTCAACTTAGCGACGGCCAATGAGCGATCACAAAGGAGTTAAATGGGAGGATTCCCCATGTGTCCGTATAGGACAAGTACTATGCCCCTTAGCCTGCATATCGACAACGAACGATACCCCACCTATTCAAACAAGTGGACGAGCAACAAGGGGCTACAGGCATTGTGTTTATGTAATGCCATTGTAGGCGATACATTCTTCGGTGACGATAGGTTGAGCGAAGATTTGGGGTTTGTTTGATTTAGCCGTAAGGCTCTGCTGCTCCAGAAAGGAAGATATTTTGTTGACATTAAGTCAACAGAAATCTTGCCGACGGTGGCAAAGGGCCAGGCTGGATGTTATCTTATTTGGGTTAATATGCTGGTACATGGATATGGTGGTGAGGAATTTGCCATCTATGGGATCCATGGACCAGCGTTGGTAAGCAAAAAAAACACAGTGCGGTACTGGGTGTTTACTTTGATTTCCAGAAGGGTCATCATAGAGCATGAACTTGGGTATGATTGCCTAAACAACGATCCTATTCATGCCCAAATCCCATGATCGGGTGATAGCCGATAATGGGAAATTGGTTGCAGCTATTGCGAACCTAAAGATATGCGGGCAATATTTAATTGCCGAATGGTAGGGAAACTATCGGCTGCAGTTGTGTCAACAAGTACCTTGGTCGACGTGTCTACTGGACCAACGGATTGTTGTTTGGACGATCGACCGATGGTCCAGCCGATAAGGCGAAGATGGACATTGTCATGCACGTGTGTGAGAAAATGCTTCTCAGCAATGCGCATTAACATGTTCGGGAATTAATGTCGGTTACATGAAGAGGTAACCGAATTAGATTTTGGAAACATGATGCGTTGGACGCAAGCATGCCCCGGGGTGAAAGTTTGATGCCCCGTCAAGGTGGTAGTCTTGCTGTGGGCTTATGTTTACAGGTGGACGGTGATGCAGAGTAGCTTACGATGTTCATTTGCAGGTAAGTATAATGACTTGCCTGTTAGGTGGGAGACGGTTAATTAAAAGGGAGTGGGTTGTTCTTTGGGAATGCCTTCCAGAACCCCCACACTGGTACTACTGGAACATGAATTCTTCTATTTTGTCCAAGTTCCCACCTTAGTTTTGGAGTTAACAAAATCTTCTAGTCTTTCAGGGGGGATGGGATCTAAACCTCAAAGGATGAGGTAAGCTATGATTTGTTCTCTATTTATCTTCATTTTTCCCAGATCCTTTGATGTGGTGCAAGTATGCGAGGATTGATTCGGCATCTCCCGGGTTTGTCAGGCGTTTGTGTAGAGCTCTACTCTAGCTAGGGTCCTTGGGTTGTCAAACATCGTTCCAAAAGTGATCAGGCTATAAGATAATTGTCTCCAGTTAGATCTAGATTACTAATTGCCTCTAATGCTTTTCCAGTTAGCTTGCATTTGAGCAAACCAAAACGATCTTTGTTTGAAGTTCGACTTCTTACCACCAGTGAATTAAATAACTCCTTGAATGTACGATACTTCGTTATGTTGTCACTATATTCGTGTAGACTAACTTCTGAAATTTTGATTCCACCATGCTCCGTGCGTGATTCTGCACCTTCCGAGGTTTGCTAGCGATTAAGCGTAAATTGTGCTATAGCGTGTAAGAGTGTTTCGGTAGACTGGTTCTGCGTATTATGGGGCGGTTGTGGTGGCTGTGGTTGCTTAATGGAGAATCCTTGGCGTTCGCCTCCCTCGGGGATACTTAAAACGAACTCAACTCCTTGCACAAATGTATACGTGAGTTGGGCTCGCATACTGAGGGTCTTGAAAGTTTGTTGTCCGGTTTCAGGATGTGCTCGAGTTTTTTGTTGATCCGTCTTCGGGTTCGGACTTATGGTCAATGAGGCCCCGGACGCCTGGCTAGTTCCTGAACGGACTGGATATCTTCTGTTCCTTTTTTTCTCCTCCTTTACTAGTTCTTAGTTATTAATTTCTTGATTTTTTATGAGATGGGACTTGCTGCCTCTTGTTTTGGTAAAAGTATGGCTGCGGTTTCTCCGCTTAATCTACTATGGCAGCGCAATTAGCATTGATAGAAGACCAAAGCCTCTTTGCCCTGCCGTAATGCCTTGTAAGCGGGGTACGCTTATCTAAACCCAACTGGGTAAGATTAACGCTAACCTCTTTCAGCTGGAGGACGATATCTTGGAAGTTATCTATAATTCTTTTAAGATTCTTCATTCTGTTTGCTCGAAGGGTTAAAGGAATTTCACTTTGTATCTTTATTTTAAATTGTTACACTTTCTGTTCTTCGACGCCGAATAGTAACCTTACTTTGGGTAGGGGGTAATTATTCGTAAAATAAAATTAACACGTTTGATTGTGAGACTTTATCTGAGTTTATTGAACAGAAAGCCTTGCTGTTTATAAATAAATAATGTGTAAGTCAAATATACATATGCCGCTACAACCTAAGAAATTTGCTTTAAGGGAGACTTAATGACTATGATGGAATTATTGTATAAATGGGTCATCATTCGAACTGTAGTTCAATAGGCAGTTTTAGCAGAGGCGCCATTTTGCAGTAAGAATTATTTATGTTTATTTAATGTTCGGTTTCTCGATGAATGTGCTGTGCAATGCTTGTATTTTTCGTCGTTTGCTTACTCTTCCCTTTCTGAAAGCGTTTCATTCGAGAAGTGACGTTATAGCGTTTGCGACGATAGTGAAGAACGTGTGGTTCGAACAGACGCTGTGACAGTTAGAATCACTAAAAATTGAACCAATGCTTAACACATCAGGCCACTGCCGCCAGTACGAATTTGATATATAAACTCAAGTACACTCAACTGATGCGGAATTGCTATGTCATTGGCTGGTATACGGCTGATGCATTTTCTTATTCGATTTTCTTTTGGTGTTCTTCACTATTTTCTTGTATATCGTGTGTGTATCTGTTAGAAACGCCACACCGTCATTATCCTAAACATAGTATAATATATATATCCTCCAATCCTAATTCTACTTCGTATTCATGATTTATTAAACTCAAGGGCTAAGAAAACATTCAGATGTTTGTCCTCGTTTTCGAATAATTAGTGAATTAACACATCGACCGCCTGGAATGAAATCAGATCACTTTCTGATTCGAGATCTGCATAAAAGTCTACAATGAGGACATGCCAATCTCGTCAACTTTAATTCAACGAAGCTGAAATATAAATACTTTACGAGGAGAAATGGGCCGTCGGTTCTACAGCTCATAATGAATGGCCAGGTCATTAAATCTAAGGAAAGCAGGAATTTGCCCGACATTATGGTCTGAGAGGATGTGACGTGACATAAACCGCCTCCAGAAAACTTAACCATCTTTTTAAAGTCAACAAATACTTCTCGAGTTATTATTTCATCGAGTTCGGTTTATATGCATCCTACAAGACAATCCGACGGATCGGACTAATTGGCGGTTCATCTCCTGACGGCACGTACGGCTTTGTACTAAACCTCGTTCTGTTAGAGAAGGGAAAAGCTTTGGAACTCCCTCTCCGTGGGAATGTTTCCGCAGCGTTACAAATGAAAAATGTTTTCTTCTACCTTACTATTTAATACTTGCTATTTTAATTCCAATTGCAGTTGGCCATGAGAACTTTAAAAATTAAATAGAAAATTATTACAAAATATTTCTCATTCCGGTTTAGTTTTCGGCTCTCGAAACATTCAAAATCTGCAGTAAATTTTCGCAAAAAAAACTTTTTTAAAACTCTTTTTCAAGATGTGTACACCCTGCTACTCCACGGCATGTAGTGCCTGCGTTCCAAGTTGCACACCCTGCGGGCCTTGCTGTGGATCGTACGAGGTAAGCTCTTCACTACTTTAATTAATTTTAGTAGAAAAAAAAAAATTAATTTCTTTCCGGGTATCCAGCGGACTTGTTATCCGTGTGGTCCATTTGGTCCTGCCTGTTACGGGTATCAGTTTACCTGCTCACCTCCAAGCATCCCTGGCCCCTGTGATCCATGTGGTCCTTCTGGAGCCGCGGGACCAAAATATCGCAGCGGTTGTAATGCCGCCTGTGGTTACGGATGTGGAGCCTTTTATGGATGCTATTCTCCTGTCGGCCCATGTTATGGTTGCCAATATAAGCTCTGCTATTGAAATACTAGTAATCTACCATTGAAAGTGATCTTAAAAAAAAAGTTATATAAAAAACCTTAAAAAAAAAAAGTATAATTTATGTCAAGAGGCAAGTCATGTGATTTTCTCGGATATAAGTAATAACATTATTTTGTATTTCTTTTTGAAAATGTCTCTTTTTCAGCCGACGTTACGTGTTGATACGTTGGTTCGAAGGAGTGTCATATATAAGACGTTGGATTATTGCAAACGTAACGGTCTTCAGGATGAACTGCCCTATTCGGTAAACCTCCCAAGTTGTCGCCCTGGTCGATTTATTTGTGGTAATTCATGCTGCCCGTTCTCTAAGCTTTATTGTGCGAGACGACTTGCTATGAGTAAGTGTGGATTTGCAGATTTTCGTATGTTATCGATGCTGATTGTATTCTTCATTGCTTGGCAGGTTCTAGAAAATGAGTCCTACAGTGTTCTTGGTGAAACGCAATGCTTACTCCGAAATTCGTTTACATTTGCTTTTTAAAAACGCTTAATAAATCTAACAAGACGTTTGAAAAGGATATAAAATGTTTTTTATTTTTATGGAAATACTGAATAGTTGGTCTAAGTAGGTTTGGTAGCATGTGGTTCCTGTTCTCAAATCTTATTGCCGGGGTTTGCATAGAGCACTTAACAATACTTCAGCAGAAGAGTGGGTTGATTGATATTATAAGATGGACCATGGTTGCTGTAGATTTCGAATTAGTAACTCGATTGTTAATGGTTATTTTTCATTAAATTACACAGGTAGAAAACAAGCATTGAATTAAAATTAAAATCAAGCAATTTAAAAAAAGGAAAAAACCGTAATGAAAAACTAAATCGCGCCTGACTTTATAGGACAATCTGTGAGGTTAGGTTGTTATGACCAAGTTATCGGGCCGAGTAAGGCAATAATAAAATAATTCCATACTTGACTGTCATTTTTAAACGTCGATCTATTGGATGGCACGTAGCGATCGGAACTGAAGAACTATTTTAAAAAAAAATTTTCTTGTAATGCAAACCGATTTTAACCTATCGTCATCATCATCACTACAAATTGTTTACCCATTATCATATCGTAGATAATGTATAATAAATATTCGGGCATCATCATCGTCATCGGCAGCAAGCCTGTCTGCTGGTCCCGATTTCGAGCCGATGTCATCCAGTTGGGATGATTTTTTAAACATATAGTAGATGACTTTCAGATTTTCAAACGATATTGCGAGTTACGATTGACAAGGAGTGAGTGACCAAGAAGAACGTTAGGAGAACGTCTAAAAGGTACGGTACAAGATTGATTTTGTTATTCTATTTGCACATCAAGACTTAATAGTTGCCTTCTACAGAAGAAGAGGGACGGAGGTGTTGTTTTCAGTCTTCGTAGCACTTGTGAAAGGTTTCTTTTAGAATACCTGCGTTACACATTGATGTTACAATATATCTCAGCACACATTAAACAGTTTACACACGCACCCTATGTTAAGAGAAACACACATAGGTAATTCGTTTAATATACGCACATTTTATTTCTAAAAATATTTACACACCACTAGCTCGTATTTAATTTAATGCATACCTTCGGGGCTCCTCGATAGTATAGTGGTTAGTATACCCGCCTGTCACCCGGGAGACCGGGGTTCGATTCCCCGTCGGGGAGCCCCTGGCGCAAGACTAATGACCTTGCCCAGACAAAATAAATCATTATGGAAAATTTAACAAGCCTCAGGAATTACTAAATAAAGCCAAGACCGGTTCCCGGTTGTAGTGCCGATGATGATGATGATGATGATACCTTCGATAAGTAGAAAGCACTTGATACTTTAATATAAAGTATATTATTTTATGCACGGCCCGCACTCAACACAACTTCGGCAATTCCTTTCAAAACTGGCTTTTACTCTGTTTTAATATTTAAAAGCACGATAGGGTTGAATCGTATGTCTGTGTTGTGGGTTTCTGTTTCAGGAAGCGCGTCTCCTTATCCTGAAAAGGATGTGGGATCTCTTTAATAGACCGCTCCTGAAACAACGCACCACAGCAAGGGGTCGTTGCTGTGCTTCCTCTGACCCAGAGGGAAGAGCAACGTCCCTATGTCGGTTTTTTGTTACCTTGAATATTTTAGTCCCGGGTTCCGTAAGCCGTCGACTCCGCTGGGATTTTTTCCTAGACTATTTGGGGGTTTAGAAAATAAATGAAAAGTCAGTTTTCCTTTTGGGTGTCTTTTATTTTTCAGCTCCTCCTTGTGTTGATTATCAGTTTAAGTATTTTGACAATAGATTTTATATTTAGAATATTTAAAGCCGATGTACTTAATTTTGATCCGAACCTGGATGGATATTGAAGTGAATCTGCTATTGGAGTGATTGAAGTGAATGGATTGAATGAGTCGAATGAGTCGAATGAACTGCTTGTGAATATTATTATTTTTTTTTTATCAAAACTGTATTTATTTGACCAAAAATGAATAGTTACAATAAGTAATACAGCTAACTTATAATAGATTGGTTACATATTAAGTGTTTACATGTTATTTGTTAACAATTTTCAAACAGTTTATTTTAGATGAGCTTAAGGTTTAATGGGAATTATATATATTGGTAATTTTGTTTTTCCTGGAAAAGGTCAGAAAAAAAAGCAGAAACTCTGTTTATTTTAACTTAGCCTACTTAAAATTGCTTAACATAACTTAATCTAACTTAATCTAATCTTATATACAATTTACAATATTTGATATTGCAATGATAGTGACAATTCAAATTTGACTTAAAAATAATATTTACAATTTTTAGTTATGGATGTGGGATTTCTTGTTGTGGTTGAGGGTAGTAAGGGATAGGATCAGGTATGTTCTTGAAGGAGGGGAGAGCCATTCGGTTCTGTGTTAAAGGTAAGGATCTTGGAGAATGGTTGGATGTTGCTGTATTTGAAATGATTGGGTGCCAGTTCGGTGTTGTGGTACACGATCTCGTTTAGATCGTTAACTAGTCTGCCTGCGGCGAAGAGGGTCCTGATTTGGAGACAATTACGGTAGTGAGCTCCCGTTTCGGGGGAAGGTGATGGTAGGTCCGTTATTATCCGGTTGGGATTGTTAGGAAGGTTGTCTATGAAATTCATCGACAGTTCTAGGATCCGTCTATCCAGTCGTTCGATGCCTGCGGTGTTGTAAAGGTCGTTGTTACAATGGTATCTATATGAGTTGGTTTTGCGGTTTCGTTCAAACACTCGTAATTTCTCCATTTGGCTGGTGAGATGTGGTACCATAATGGGCAGGTGTATGTAAGAGTAGGTCTGATTATCTGTTGTAGATGAGCTGTTTGACCTTAAGAGAGAGCCCTTTAGGTTTCCATAACACTCGTCTGCGCAGGTTAAGCTGTATTCAGGCATTTTGAAGAGAATTTTTGATGTGGGTTGAGAATGACCAATTGTTGGAAAGGGTTACTCCCAGATATTTTAGGGTTTTGGAAGGTTTTATGAGGGTGTTATTAAGATTTATTTTAATTTTGTTGTGGCAACGTTTAGTGTTGTTTGTGCAGTGAGCGTTTTTTCCGTTAAACACTGTTAGCTGGGTTTTGTTTGGGTTGAGGCGAATTTTCCATTTGTTAAAGTATGCTGAGATGAGCGGGAGGAAGTTGTTAACGCGGTTTCTTGCCGCTTTGACAAATCTACTGCTAGAGTAGATTAAAGTATCGTCAGCATAATTTAGCATTACAACACTATGTGGATGTTGGGGAATATCGGATGTGTATAGAAGATATAAAAGTGGTCCAAGAATGGATCCTTGGGGAACTCCTGCGGTTATGTTGTGAGTTTGTGAGAGGGAAGATTTTATTCTGACCATGAATTTCCTCCAAGAAAGATAAGATGCTAGGAGCTTTGCGATGTTGGAATCCAGACCAAATAAGCAGTGCAGCTTATAAAGAAGTCCTGAGATCCAGACACAATCAAATGCTTTGGAGATATCGAGAGATATGCATACGGTAGGGCATTGGTTTTCAAGACCAGTTGTGACATAGTGTGTAAGTTTTCGTAGCGCATGGCAAGTGGAGGGTCGCTCACGAAAGCCAAACTGAGAATTAGGGATGAGAGCGTTATCACTGGCAAACGAGAGAAGGTTTTGGTAGATCTTACATTCCAATATTTTGCTTAGGGTGTTCAATAAAGATATCGGACGATAGTTGGAGGTGTTATTGGAACTGCCGGACTTTTTAACGGGAATTACTACCGCAATTTTCCAGTTCTCTGGGAAATGTGAAGCATTTATAATATGGTTAAGAAGGACGAGAATGGGAAGTAGATTTGGTGGGAGTTAAGTAATCTAGACTTGTTTCAAAATAATATATTTCATTTTATTAAATAATAAGTCTAGGATTACATATTTTTTATAGTTCTATTTCGAACTTCGGAAATAATTAATTAAATGTTAATTTACATTAAATATATTCGTCTTAATTAATAATATTAATATGTTGAAGAATTACTACCTATGATATGTGCTTGCTCGATCAGCTTCACCGAGGAAAGGGGAAGTGGAATCGTTCTATCATTATTATTTGACTGTCGATTCGTTAAGTTTATCTGAGGCGACATCTAGCAGTTTGGATGGTGATGTACTTTCGCTATGTTGTATGTGATTAGACGATTCATCTTTTGGGTGTCAATAAATGATTACTGTTTGGGTGATTCATATTTTTATATAATTCTATATATTCTATAGTATTATAAGGATATGAATAATTGGGGCCTTAACTCCACCCACCCTTAAAAATGAACGTCCTCGTTTATTTGGAGTTTTTTACACTCTGTGTTGGTCCTCGAGATATTGATGTACAGGTATTCCCCGCAACTACATATTTGTCTTCTTTAAGTATTTTCTGTCTTCTCTCCTTTTTCGGTATGGTCTTCAAATCTGATGAGGTATGGTCCGCTATAAGTATGATTATTAATTTTATGGTTATGGTCAATAAAAATGTTTCCATTTTCAAAATCTTTCAGTGACTCATTATTTGTTTTTTCTATTTTACAACTTGCTTGTCTGTTTTCTACAATTTTTGAGGTACAATTATCTTGTGGTTTCCTTTTACAAATAAAGTGCGCCATTAGGTTCTTACATCTGGACATTCTTTTATAATTATTCTTACAGTAGGCAATGTATGGGTCTAATAATAATTTTCCAAATTTACTTGCTAGGGGATGTCTTTTAATATAGGGTATTTATAAACAATTATTATATAGTTTTTATTTTGGTATACAGTAATTTTAGCATATTCAAGAATATTTATTAGTGGTAATTCGAAAAATTATATTTATATATATTTTTTATATCATCTAAATAAGTATTTCTTATTTTCTAAACTAATGGCTTCGAATGTATTGCAGGCGGTAATTAATGTCATTATAAGTATTAAGGGTGTCATTTCGATCGTATATTGTCTTTATGTATAGCTTTAGATTTGTTGGTTTGGACTGTATTTCCGTCGTCGCGTAATACTGTGTGTTTCACGAAGCGGTCGGTTTTTTTATTTCTTCGATTTGATCTAACGTAAATTATTTCTCCTTGTTCATACGTTTTGTTTTTACGATTTTTATTCACTTGTTGTAACAGTTTTTCTTGTGCTGTGGTTATTGCTTTCACTATTTCTTCTGGGTTTCTGTTTTGTGAAAAAAATATTTCCGCGGGTTTTTTTCCGGTTACTGAGTGTATTGTTAAATGATACTCTTTAACGGCTTTGAATATGGCGTCTTTGATTTCTATGTCGTCTGCTTTAGCCAGCGCCCTCGCGATTTCGAGTAACGTTGAATGAACGCGTTCAACTTGCGAATTGGAAGTCGAATGTTCAGTTGGGACTTTTATATGGATCGCGTTGTGTTTCCGAAATGTTGCTTCAGCTATTTGACTGGTAAAGATGGATTCGTTATCAGTCGTTATGTATCTTTCTCCTTCATATATGAATGTTTGCGATAGTAATTCGTCTATGACATGGGGTACATTCAGTTTGTTTGGGAGATGTCTAAGGTGTGTAAATTTTGAAAGACGATCGATAGTACTTACATATATCTCATTATCAAGGAAAAATATGTCCATTTGAAGATATTGAGCGATTACCTTTGGGATTGGTGTTTTCCTTATGGGATGTTTCAGCGGGTCTCTGTCGTATTTTGTTGTACTACATATGTTACAATTTTTTAAATATTTTTTGCAGGTTTGGTGTGCTTTAGGCCAATAGTACGTTTCGGAGATTTCTCTGTAATTGTTTCTATAATTTCTATGGGTTCTGTTATGTACTGTTGTCATTATTTCAAGTTGTTTTTCCTGATCTCTAATATTTTCAAGGTTTTTCTGTGTGATGACTAGTTTGCAGTTTATGAATGTTTCTTTTATTTTCTTTGAATATTGATATAATAATTCTTCTTCCATTTTACTAGCATTTATGGCTTTTGGGTTTAGGATTTTTTTAAGATTTGCAATGAGATTTTCTTCGTTAGTGAATGTGATTTCGTGGATATTCCTTTGAAATATGTGTTTTGATATTAGCTTTTCCTTACTACTTCGTTCTAGTATCACTTGATTTTTAAAAGTGTTCAGGGCTTGGCCTGTTCGTTGGAATTCTTCTTGAGGGGAGCTTATCGCTGAATGTTGTGAACAGGATGCCGTGTGGTTAATTTGTTGACGTGACAAAGCGTCTGCTACTACGTTTTGTTTTCCTGGTTTATACACAACTTTCGCACCGAATTCTTCTATGAAGTTTTTCCAGCGCTTTAGTTTCGTGTTTGGGTTCTTTTCCGATATTGAAAAGGTAAGTGATTGGTGGTCGGTATATATGGTTAGATCTGAAATGCCGTATAGGAGGTTTCGAAGTTTTTGTAATGACCAAACGATTGCAAGTAATTCCTTTTCATTTGTGCTATAGTTTTGCTCTGTAGCAGAAAGTGTTCGTGACAAAAACGTTATTGGTTTATCTCCTTGACTTACGACTGCTCCTATGGCTATATTACTAGCATCGGTCGTTAAATCGAAAGGTTTATCATATGAGGGTTGGAATAATTCAATTTGCTCTTGTGACTTGGTTTTTATCTCGTTAAATGCTGTTTTTGCCTCTGAGTCAAGTTGTATTTTGGTAGAAGTCCTTTTATTTTTTGATATTTTTCCATTCTCATGATGGAGGAAAATAGTCATGGGTTTGGTAATAGAAGCGTAATTTTTAATAAATTTCCTGTAATATCCTGCAAGTCCGAGAAATGAGCGTAGCTCTTTGAGGTTTGTTGGTTCGGGATATTTCTTTATTATTTCTGTTTTTAGGGGATCGACTGTTATTTTACCATGTTTAATGCAATGCCCTAAGTAAGTTATTGAGTTTTTGAAGAAATGAGATTTCTCTTTCGAAATCTTCATATTGGCGTTGCTCAATGCATCTGTAATTATCCTGATATGATCGACATGCTGTTCTGGGGTGTCGGAGAAAATTATTTTTTTTTTTTTTCAAAACTGTATTTATTGACCATAATTAGAATTTGTACAATTAAGTAATACAGTGACTTAAAATTAATTTCGTAACAATTGCTTACATGTAATTATTATAATAATATATACATTTTCCAAACAATATTTTATGGGATAAAAGATAGATGTGTGTTTATAAATTTAGTGGTATTATCTTCCTGGAAAAGGTCAGAAAACCAGGAATTTGTTTTTTCAACTTTACTTAATCTAAACTTAATCCTAATTATATAAATAACTTAACCCAACTTAGTCTGGTTACAGTTTGATTTTTCTAAAGCCATAAACAATGTTTTATGATTAATGGGATATATGAATTAAAGGATGTGGAGTGAGGTCAGTTATGGGTTAGAGGTAGAGTATTTCTCTCCGGTTGTTCGAAGGAAAAACGTAGGATGTTGGAAAATGGTTGGACGTTACAGTATTTGAACTGGTTAGGGGTAACTTCGGTGTTGTGGTATATGATCTCGTTGGAATCATTTACCAGTCTGCCTGAGGCGAAGATAGCTCTGGTGTGGAGACAGTTGGGATAGTTAGTTCTGATATCTAGAGGGGTCTCTAAGAGCGAGGTTATTATGGGATTGGGATTATTTTGTAGGTTTTCGATAAATTTGATAGACAGTTCGAGGAATCGTCTATCGAGGCGCTCAATACCAGCGGTATTGTAGAGTTCGACGTTACTATAATACTTATAGGAGTTAGGACGACGATGTAAGCCAGAGACATACCTAAAGCATTTTCTTTCGAATGCTCGTAACTTCTCCATTTGGGAGGGAGTGATATGGTGCCACAATGGGCACGCGTACGTGAGTGTGGGTCTGATAATTTGTTTGTAAATGAGCAGTTTGACTTTGTGAGAGAGACAATTAGGTTTCCACATTACTCTTCTACAGAGATTAAGCTGAATTGTGGCTTTTTGAAGGGAATTTTTAATGTGGGAGGAAAAAGACCAGTTATTAGAAAAAGTGATTCCCAGATATTTTAGGGTTTTGGAGGGTTTTATCAGAGTGTTGTTCAGTTGAATCTTAATTTTGTTGTGGCAGCGTCTAGTGTTGTTTGTACAGTGCTCGTTTTTGCCCTTGAACACAATGAGCTGCGTTTTATTTGGATTAAGGTGGATTTTCCACTTATTAAAGTATGATGATAGGTTAGGGAGGAAGTTGTTAATGCGGTTTCTTGCAGCCTTAACAAATTTGCTGCTAGAGTAAATTAATGTATCATCAGCATAATTCAGCATCACAACATTAGGAGATACGGGTTGAGGAATATCCGCGGTATATAACAGATATAAAATTGGCCCTAAAATGGAGCCTTGGGGAACACTCGGGGTTATGGTGTGGGTTCCTGAGACAGAAGAATTTATTCTCACAACGAATTTTCTGTCAGAAAGATATGAGGCTAAGAGCTTTGTTGTGTGAGAGTTTAGATTAAATATGGAGTGCAGTTTGTACAGAAGCCCTGAGATCCAGACGCAATCAAACGCCTTAGAAATATCGAGAGATATACACACAGTAGGGCTTTGGTTTTGGAGACCAGTTGTAACATCGTGTGTGAGTTTTAATACAGCATGACATGTGGATTGTCGCTTACGAAATCCGAACTGACAGTTAGGGATGAGGGCATTCTCATTGGCAAATGAGAGAAGATTTTGGTAGATATTGCGTTCCAGTATCTTACTTAGTGTACTTAATAGGGATATTGGACGATAATTGCAAGGGCTATTACTACTACCGGGCTTCTTAATAGGAATTACTACCGCAGTTCTCCAGTTCTCTGGGAAGTGCGATGCATTAATTATATGATTAAGAAGAATGAGGATGGGAAGTAGATTCGGTGGGCGTAGCCTTTTAAATAGAAGACGTGGGATTCCATCTAATCCAGTTGACTTTTTGTTACTTCCTGATCTTACGATCTCGGATAATTCGTCCGCAGTTAGAAAATTTGTAGTGTCTAAGGGGTGTGAAGCTATGTTTGTGTTGTTGAATTCACCGATGAAAGGAGTAAAAGATGTAAAAAATCTGTTTGAGATGTATTCGTTTACTGTGTTCTCGAAGCCAGGAGTTGAGAGAGAATTATTTTGCTCATGGATCTTTGCAAAGTGTTCTGCGAGGCAATTTGCTATGTCCGTATCGGACTGGGCAATATTATTGCTGATTGGGTTGATGAGATGATCAATTCGGGGTTTATATTTACGACCAGTTAATTGGTTGATGTTTTTGAAAAGATCCCGATTTGGTTTGATATTTTTAAGTGTGGAGATGTAGTTTTCATCTGCGAACTTTTTCAACTGCTCATTTATCAGAGTGGATAGGAGTTGGATTTGGCTTTTAATAAAGGGGCAGTATCTTGTATGAAGTTTACGACGGAGCTGCTTTTTAAGGCGCAATAATTTGGTTAGGATGCTGGGCAAAGGCTTTCCTAAATAGTTATGAGGAATGGTTGTCGGGGTGTTGTTGCTGAGAGCCTCCTTAAGAATTTGCTCTATTCTTAAAGATGCTTGATCGATTTCAGTAGGGAGTAAGTTAGATGCTTCAGGGATATACAAGTCAGAGAAACTTATCGCTATTTCCCTATTGACTTTTCTCCAATTTGTTTTGGTGAAGTTTGGGACAGGGTTTGACGAGTAGAGTGGGTCGAGAGAGGGGATTTGGATCGTGGTGTGAACGGAACCATGATCAGAAGGAAATATAAAGGAGACTGTAGGTGGACCCGCTGAATAAACATCGTCGGATTTGAGGAAGAAGTCGATTGTTGACCTGGCTGAGCTAGAGACACGAGTTGGCTGTAATGGGGAGTCAATGTAAGTATATGGATAAGACGGGAGGAGGGCTAGCAATTGGCGACCATATTTGTTGCATTTATTATCATTGAATGCTGTATGACGAGCATTCCAGTCTCCTCCGATTATAAATGGAGCGGGAACGGACTGTTGGATAATCTGCGAAATGTCAGTATCTGGGAAATCTGGTTGTCGTGAAGGGTGAATATAAATGGATGCTAAGACGAGCACTTTATTGTTCTCACAGAAAAGTTTTACTGCTGTGTATTCAATGCTGGATATACCGGTGAATCTAATTTCACTGAATTGAAATTTTTTGTGAATTAAGATGCCGGTACCTCCATGAGATCCATTAGTTCTGGGGTTAGAAACTAAAGTATAATTGGGAATGGAAACTCGGGAATTTGGTTTGAGCCAGGTCTCTGAAAGGAAAAGGATATCTGGGGAAAACTTTTCAACAAACAACCGGAGGTGTTGCTTACGTATGTTAGAGTAAATGGATTCTGTGTTGAGGGAGATAATGGTTAGTTTAGAGAGAGCTGGAAAGAATATGGGAAGTTATTAGTGAAAGAATCTGACCTTTTTTTTCTATTTCTGACATCTTCCTCAGCGAAGGTAGCATGGCCTGTAAGCTTTGGATGTATCCCATGATGTCCAGATTGAAGTTTTCAGTATTGTTGTTAGGGGGAGTGGTAGTGTTGAGGTTTCCTCTTGCTGCATCCGCGTACGATATTCCGGGTCGGGTTGACTTCGTTTCCTGCAATACTGTTGGTTTCGTTGTTGTTGATTTAATAGTTGTTGCCAATTTCCGTCTTTCCAGAAGTTTTAGCTTCTGAGGGCATTGGGAAAAATTTGCCGGATGAGGGCCTCCGCAGTTACAACATTTAACTGTGATCTTTTTGTTGGTAATGGATCCATCAGCGTTGACGGTTTGTATTGTTTCAGGTTCCAGGCCTTGTGGATTTACCTTGCATTCCTCGAGCTCGTGTTCCTCTGCGCATCTGCCGCAACGTCTTTGCTGGTGGCATGAGACCGCCAAGTGTCCTGATTCTTGGCATCGCTTACAATGAAGAATTTCTTGTTTGTGGGGCTCTTCGATTGCGATTTTTTGGGTAAACAAATAT
The DNA here is from genome assembly GCA_963931805.1 of Microdon myrmicae. Taxonomy (NCBI): domain Eukaryota; kingdom Metazoa; phylum Arthropoda; class Insecta; order Diptera; family Syrphidae; genus Microdon; species Microdon myrmicae. The sequence continues at coordinate 99,508,719 of OZ007496.1, forward strand.
TTAATTTGTTTAAGTTGCTTGATGTCCTGATTAGGTAGGATTTGTATGATCCGGAGGTTTTTTACGTTGTTTGTCCTCATGTACGGTGTTTGGAAGTAGTCCAGCTTATTGATCTTTATTTGTGGACATATCCTAGCGATTTTCAGGCCCACTTCTTCGTTGGTCCATTCGGGATCGATGTGCCTTATAATAAAGGTAGCTGGTTTGCTGTTCGGATGCTGGAAGGTGAAGAAGTGATATTGCTCCTCCAACAGTTTTTTAACTGCCCTATCATGATCGAGTAATGATCTGACTGTTATTGAAGTCCTAGATCCTTTTGCATTGGTGCTAAAATTCCGGTGACCCAAGGCATTTTGCAGGGATTGAATTACTGCTTTGCTGCTGGTCGGGTTTCTGATGTAGATTGGCGGTGGTCTTTCGTTTTTGTGCTGGGCCTGCAGGGGACACGGTGCTGGCTTGGCTTGTTTGGTGGTTTCCTTATGGGCTGATGATTGTTGTTTGGGTGGAGATGTTTTATGGTTTAAGTTGGGAGAAGGCGTCATCTCCATACTGGCATCGTCGCTGTTTTGGGTGGGTTGCTTTGGGGAGTGAATTTCCTCCCGGAGTTGCTTCACCTCTGCTGAAAGCTGTTGGATGTATTCCACGGCTTCGTGGAATTTTTGTTCGTAGTCCATGTGTTTTACTGGATTTTCCATTTTTGGAGTCTTCTTAGATGAGTTTTGAAGAGTTTCAATGGATCTTCTCTTCCGTTCCAAAAGATATTCCCGGGTAGCGCTCGGGTCGTTGTCTGGCATCTGTGAAGACAGATTTCGACTACGGCATCCAGCGAAAATTACACGTGTTTTTTTTTTTTTTTTTGTAAATATAATTTGTCGCAATGCTCACGAACAAACGCAATATATCAAATAAGGTTCGATGTGAACGCGGTCGGTCGTCGACGACTTAACGTCTACGAATTCAATTTTTTTTTTTTTTTTTTTTTGTCAATCTTGGTTGTACACGAGCACACGATCAGTATGTCTGACTGCATGAACGTTCCGAAGTGATGTCAATCGGAGAAAATGAGAACATCGTCTAAACGTATGCGAATTTGCCTATGTATGGACGGAGTATATCGTCCACACAACGTTGAAAAACGGATGGTGCGTTTTTTAACCCGAAAGGCATTCGGTTAAATTCATATTTCGCGTCGTTTACCCAAAAGCTTGTTTTTTGTTTATCTTCTTCTTTAATTTTGATTTGATGGAAACCTGATTCCAAGTCTATTGTCGAAAAAATGTTTGCGTTACCAAGATTCTGTATAGTTAAATTTATATCCGGTATGGGGTAACGGTCAAATATAGTCTCGGTATTTAATTTTTGAAAGTCGATTAGCAATCGTTTTTTTGGATTTCCTGACTCATCGATGCCTTTTTTTGGCACGGTCCAAATTGGTGAATTATAAGGGCTGTATGACTTGCGAATGATGTCATTTTTCAGAAGATTTTGGATTTCTTTTTCTACAAATGCTTGATTGCTAGTGGGATATGGGTATTGTTTTGAAAATATCGGTTCTTTTGGTTTAGCGGGGATAGTGGCTTCGATTGTAGTGGTAAAGGGTAAGGTTGCTCAGATTTATTAATAATATCTTGAATTTCTGATTCGTATTTTTTATTGTCAACCGTATAATTAATAGTTTCGCTTTTTGGGATTATAAATTTCAATTTTTTATTTTTCATATCTATTTCTGCCCGAATTTGTTCTAGTCCCTGTGAACCTAATATTAAGTCATAATCGCTTAGATCATCTATTTCGTAAAACGTAATTTTGTTGTTTAAAAAGGTTATTTCTTTTTTTGTTCTAATTCTAGTAGAGCCATGAAGAGTTTTTACATTAAATGGAATCACTTTTAAAGACTCACCCATTTTGCATTGTTTTGATATATAGTTCTTTGTTGCTCCTGTATCTATTAATGTTATGTAGGACCTTCCTCTATCCCTTGGATATAGTTCGAGACACGGGAGGCCGTCTACAATCTTAAAAAAAGCTTCCTGTCTAATGTATTCGTCTTCTTCGTTTAGCTGTGGGTAGATTGATTCGTTGTCTTCATCTTCTTTGATCTCGTTTATTCTTTGCTGGTATTGCGATGGGTGATGATTTCGTGATGATTCTGGACCAAATATTCTGTCTGTGTGATTTGGTTTTGGTTGTCTGTAGTAGGCGTTGGGTGGTTTTTGTTTCACATCTCTGTAGCCTTGTGAACTATCTACGCACATGGTGGTGGTTGGTATTGTATTTGGACATTCGGTTGATATCGTGGCTTCCAGTTATTATTTTGTTTTGTGTGTTCAAAGTTGTTGTGGTGGTTATTTCTGTTATTTCTGTAGTTGCAATTATTGTTATAATTGTGATTCTGGTTTCTTGGAGGTTTATTTATTCTTATGTCTTCTAGTCTAGGTTTTGAAACTTTATGAAGGACGTTATCATGATAAATAGTGCTTGCCATTGCATACGCACTCTCCAAATCTATATGTCTGTGAGCGTAGAGTATTGAGCGTGTGTAATCGGAGTTGATCCCAAGAATAAATGTTCTGACACTGTCTGCTGTGGCTTTTTCCGCTAGTTGTGGGATGTTATTATCAAATTCTATTTCCAGTTTCATTAGAAGAAGATTTAATGCTTTACTGATTTCACTATGGAATTCTGAAAGTGTTAATGTTCCTTGTGTTAATTGTTTCAGCTAGAATACGAGCACATATGATGGTCTTTGATCCGCGTAGACATAGTCGAGTCTATTTAATATCGCTTGAAAATTCAGTATCGTATTATGTGATACCAATACGTTTGAAGCGTCTCCAATGATTTTAAATCTCACGATTGACAGGCATGTGTAATATTTATATGTATTCTCATGTACCTTGATATTGTTCATTTGTGTTGAGACCAGGGATCTCCAGGATCTGTAAGTTGCTTTATTTCCATCGAATGTTGGCAAGCTTCTAAAAATTTCTATGTTGATTTCATCAGGAGATTTTACGGCAGACGTAGCTGGTTCGAGAGGTCTTATGTTGGCTAATTCATTTCTCTCAGATTGCTTGCTTTGTATTTCTGTAATGGTTTGTTTTAAAATTGCATTATCCTGCACTAAAGCATTGTGGGGTTGTAAAAGTGCTGTTTGTCCTTGTAATTTTGTTAGTTCAGCCATTTTGATGTTTGGTTTGATAAGCTCTTCGCGAATTGTCGTGAATATTTGTTTTGCTGATTCTATAATGTTGAGTTGATTGTTTGATGGGTTTTTTTGTTTTGTTTCTTTAGGCATTGATTTTGTTATTTGGCACAGAAGTGAATTATCATCTCGGGATTGATTTCTCTGATTACGATGTATTTATTTCGGGTGAAAGAAAAAATTGGAATACTCACAATTATCCTGAACGACAGGGCTCTGTACCGTACCGTCCTGCTTACTCTTGTCACTTTTATATATACTCGAGAAGTCTACGTAACTATCCGTACGGGTTATTTGTTGCTTCCAGGATGTGATCCAACGTGGTAGGTCGTCCTTTTATTAGGTGTTCGATAACTAATTGTTTTGTTTCGCACTTCTGGAATCTCCTGATGCAGGTATGAGTGTTTCTCTTTTACAGTCCGCACTTCTGCTGACTAACTTTTCGTGATTTCTATTTTTGATAAAAAATAGACGCTTCGACAGCAAACAATTTTCTCAACTATGTTGATTATTATTAATACAACACCTACATATGGTGAGGGATTATTTGTATTAATTATGGTCCGTGTAATAGAAAATATATCTATAACGATGCAGGGTCGCCAGTTAAGTAATCTAGACTTGTTTCAAAATAATATATTTGATTTTATTAAATAATAAGTCTAGGATTACATATTTTTTATAGTTCTAGGATGTGACGCCTTGTTTGTGTCGTTAAATTCTCCGATGAAAAGAGTATAAGATGCGGGTAATCTGTGTGAAATATATTCGTTGACAGTATTTCGAAAATTAGGGACTGAGAGGGAATCATTTTGTTCATGGATCTTTGAGAAGTGGTCAGCGTGGCAATTGGCTATGTCCGTGTCGGATTGGATAAGATTGTTGCTGAGTGGGCTGATAAGGTGATCGATTCGCGGTTTAAACTTCCGACCAGTTAGTCGGTTGATGTTTTTGAAGAGATCACGATTGGGTTTAATATTGTTAAGTGTAGAGGTATAAGTCTGATCCGCGAACTTTTTTAAATGTTCATTTATTAGGGTGGTAAGGAGTCGGATCTGACTTTTAATAAAGGGGCAGGATCTTATATGAAGTTTTCGGCGGAGTTGTTTTTTGAGACGCAGCAATTTAATTAGGATGCTGGGTAAAAGTTTTCCTAAATGATTATGAGGGATGGTAGTGGGTGTATTGCTGGTGAGGGCAGCCTTGAGTGTCTGCTCAATTTTTAGGGCTGCTTGATCGATATCAGCAGGGATTAGGTTAGAAGATTCGGGGATTTGCAAGTTAGAAAACCTTTCGGCGACGTGTCTATTGACGTTTTTCCAGTTAGTCTTGGAGAAGTTCGGGACAGGACTGTGTGAGTAGAGCAGTTCGAAGGAGGGAACTTGGATCGAAGTGTGAACGGAACCATGATCAGAGGGAAAGAGGAAAGATACTGTGGGGGGTAGACATCAGCCGACTTGAGAAACCAGTCAATTGTTGACCGCGTCGAGTTGGTGACACGAGTTGGCTGCAGTGGACTGTCGATATACGTATATGGGTGAGATGAGAGGAGGTCCAAAAGTTGGCAGCCGTATTTGTTATGCTTTATGTCGTTGAATGCTGTCTGTCGAGCGTTCCAGTCGCCACCGATTATGAATGGTGCGGGGAGAGACTGTCTGATTATTTGAGATATGTCAGAGTCAGGGAAGTCTGGTTCTCGTGTTGGGTGGATGTATACGGATGTTATTATGATTACTTTTTTGTTTTCACAAAAAAGTTTAACTGCCGTGTATTCAATATTGAAAACATAGGCGAACCTGATTTCGGTGAATTGAAGTTTGTTATTTATTAGGATGCCGGTACCTCCATGGGATCCAGTAGTTCTTGGGTTTGAAATAAATGTATAATTGGGGATGGATACTCGGGAGTTGGACTTAAGCCACGTTTCTGAGAGGAGAAGGATGTCTGGGGAGAAGGTTTTAACAAACAACCGTAAGTGTTGTTTACGGATGTTGGAGTATAGAGACTCTGCGTTGAGGGCGACTATAGTTAGTTCAGACATTGAGGGAAAGAATATGGGAGGTTATAAGTGAAAGATTCTGACCTTTTTTTTCGATATCCGACATATGCTTCAATGTAGGAAGCATAGTTTGTAGACTCTTGATGTAGCCCATGATGTCCAGGTTGAGGCCAATGGACTTGGGGTTGTGTGACATCGGCGTGTTTTGATTGTTCTTGATGACATCCGCATATGATGTTCCAGACCTTGTAGGTTGTGGTAATGTGTTCTGCGATGTGGATTTGGTTGGTGCGGATTTGTTGGTTGTTGCTGGTTTTGTTCTTCTTTGGAGAATTTTCAATTTATGAGGGCACTGGGAGAAATTGGCTGGATGTGGGCCTCCGCAGTTACAGCACGTTACAGCGATTTCCTTAGTGGTACTTGATCCATCGGGGTTTGTGGTTTGGATTTTCTCTGGTTCCATACCATGTGGATTGACCTTACATTCTCCTGGTTGATGTTCTTCGGCACATCTGCCGCATCGTATATTTAGGTGGCAAGCCACCGCCAAGTGTCCTGAGCCTTGACATCTGTTGCAATGAAGGATGTTTTCTTTATAAGGCTCCTCGATGCTGATTTTATGCGTAAACAAGTACTTAATTTGTTTGAGCTTGTTGGTGTCTTCATTTGGAGCGATTTGGATAATCCTAAGGTTCCTTAAGTTATTTTCCCGCATGTACGGAGTTTGAAAATATTCCAGCCTGTGGATTTTCAGCTCTGGGCAAATCCTGATGATCTCCGACGCTAGCTCTTCGTTGGTCCAAGTTGGGTCAATGTGCCTATGATGAACGTTGTTGGTTTGAGCTGATGGTGTTGGAAGGTGAAAAATTGGTGTTGTAGTTCCGCAAGTTTTCTAACGGTTTTCTCGTGATCAACCAGAGTTGTTGTTGCAATGGAGACTGAGGAGCCTTTAGTGTTTGTGGTGAAGTTGCGGTGTCCTAGGGCATTTTCTACTATTAGCATTATTCCCTTTATACTCGTCACATTTTTTATATAGATTGGTGGCGGTCTAACATTTTTGTGCTGGGCAGGCAGGGGACTCGCTGCTGGCTTGGTTTGTTTGGTGGATTCCTCATGGGCTGATGATAGTTGTTTGGGTGGAGATGTTTTATGGTTTGAGTTGGGAGAAGGCGTCATCTCCATACTGGCATCGTCGCTGTTTTGGGTGGGTTGCTTTAGGCAGTGGATTTCCTCCCGGAGTTGTTTCACCTGTGTTGTAAGCTGTTGGATGTATTTTTTTTTTGTGATTATAACTTGTCGCGGTATATCACATAAGGTTCGATGTGAATGCTATTGATTTTTTTCTTTCAATTTTGTTCATCAACGAGCACACAATCTCGATTTTTGGGTATCCTGAGTGAGATGCTCAGTGTTTACTTTAGATAAGAATTCAATTTCTTGAATTCTTACGAAACTATTTCGCAGATGTGGGAATGTATCTGGATTTTGGTTTTCTATTTATTTTTCTTAATGGAAATTTTCAGAGAGAGATAACGATCTCTGAATTTTGGTTTTCGATTGATCCCGTGGGGCAAATATTGAACGATAAACAAAAATTAGATTCGTTTATTGTGAATTTGATTTTAATTTAAGATTTTGGATTTAATTATGCCGTGGGGGCAAATGTTTGGTGATAAACGAATGTTTGATTCGTTTATTGCGAACTTTGGATTATGTTTGGGTTAATTCGGGTTTTAACAGGATTTTGGGTTTATGAGTAATATATCTAGGATTTGGATGTAGGGCTTTTTAGAGCACTACATCTGTCTAGAACAACACACTCTGTTTATGTTGTCAGTTGAGGATAATGGTTGCGCACACATCTTATCTCTGCGCGATCGAAGGATACATCCATTGTTTGGACGCACGATAGATGTCCTTCCAATACAACAGATGTATGTCTCGCTGTACATTTTCTGTTTGTCAAAAATTGAAAATGTTTACGATCTGCGGGACCTGATGTGTGGTTGTATGTGATACAATTCCTAGAACCTTAAATTTACACAAGTGTTCATTTATGGTCAACGATGGCAAAGATATTTTGTACATCTTATTGGTTCCACGAGTTGTACGCAATCTACCTTCCTAAGAAAAATCAAGCTCGATAGACTCCGGTGGGCGGGACACCTAGCTCGAATGAGCGATGAGGAGCCTGCCCAGCGCGGCAGACCTTGTCTGCGATGGAGGGATGGCGTAGACCACGACGCCCAGACCCTGGGAATGCCAAACTGGATGACATCGGCTCGAAATTTTATTTTATGGTTTTTTTTTAATTTCACTTAGTTTCTGGGATTACGTTCTTGCGTTTATTATTTGTTTTCTTTTCTTTGTTTGTTTTTGAGTTTCTTTGTTTTCACTGTCTTGTCTTTTTTTATTTTGGTCGACTAAATCAAATACTTGTGTTTTGAATAAGCGATTACCACTCTAGGCTCTTTTCATCAATTCAAACATTTCGGTAGTAATTTTGCTAATTTTAACAATAAAACAGAATTTTGTTAATTTTTAAGTTAATTTATGACCGAAGCACCGATGCATGTTTCCTTTTAGTGGCTTCGTTCTCTTTTATTTGATTATTTTGTTTTGACTGTTCTTATCGCAGGAATTTATTTATAAATAGTCTTTATGTTTTAAACACTCGCAACTGATAAAAGCAACTTTTTGATTTATCTCAATCCCCGAATTGAAAACACGCCCGCACTCGGTCACTGTGTGTACCTCCTGGTAGTTTCATGTTTATGTGACATAGCGCGTATATGTGCGGATATTCGTCTCAAAGAAACTAAGTTATTATGAGTTCGTCTTTTAGGTACATCCTTAACATACTCTTGAGCATTCAGGTACGGGCAATGCGCCACATTGAAGCCGCTTGGTGGACTTGTGGCGGTTCCGCCAAACCCCACGGCCCACTTACCTGAAAAACCCCCATAACTTCATCCCAAACTGCATAGGTTTTCGCTAATGCAATCGCATTAGCACCTTAATTGCTTCACGCATCAAATAGATCAAATCTATGATCTAAAAGTCTCTGTGAAGAATCCTTAGCTTTCATGCATCTCTTCGCGTACAAATTCCCTGTAAGAATTCTTTCCTAACTTAGCAGGGATCCCAAAACCAATTCTTCCTTCGGTGCCCGGCAAATCCCGACCTCACCAACTTTATGTCCCCCTAGACGAATTCCTGAGAACAAAATGAGTTGGTTTACATACAATGTAACCACCATAACAGGGACACTAACAAATATACGCATCTCGCGTCTCTTGGCACCAATTAAATCATAAGCAAATGCAAATAGGAATTCAATACATACCCGTACCAGCGATGCCAAAACACCATTTCCCTGTAAATAAACTAGAATCAATTAGCACCGTGGGCATTGCGGCTATCGTTACAGTTGCAATACATAGCTTAGACAACGGTCTACCCGATCCCATTGCCTTCCCATATTTCTGGATCTGATTCTCATGACTAGCGGCATTGAACAAACAGAAACCCCAATTAGCACCCAGTGAGATTCGGGTTGTTTACTTAGCCGATTCATTGATGCACATCATTCCTTTTCTTGTTTTCAGATTCGTTCCCATGGCTTTGTGTATGAAAAAACCAATGTGATCTTCCCTCACACATACACATACATTGCCAAGTCCTTCTTCCTTGTTTTCACCACGAGAGAAACACCTTCTCTCTCGGTAAAACTCACCCCATTAGCGAGTCGGCTCTGCACGAGCGGTTTATCGCTGTCTTATTGCATCACCAGACCGAGCCGGTCGGGTCTCTACTACGCTACCTTAGAGCTGCGGTACGCGTAAATATGATGGGCCACCTTTTTGCCATCGAGGGGTGCGATCGGAGTCCGCACCCCTGTGAGTCGTGTGTGTGCAAAATGGCAAACGCCAATTTCCTCCGTCCTGTCTGTTGGATGTGACATTTAAATCGCATAAAGTAAAATAACTCCCAATTATGAGCAAAGTGTAATTTCCGTAATAAGTTTGATGTGTAGTCCGATAAAGTGTGATGTCTACATTAGCCGAGACATTAATAGTGCTTATCTTTAAAGTAGTTTGTTTTGCCCCAGCCATTAAAGGAACAAATAAAGTGATGATCTAATTAATAGCTTCAATCAGTGCGTTTGACTTTCTTTCCCGGTGTACGTCTCGCCCTGCGGTTTGGAACTTTTACTCACCAGGTGAACTATCTTTCAGCGGAACTTCGTCTTCGTCAAGTTGGTGGAAGGAAGTGAATCCAGTGCCACTGCCTGGCACAATACATCCTTCCCCACAGACTCCTGTCTCTTTCACAGATACTACCACGAAGACAGTTCCTGGGGGATAATATCATTCCACGGAAACAAAAAGTAGTCCCATAGGTTTCCCCAATTCCAAATTCATCCAAATTGGGAGCGCATCCCTATACCAAAACTCATCTTTTTTTACTGAATTGGACAACTGAGGACCCCCCATCCGATAATACTGTCCCTCGTTGTGCTATAGTGTGCACTTTCCAAAAAGAGCTATTGCCGAATAGTACTTGAAGGCGTTGATTCGGCGTTTCAACCTCGGCGTTTCAACTAAGAAAAAAAAGTAAGACTAAAATTGGGACCAAAAACCAATAGTGCACACAATTACTGGCATTCAAAATTGAACGGTTTAAGGTGAAATTTTTGGATCCTTGGAGAAGTTTAAAATTAGCATCAGTAAAATCTAATCGTTTTCGATCGTAATGTACAATGGTGAAAAAATCACTGGCCTCGAAATGCCCCCACCTAGAAATTTTACTTTTCATTTAAGTTGTTCTCTTTGGTCTTAAATTTACATAAAAATCAACACAATAAATTGGCATATATCAAAATGTAATCGTTCCCTAAAATAAATGATATTTTCTTAGGAAAACTGTTTGAAAATAACGCAGCCCCTGTACATATTTCACCGGCCGTATCTTGCAAAGTTATTGTCGATAACTAAATAGGATTGATTCCGACATCCGTTTGGATTTTACTTTTTGGGCGCTCGACATTCTGCGGCTCTGCATGGCACACAGTCAATTGAATTTTTGAGTAAAGCATTGTAGCATCGCAAACGGCGATTATCAATTCCATGCGTCATTTGCTCTACCCACGGTGGAGCAGTAGATGGTCGACCTCCAGGAAAACCATATCTGTTGTCATCATAAGGCATGTCCTTGTTCTCGACAACGGGTGGTTCTGGCCGAGAAAAATGAGCCCCATACTTGCACTTGCACTTGCACTTGCCCTTGCACTTGCACATTTTGATTTTATGCCAAAAACTTTTCTGTTAATAAGTTATTTTAAAAGGCAAAAACTGTACAAAAATATTTTATTATTGTATTTACTTACTTTTATGAAAAAATAAAACTAAATTAGAATTTGAGGCAAATGGAAGCAGTTGCTGTCGGAGGAAAACTTACACCTAAACTGATTTTCATTTTGATGGAAAACTGATAATAAAATAAGTATTTGAAAAATAGATTGCTATTCGGAACCTTTTTATCTGTAAAGAAGCAGAGTTTTTGTTTTATATACGAGGGCAGTTTGTTAAGTCGGTGACTTCTTGAATCTCCCGCGAATTACTAAGAGTCTTCTTATTTAATTAAAAAAAATGTTTACACTTTATTTTCAAAATATTGTAGACACTAGGTGTATCTGAACACATCAGTCGATGAAACCTGACTGACTTACTCCACCAGTCATCTTTTGTTGTTTCTCCAATTTCTTATCTCACACTTCATTTGGGTCGTGGGATCGTTTTGATAACCCTGTTCGATGATTGTTTGGACAGCTGTGTCATGTCGAGTGCAGCACTGACTCCTATCTTCAATGCTGAAGGTTAATCTGTTGCATCGTTTGGACAGCTGTGTCAATCCTATCTTCAATGTTGATCACGTTGGAGGTCATCATTTCTATTACATTGTGGTGTAGGTTTGTGATTTGATGAACCTTATCTTCTAGTGGGGAGTTGGGTGTGTTAACTCGCGCTGTAACTTTAAATGCAACACTGCTCTCGTTAACTACCATCTATAAATAGATAGGCAAAGTTTGAGCAAGCTGCGTCATTTAGTTTGTGTTTGACAGCCATTGAAACCAGACAACCTCGTGAATTTTAACGAAAATGAAAAAAAGTGAATTTCGTGTGCGAATTGAGCATTTTATAACTATTGGAAGTGTTTTTGAACAGTCGTAAAGTGTTGGGCTCCGAACGACACTATTGTTAGAAGGCAATTCCCATTATGTTTCAAGACAGGTTTTGGTATTAAGACCCCAACTGCGCGTAGAGAGGCGAAATAATCAAAACGTGTTTCAGTGTCTCCAAATACATACCGACGTAAACAAGCAGCTGCTAATCAACACTGTCATAGATACAGAGAACGCGATCCTCAATAGTGAGCTCTTCGTGATCGAAGATCTTTTGGAAAGGGTGAACGCTGTGGGAGTCGTCTTTCAGAAAATGTACAAGGACAGTGACCTATAGTTCGTCACTAACGGAAAGAAGAATTAGTAACTGATATTATTACTAATAGTTTTTGCTTTTGACTAGATACTTTGTCACTGGTTACCTTTGTTGCGATCTCAATCATATGCTTTCAAGCTTTACAGATTTTATAAACTCGTTCTGTTGACTTCCGTTGGAATATAGCGCTATAGTAATCTGTTTACATTTGTCCAATAAAAAGTTATCAGATGAATATGGGGAATGTGGAGTTTCACACAAAGAAGAATAATTTCGGTGATAGATTTCGTGTAGGCGTTAACATCAGAGTTTCTAAAGTGAATTTTAACAACAGAAAGACGCAAAACATCCTGGAAACTGTTCCAATTGGTAACTTGCTTTTACCATAGATGATGGATGTGTTGGTTACTCGTTTGAGACTGCGACTGCGCATGACTGGTCTGAATGTTATACGGAATTGATAAATTGGTTCGTCCAATGGGAACAGCACAACGCATATTAAAAAAAAAATAACCTGCCATAAACAGTTGGGGAGCTGTAGGAACTATTACCTAAGGAACAATGCCGCGAGGAGAGTGATTACAGAGGCAAGATTATCGTTTTCGGTCGGATCTCTCAAGCCATGCAAATCATGTATGACATTTATTCTATTGGTATCCTTGGAAAATAAAATAATATTTAATAAAATAATATTTGAATAACATATGAGAGGAGAAATTATGTTGTGCATCTTGGAATTAATATCTAGTAAATAATGGCTGGATGTAGCCAAGTTAGTGATGTCTTGAACTTTCGGGGTCCGACAGACTAGTAAATAGAAAAGAAATACTGCGAAGCGTTAGTTAGCTTTTAGCTACTACTGAAGTTATTTTATAATACAACATGTAATATCTACGATCAGATTCTTCATAATTTTAGATCGCATGTAAACTCTGGCATAATGTTATTTCGATTATACGTCGTATGGAACCGAACATTTTGAATGAGGCCCAATCAGGTGAGTTCCTTTAAAACATTTGTAGAGGGCTTATGTAACATTACGCATGAAGTAAAAAATCTCAATAACTGAGTTGGTAAGATCTTTTGTGATGCGTTTGATTGTGGCAGTTCGACATAATTATTGAGTGGTATGTTGGGTCGAGCAGTGAAATGTCACTCCATTAAGTTACAGAATCCGTGAAATGGTTGGCGGACATATTCCAAATCTTGATGGATCCGGTCAAGAGAAAATACACCTCAGAGCTACAGATTCACCTTTCCTGATAGAAGTAAAATAAATAATAAACAATAAATAACTAAAATAAGATAAAATGAAATAAAAAATAAAAAATAAACAAAAAGGGAAAAATTCCACCAACATTTTGAAAACAGGATTTACTCTTTGGTACAAATTAAATTTTATTTCATTTGGATTTCAATGCTTAATTACTAGACTAAGCAATTTCCGAATGTTTACATGATTTGTGCTGCAACATACATGGGTTTAAGTTACCATATATATTCGTAGCTAATTGTTCGCAAATTAAAAACCGCAAGAAAGTCTGCACTCTGCCGCTCTACATGGGACACAGTCGGCTGAGTTCTTAATCATAGCATGGTAGCAGCGAATGCGACGATTATCTATCCCATGGGTCATTCCCTCTACCCATGGTGGAGCAGAGGACGGTCGGCCTTCTGGCAGACAGGAACCACTTTGACAGAAAGCTGCTGAATTCTCATAGCTTACGATAGGTCCACCCGGACGAATAAAATGGCACCCATATCTGCAAAAGCACATCTCGGTTTAGTACCAGTAATTTTCCTGCAATATTAAATAAATTGTTATGGGTATTAGATTAAAAACTAATTTACAAATTAAGCAATAATATTGTATTTACAGTTCTTATCAATAACACAAAATGCTCCTCTCAGTCCAAAACATAAAATAAAACTAATTTTTTATTTGAAGCAATTGTACTCGTAAACGAGTTTCGAAAAACGGACAACTCTTCGCAAAATAATGTTCAACTTCGAGCACAGTAGAAATGAACTTTTTATATTTTGCTGACCTGTAATACTGACTGTTTTAATTGTTTCTTTCTATATAGAGGGCGGATGTTTGTTCAAATATTAAGACTAGTTAAATTAAATGTTAACAGTATTTATTAGTAATAATTCTCGTATGGATTTTACAGGCGTTTATTTTCACCCAAAACATGGAAGTGACAGCCACTGAAAGCGTCTACTTAAGGGACACTGGCCTCGGGTGTTAAGGCTGAATAATAATAAAAAGCAAGAAGGTACGAATCCCAAGTTTTTTCATCATCATCATCATCATCATCGGCACTACAACCGGGAACCGGTCTTGGCCTTATTTAGCAAGTCCTGAGGCTTGTAAAATTTTCCATAATGATTTGTTTTTTCTCCGCAAGGTCATAAGTCTTGCGCCAGAGGCTCCCCGACGGGGAATCGAACCCCGGTCCCCCGCGTGACAGGCGGGTATACTAACCAGTATACTATCGAGGAGCCAACTTTTTCAGTATTATTTAATTACAATTATAAGCCTTATTTATACATATTTCAGGTTAATTGGAGATTTAACATTTGTGTTGTACTATTGATTGTACTGGTTTCTGTTTATCATACAAAGTGACTACTGTTTATTCATGATTGGTCTTACATATTGCTCCAATAGAAGTACTCTAGCAAAATTCCCGAAGTGATTACTTGACGTTAAAAAGACATATATAGAAGCCAATTCTACGAATACTAACTACTGTACTCGACTAATACGAGGGTTGCCTCTTATGTTTCAACCATTCAATATTGCATAAACATTTGACTGTCAAAAAAATTTGTTCGCGTTGGATCCCACACAATTTGTCAATCGCCCAAAAAAAGGCTCGTGTCAATTGGTCGAAAGAAATGCTCAAAAAATACGGTCGCGGTGCTTCGAAACACGTCTATGACATCGTGACAGGTGATGAATCGTGGATTTACGCGTATGAGCCCGAAAGTAAACAGCAGTCGACTGTCTGAGTGTTTCAAGATGAGCCAAATCCAACAAAAGTTGTTCGCGCACGAAGCACTTCCAAGCAAATGGTCGCCTGTTTTTTCGGAAAAACTGGACATGTCGCAACCGTACCACTAGAGCAACGCAGAACAGTCAATTCTGAGTGGTACACAACCATTTGTTTGCCAGAAGTCTTCCAAGAAATCAGGAAAACCAACCGCCGAAGACGGCTCACTCTTCACCACGACAATGCGAGCTCTCACACATCGGCTGCGACAACTGCATTTTTCAGCACCCAAAACATCGATTTGATGGGTCATCCGACGTATAGTCCTGACTTGGCACCGAATGACTTCTTTTTATTCCCCTACGTAAAAAACAAACTGAGAGGTCAACGTTTTTCGACACCTGAAGAAGCGGTTGCTGCATTCAGAATGCATGTGTTGGAGATACCTCAATCAGAGTGGCAAAAGTGCTCCGACAATTGGTTCAAACGCATGCAAAAGTGTATAGATCTTCATGGGGAATATTTTGAAAAACAATAAAGTGATTTTCGATGATCAATATTTGTTTTTGTTCTCTAATCCCGAAATATAAAAGGCTACCCTCGTAAACTACTGTGCGTAGCGTTTCAAAATTTAATCCAATTCGGGTGTGAGAAATTTCCTTATTGAAAATTTCCTTGAATTTCTCATACATTTTATTTCGGTTCATAAATCATGAAATTTTTTTCGGCTAAAAAAATCTTGTTCTAGTATTTTTTTAAAAAGTAAGTAATTTATTTATTTGTCTACACACGGCTTTGTGAATTCCGACTGCGTGGTAATTATAAAATTAGCGTTTTGCTTTTGTTTGAAAAAAAATTATAATTTAAATGAAATTTTCTTATCAATTGCTCAATAATAAATTAGTATTATGACTCAAAGTGTAGCTTAAAAACTTGTGTGATGTTAAATTTAAAACGGGAAGATGATATACGAGGGTTGCCTTTTATATTTCGGGATTAGAGAACAAAAACAAATATTGAAAAAGTTCTTTTATTTAAATCCTCGTCTTTACATAATGCAGTGGTAAAACAAATTAAACGTTAAGCGTACGCTCGAACTTTGAATTTGGTGATAACTGTTTTTTTTATTAATCAAACGGTTTTATATTTAGTTAAATATTACGTTAGAGTCTATATTACATCACTGCCGCGAAAATTTAACGTACAATTAGAGAAACAACAAGAATACATTTTTGTTCCACTCTTATAGGTGCACTTAGTGGTGGTAAAAACACGACTCTGGTATGGTGCCAATGCTCATATATGGTTGTCCAGTATGGTATAACATAGGTATAGCCTGATCAAACGACGCGGTTGCATAACTATGGAATCGCTGGGGAAATTATTAAAGTATTTAATTTAGTTCCCATGATCAGATTTCCCTAGCCAAGTCGGCGCCCTACTCACTTTCCCCAGACACCAAATTTTCCTCTCCTTTTTGTTTCTATCTTCCCCGGGTTCAATGCACTCTAAGATCACCACAGTCATCATACTAGGGCAGTAGGTCGTCCTCAGAGGCTGCATTGATACCAGCACCAAGGCTAAGCCAACCCCGAAGTTATTGCGTTCTCTCTTTGTTCTTTTCATCCTTCGCATGCACAGTGTCGGTCGAATGATGTGCGAGTATTATTCACCTCACTGCGCCATGCAAATGAGAAGATTCAAGAGAAGAGCGCAATGATGATTGGGTAATAGCCGTGCGTATTGCAAAATTCCATTCCTAATTGGGATCAGTCGTTACACATCCACCACCGGTAACGGTCATGCCGCACCGTATCAAAAGCATCCCTCGTCGCACACACCCACGATACCAAAGTCGAATATTGTCGTGCGCCAGTCACATATCAAGACCAAAGTGCTAACATGCTTTTGGGTAAAATACTTAACTACCGCGGTCACAGTGTCGAGAAAGAAGTTTTTTTTTCAACTTGTATAATATCTGTAAAAAAAGCAATTTAATAACAGTAAATAATAAGGGCTAAGTTTAGTAAAAAAGAAAAAAAAACAGTACAATGAAAAAACTATTAAAAGAAATAAAATAAAATTGTTCTCTATCGGTACCAGTTGGTATTTCTGTGTTTTGTTTGCTGGTGCCGCAGTTGTTAGTGGGAAGGATGTGAACCGCGCGCCCGTGTCTGGTGCCATACTTCTTCAACCCCACAAGTTTAATACACTTTATTTTTGGATCTTTACACCACTCGCGCTACATACTAACTACTTTCTAATCTACTTTTCTTCTTCCTTGAAGTCTCGGACACATCGCTCCTTATCGCAGATCCTTCTTGAGGTTTTTTGTTATCCATTAGCGTGTCTGGCTAATGCAAGCAAGAGATTATATTGGACTTTAAATGGAGCCAGAGTCCATGGGAATTGAGAATATGGATGGGAATTTGGGTCTATTTGTGCATATCATACTCGTACAAATGTTGTGACTGAGGGCAAATGAAATGTTATACCCTTAACGGATGACAGAAGACAGCTTATATGTTGTAGAGTAGTAGAGACGAAGGGAGGATGGCACGTGGTTTGGATGGACGTGTCCTGAAGCGGCTAGTTAATAGAGTAGAGTGATGATGTGCACGTACATCATGAGGAAGCCTTTGCAACTTGACGAAATACAAAATGGTAGATGTTCGTCAAGTTCAACCAATTTCATTGTCGCCGGTGTGCGCATCGGAGTACACTAATGTATAACATTAGATATCCAACACTTCCCCTCGATGAGCGTACCAGTGCTCAAAATTTACTTCAGGTTAAAGAGGTCGAGACACCTCTCGTGCTTCGGTTTGGATAGGACCTTAGTGAGAATGTCTGGAGGCATTTGTTCCGTGACCGAGAGTGTTCCGCTGTCCAGTGCTTCACGGATGAAATGATGTCGGGCGTCGATATGTTTGCTCCGGGAGTGGAATACGGGATTCTCAGCCAGCTTCCGAGCACCGTTGCTGTCGTTGAATAATTTCAGCTTGTCTGGTAAGACGAATCCCAGTTGACTAATCAGTCTTCGTAGATGTATGGCCTCTTTCGCCGAATCGGATATGGCCATATACTCTGCTTCCGTGGATGATAGGGCGGTGGTTCTTTGTTTACGCGATTCCCATGAGACAAGTGTGCCGTTAAGAGTAAAGGCATACCCAGTGTACGATCTCTTGTCGTCCGGGCATCGGCGTATCCGGTGAGACATTTCCCGCTCGTTTTATAGGATAACCCAATGTTCACCGCGCCTTTCAGGTAAGACACGTTTGGCGGCTTTCCAGTGATGCTCCTCGAAACAGCTGTTGAAATGTCTCAATCTGCTCACGGCAAAGGCTATATCTGGTCTTGTGCATACTGCCAGGTACATGAGAGATCCAATTAACTCTCGAAACGGCAGCTTTCTGCCGGGTTCCTCCTTCCCTTTCTGTAGTGTATTGCCGCTGTCCAGGGATGTACTCACGGGCTTCGAGTCGCTCATGCTGATGAAATTCGATTCCAAGACAATTACACAGACAGTTTACAGACAGACAAGACCAGGAGATAATATCACTGAAATCCCGATTAAAAAACCTCCAACAACTACTTAAAGCTAACTATAGATTAGCAATAAATTTGTATTGGAATAACAGAATTCGGGTTATAAAAACTAATAACCCGAATATGTTCCCACAAATAAATAAAATATTCAGGAGAAATAATCAAAATGAGATTCAGTGTCTCCAAATTCCACGTACTGAGGTAAACAAGCAGCTGCTAACCAACATTGGCATAGATACAGAGAACGCGATCCTCAATAGTGAGCTTTTCGTGAGCGAGGATCCCTTGGAAAAGGTGAACGCTGTGGGAGCTGTCTTTCAGGAAATGTACAAGGTGAATGAAAGCATTCACCGAAATCACGACTTGGAGGACAGAGTTCTACTGAATCACCTGCACCTCCGAAATGAAATTTCACTTTGGCAATCGGAGAATCCGGGTTTTACGGAATTCAGTGATGATAATCTGTCAATTGACATTAATGCCAATGGTGGGGCTAATAGCCTTTTAATTGCTAGGGAAGGAATCCAGTGTATCTTCGACTCATTAAGAAGAAAAAAGTCAGTGGGAATAGATGGAGTACCTAACATCGTACTCAAGAAGCCCCCAATGGCAATAGATATATACACGGTCCTGTTTAACAACGCGTTGAATAATGCATATTATCCCGCGCGTTGGAAAACGGCTTTCATTCAGCCCATCCCAAAAAGGGCAAAGACTGTACAAACCCAATGAAAATGCGTTCACTAAGATTACTCCCAAGCATCAGTAAGGTATTTGAAAAGACTGTGGGGTAAAGAGAGAAGTATTTGCGCCAGACACGGGCGCGCGGTTCACTTCTGCCCCAACGATGTTGCTTGACGATTTGTTCCATTAGTTATTTTAAGATAATATTCAAATTAGTATTTGGCTTTGTCAAAGGAAAATGTCTACACATAGCTACACACATGTGTGTATGTACCAATTTGACTTTTTGCAAATGCTCTGCACTTGACGAGTGCACCACTGACAAATGCGTGTTGTCCGCTCACTGATTTCAAGTTAGACGACTTTATCTTGCCACCAAACGAATTAATACATTGTTAAATATATTTGTTTTATTGAATTTAGTATTATTCGCGAAAAATTACACACTTTTTAACATTTATTCGCACGAGAACGAATTTACCTGCGGACTGTCATAATTTAATGAATAAAAATTTCTTACTAGAAGCGTTTACAGATTAACAAAATATAATTGAAACACACGGACGCACTCGCGTGCGGACACGGCGGTGGTGGAAAATAACGATTCGTGGCGGTGTAACCATCCACGCTGATAGGTGAGTAAAGACTGGTCCCAATTAGGGATGAAATTGGATTTTTAATTTTTGCACTTGACAACCAAAAGAGAACATACTTCTGCTCTCCCACTCCCACGTTCGTCGATGTGTGGTGGATTACATCGGTAAATTGATGACCAAGGAAAGCGGGAGAATGAGAGAACAGAAACACACTGTATGATTATCTTGGGGTGGATTTCGTTGTATGTGCACGAATCAATGTAGTTCTGAGCGGAACCCATTGACCTAATTCGGTAGTATAGTGAGCGCAGAGTTCATTGATCTGTACGAAGACAGAACTGCGAAGGAGGGGAAAACCAATCCGGTGCTATTCACCTGCAAAAAGAGCGCATTGATCCCCAGCGAATGAAGTGTCTGGAGAAAATGGAAAGGACGCTGACTTGGCTAGGGAAATCTGATCATGGGAACTATGGGAACTAAATTAAATACTTTAATAATTTCCCCAGCGATTGCATAGTTATGCAACCGCGTCGTCTGATCAGGCTGCACTTTCCCCAGACACTACATTTTGCTCTCCTTTTTGTTTCTATCTTCCCCGGGTTCAATGCACTCTAAGATCACCACCGTCATCACACTAGGGCAGTAGGTCATCCTCAGAGGCTGCATTGATACCAGCACCAAGGCTAAGCCAACCCCGAAGTTATTGCGTTCTCTCTTTTGTTCTTTTCATCCTTCGCATGCACAGTGTCGGTCGAATGATGTGCGAGTATTATTCACCTCACTGCGCCATGCAAATGAGAAGATTCAAGAGAAGAGCGCAATGATGATTGGGTAATAGCCGTGCGTATTGCAAAATTCCATTCCTAATTGGGATCAGTCGTTACACATCCACCACCGGTAACGGTCATGCCGCACCGTGTCAAAATCATCCCTCGTCGCACACACCCACGTTACCAAAGTCGAATATTGTCGTGCGCCAGTCACATATCAAGACCAAAGCGCTCACATGCTTTTGGGTAAAATACTTAATTACCGCGGTCACAGTGTTGAGAAAGAAGTTTTTTTTTTCAACTTGTATAATATCTGTAAAAAAAGCAATTTAATAACAGTAAATAATAAGGGCTAAGTTAAGTAAAAAAGAAAAACAATACAATAAAAAAACTATTAAAAGAAATAAAATAAAATTGTTCTCTATCGGTACCAGTTGGTGTTTCTGTGTTTTGTTTGCCGGTGCCGCAGTTGTTAGTGGGAAGGATGTGAACCGCGCGCCCGTGTCTGGTGCCATACTTCTTCAACCCCACACGTTTAATACACTTTATTTTTGGATCTTTACACCACTCGCGCTACATACTAACTACTTTCTAATCTACTTTTCTTCTTCCTTGAAGTCACGGACACATCGCTCCTTATCGTAGATCATTTTTGAGGTTTTTTGTTATCAATTAGCGTGTCTGGCTAATGCAAGCAAGAGATTATATTGGACTTTAAATGGAGCCAGAGTCCATGGGAATTGAGAATATGGATGGGAATTTGGGTCTATTTGTGCATGTCATAAAACATCTGGTTACAACGCGTATGCATTGCGATGTTTAGATGGCCGGAATTGTGTGTCGATGGATCAAATGGACATGGGTTTGTTTGGACACATGTTTGTTTTGTGCATTGTGATTTTCGGATTTCTGGAATTGATTTCAATGTTCGACAATTGAACGTCGTGGTTCAATTTGATTGACATTGAATTAACCGGGGGATATGAATATATGATATTGGATGGGAATTCGATTTGTATCCATTATGGATGTCTGGGAAAAGGAAATGTGGGAGGTAAATGGTAGCGCTTCTTGGAGCACTACACACTGTCGCTGGCACTGTTCACAAAACAAAACCCTGCGCGGTATGAGAGATGTATTATATTGTTCAGGTATACCTGCTTGTTAGGCTCCTCGATAGTATAGTGGTTAGTATACCCGCCTGTCACGTGGGAGACCGGGGTTCGATTCCCCGTCGGGGAGCCTGTGGGGATTTAGGAGTATTGTGCCAAACACGGACACTCGGTTCACTCCTATCCCCATCCAAGTCACTACAAGTTCATCGGTTCCGCCATTAACCAATCACAAGGATTAAGTCCAAAACACAGAACAAACCCAGCACAGCAAATAAAACACACCGATGGAAGTAACCAAAAAAATAAAATGCACTGACCACAGGTTTGTTATAATTAATGTTTTTTTATTTCACAACGGACTTAATATTAATGTTAAATGGATTTTTATAAGTTTTAAACACGGCGAAACACTTCTTTCACAACCCGACTTCTGTATATATACGCTTCTCTGCCGCGCGGCGGAGAGCGGGAGATCACGCGACCAGCGTGGTCGGCGGATGTAATTTTACTCAAAGACACAACCCTCGTTGGGGGTGAGTTTGGTGGTGTGGTGGTAGATATCCTCTCCACTAAGGATATGTTTTTACTTACCACCAGAGAAACGTAAAGTCTCTCTTGGTGGAATAGAAAACCAGATCTCGTAATGCAGATCGTGGTGTATGCGTGTATGTGTGATCGCGAAGATCACATTGGTTTTCTCATGAAACAAGGCCATGAAAAAACAAAGCAAAAAGACGGCAAGGACAAAGGAAGATGCGACCTAATGCATCGTTCGGTAATGGGGGCCAACTGGGTAAATTGCAGCCACTCATTAAATGAAAAATGTGTTTAGGATACCACAACCGATACGGATTGTTTATGGTATCGTCAGGAAGCCTATGGAGGAACAGCGTTTTTTTGTTTGCACTTGGTGCGAGTTAGGGAAATTTGGCTTCAGCGTCGATTGCGCTAATTGAATGCAGCTGCTTGGGTATTTCATTACTGGGAGAAAAAGGTCCCCGGCCAATGTGTACGTTAAGAGATTTATCATACCATGGCGAAGCTGAAAAATAGACGGCGCAATGTTTATCCCTGGTGAAGGTTAAACCAAATCCTTTGTTATTAGGAATTCGTCTAGGGGAATTTGCCTGGTAAGTAAAAGAAAGAAATCTTACGGGGAATTGTATGCGAAGAGATGCGTGGAAGGTAAGTTTTCTTTTACAGGGACTTTTAGGTTAAAGAGTTGATATATTTAATGCGTGAAGCATTTAAGATGCTAATGCGATTGCATTAGTGAAGTTATGAGATTGGGTGAACGTTATGGGGGGTTTTCAGGAAAGCGAACCGTGGGGTTTGGCGGAACCGCCACAAGCCTCAGGCGCAAGAGTAATGACCTTGCCCGGAAAAAACAAATCATTATGGAAAATTTAACAAGCCTTAGGACTTGGTAAATAAGGCCAAGACCGGTTCCCGGTTGTAGTGCCGATGATGATGATGATACCTGCTTGTACGCGTACTGCGGAAAGATAATACGGATGTAAGCGGACGAGCGAACAATCTGTGTCTTTTGAAGGTTCGTTGGCGAGTGTGTCCATTAAATTGTCATAGTTTATTCCTTGAATTTCGCCCAAAAATATGTCACTTGGCTTTTTCTTTGTGACAGTATGAATAGTGTTGCGACCAACTGCAATGTTTATCTCCTCCTTTGGAGAAAAGTCTGGGTACTCTGTGCGCAAATATCTAATCATCTGATGGACTCTTTCGATCAAGCTGTTTACTTCACCTTATTGAGAAGATGTTAAATATATTTGAACTCTTAACGTCTTAATAGTTTGAAATAATCGGACTTATGAAACCATTTGCTATGTGGCTATCTGAAAAATTAACTATTGACCACAATTTGATTCAACCGAGTAACTAGGCTCCTCGATAGTATAGTGGTTAGTATACCCGCCTGTCACATGGGAGACCGGGGTTCAATTCCCCGTCGGGGAGCCTCTGGCGCAAGACTAATAACCTTGCCCGGAAAAAAACAAATCATTATGGAAAATTTAACAAGCCTCAGTACTTGCTAAATAAAGGCCAAGACCGGTTCGCGGTTGTAGTGCCGATAATGATGATGAAACCATTTTCATTTGTTGCAAAGTCCTTTATAAATCATTTGTAATGAGAGGCAAGGCCAAGGAATCCTTTTAATTCTTTAAAATTATCAGATGGTTTTACTTTCCTAATTGCCGGCATTTTTTTAGGATCCGGTCTGATACCCTCGCCCGTTATTAATCCTAAGGTTGGCCTTTTCTAATTTTGCGTATATGGTTTCAATTTTATTATATGTTGTTCGTCTGTTTCACCAATATATGTATACAATGCCAATGTCATCTATGTATGCAAAAAGTAGTCTATTGTTCTCTGAAAAACGGACGAAGCATTTTTTAGTCCGAATGGAGGTCTCATAAATCGTTTGTAATAAGAGTAAATACACTTCAACTGAATTACATTGAATCAGCAAAAATGTTACAGATGGACGTTTTAAATCCATATGCGTTGCATATGCGCGGGTAGCTAGCGCCTGTGTTTATCAAGCATTTATCGTATTATAACTTAATGGGTTGTTGCGGTAGTCATTCAAAATGATTGATTGATTGATTCGAAATGGAATTTGCTTCTTTTCGGATCTACATCTATTAAATATTATTACAATATGCGCTGCATATGCAAGGGTACCTATCCCGTGTTCTGAGCAAGCATTTATCGTGGGATAACTGCGACATTGGTTCAAACTCGACTCTAATTATCTGGTCCGTTGAGAACGACGAGTCTGTACAGACTCTGTCTGTATTTCGATCGTGCAGTTCAAAGGACATATTTTTTGTTTTAACTTGCCCCTTGTTTAGGATATTTTTATCACACACTAGATATGTTTCTATTCCACGACACATGCAGGTCTCGCAGAATATTTCTTAGTTTATCTAACATTGAAAATGTTCATGATCAGCGAGACCTGATTGTGTTGATGTGCGTAATACAATTCTTAATGACAGCAATAACTCTTAATGTATTGTTTTCTTGGAATTGGTCATTGTTGTTCTTATTAGTAACACAATCTGTGTTATGTTTATTTTTGTGAGGTCAAAGTGTGTTACAGATGTGGTATTTGGATTCTATGATCCGCCTGCGAACGCATTTGAATTTCATTCACTTTTACAGGTACTCGTGAAGATAATTAACATGTGGGAGTTCACTTTAAGGTGAATCTGATTAATAGCGTGGGATGACCCCAAAAGGGTAAGTATTAGGGGTGGTGGTAGGTTTCGCGTATAACACTAGTACCCCGCTGCCCACCACTAACGGAGGAAAAGAGGAGGACCTTCGCCATTGACCATGTTAGGTTCTGTAGTTGGTTTAGTTCAGGGAGCGAGTCTCCTAGTCCTTAAAAGGCGAAGGGATTTTGGCGGATTTGTTCGTTGGCCTATAATCGGTGATGCAGTGTTCCGCCGAACACTATTCGCAGGAAAACAAAACAAAACCAGAGCGACTGATAGCGACGATTAAAACACTGGGATTCCTTGTTCTTATTCAGTGGTTTTTTTATTTTATTGTTGGAATGTTCGTCTTTTAGTTGCACAATTATTTTTTTCTTTAATTTTATTTAATCATAGATCACTTAACGTCTAAATACATAAACTAGGATACTGTTCGGATATTCTTTTGTCCTTTAAGTCGAGTAACTACACTTAATTCTCGTTACGGGACACTTTACTTTCCGACAACGTTAAACTCGGCACACGTTAACTAGGCACACGTTAAAATAGACACACGTTAAATCAACTCCTCCACGGAGTTCTCTGGGACGAATCTCGATATATTCTCTAAGTCCACTCTTGTCGCGTTGACGATCACCATTAGCCTCCTTGGATGCTCGAAATGGACTTCGCCATATAGCAGTTCGATATAGCCAGTCGTCTTGTCGACGATCAAAATTAGACTGCCTTTCTGAGTTTGTATTTTGTATTGTATGCACTCCGTGGGTGTTTTTTCTCTCCTCTGCGGTAAACAGTGTTCAGCGGAACACTTGGACAACTACAAAATCCGCTAAACTGGTGACCCCGACGTGATGAATCCTTGTCCTTGTGGCGAAAATTGCTGCATTCAGGTGGGCACTTCACTTTCACTGCAACTGTCTTTGCCGTTCTTCCCGATTTGTGTGAAATTTTCGCGTGTCCGGTTTTCTATTTTCGCGCGTGTTCACTTTTTAATTGTTTTTATTGTTCAATTATTCACGATTCGCGGTCAGTGTTTTAATTTACTTTCCACTGTCTGTTTCTCGTGCGTGTTCACTTATTAATTCGCGCGTCGGCTGTCACCAGTTTGGCGGATTTGTTCGTTGGTCTATAATCGGTGATGCAGTGTTCCGCCGAACACTGTTCGCAGGAAAACAAAACGAAACCAGAGCGAATGATAGCGACGAAATACAACACTAATCAGCTCAGACGTCGTAGGTTTATATCCGATATACAACCAACTCGTGTGTGGCCTTTAGCAATCAAAGATTTCGAAATAAAACACGGTCAGTAGTCTGATGCTTCACTGCTTCGCTTTTCAACCGTTTCATCGTGTGTTCAATTCACCTTCTTCACTATTTTTGCTTGTAAATTGTGTGTGTATCTGTTAGAGTCGTCACAGGATCTCTATAGACCGCTCCTGAAAAACCTACAAAGGGGTCGTCGCCGTGCTCCCCCTGATACAGAGGGAAGAGCAACGTCCTTAATTGTGCCTCAGTCCTTGGTTTCGCTGGTTTTCCGTGGGGGCAAGGTGATACTCCAGATCTGCAAATTTTACCCTTTTGTGGAGATACCACGGCTGTACTTACCCGGTGGTTAGACAAAGAATGAAAACAAGGTTTGCTTTGTTTCCTTAAGCATAAGCGTTTTTATTATCTCAAATTAAAGATTTTCCTTGCGATTACTTCATTCTGGGTCCAGTGTATTTCGGCCTTACTTCTAAAGTATGTCCTATCGGGACAAATAATAATGTTTAACTCCGGCCCTTCTCCTGGGGCACTTCCTCCAGGGACAAAGAATGATATTATACTGCAGCCTTTCTCCTGGGCACTTCCTCCAGGGACAATGGAAGCTATTATACTGCCGCCCGGAGATCACTTAACTATCCCTTTATAAAGGAAAACAAATCGAGATCTGTATCCCGAAAATACACATTTTCGTACAACAATCTCGATTTTTGGGTATCCTGAGTGAGATGCTCAGTGTTTACTTTAGATAAGAATTCAATTTCTTGAATTTTTACGAAACTATTTCGCAGATGTGGGAATGTATCTGGATTTTGGTTTTCTATTTGTTTTTCTTAATGGAAATTTTCAGATAGAGATAACGATCTCTGAATTTGGGTTTTCGATTGATGCCGTGGGGCAAATGTAGAACGATAAACGAATATTAGATTCGTTTATTGTGAATTTGATTTCAGTTTATGTTTTTTGATTAAATTATGCCGTGGGGGCAAATGTTAGGCGATAAACGAATATTTTGATTCGTTTATTGCGAATTTTGGATTTAGTTTTGGTTTTTCAGGATTTTGATTAGTTTTAATGTTTTGGTGTAGGATTTCTGGGATTAGGATGTATGGGTGGGGGAAAAGGGTGGTAGGGCTTTTAAGAGCACTACAACCAGACGGGAAGCCAACCAGTTGTGTACTCAAGCAGTTTGTTGGTCCCTTTATCATTGTGAACGTTCTTCGTGGTATCAGTCGTGTGGTTACACGCGTTTCTGTAATTTGTTGCTGCACTTTGTTCGAATTTTTTTTATCAAACATAGGCTTATCAAACGAATTTCGTTTGATAGCATGCGGAATGTCAGGCACTATGCCGAGAAAAATAATCTCTCTGACCGACTCGGTGGATGAGTTAACATTGGAGTCTCCAAAACACACCTCTGACCACGGAAAGAATGCGCTGAAATCTGGCAAATCGTCCTAGTTGGCAGCACAATAGCTCCATAATTGGCGAGGCGGCCTAGGTTGCTTATTCGCATTAAAATGTAAGTAATTGCGCAACCGATATCAAACAAAGATCTTAGTTTTTCAATGGCGCTGTCGTTTCCACAGTATAAATGTTTGCTCCGATGTCAGAAAACGATCGATCAGCATCCTTACCTCATCGATTCTGTTAGAATGTACCAACCAACTAGAGTTGGGACGTTGAAATAGCGAAGAACGGCAATCTCAGAAGCCCGGGGGTTAATTTGATTTCAGTCGACGGTACATGAAAGATAGGGGGGTGGTAGTGTGGCAGTTCCGCCAATCCCCACTGTCTACTTACCGTAAAACCCCCATAACATTCAGCAAAAATCCTGATTTCGCTAATGCAACAGCATTAGCACCTGAAAATGCTTCACGCATCATATAGATCAAATCTATGATCTTAAAAAATCCCTACAAAGGAAACTTACCTTTTCATGCATCCCTTCGCATACAATTTTCCGTAAGTTTTTTTCTTTGCTTATCTAGTATTCTAAACCAATTCGGTACCAGACAAATTCCTGTAAACAAAATGATTCGGTTTGCATACAATGTAACCGTCATGACAGGGACCATAAATATTGCGTCGCCTATATCCAGCTTCATTCATGTGTACAATAAATCCCTTTCATACACATTGGTTGGCGACCTTTTTACCACATCAATAAACAACCCAAGCAGCTGCATATAATTAGCGCAATAGACGCTGAAACGAATTTCCTTAGCACGCAATGTGCAAACAAAAGAACGCTGTCCTTCAAAGGTTTTCTGGCGATACCATAAACATCGTTTGTGGTATCCTAAATACAATTCCCATGTAATGAGTTCCAGCTTATTTATTTAGCTGACCCTAATCACAGACCGATGCATTAGGTCGCTTCTCCTTTGTTCTTTTTCCCTAGCTGTAGGTTTTGTTTATCCTTGCTGGAATGCATTGATAAACACGAAAATGTGATCTTCACTCACACATACCACCATGATCAAGATTAGCGAGTGATCTCTGCATGAAATAATTATCGCTGAGTCTTATTACAACCACCGTTCGTGACGGTAGGTTTTTCTCCCGCACTCCGCAGGCTGCGGAGGAGCGTATAACCCCAGTCGTGTGTGTATAAAATGGCAAACGCCAATAAAGTGTGTCCGTAGTCCGATAAAGTGCGATGTCTACATTAGCGGAGACATTAATAGTGCATATTTTTTTAAAGTAGTTTGTTTTTCCATTTTTTTCTGCCAATCTATTAATAACTAAAATAAATAACCAGCGCTCCCGAACTATCAAACCAAACCAGTGTGTTTAATTTACCGGCACCGGTTCCTGTGTCTTGCGTTAGTTTCTTGTTGTTGTTCGTCGGTATTTTGGCGTTCGGTTGTTTGGTTGCGAACAAACGTGGCGGCGTTTCGTTCATTCGTGCTGCAGCGGAACTTTTGATTGATGGAGGAGGAAGTGAACTAAGTATCCATGCCGGTACATACTTCCTCCCCACAGTAGTAACAACAAAGAAATTTCATAGAACTCTTCACCAAGATTTTCATTCAAATGATCTCCAAGTAACCAAGCTTCTAATGCTTCCTCCCTTTAGCAAGCAAAATCGGATCAGGTGAAGACTCCACCTTTAAAACGAAATCTCGAGTGCGGGTTGTTTTTTTTTTTTTTTTTTTTTTTTTTTTTTTTTTTTTTTGTTTTTTAAACATTTTTTTATTTTCTTTCTATATTCTTAGTTTCTAAATTAAAGGCTAGACAAAAAATGCTTAAATTCTAGCTTTTAAATATCTTATATAATAACTTACTGGTCCTTCGCAGACGCTCTAAGCTAAACATTACTTAATATTTGTATAATTTGCCTTTCGGCGACAGAACTTTGTGGCAATACTTATAATTATTTGAGACAAAGAAAAATTTGAAAAACTTTGTCAATTTTTTTTGTTTTTTTTTTTCTTAAAATTTAACTTACTTAACTTACCTATTTTTTTTTTTTTTTATTTTTTTTTAATTTTTAATTTTATGTAAAATCACTTAACTTAACTTAAATCTTATACTACCCTAATTCTAGAAAAGCTAAGTCTATGTAAGCTAGCTAAGATGATAGTGTGATTCTATACCGACTTTGGTATCCGGGTCTTTATATGCCATTCAACCACCAGAACTGTTGACGCTGTCTAATACTATCGTCCCGGTCTCTGTGGGAGATAGCCCTACTGAAGCGCAGGAGCTCTTCTTCGGTGCGCGTTACTTCCCGGTCGTAGCACAATCGCCCGTCTAAGGATGATCTACTTACATGATAGATCAGCGGAATTCCGGATCTATCCTGTATAAGCCCTTTCATGTCCAAATCAAGGAACGCCTCTGGTGGAACAAAACCGTTGCGACGCACGTTCTCATAGTACAGGGTATTTGGATAATAAGCCCCGAAAATTAGGTCATTGGACGAGCTTATTGCTCCCGCAATATGTCCTCTGATTAATTTAATCATAAAATTATCCACCCTATTTATGCAGGCTTCATTATATAAAGTCTCATTGGAGTAGTACTTTTTGTATTCCGATTCCGGTGTTCGATATAATCTGAGACAGGTTCTCAGACACTTCCTTTCGAACACCCGGATCTTTTCCATCAAATTTGGACCTATGTTAAACCATACTGGACAGCCATATATGAGCATTGGCCTGATTAGCGTCATGTAGCATATTACTTTTACCCTGCTGTCAAGTTGGCTACTGTGAAATGGCCTCCTTGTCATAGCAAACGTTTTTCTAGCCTTGACCAGAGCAGCCTCTACATGTCTGTTGAAATACAGATATTGGTCTAGCCAGATGCCAAGGTATTTAACTAAACTCTTGGTTTCCAGTTTATCCCCATGCGGTCACATGATAACTAGCTTTCGCCAGTTTTTCCTTGTGTCGTTCGTGGCTTTATATAATGGCGTTCTAAATAGGATGGCTTCACATTTCTGGAAGTTGATCTTAAGTTTCCAGTCATCGCAATAGCGCTGCACGTTGTTGAAGTCTCGCTGTATTAAACTATTTATGATCTCAACTTTCGGAGCTGTTCTGTAAATTATGAGATCGTCTGCGTACGCAATAGCCTGCGGAAGTGCATCTAATAAGTAGCTAATGTAAATGTTAAAGAGAATCGGAGAGAGTACCGCACCCTGTTGCAAGCCATTCTTGATATTATACGTTTTATTAGAGATCACATTACCACTTTTGACCACGAACCTCCTGTCCTTTGACATATCGTAAAGTACATATAGTAAAGGCTTATGTATGCCATTTCTGACCAGTTTGTAATACAACCCTTCGATCCAGACGGTATCAAAGGCTTTTTCCAAGTCGATCAGACAGGCACCTGTGCATTGGTTCCTACATTTATTCCATTGTATGTCGGAGACCAGTTTAGCTGCGGCATGTGTGGTTTCATGACCCGCCCTAAAGCCAAACTGGTTATTTGGAATAATGCTATTGTCGTCTACCCCTTTTTAGCAGAGCTTTGTTAATGATTTTTTCAAATACTTTACTGATGCTTGGGAGTAAACTTATCGAACGCATGTTCATTGGGTTTGTACAGTCTTTGCCCTTTTTTGGGATGGGCTGAATGATAGCCGTTTTCCAACGCGCGGGATAATATGCATTATTCAACGCGTTGTTAAACAGGACCGTGTATATATCTATTGCCATTGGGGGCAGGTTCTTGAGTACGATGTTAGGTACTCCATCTATTCCCACTGACTTTTTGCTTCTTAATGAGTCGAAGATACTTTGCATTCCTTCCCTTGTGATTAAAAGGCTATTAGCCCCACCATTGGCATTAATGTCAATTGACAGATTATCGTCACTGAATTCCGTAAAACCCGGATTCTCCGATTGCCAATGTGAAATTTCATTCCGGAGGTGCAGGTGATTCAGTCGAATTCTGTCCTCCAGGTCATGGTTTCGGTTAATGCTTTCATTCACCTTGTACATTTCCTGAAAGACAGCTCCCACAGCGTTCGCCTTCTCCAAAGGATCTTCGATCACGAAGAGCTCACTATTGAAGATAGCGTTCTCTGTATCTATGCCAATGTTGGTTAGCAGCTGCTTGTTTACCTCAGTACGTGGAATTTGGAGACACTGAATCTCGTTTTGGTTATTTCTCCTGAATATTTTATTTATTTGTGGGAACATATTCGGGTTATTAGTTTTTATAGCTCGAATTCTGTTGTTCCAATACAAATTTGTTGCTAATCTATAATTAGCTTTAAGTAATTGTTGGAGGTTTTTTAATTGAGATTTCAGTGATATTATCTCCTGGTCTTGTCTGTCTGTAAACTGTCTGTGTAATTGTTTTAATTTCGATAGCAGTCTGCTCTTTTTCTTGTGGAGTGCGTTTATTGTTGCGTTTCTGTACATGTTAATGTGATCTGTAACTGTTGTTTTGGGAATTGTTTTGTCCATTGTTCGTTTTACGGTTTCGTCCATTTGTTGAATGTATTTGTCGATTTCGTCATTTGTCAGGTTTCTGTTTACTGGCAGATTCAAGTCATTCGAACAAAGTTCTCTTGTTAATGATCTGGTGAACCGCGGCCATCGCATTGCCCTGTAGTTATAGGGTTGCGGGATCACGAATTCCTCCAGATCTGCGAGCTCGTTCGGGAGCTCTATTACTGCCGTGAATGCACAGTGGTCGCTGTCGTATTCAATTGTCCGTAAACAGTTTGTGTTTCGTCTGTTGGTGTTAAGTAATCTCAGTCGTGAGTCGATTAGCAAGATATCTAAGAACGATCTACCTCTGGGGAACGATGGATATTTCGTAGCTAGCAGGTCAGTTCTATATTCAATATGAAACTGATCTAACCAACCAGCCAACTGATTTCCTCTGGCATTAGACATATAATTTCCCCAATTTCTATGCTTGGCGTTCATATCTCCCCCTATAATAAAGTAATTTTTGTCCAAGTGCAATTGTAAGCATCGAAAGAGTGTCTCGAGCTCCGCTATAAATAGGTTATGTTGGTGCTCCTCAGGTGCATAGACCGCAATCGCATACAAACCCCTTCCTTGCTGAAGGGGTATGCGACGATACAGGCTTCCAGCACCCGGAACCTGCGCACTTCTCCACTATATATTACTTTATGATTGATCGCTTTTCTAATAAAGATTGCGACACCCCCCCTTGAGAGGAGTTAGGTCGATCTCTTCGTATAATATCGTAATTTTTATGTCCTATCTTATGTCTCTGGTTTAACTTTGTTTCCCCCGCCAGAAGTACATCAGGTTGTTCCTCTTGCAACAGGTTAAAAAGATTGGCTCTTCTCTCAGTTCTTATTAGTGAATTTACATTCACGACAAGAGCTTTTATTGATGTTGTGGTTAGAGGGTTTATATCGACTTGTTATTTAGACTGGGCAAATGCGAGTAGATCTCGTTTATTTGGCTTTGTAGCTGTGTCATCTGTCTCTACAGATTGAGCAGGATTGCGAACACGTCTGCTTGCGGTGTTGTTTCAGTCCGTGTGGGAGTATTTGTGGCTACCTGTGATGTAGCCTGATTTGGTGTTCTCCCACCCGAAGCAACTTGTGCGTACGACCGCTGTGCTGTTACGGGTGTTGTTGTTGTACGAGCTGGCTCTGTGTTTTTTTGCCGATTCACACTTCTTGCCATTATTTCTCGGAATTTAGGACAACCTCAATAATTAGCGGGATGACCCTCGTTCCGACACACTGCGCACTTTAGAAGGGCTTTGTCTTCTACCCTTTCTTTTCCCAGAGGGCATTCTTCTGCCTTATGGTCCTTTCCGCATTTTTCGCAACGGCGCTGCATTTCACAGTTAGCCGCCGAGTGACCAAACCTTTGGCAACGGACACATTGCAGGATGTCTCTGCCTTTTTTTAATTTGTCCCATGTGACCATTTGATGATCCAAGACTGTAATTTTTCTTAGACCACCAATTCTACTGCTGGGTGTTAATTGCACCAAAAAGAAGGGTAGCTTGCGGTTTTCCCTTCTTGCCTTGGGTGTGGTGAATGGTTTTACCGCGGTAAACTCGAGATCTTCGTGCTTCAGGTTTTGAAGCATTTCGAGCAGGGCCTCCGGTTCCATTTCAGGGTCGACACCCTTTAATAGAACCGTTACGCTCTTCGTTTGTTTCGGCGTGAACGAGTAAAATTCCGCGGTGGCTCTTTTTAAGACCTCTTTAATTTTGTCGTGGTCTGCCACCGTATATGTTTGAATGGCGTGCCTGTTACCCGTCAGTCTGTTAACTGCAAAATTGTTACCTATGGCTAGCTTACAAAGACTTACCAATTCCTTACAGTCAACATCTATGGTGTTGATTGGTGGCATCTTTATTTTTCCGCTGCTATTGTTGTTTTGCTGCTGCTGTGTTGCTTGCTGGTTCGTTGATCGCTTTTGTGTTGGTAGTTGCTGTTGATGTTGCTGTTGATGCTGCTGATGTTGAAGTTGATGTTGCTGTTGATGGTGAAATTGTTGCTGTTGGCCGACTTTTGGCTTTAGCTTTTGTAGTTGTTGCGGGTTTTGTTCTTGTTCGAGCGCTGCTATTTTTTTCTTTCGGCGTCTCTCTTGTAATCAGGCTCTTGCCATCGCCAGTTTCGCCTCCAATTCACTTATCTCTTCCTCTTCATCCTCAGACTCTGAGGATGCAAGAGAAGCCAATGAATTATTTGCCCCATATATGTTAAAGTTGGAGGGGAAGGGGAGCTCACTGTCGGCCGCCAATTGTTGATCTCCTTTATTCATTGTCAATTTTGCGGTTTTGCTTCGCGTCACAATGGAGTTTTTCGGGGCACCTTTTCGTTTGTGTGTGTCGTGTTTTTATCCTCCTCCGTGTTCATTCTGGTTCTTTCCTGTTTGTTTTCATTAAAAAAAAAAACAAAGGCGACCTTTTGAACAATGGCAACTTGATTTCTCCCGGAGGCTGAGTTGAACTCGCCTACCGTCAGCTAAGAGCCAGTAAGCTTGCACTCGCGCCAAACGATAATTTAGAAATTGCTTTCTTAACAAGCAATATATTATTTGTTTTAATTGTCGCGTTTGCCACCGAAGTGTTATCTTTTTATTGTTTTTGTTTTTATTGTCTCGAACACTTTTTGCGCCCCACTCAACCGACCCTCTGTCGTTGTTACGTACGTCGGCCACCACCATCATTTAATAATCTGCATTTAATACAATTTTGTTTTAACATAGTCTGATGCTCCCGTCGGGGAGCCCCTGGCGCAAGACCAATGACCTTGCCCAGACAAAATAAATCATTATGGAAAATTTAACAAGCCTCAGGACTTGCTAAATAAGGCCAAGACCGGTTCCCGATTGTAGTGCCGATGATGATGATAGTCTGATGGTAAGGTGGTGGAAGAATTGCACGATCCTGAAGTGAGTTTCTGAACCCACCCTGATTCGGGTGTGGATCGTGCAGTTCTTCGAGTTCGAATTTGTTTTTCGAAGTGGACGTGAGTGGAGAGCGAGAGAGATGGAGGGTTAACCTTTTTCAAAGATACGGTTCGGAATTCCGTTGTTGACGTTTGACAACGGAGACTGTTGACTTCCGTGGGAATATAGCGCAATACCAATCTGTTTTCATGTGTCCAATAAACATTTATCGGAGGAATGTGGGGAGTGTGGAGTTTGTAGCGATCCTAAATCGCTACTCCTATCCAAATCCCCAATATTATCATTAACCTACATCCAAATCCCCAATATCACCATTAACCCACATCCAAATTCCAAATTGAGTAACCAAAAGTTAATTCGTCGCACATTGACTCAATTCCCAAAATCCTGACATCATGAAATGCTTAATTCAAAACGCATTTCATGACTTCCCTTCCAGGAATCTATCCAACCAAACTCTTAAACAATTCCTAGAACAAAATTCCATTTGAAGCACACGAAGTCTTGTGTGCGCTTCTTGGAATTTTTACACCTAAATAGTTGACAATTCTCAACTGAAAAAACAATAAATGGGCGGTAATTTCCAATTTCACATTAGTAGATCTCCAGAGCCCGAACTGCTGGCCAATAGAATATAAATATAAATTCATAATCAGTAAAGTTCTGAAAGGCCGGACCCCTGGTCCGATACCGAGTCACAATAACCAAAAAAGGGAAAATAAAGAAGAGACTTTAAAAAGAAAATAGAAGCCCAGTATTTCATTTGCCAACGGAACACTCTCCCCAGTGGGAAGTAACCAAACACACAACAAAGAGATCTTAACTAGATGCTACGGACCCTAGGATGGTAATGCCCCCCTCCAACTACAGATTAAGCTCCGCCATTCCCTACGAAAATCGCGGAGACCGAGCCCTAACTTAGTAAGCCCACACGCGCAAAAGGAGGAAGTTGCGAGGGCACACGGGTTTTCACCCCATCCACGTCACCCCAAAAGCGGCCCCGCAGAAGAGCATCGATAATGGGAGACGACCCACCGGTTAGTGAAAGCACACAAAAGGAGGTAAGCGAAACCAATTTTACTTCCCCAGACACAGACTTACCTCAACAAAATGGCGCAGCCGGTAGGATTTAGGTAAGGCCACAGAGCGGACGGTTCTGGTAAGGGCCAATAAATCCTAAATCGCACGAACCTATCAGAGCGATCCAACTACGTCACCAACAAAAAACAAAACAAAAAGAAGAAACAACCATTGTCAAAGGCATCATTAAATGTGGGAATAATTAATTACACGGGAACCTAGGTCCAGGTTAACCTGGAAATTGAAAAAAAAAATCGAAGAGGACTGGTTGACAGGAGAGGCTCTATATCACCATACGATCCAGAAAACTAAAGAAGAAATTGCGGAAATAAGAAGGCCAACCGAGAAGAAACGCAAGCCGAATGAGTACAATCAGAGACCCAAAAAAAAAAAAACAAATAAAGGAAAGAAGAAAAGGAGATTGAATGCCAAATCGCAGGAACATAAACCAGCAAAGACGAAACTGTTCCAAAAAACAACAACGTCAACAAAACAGCAGTTCCAACTAAGCAGCCAATGGACAACAGCGGCAGCAGAATCAGAACAACAGAGAGCAGCTAAAATAAGTAAGCATTTTTTGTTCTTCCTTTTAATAATTAGTTAAGATATTATTTAATTGAATCCCTTCTTTTTTTTTAAACATATAAAACATAAGCTTAACCATACTCTGTCCCTTCAATTCTGCTGGATCTATATCTGCCCAGATTGTGCACCTACCTACAATTTATATTTTGTATTTGTATATTTGAATTTCCAAACAAATTAATAATATTGACACTCGCCCTTGGGATAGAAGACACCTAAAACATACATACCTGTACCTCCTCTTCCCCGTTCATATTGCCACTACCATTTTAAGTTCTCTTTTGATCTATGAAACAAGGAACCACCTCTAAACCTAGTACGCCCCACGACCTTGTGCCTCCTTCACCCAAGAAACTCCGTAGCGGATCTATAATCGAAATAACCCCCCCGATCAAAACTCGCGACCCCAGCCCAAACCTATCAGAAATTTCAGCTCCTCAGCACCAAACGGATCTCGCAACCTTTGAACCAATGGCTATTGATTATACAAAGGTTGCGAAGCTGTCAGCACAGCTAATCCCCATCTTCTCCGGGAAATTAAATCCGCATAGAAGTGCAGAGCTGGAAACATTTTTGGATTGTTGTAAGAGGGTTTTAAACTGCCTCAGGACTGAAGAACACGGGGCTTTCCTACAAATATTTCCTACTAGACTGAGAGGAGAAGCTTCTGCCCTATTCGCGTCCACTCCGTTCGCAACTTTTCAGGAAGCCGAGGATTTGCTAAGGAAAGTTTATTTGCCAGCAGAAAATTATCAGGATCTGGTAAATGGGCTACTGACTATTCGGGAACAACCAACAGAAGCACTCATCCTATTTCAGTTACGACTGAAGAAGTCATTAAGGGAATGTAGGAAAGCCGGAGTTAAAATACGGTCCCATATTGTCCGAGGCGGTAAAAGCACAATTAGATGATTTCGCAAAAACCATCTACATGAAGGGGTTGATAAATCCGTACCATCGACAATTTTTAGTATTAATGGGCGATGCACCGATGGAAACATTAATGGAAAAAACATTGGATTTGGAACAAATCCAACAACCTCAGCTGCCGTTCGCATATTCCACTTAAATCTTCTTTATCTTATTCATCAATAGCACCTCCAATTCCCTATAAACCAATTTTAGATACCCCAATGAAACAGCCTATGGCACAAATAATGCCCAATACCCCAATTGTGGAAATAATACCACACATGCAACTAACAGCACAGGGAATTCCACACCTAGAGGCGCAAATACCGCCAGCTGACCAACCATACAGGGAAACCGAAGGAATAATGAAACCAGACCCCCTCAGCATACCCCTGACACATGCAGACCCTCTCAGCAGGATAACCTGCAGTTACTGCAACAAAAGGGGGCATGTCTATGAGGATTGTGTGAAAAGAAATAACACACCCGTTTGCACACACTGCCAGCAATTAAATCACGATATCCGTGATTGCCGGCAATTAAGGGAGGTAAAAAGAGTCCTGCGCGTAAGACAGACTTGCGACTTCTGTGGCCAACAAGGGAACAATCTAGAATCCTGCCAGCAAAAGCTGAAATGGGAGTCGCAAATCCAATGTCAACCTGCAAAGAACTCCCCTACTTCGAAACCAAAACAAAGAAGGACAAAACTCTCGGTGGTAAAAAGGAGCCACCACATCAGGACCCCACGCGCGCCGATAACCAGCGTCCCAACTGTCCAACTCCCTACAGATGTAGGTGTTAACAAAAACACAACGCTAGTAGTGGACACCGGCGCTGAAATCAGTCTGATCAGCCAAAACTGCCTTAGCAAAACAGACTCCAAATATATCGGCAAGAAGCCTGCAC
The DNA here is from genome assembly GCA_963931805.1 of Microdon myrmicae. NCBI lineage: Eukaryota > Metazoa > Arthropoda > Insecta > Diptera > Syrphidae > Microdon > Microdon myrmicae. The sequence continues at coordinate 99,547,011 of OZ007496.1, forward strand.
CTTAGAGACGCCATTCGGAACCATTAGAACCTTGGGAAGCTGCAAGGTCAACTTCCAATTAAAAGGTAAGCCCAAACTCCCATGCACATTCCAAGTAGTGAGCAATATGCCCGATCTTCCAAAAGACGGTCTACTGGGAAATGACTTCCTGTCAAGGAACTGCAACGTGGAGGGCCCCAAACAACGCATCACTTTTCCTCGCACGAAAAGAAACCCTAGCGTATTTAGCGTGCCAATAAAATGCTCACACCTCGAGAAAAGGGCGCCTGAAAATAAATACGCCAAAGGAAAAAAGGAGCAAGCCCAAGATAAGCGCAAAACCCTCAGGTTAAATCTTAACCAGAAGAAGAGGAACCCTACGTAGTCAAATGGCAATAACAAATACCAAATAACAAACACTTCAGCAACAAATTTAACAAACCCGTGCCCTAACTCCCCTCAAAATAAAAAATTATTGCAAATGCCCACAACGCCTGAAAAAATAATAAAACTCAATGAGATCGTGGAAATACTCAGGGTTTATCATAATTCCCCCTCCGGTGAACATCTGAGCATCACCAAGTCGTATAATAAAATACGACAAAGATACTGGTGGCCGTCCATGCTCTCCGACATTCGGAAATATAAAAAGCAATGCGAGGAATGCCGTCCTTCAAAGGCAACCGCATGCACCGGAATTAAAATAAAACCACAATCGTTTCAAGTGGGAAACAGAGTGTTGACAAAGTACAAAAACCGCAAGGGCAAAGAAACACCCATCTGGAAGGGCCTTTTCCTCATCACAGGAATAACTAAGGCAAACAATACGGTCATCAAAATAGGCCAAAGATCCGTGGTAATCCACAACAATAGATTAAAACCTTATTTCTAAATCCTAACCCTTCATCACATAGAAATAAAACAAAACAAACATTAACCCTCAATGAGGAACACAATTTATAAACATTAGACAAAATTGTAAATAACTATCCTGTAGAATGTGTTTCAATTCAGCAATTAGTTGTTAGTCACTTAGCAGGTGCTTGCTCTTATCCAGCAAATTCCATTAAATCCCAACTCGAAATGTATATCGCCGGTAACGTCAAGCCAATTAACAGAAGGAAAACAAAATTGAAATTAGAATAAATTCATAAAAGGATTTATTTGGAACAATAATCACCTGTGTTGTACTTAGATTGACTAACATTCGTTTTAATTTTTCTTTTATATAAATAGCATATTCTAGACTTAAAACCGTATCACGACAGTTTACTGGCGATTAAATTCAACCGTAAAACTGCATACCTTTCGGTAGCCGCCAGTTACCTTCGTTTTTCAATTTAGAGGCCGTTTCCACCAAAATCTCCCCCGGTATTCAAAATGCTGCTTGCTTTCTCGTTCAGCAATTCTAGCAAGAGTCGATAATATCTGGCTGTATTCTCTTTATTTCGCACTTTGAAATGTGTTAAGTGTTCTTGACAATTAGCCGAGTATATCTTCGGGCGCTGTCCTCGCTGCTTCAAATAAATTATTCCGATTTCGTTTGCTGATGTCATAGCATACCTTCGAGCGTGCTGAGTGTGAAATTGATCGACTCAAATGAATCAAATTGATTATTCTTGATACAATTTGATGCGACCTTCTATTGCTGTTGCGGTTGCAACATCTTCCGGGCCGGCGACGGTAACCCAGTGGGGTTATTCTCCCTGGATAGATTAGCCAATGGTTGTTTAGGGATAGTTACCCACGGAAGGTTGCAATTGGCAGCAGTGTTGAATTGGTACTGTGCAACAGCAAGGTGGCAATTGGCTGACATTTATTCCATTAGTGGATATGGACTATCAATCAAATTTGACTTGGGTAATGGCTTGTGTGGTTTCAATTATCTGTTTGTGCGTGTGTACATGTGTTCGAGGTGATGACAGAGGTCATTAAATTCATGTGTGTGTGGTGTTCTAGATGATGACAGAGGTCATTAAATTCATGTGTGTGGTGTGTGATTCAATTAAGCATGGGCAGAAGACAAAATTTCGTTATTGGGCGCTTCAGTGTGGTGGTGGCTGTTTTGACTGTAACAACACGAATCATTGCATCGGCTCCTGGATGTGTTGCTATGACTCTGCCTAATCGCCATAGGGTTGGGGGTGCATGCTCCTCAGGTAGAAGCACCATGCTACCTATTTTCAAATTTGGACCTGGTGTCAGCCATTTTGGACGCTGTTGCAGACGAGAGAGATATTCTGTCTTCAATTTCTTCCAGATATCCTGTTGTAATCTTTGCATTAATTGCCATCTGTCCAGGTGATTGGGCGTGGTTTGAGTCAAATCTTTTTCTGGTGCAGTATTGAGTGCAACGCCGATCAGGAAATGTCCCGGTGTAAGAACGGACAGATCGTTCAAATCCTCCGATATTGGGCACAGAGGACGTGAGTTCAGACACGCTTCCACCTGGGCCAAGACAGTAACGTATTCTTCATAGGTAAGCGTGTAGTGTCCTATCACTCGTTTGAGATGATGTTTCATGGACTTCACCCCTGCTTCCCATAACCCGCCGAAATGAGGCGCTGCAGGAGGATTAAAATGCCATGAAGTTCCATTATTCTGTACCTGCTTAACTATATCTTCGGTCCAATGTCTTGATGCATATGTCTGCTCTTTTTGTATTGTCTTAGCAGCTCCCTGGAAGTTGGTTCCGCAATCGCTGTAGATGTGTGCACAAATCCCACGACGCGCCGTGAAGCGTTTAAACGCTGCCAGAAAGGCCGCTGTGATATATTCACTTACAAGTTCGAGATGGACGGCCTTCGTACAAAAGCAATGTACGCTTTGGTGATTCTGGTGCATCTTCCCTTCCATGCTTTAAGTTGTACTGGGCCGGCATAGTCCACCCCAGTAGTTTGAAAGGGGCGTGCCTGGTTGACCCGAGGTGAAGGAAGATCACCCATTCTTTGTTGGATTTGCTTTGATTTATGTCGATAGCACTTCAAACATTTGTGTATACATGCCTTGACACTGGATTTAAGATTTAATATCCAGTATTCAGCTCGAAGTGTGGCCATCATCAGCAGTTGACCACCGTGCAACGTTTTTAAGTGAATGTGGTGGATGATCAACGACGTAAAGAAAGTATTTGCGGGCAATATAGTCGGGTGACGCTGGGAATATGGTAAATCTGCATTTTCTAGTCGACCTCCTACTCGCAGAATTCCCTTATCGTCCAATATAGGGGAAAGTCGTGCAATCTTACTTCCTTTGATAATTGTTTCTCCCCTAGTGATGCTTACAATTTCGTCACCAAAGAACTCCTGCTGCACGATCCCAATCAATCGTATATGTGCTGACGAGATCTCATCTGGTGAGAGCGGCCCAGTCGCATACAATAGGAACCCAGTGGCCTTCAACCGTAGGTTGGAAAAAAAACGAAGCCAATATGCCGTGGCTCGAAGGAGACGCGACAGCGAAGAGAACCGAGCAAACAATCTAGTGTTATCAAATGACATGACGTGCAGGCAGAGGTGGAACACATTCTTAATGGGGTACCCAGATGCTATGAAGTTATTTTTTATTCTTGTAGGTTTTATGGTCTTCAACTCCAGATCAGTGGAGGGTATTTTCAGTGGGTGTACATAAGTGTTGTCATACGTCTGCAAGAATTCGGGTCCATACCACCACTGCCTTTTTCTGAGAATCTCCATTGGAGATAGTCCTCTGGACGCGATATCCGCAGGATTCTCCTTCGATGAAACATGTCTCCAGCAATCGGGATCTATGAGTTCCTGTATTTCCGCCACTCTGTTTGCGACGAAAGTAGTTCGTATGTGTGGCGGCCCCTTAATCCAGGCAAGTGCGATTTGCGAATCCGACCAGGCGCATATCTTCGCGCATTGAAGATCCATCCTTTTGACGGTTTGTACCAGCAAATGTGTAAGCAGGTGAGCTCCACACAACTCCAATCGTGCTAGCGATTTATTCTTGAGTGGTGCTACTCTTGTTTTTGATACGAGCAGCTCTATTGAAGTCACTCCCTCGGTGACCGAACGAAGGTAGACCACAGCAGCATATGCCCTTTCGGAGGCGTCGCAGAATCCATGCACTTCGAGTGTTGATCGCTTGGTGACCTTGACCCAACGAGGAATTTCTATGTTGTTGAGGGCATTTAGCTCAGTTCTTAACTTAGACCATGCTGAGACAATTTTTGATGGAAGCTCGCTGTCCCAATCTAGATCCTGCTTCCAAATCTCCTGCATGATCATAACGCCAATGACAACACAGGGCGATATCCAGCCCATCGGTTCGTATAGGCGCGCAATCTCTGACAAGATTATTCTCTTCGTTGCTCCCTTCGATTCCTGGAAACAGACCTTGAACGAAAATGTGTCTCGTCCAGGATGCCATTGGATCCCCAAGGTCTTTACGGTGTTACCCTTGTCAAGCGATAATGGCACCTGAACGTCTCTATCCTCCTCCGGAACCGAAAGCATCATTTTTTCACTGTTGCTGGCCCATTTCCTGAGTGGAAACCCTCCACGCCGCAACATGGCCACGAGTTGGTCACGTAGTTCCATGGCCTCATCCTCTGAGTCTGCTCCATGCATGATATCATCGACATAGAAATTTTTACAGACTATTTGCGATGCTAATGGATAGTCAGCACGTTCATCCAATGCTAGTTGTTGTAGAGTGCGCACTGCTAAGTACGGCGCAGCGGTGGTACCAAACGTGACAGTGTTTAATCGGTAGGTCTTGATGTTATCTCCTTCCACATCTCTCCACAACACGAGTTGATAGGATGCGTCCTCCTGTGGTACCCAAATTTGTCGATACATCTTGGGTATGTCCGCTACGAAGGCTATTCTGTGTCTTCGAAATCTCAGAATATGATCAAAGATGACATCCTGGAGCCGAGGGCCATTCAGCAAATGATCGTTGAGTGACGTACCATCTGATGTTCTGCAGGAAGCATCGAAAACGATTCGTAACCTCGTTGTTGAGCTGGACTCCTTAATCACCGCATGGTGCGGCATGAAATAATGGCAATTATTATTTGAAAGAGGGTCGATTTCAGACATGTGTCCCAAGTCCTCATACTCCTTAAAAACTCTTTTATATTCTTCCTGGAATAAACGATCGGTTTGAAATCTTTTTTCCAACTGGAAAAATAGAACAAGCGCTGAATTGCGCGATAAACCCAACCTTGGGCGCCTCCCTTCCTTAAAGGGTAAATGGACCATATACCTGCCATCCAACTGTCGTTGATGTGTTCTACTGAAATGAGTTTCACATTGCTCCTCTTCCTGTGACAATGGTTTCCTCTCTTTCACCTCCCCCAGTTCCCGAAACCTTTGCATGATCGTATTCAATTCGGGGCTACTAGTGGTGGTGTGGTGAACCTTAATTGTGGTCTGGTTACCGGAATTTATACTGCCAGACAGTACCCATCCAAACTCGGTCCGCTATGCCATAGGAGCGCCCAGTCCGCTCTTAATCTCACCCTCCAATAAGATTAATGGGTATACGTCACTGCCAAGCAAAATATCAATTTTGCCCGGTTGATGGTATGTTGGATCAGCCAGCTGTAAATGATGAATGCGAGGCCAATCAGCACAAGGAATTTGATGTTTTGGGAGGTTCGTTGTTATCTTTGGCAATACTAATGCCGTGAGTTCCAACTTGAACTCTTCCCGTACTAATGAATGTATCGTAAGCGCGACCCTTGTTTTAGCAATGCTAGTGTTAGCCGATCCAATTCCGAGGACATTTACATAACTTCGTTCTCTCTTGAGCCCCAATTGCTGCGCGACTGCTTCAGTAGGAAACGACGCCTCTGACCCAGGATCCAACAGAGCTCGAAGTACCACTGGTTGTCCTCCTGCCGTGAAAACCTTGATCAGTGCTGTGGCCAAGAGAACCGTCCTAATGTGGCCAGTGCCAGCCATATAGGTGTTGCATGTTTGGTTTGTGATAAGATTAGTGTTATTCCCTGTGGTTGACGGTTGAATGTTCGCGGAATCCGATGACTTAGAATTCGGGATGCCCCCTGTTGAAGCGCTCCCTTGTCCTTGGATTGGCCGTTTCTCCCGGTCCATATGTAGCAATGAGTGATGTTTTCTTTTGCAATAGGTGCACGTGAACTCGCTTGTGCAGTCCTGACGTTTGTGGAACTTTGAGAGGCAGTTGATACACAACTGGCGCTTATTTACAATATCCCATCGCCCTTTTCGACTTAGAGCTTTGAATTGATGACAGTTGCGTATTAGATGTGGGCCCGAACACATTATGCAAGTGACTGTAGTTGAATTATGGGCACGGACGTCGTGATGTTTGGCTCTGGGAACTCCGTATGACCTTTTGGACGTTGTCTGTCCCATGACTTCTAGAGTTCGGATCCTTGTGAATAAAAATTCCCCCAAGACATCATATTTTGGGTAATCCACGTATGACGAAATGTGAGATTCCCCCAAACCTCATGTCTTAAGGGGAAGCTTCTGGACTGTGTGGAAAATCAATACATCTTCCCACGATGTGACCGGAATTCCTAAATTTTGTAGTGCTTGTTTGGCCTCACCTGTGGTATCCATCAGAGACCTAATTCCATCGGCTGACTCGTGGCCCAATGAAGATTGACCAAATAATAACCCGAATTGGTTGTCCTTCAACAATCTCAAATTCTGGTAACGCTTCACCAGTGTTGCCCAGGCTGATTTGAAGTTACCCTCAACTATGGCAGTATTCCGCAATAGACGCTCTGCTTCGCCTTCCAGGTTTGCCTTGAGATAGTGCAGCCGTTGGACGTCAGATATAGACGTGTTTCTAATGATAAGGTTCTCGAATAGAGCCTTAAATTCCAGCCACGTCTGGTAAGAATCACTAAACGTCGGTATCTTAATGGGGTGTAATTTGAATTCTGCTGTTGACGCCCTTGTTGTTCCCATCGAACTATTAAATGAGTTATGTCCCAGCGGATTAGTGTCGACTTGTTCTAATTGCGACCTAAGTTCTGAAGAATAACTATAATACAGTTCCTTCAGCTTATGGAAGTGGAGTTCTTCCATGTATCTTATTTTTATATTATCACTGGGAGCCGCTATAATTTTTTGGTGTAATCCCTTTGCTTCTTCAAAGGAGTGCTCCAAGTTTCTTAAACGTGCCTCATTCATGTGCACTGATTTGTATGTTTGATTCAATTCCGCATATGCCTTATAGTCGGCTGTTAATTCGCTCGCTATGTTCTGCAAGCTGTCAATTAGGTTAGACATCTTTGTCTTACTCATTTTGTTGGGTTGTCAAGGTACACACAACCGAATTTTCTCCTGAATTGTCTGTTAAACGCGCACGCCGATTTGCTTACGAATTGGCCGTTATCCTACCTTGCTGGAACAAACCAAAAAGACCAACTGAAATGAATCGCGCAATCCACCAACGCAATCAAAAGACCACAGGAACCCACACCCTCAATATGTACCGACCAGAACTCTCCAGAACTCAATCAACTCGCCCTTGCGTTCACTATCGTACAATTACTTCGTCCGTTTCAAAACTTAAACGTGCAGCGTGAATTATATTTGAACTCCCTTTAATCCACCGTTGATCAATGTAACACTGAACCCACTACCCTGAATGAAATGACTTGTCTTCCGCAAAGGTAATTTATTCCACACCAGCTCCTTAACAATACTTCGCTCCACTTATTAATTCTCTTCTTTGATTGAAGCAACACACAACTTCAACAATTTCTCAACGTGCAACCTCTGTGTACCACTTCGAACCTCACACAACTACCACTTTGATCTTTCCACTAGTAATTAATATGGAATAAACTATTGCCACCTACCTTCTATTTTGAATGATGAAATTAACCTCCAACTGCCTATGTAAGATTGCCTGTGTTATGCCCAGCAATCTTTTCCACTTATGAGCACTTTTAACAGCCACTATTCCTCAATCCGCGACAAGAAGCTGTCACTGCTATTTGGTGGACGTATTCGCTGGTTGTGGGATCGTAAATCCCTTATATATTCCGGATCGTGAATCCTTCCTTCTGCACTCCAGGTTTTGAATTACTTGTGCTGCACTCTGGATCGTAAATCACTCTGGATTTTAACTCCGTCCTATTGTACTTCGGATCTTTAGATCCGGCTTAAAGGACCATGTAGAATGTGTTTCAATTCAGCAATTAGTTGCAGGACTGTATCTTGGTTAGTCACTTAGCAGGTGCTTGCTCTTATCCAGCAAATTCCATTAAATCCCAACTCGAAATGTATATCGCCGGTAACGTCAAGTCAATTAACAGAAGGAAAACAAAATTGAAATTAGAATAAATTCATAAAAGGATTTATTTGGAACAATAATCACCTGTGTTGTACTTAGATTGACTAACATTCGTTTTAATTTTTCTTTTACATAAATAGCATATTCTAGACTTAAAACCGTATCACGACAGTTTACTGACGATTAAATTCAACCGTAAAACTGCATACCTCAAACAAACGCCGATGGATCAACATCCACGAAAAAAATTACCATAACTTGCTGTAACTGCGGAGGCCCACATCCAGCTAGTTTTTCACAATGCCCCGAAAAGCTACGGATTCTGGAGAGACGTTCGTTACATACGGTAACTAATACGGCCAAACCAGCTGCAACGAAACCCTTATCACCACAACCATCCCATCTCAGGGGGTCAGAAATATCATATGCAGAAATTACGAAAAGTTCCCGTAGCTGCCCGAAATCTCAACAACCCAACCCCAACGTTCTCAACCTGGATATCTTGGGATACATCAGGAGCCTGGAGACACTACTACCAATCTTAAAACACAGTTCCGAATTGAAAAAGAAGGTCAGATCTTAAATTTAATAACTTCCCACATCCTTTCCCTTAATGTATAACTTAACCCTTATCTCCCTCAACTCAGAGTCCATTTATTCCCAAACCCGTAGACAACACCTCCACAACTGTTTGTTGAAAAGTTCTCCCCAGATATTCTTCTGCTTTCAGAAACTTGGCAGAAATCCACTTCTCGAGTCTACATACCTAATTACACATTTGTGTCCAACCCACGAACCTCTGGGCCTCATGGAGGTACGGGAATCCTAATACATAAAAAATTCCAATTTACTGAGATTAGAATTGCTAATATAACTAGTGTCGAATACACGGCTGTTAAACTTTTCTGCCGAAATAATAAAGTACTGGTCTTGTCCTCCATATACATTCACCCTTCTCGTGAACCAAACTTCCCTAGTGCAGACATCTCACAAATAATCCAACAGTCTCTGCCAGCACCTTTCATAATAGGAGGAGACTGGAACGCACGACACACTGCATTTAATGGCATCAAATGCAACAAATACGGTTGCCAACTCCTTGATCTCCTCCGACTTCATCCATATGTCCACGCAAACTGCCCGTTGCAACCTACTCGAATTTGCAGCTCAACCAAGTCAACAATCGATTTCTTCCTAAAGTCTACAGATAGCTATTCATCTAACCCTTCCACAGTGTCCTTCACATTCCCTTCGGGTCATGGCTCTGTCCACACCTCGGTTCAAATCCCCACGCTTGAACCACTCTACACTCTGAATCCTATTCCAAATTTCACCAAAACAAACTGGAAAAAAGTCAATAAGGATATTGCTGCTAGCTTTTCAAAATTTTCTTTACCGGAATCTTCTAACCTGCCCCCTACACAAATTGACCAAGCAGCGGCCCAAATAGAGCAAATACTGGGAAATGCTCTCTTCAGCCATACTCCCACTATCGTTCCTCATAATCACTTAGGAAAACCCCTACCCAACCTACTCACAAAATTATTACGTATAAAAAAACAACTCCGACGAAAATTGCACACTAGCTACTCACCTTTTATTAAACAACAGTTCCAGCTATTGACCTTCCTGATAAATGGACAACTAAAAGTTTTCACTAATCAGACCTACACATCCACCCTAAACAGTATCAAACCAAATCGCGATCTATTTAAAAACATAAACAGACTAACGGGTCGCAAACTCAAGCCTCGAACAGATTATCTTATTCACCCAACTAATAATAACATCGTCCAGTCGGACACTGATATAGCAAACTGTCTCGCTGAACATTTTTGCAAAGTCCATAAGCAAAACGATACCCTGCCAGTAAAACATATTATAAAAAACACATTACCTAGACAAATAATAACAAAAATTGTACATATCAGATAAATAATATCTTTATCATTAACAAAATATTACTATCATTATCACCAATATTGTTAACAGTAAATACCAAAATAAGCAAAAATACTAATACTAAACAAAACAAAACGCTACAATCTAAACACAAATAAATTTAATGTTAATTCAATAAACCCAATAATCACATCTTGCTAAAATGGACACAGCCACAACAACATTTAAACAATTAATGTTCAAATACAAACCCAATAATCACATCTTGCTAAAATAAACACAGCTACAACAAAATTTACACAATTAATGTTCAAATACCAACCCAATAACAAATGTAAACTATCGCGAAATTGAAATGCCACCGCCCTTTGCTTTTCACCCATTCTAGAAAATTAATCTCTTCTAGATTAATTTTCTTTTTTAAAGGGGGGAGGGATGTAGCGATCCTAAATCGCTACTCCTATCCAAATCTCCAATATTATCATTAATCTACATCCAAATCCCCAATATCACCATTAACCCACATCCAAATTCCAAATTGAGTCACATGAGCAACGAATTAAACCAAAAGTTAATTCGTCGCACATCGACTCAATTCCCAAAATCCTGACATCATGAAATGCTTAATTCAAAACGCATTTCATGACTTCCCTTCCAGGAATCTATCCAACCAAACCCTTAAACAATTCCTAGAACAAAATTCCAATTGAAGCACACGAAGTCTTGTGTGCGCTTCTTGCAATTTTTACACCTAAATAGTTGACAATTCTCAACTGAAAAAACAATAAATGGGCGGCAATTTCCAATTTCACATTAGTAGATCTCCAGAGGCCGAAACGCTGGCCAATAGAATATAAATATAAATTCATAATTAGTAAAGTTCTGAAAGGCCGGACCTCTGGTCCGATACCGAGTCAAAATAACCAAAAAGGGTAAAAATAAAGAAGAGACTTTAAAAAGAAAATAGAAGCCCAGTATTTCATTTGCCAACGGAACACTCTCCCCAGTGGGAAGTAACCAAACACACAACAAAGAGATCTTAACTAGATGCTACGGACCCTAGGATGGGTCAAGAGAAAATACCAGCTCAGAGCTACAAATTCGCCTTTCCTGATAGAAGTAAAATAAATAATAAACAATAAACAACTAAATTAAAATAAAATGAAATAAAAAATAAAAAATAAACAAAAAGGGAAAAATTCCACCAACATTTTTAAAACAGGATTTACTCTTTGGTACAAATTAAATTTTATTTCATTTGGATTTCAATGCTTAATTACTAAATTAAGCAATTTCCGAATGTTTACATGATTTGTGCTGCAACATACATGGGTTTAAGTTACCATATATATTCGTAACTAATTGTCCGCAAATTAAAGGCCGCAGGAAAGTCGGCACTCTGGCGCTCTACATGGAACACAGTCGGCTGAGTTCTTAATCATAGCATGGTAGCAGCGAATGCGACGATTATCTATCCCATGGGTCATTCCCTCTACCCATGCTGGAGCGGAGGACGGTCGACCTTCTGGCAGACAGGAACCACTTTGACAGAAAGCTGCTGAATTCTCATAGCTTACGATAGGTCCAGCCGGACGAATAAAATGGCACCCATATCTGCAAAAGCACATCTCGGTTTAGTACCAGTAATTTTCCTGCAATATTAAATAAATTGTTATGGGCATTAGATTAAAAACTAATTTACAAATTAAGCAATAATATCGTATTTACAGTTTTTATCAATAACACAAAATGCGCCTCTCAGTCTAAAAAATAAAATAAAACTAATTTTTTATTTGAAGCAATTGTACTCGTAAACCAGTTTCGAAAAACGGACAACTCTTCGCAAAATAATGTTCAACTGCGAGCACAGTAGAAATGAACTTTTTATATTTTGCTGACGTGTAATTGTTTTAATTGTTTCTTTCTATATTGTTTGATTTGCATTCTGCAAATCGTCCGAAATGGCGTCAAGAACAACGATTCGTTCTTTTGCCGTGTAGTGATGCTGGTGCCGTGGGAAGGACGTCCGGAACAATTGATATCTGCTGGAATCAATTGTAAATAAATTGAACAAACTGAAAAAGATGACCTTTGCAAATAAATTGGATATTCCCGATGATTGAAAACGATGGGGCTCTTGAATTCAATGATATATAGTATTTATTTTGTCTGTTGATTGAGATTTTTAACGATTACAAAAGACGAACTGGATTCGTCAAGCGATTAAAAGGAAGAGAAATATAAACGTAAAAATGGTTGTCAAGTGACAACCAACAGAAAATTCACAAATGTCAGCTGATTGCTGACATTGTTGAAGGTGATGCCATATATCTTGTTCAAGTGGTGCCACAGATTTTTAATTGCGAATTCGCCGGTTGTTCCAAGGGCGAATCCGCATCATATATAGAGGACGGATGTTTGTTCAAATATTAAGACTACTTAAATTAAATGTTAACACTTTTTTAATAGCAATAATTCCCGTATGGATTTTACAGAAGTTTTATTGTCGATCGCAAAACATGGAAGGGGCAGCCCCTGAAAGCGTCTACTTAAAGGACATTGGACTCGGGTTTTAGAGCAGAATAATAATAAAAAGCAAGAAGGTACGAATCCCTAGTTTTTTAGTATTATTGAATTACAATTATAAGCCTTATTTATACATATTTCAGGTTAATTGGAGATTTAATTTTGGTGTTGTACTATTGATTGTACTGGTTTCTGTTTATCATACAAAGTGACTACTGTTTATTCATGATTGGTCTTATATATTGCTCCAATAGAAATACACTGGACAAATTGCCGAAATGATTACTTGACGTATATATAGAAGCCAATTCTATTAATACTAACTACTGTACTCAACTATAAACTACTGTGCGTTGTGTTTCAAAATTTAATCGAATTCGCGTGTGAGAAATTTCCTTTTTGAAATTTTCCTTGAATTTCATATAAATTTTATTTCGGTTCATAAATCACGAAATTTTTTTCGACTATAAAAATCTTGTTCTAGTATTTTTTTAAAAAGTAAGTAATTTATTTATTTGTCTACACATGGCTTTGTGAATTCCGACTGCGTGGTAATTATAAAATTAGCGTTTTGCGTTGTTTGAAAAAAAATTATAATTTAAATGAAATTTTGTTATCAATTGCTCAATAATAAATTAGTATTATGACTCACAGTAAATAAAATCTGATACCCATTAATGGGTAATACCAAATAGCCTAAAAAATTGTGTGATGTTAAATTTAAAACGGGAAGATGATATACAAATGTTGTGACTGAGGGCAAATGATACGTTATACCCTTAACGGATGACAGAAAACAGCTTGTATTTAAAAAAAAAAAATGAAAAAATTGGCTAATAAAAAGCTAATCGGGAGGATGATGTATCAATATTGTGACAGAGGACACAAATATATTCTCAAAAGGTGATAAAAACAGTTAACAACCAGAATAAGTCATTAGATGTTACGTTTGCAGTGGTGGCATAATCACATGTATGTTATATACGAGGGCAGTTTGTTCAGTCAACATAATCTCCATTTAGATGCATAGATTTAGTCCAAGGTTTTTCCATTTTTTTTTTACTTCCAAATAATAGGTTTTTAGCGGAATATTATGTGGTGCAAGTGTTCCACCGAACACTGCTTGCCGCAGAGAAAACATACATACGAGGGTTGCCTTTTATATTTCGGGATTAGAGAACAAAAACAAATACTGATCATCGAAAATCACTTTATTGTTTTTCAAAATATTCCCCATGAAGATCTATACACTTTTGCATGCGTTTGAACCAATTGTCGAAGCACTTTTGCCACTCTGATTGAGGTATCTCCAACACATGCATTCTGAATGCAGCAACCGCTTCTTCAGGTGTCGAAAAACGTTGACCTCAGTTTGTTTTTTACGTATGGGAATAAAAAGAAGTCATTCGGTGCCAAGTCAGGACTATACGGCGGATGACCCATCAAATCGATGTTTTGGGTACTCAAAAATGCAGTTGTCGCAGCCGATGTGTGAGAGCTCGCATTGTCGTGGTGAAGAGTGATCCGTCTTCGGCGGTTGGTTTTCCTGATTTCTTGGAAGACAACTGGTAAACAAATGGTTGTGTACCACTCAGAATTGACTGTTCTGCGTTGTTCTAGTGGTACGGTTGCGACATGTCCAGTTTTTCCGAAAAAACAGGCGACCATTTGCTTGGAAGTGCTTCGTGCGCGAACAACTTTTGTTGGATTTGGCTCATCTTGAAAAACCCAGACAGTCGACTGCTGTTTACTTTCGGGCTCATACGCGTAAATCCACGATTCACCACCTATCACGATGTCATAGACGTGTTTCGAAGCACCGCGACCGTATTTTTTGAGCATTTCTTTCGACCAATTGACGCGAGCCTTTTATTGGGCGATTGACAAATTGTGTGGGATCCAACGCGAACAAATTTTTTTGACAGTCAAATGTTTATGCAATATTGAATGTATGCTGGTCCCACTAACGCCTAAGGTTGTCTCAATCTCACGATAGGTCACATGACGATCTTCCAATATCAGTTCGCGCACAGCATCAATGGTTTTTGGAACAACAACTGATTTTGGACGACCTTCACGAAATTCATCTTGGAGTGAACTACGACCACGATTGAATTCACCATACCATCGATAAACACTGGTCCTTGATGGAGCTTCATCGCCAAAAATTGAATTAAGTTCATCCATGCACTGTTGCTGAGTTAATCCACGCCGAAAGTTGTAAAAAATAATCGCACGAAAATGTTGACGATTTAATTCCATTTTTGGGCCGAGATGAATCTTTTAAGTTACTGTAAAAAACACAAACAGCTCTCGTATGTCAAAACTTTCTGAGTGCGTATAACCTCAAAAATGTCCAACTTTACGACAGAGCTGTCAATTGCCGGATTGCAACGCTAGGGTTGCAAAATCCCGAAACATAAGAGGCAACCCTCGTACGCTGAGCGAACGCGGTTACAAATGAAACACCAACAAAATTGTTTTTAATTTTTATTTTAATCGTGGTTGTCTATTGCTATTTCGAATTATAAGTTTCGCTGCTTTTCTTACGAAATAAGTGCCGAGTAATTTATCAAATCAATCAATCAATATCAATGTTCTTATCGTATCTAAAAACACATTGTAGGCGATAACAAATCGAGGCACACTTAATACGGCACACATTCACTTTTAATGACACGAAAAGTATTAAAGACTCTTGGCGTGGATTAACCTCCTCGGCGGGGTTCTCTGGTCTCCTCTCTGTACTGATATTCGATATATACTTCTCGTCCCGGTGACGATCCGAATTAGACTAAACTATCTCAATCCCAAAAACAAAACTTGATACAGATCGTATCTATATCTGCACAGAGAAATTTCCTATTCGCTCTGCTAACAGAATTTTCGAATCTCTGTTAGCAACATGTTATTACGTCCCAGGGGTAATTTTTTATTCCTGAAAGAAGAAAGTCGCTCATCATCAAATATCATTATCACCATCCGTGGTGGTGATCGAAATTCAGTTCGACGGTTGTCGATTGTGTGCCGCCTTATTTACATAAAACATCTGGCGCGCAGGCCGAAGGATATCCTGCAATTTGGATGGACGTGCGGTCCATGAGTTTTGTTTAACTTCTTTAGTTAAAACTAACAATCCATTAGACCTTTCTAATGGGTGTGAAATTCTACAAAGGAATCGTGGTACTGGAGTATTTCCTTTGTTGGCTTTATTCTCGTAAATATTCCGCATTATCTTGTTGAGATAATTACGGTTGCCTACAATTTGGCAGCGGATAGGCGATATGCTTTATTGCATGAAGTTGCCGTTTGTTTTGTTTGCCGATGTATTTGATGGTCTTTGTGGCAGACCACCCGCACGTGCATCCGTTGGTCGGCTAATTTACCGACGATAGCGATTCCTTGTAACATCGTGTAGATGTTCAGAATTTCAGATTGTGCAGTGCTGGAGTGCGGCGCATTTCAATCTTTGGGAGTAAGATGAATGGATGCTTTTACCTTTGTTTCAGGTAGGCTACAATCGACTTGTTGAGCTTGATATTGAAAGCTTTGGGACGTTCAGTTCCTTGCTTCTTTTTATATCGGGTTCGCATTTTGCAGCTTCCTATGACCCTTGTTACAGCTATGATTAGGAGCTTTGGGACACGTGTCTGTGGGCACGTGTAATGATAAGATAAGTATGTTCCTTGAAGGGTAGGAACCTTACCTGAATGAAATTGTGCGTTCGTAGAACGCTACAGGTTTCCTCAAGGCCCTCGAAATGGGCGTTAGTTTCTCGGATGACCTCTTCATTCGACCTAAATCTGGAGATGTGGTGCTACCCCACAGTTCGTAGTCCAATGTATGGATTTTGCTAGAATGCTTAATCAGCACACGAAATTCCTTTTTTTCCATTTCCGTTAAAATTCCAATTAAAATTGTTTGCTTTCAATCTGTTTTAACTTTAGGATATTTTTGGGCTCTTTTGGAGTTAAGGCTCTACAAACCTTAGAGTTTTAAGCTTAGGCTTCTTTGGACTCTTCGGCTGCGACAAAATGTTACAATCGTTTTTTATAACACATGTCCGCAGCGATTGAGGCAATGTTACATCATTCGTATACACATATCGGCTGGAACGTTGGGAATTTCGCATTCGATATTATTCCTGAGCTCTCCTAAAGTTGTTGGCTGACCCAAAAATTGCGTTAAAACGCATGAGCGAGGAGGCCATTCGACCGAACCCGTTCTCGAGGTTAAATAGTTACCTCCAAAAATACTGTGGCGGTTCTTTAAAGTCTTCTCTAAGAACCATCCATTTCCTACCAAATTACCTTCCTCCTGCTTACCTGCAATCGAGCAGCGTAAGCTACCTTTCATTCGCTTTCACCTGAAAGTAAAACCCGAACCCGTTCTCGCGATTAAATAGTTACCTCCAAAGATACTGTGGCGGTTCTTTAAAGTCTTCTCTAAGAACCATCCATTTCCTACCAAATTACCTTCCTCCTGCTTACCTGCAATCAAGCAGCGTAAGCTACCTTTCATTCGCTTTCGCCTGAAAGTAAAACCCCAGAATGCATGCCCACCAAACAAATTATTTCGTTGATATTACATGAACCGTATCAACCCAATCGGCTCAGCTTGTCAGCAATTATAATCGATAAACACTCGCTGGCCAGCGTAATTGTTGACACAGCTGTAGCCGATATTCTTGCTACGGTTCATGAGTGAATATTGCTCCAATCCCAAGGTTCGCTACAGTTGCGACCAATTTCCTTTATCGGTTATCTACCGATCATGGGATTCGGGCACGAATATGATTGACGTTAGACAATCATACCCATGATCATGCCCTATGATGACCCTTCTGAAAACCAAATTAAACACACAGTACCTCACTGTGTTAATTTTACTTACCAACCGCTGTCCATGGTCCCCCTAGGTGAGACGTACGCTTGCACACCTGCAAGTCAAATTCCTCACCATCATACCCATGTTCCATTATATGAGCTTAAACAATAGCTACCCTAGCCACTGATATCGTAAACTGTTGGGGTTTTACAGTGGGTAGGGAACACCAGAGAACTCGCCAATTGTAGAAAAGAATTGTTTATTCATAAACGTTGAACAAAAAAAAAAAAACAGTGCCAAGAAGATCTTTCCGTTACTCGCACTTTTCTGATGAAGGCCAATTAGTTCCTGACAACACTTCGAGTCGACCTTTCATCTTTTACAATAATGTCCTAGATTACAATTTGGTACACGCCTGTCACTTTTCTCTTTTCTTTTTGGTATAAGACTTTAAGGTTATGTTTACATTCTGAAATTTGATTCAAACTCAACACTCCTCCCTAATCAAATATGAACGATATAACTCAAACAAAGCTTTACTCAAACGCTTTGTAAAAATATCTGCAATTTGCCTCTTTCCTTCAATGTGCTCAATGTTAACAGTGACTTCAGTGTGATACTTTATAAACCTTCTCAGAGTCTCAATGTGTTTCTTTTCCTTTATTTAATTTACCCTCGTGTGTGTTTTGCAACATGTGGACAGCTGACTTGTTGTCCACAAACATTGGGATCGGATGATCTTCTTTCAAGATGCCAAGTTCCAGAGCCAGTCGTTTCAGCCAACATACGTCGTCGATCACTTGATATGCTGCTCTGTACTCTGCCTCGGCTGTTGACACAACTTTCTGTCTCAGCGAATACCAGACGATTGGACCTCCTCTGAATATCAGACCGCCACTGGTTGACTTCATTGATTCTTTCTCTCCTCCGAAATCATTAATTAAAAAATTAATCAATTAAAATACTCAACATATTTTCTCGAACAAAGAAAGCTCTGGATAATTTTGATAAGCGGTATTGGCAGCTTAAGTTTTAGTAGCTTATAAATCAAGGCATCGTGCCATACCGTATTTCGATGTCTAGAAGAACCAGTCCCGTTGACTCCTTGTCGATGAATTTACCAGCTATGTGGTATTTAATGCGCAAGACTTGGTGGATTGTGCTGTGACCACTACGGAAACCGAACTGAAAGTTTGGTAAGGTGTTATTGGCTTCCACAAAACGATCAATCTTTTCCTTAATGATTTTTTCTAAGAGCTTACTCAGACAGCTAGGTAGACTAATAGGTCTGTAGCTTTCGGGGCTGTTCTTCGGTTTGCTGGGTTTCGGGATAGGTATTACTTTTGCTGTTTTCCAACAGTCCGGAAAATAACATTTCCTAAGACAAGCGTTGAAAATGAAGGTTAAATAGTTACTGGCAGCAGGTGGAAGTGCTTTAATTAATTTGTTATTAATATTATCAAGACCAGCAGCCTTTTTTGATTTCGATTTTTTTATCAATTCTTTGACTTTGCTAATATTAGTTGCGTAAGTACTTTCAGCTGGTGTTTGAGAAAGTACATGGATAGTGTTAGCAACTTCAGCTTCAGTACACGCGTCGCTTAGATGCATAGATATGGAGTGGTTCTTACTAAACGTGTTAGCAAGTAGGTTCGATTTCTCCACTGAAGAAATAAACAACTTGTCGTGAACTTTAAACGGAGGAATACTTGACCCTCTCTTTTTCATAATTTTTGATATTTTCCAGAACGGTTTGCTTGCTTTGTCAAGAGAGGAACGGTGTTTATTCCAACACTTGTTCCTATATGCTGAGATTTCTTTTTTAATGATATTATTTAAGACTTTAACATTAACTAGAAAACAATCGATTCTATAACGAAGCCATTTTCTTCTTTCAGAGTTTCGTAGCCTAATCAGATGTAAGATATTTTCAGGAAGCGGTGCCCTGTCAACTGGAGCAGTGGAACATTTAGGTATCGCAAGATCGGCCGCTCTATTGATAACAGAAACGAAATTGTTACATAGGATATCAATGTGCTCGCTGCAGGTTATAGAATTTAGGCTGGTATCACCTAGAACCAAGTTCGTGTTTATATATGATTTATAACAATTCCAGTTGGCGGCGGAATAGTTGTGGTATAAACTGGTACGATTTACAACTTCTGTATGGTTCACTGTGAGGCTGATCGGAAGGTGGTCTGAACTTAACGCATTTAGAGTTAATGGCACTGTGCAGTAATTTGGAATATTAGTGATATATAGATCAAGAGTTGAGGGGTTCTTGTTAGCACTCGCTGGGATATAGGTGGGGAGAAGTGAATAAAGTATGGACAAACTTGGGCTGGATTCAGTAACATCTAGTAAAATGTTACCCCAGCAGTTTGCCCTAAGACAATTCCACGACTGATGTCTGCAGTTTAGATCACCACCAATAATTACCTTGTTTCGAGTGTTGACTCTATACAATTTTTGCAGATCCCGCTTAAAGTAAGTAGATTTCGCAATGTTTTCATTTACTCCAGGGAAATAGACCGAAAAATACTCACCTTGAAATTATCACTTAATGTTACATCTATACTAATTTCCTCAATTAACTTAAGGTGCAATGAAGGACGCAAGGTATGTTCTATACATTTTTTCACAACAATGGCGACTCCTCCACCACTAGCATGTACCCTGTCTAGGCGATAACATATGAAATTTTGATGAGAGAAAGAAATGTCTTGTTTGAGCCAGGTTTCTGAAACAAGTGCAATATCAATATTAAAATTTATCAAGAAACTAAAAAATGCATGCTGTTTGTTTTTGATGCTCCTCGCATTCCAGGTTATGAGGCTAAGAGAGTTTCTTAACATGATTTTTCCGAATATATATATTTAATAGCTAATGAGGTAATGACGTTAAATTGGTCAGCTTTAGTTTGACAAGCACTGAGCTTGGTTACATCTTCATTAAGAAGAGAGTTTATCTCGCTAAAAGAGAATAGGTTATCATTATTTATAGTTTCAGACGGACTTTTCTTGGTGTGTGTCGTATCACTGTTGGAAAGTTGCTAGGTTTGATGGAGGCCAGAAGCCCAGGTGGATGAAGGAAGCGAAGGTTGACGCACAGATCGTGGTAGTGGAGGAAAATTATCAATGGATAATCGGTCGGGCAGTTGCTATTGTTTGTCACTCGGAGGCTGTAGGAAGGTTGTATTTCCTGTACCACGTCCACGTGGGGATAATTTACGGCGAATGTCTATGTACTGTTTTCGGCTAATGCATTCTGGATCGATGAATTTATGGGGCCCACTACAATTTGCACACTTGATGACCTCATTCGTTTTGCAGTCGGATGTTTTGTGGTTTCCCAAACAGATTGCACAGAAGCTATTTATATGACAATGCATCGAGCCGTGGCCGTAAAGCTGGCAATTATGACATTGTGTGACCTTACCTGGATGATGTTTTTTGAAGTCCCAGCGAACGATAGGTTTGAACAATGTAGAGAAGTTACGTTGGAGTTCATTTAGTTTTATAGTACCGCGTTGGATGTAAACAATGTACAGGTAGTGTTTGTACAAGGCTTTTGTTGTTGAATTTATGGTGATGGTTTCAACATCTAAGCACTTAATTCCGAGTGCAATTAGTTCATTCTTCACTATATCGTTGCTAATCAAGTCTAATACAGATAGCACTACCTTTAATGGACGATTTTCCTTACGCGAGTGTGTAAAAAACTCACATTTTAACCGTAAGAGTTCAGATTTATTTTTTATATGTGTCCATTGTTGGGGCACGTATTTTTTGTCCAAGCGATATGTTTTTAATTAGGTAGTTGTCTATCTTAATATTACTCAAAATACTACGCACTTTAGCACTAGTTGATTTTAACACCACGATTGGCGGAACGGTTTCTTTACTAACTTCTGCGCACTGATCTACGTCGGTAGATTCCATTTCAGGTGAGTCCTCCATTAGGCTTTGAAGTGGTTGGAAAAAGTTAGTGTTTAAACACATATTGGAATTATCTATCACTTTATTATTAACTTTAGCAATTTTATCTGGAGGGGTTTGGCCTCCAATACCGGGGTCATAACGCAACCGTTTACGCTTAATTTTGTTTAACACACGTGGTCCAGGGGCCATAACTTAATGGTTTCGCACTTGATCAAGTTATGTGTTTGCGGTAGCGAGGCAAAGAAAACAAGATAATGGCTTGTTGATAATTATTGTGAAAAAACGGTTGATTAAGATAAATAGCACGAGCAAAACTGAGCGACAAGTTGTCGATTTGAAAGTCAGACACGTACTGATTTTAAACAACGGTTATACAAATATGTTTATAGTTTTTATTTGTATTTTCGTGTAATAACAACTCATGAAAAATTATAATATTCTTTTACCTTGTAGAACTTTAAAGATGTGTAGCTGCCCTTGCTTACCTTGTGCGCCGTGTGGGCCTTGCTGTGGACCTTGTGGCCCCTGTGGACCATGTGGGCCCTGTGGATCTTGTGACCCATGTGGACCTTGTTGCGCACCCTGTGGGCCATGTTGTGCTCCCTGTGGCCCATGTGGACCTTGTGGCCCACGTGGACCTTGTTGTGGCCCATGTGGACCTTGCTGTGGACCTTGCGGACCTTGCTGTAATATATGATCATAACAAGTATTGTGAATTTGAAGCGATCGAAACACTTTTATTTGAATTGCAGAATGTATCACAAATAGTAAACCATTCCTATATCCCAGTCCACATAAAGAGCATTGCTTCGTGCAGCAGCTGTGCAAGATCTGGCAAAAGTATGTCTGCCAAATGACTTTTGGTAAGTCAACATATATTGCGAAAAAGCTTCTTGTTAATAAAAAACATCACATCTTTAAATTACTTGTTTTATTTTGAGTGATCTTATGCTTACTAATAACGTATCATGATCTGGTTTAAACGTTCCGGAATTCGTGTGTTTATCGATTAATTTCTACAATTATATTGAAAGAGTAATTACCAAAATATATATATGTCTTGCAGTATTATATTCTTTGAACACAATCCCTTAAAAGTGTAGTTATTACGAGAGTAGGTCAATAAGTCCTTAGAAACGCCTACGCTGCCTCTCGTAGCATCGCTAAGGGTCTGTTTTTAGTATGCATCATTCATCACTAGGTATCTGTAAATTTTCAATTTGTTTCATGTTTCAATTGTGCATGATAAATTGGGTATGAAAAAAAAAAATCTGCGAGATGGATGGCGCATGCGCCGCAACCTAAATGCCTTTCTGTGCAGTTTAATAACTGTAGATGAAGTATGGTTACATCACTACACTCCCGAGGCGATAGAACAGTAAGAACAGTGGATTGTTAAAGGCAAACGGACTCCAAAGAAGGCAAAGACTACGAAATCCGCTGGAAATGTTATGTCTGTGTTTTGGGATGCACGGGATATTATCTTCATTGACTTATATTGCGACTCTGGGGTTCTGTACATTCCGAGAGGCAGGAACGGAGACACTGCCTCTCGAATACCTGAATATTCTCAATGGGGATATGTTATACCATATCGGGCAGCCATACACTAATACTGGTCGGATGAATGCCGGGTATGAAATTATTTTCAGCTTGGGGTCCAGAAGACTACTACGGAAGAGACTTCGTGTCATTGCATATGCGTTTTTAGCTACTGTAAGAGCAGCTGCTGTATGCTTATCATAGTAAAGATACTGATCAAGCCACACACCAAGGTACCTGACTACAGTTTTTACTTGTAGGGGAAGATGCTATGGAACATTTTTCCCAATTTTATTTTTATCCCTTGATGTACTGGACAGGCGCGTTCTGAAAAGGATAGTCTCTGTTTTCTGGAAATTTATTTTTATTTTCCAGTCGTCGAAAAACGTTTGATTTTGTTGAAATCATCTTGCAGAAGTCTGTTGATGACATCAATCTTTTTTCCAGATCTATACAGCACAATGTCGTTGGCATACGCAATCGCATGGTTGAGAGAACCCACTAGATCACTAGTGTAAATGTTAAATAAAATGGGAAAATTCACGCTCCATGTTGTAGGACGTTTTTGATGTGGAAAGTCTTGTTAGAGATTATATCTCCACATTTCACTACAATTTGTTTACCCATTATCATGTCGTAGATAATGTATAATAAATATTCGGGCATACCTTGATTTGATAACTTATATACAAGCCCTTCTAACCAAACTGTGTCGAAAACCTTTTCAAAGGCAACGAAACAGGCGCCTGTTCCACTGTATGTCGTAAACAATTTTTGTCGCAGCATGAACTGTGTCATGTTGCGATCGAAAACCAAACTGTTTGTTTGGGATAATACCATTATCCTCACACCAGTTAGTCAATGGTTTATTTATAATTTTCTCGAATACATTGCTGATGTTCGGAAGCAAACTAATCGAGCGAAGATTGGCTGGATTGCTCCTGTCCATGCCCTTTTTGAGGATGGGATGGACTACTGCAGATTTCCATTGGGCTGGATAATATGCGTTATTTAGAGTGTCGTTGAACCAAATAGTGTAAACCTTCACTACTTCAAGAGGTAAATGCTTTAGAGCAATGTTTGAAATATTATCTATTCCAGAAGATTTTTTGTCCTTAAGGTATCTAAGGATGTCCGTCAATTCATCCTTGTGTACAAATATGCTAATGTTTAGATTTCTAAGCGGGGAATCCGCTCTATTATTTTCACTCAAGATAGTGTAACTTCGACTTAAGACACGCCAGTTGTTAAATTCATTGCGTAGTGAAATACATGTATGCTTTTGGAGAGCCCTGTTTTCCAGGTCAAGATTAGAATTACCCGATTCGTTCAATCTATACACTGCTTCGAAACAAGCACTAATTGAGTTCGCTTTTTTTGCGGATCCTCGACTATTATGAACTCTTCGTTAGAGTTACTGTGTTCCAGGGTAAGACCTACGATCAGCAGAGTTTGACAATTTTCGGGAGTCCGGGAAACTCGCAGATATGGAATGTCATTATAATCTTTCCTTCAAAAGACTTTTTTTAACTGTGGGAACATATTCGGTGGACTAGCTTTGATGGCGTGAATTCTGTTGTTCCAGTCTTCATTAATTACTGACCTATACTCGTCACGGATCAGTTTTTGAAGATTTTTAATTAGTGAGTTAATTGTTTTTATTTCCTGCCTATTTGGATCGCTGAACTGTCTGTAGAGCAGTTTTATCTTAGAGAACAGAATACTCTTTTGCCTATACAGCTCATCGATCGTTGCGTTTCTGTATCGGTTTGCATGGCTCTCGGAGTGAGACACTTTTGGGATAGAACGATTCATTGTATTAGTAGCAATGTTGTTCATCGTCGAAAGATAATGATCAATTTCGTCATTATGAAGATTTCTGTCAGTTGGTGGATCTATGCCATTGGAGCGTAATTCTTTTTTTATTATCCGATCACAGCGCGACCAGTGTGTTTTTTAGAAATTAAAAGAATGTATTTGTTTATTTTGCTCTAGTAGTGAGTGTTCGTTTGCGATATCTATTACCGCACCAAGTCCATAATGATCGCTACCGTACTCGATTGTAAGAAGACAATTGCGAGTAGTGAGATCCGTATCTAATAATTGTATTCTCTCGTCCAGCAAGAGTAAATCCAAGAAGGAATTTCCTTATGGATATGACGGTGTACTTGTAGCTACAATTCTAGTTTATGTTCGATAGCGTTTATTTGCCACCAGTCGAACAACCCATTGCCTCTTGTGTTTGTGATAAGTTACCCCCAACACTGTGCTTGGAATGGAGATCTCCCACCATAAGAAAAATAATTATTTTCCGAGTCTAACTTGAGACTTCGAAAAAGGATATCAAGTTCATTGATAAACTGTATACACTGTGGAGCTGCGGGAGCATAAGCAGAGACCACGTATAGATGCCTTTAACTTTTTAAAAGAATATCTATAAGCAGGCTTCTAGCAGCTGGAATTTGTATACATCTCTGCTGTAAACGACTTTGTGTTGTAGACCATTTTTAACTAAGCCAACAAAGGCAATACTCCGGTCCCACGGCCACGCTAGAATTTCGCACCATTATAAAGATCTAATGTATTTCGATTCCGGGTACCAAGTTCAAATAAGACCCACGGCCTGTACGTCCAAACAATCGTCGAATATCTCCGGTCTGGGCACCAGATGTTCTGTGCAAACAGAAGGCCGTGGAGATGAAATCCTAGCGATAATGATGATGTATGCAAGATGGCCTTCCCCTTTCAGGAAACTACAAAATATCCCCGGGGATGTGATAACATGCTGCTAACAGAAATTCGGAAGTTCTGTTAGCAGAGCAAATAGGGAAATTTTTCCGGATAGATACAGATACCAGTTTTGAATCTGAGTATCTGTGTGAGCAGACAGCGAGTCTACCCCGAACGCTCGAGACATCAGATATATTGGTTAGTCAAAATTTGATCGTCACCGGGACGAGAAGGATATATCGAATATCCGTCCCGAGTAGGAGGACAGCGAGCCCGACCGAGGAGGACGGACATTGAGAAACCTCAACGAGAAGGTCATCGGCATAACGCGTGAATACGATAACGTAAAGAATCGCGTTTCAATGTAACTCGGATGTATTTCAAGACGTGTGTTGTGGGTAGCGAAATCCTGTGTGAGAAGTGGATAGTATGTTGTGCTAAATAAAGTTCGAACTAAAATAAATAACCGAAAAACAATTTCTTTCGTGTTTAATTGTGCCGTTTCGCTCTGTGGATTTCCTTGTGTGTTAGCAGTGTTCGGCGGAACGCTGCAACAAAACCTTCAACCAAAGGCCAACAAACTTTCGCTCCAGTATCAACCTACAATACGCAACAAATAAATCCGCCAAAGTTCCCTCACTCACCCACGCTCCTATCTCTTACTGAACCAACCGATAACATCTGCAATCCTCTCCTCGCCCTCCCTCAAACTAGTTCTACCCTACACCTTTCCAACTAAAGCTAAATAAAAATGGGGGTTCCGCCTTCAATCAATCAATCAACCATAAATCATAAACAACCTCTAAAGTTAGCAGGGTGACCTGTGTTGTTACAGAGAACACAGGATAGTCTATTTCTATCAGGGAGCTGTTCTCTGCCCAATGGGCATTCTCCAATGATATGCTTATTTAGGCATTTGACGCATTTGAAATGTATATGGCAATTCGCAGCCACATGACCGAAGCGTTGACAGCGCATACACTGCAATACGAGGTCGGCCTTCTTTATTCTCTCCCAACTTATTGTTTGGTGATTAATATATTTAGGGGGATGGGAGCGAACATACAGAGTAAAGTCTCTGCTTTCAACCCGGCGAAGGCCAGGACGATCCTTGTCCCTGTTCAATACAGGTCTGCATAGCTACTTTGGCACCCGCCCAGTAGTGAACCAATGCATGCAGCGACATCCTGAGAAAGGTTGGCGCAAGACTAATAGCCTTGCCCGGAAAAACAAATTATTAATGACAATTTAACAAGTTTCGGATAAGAACCAGATACCGGTGGAGAGACTTGCTAAATAAGGCCAAGACCGGATCCCAGTTGTAGTGCCGATGATGATGATAATGGGTACAGAGAAGTCCCAAGCGAAGCCGTACTCATTTAAGATGTGCAACGCAGTTTAATTTAATGATAATAATTTACAATAATTTAATAATAATTTTACATACACTTCACTTTTAAGGCCGTTCCGTTGAACGGTTCATCAACTATCGTTTGTCGATTGTCCACACGTCTACACCGGATGGTGGTCAATTTGGTACTGGAACTAACATCTTTCCGCAAAAGTAAAGTGTCAGCACTCTCCTAATTTAAAAAGGCTAATTTTGTAGCATGCAAAAACGTAAACGCTTTATTTCGAAGAACAATGAAAGAAACTAAAGGGAAAAGTTTCATTATGTCACAATATGGTATAAAATCTGGCGCAAGACTAATGACCTTGCCCGGAGAAAACAAATTATGGAAAATTTAACATGCCTCAGGACTTGCTAAATAAGGCCAAGACCAGTTCCCGGTTCTAGTGCCGACGATGATGATGATGATCGTATAATTATCTCCTGTCTTAATTCTCAAGACAGCACAATCAGTGTTACAACGCAAATACCGACAAGGTTTCCACCACAACCTGGTCGCATTCCTCAGACAGCAACAATTTTCATACCGAAGACTTGAACCCTTTAACAATTTAGTATATTTACAAGCCCCTAACTCTATGCCCAACCATCACCTACCACATTGAAGGACCCATCTCATTTACAGAATTTTAGTAACCAGGCAAAATCCCAGGGTAAGTTCAAATATCTTACCCAATGTAGAAACACCTTTCGCAAAATACAAACCTGAGAATCATGAAATTATACAATAAAATAAAAAATCTTTGCTTGGCAATAAAAAATTTCAATGTAAAGCTAACCACTACATTCCCGCTACACAACGGAATTCCTTAAGAACCCCAATTATCAGTTGTACTATATATTATCCCTTTCAACCTAAATACGTTAATATAAAACAATGAATAGATGTACTATTGTATTTATGCCGATGAAATATATGTCTTAAGTTAATGCTAGTTGAAATTTTGAAAGACACTTTAGAATGGTCTTTACCTATCTATACTCCATAATTTCTACCTATCTATACTCCATAATTTCTACCTATCTATACTCCATAATTTCTACCTATCTATACTCCATAATTTCTACCTATCTATACTCCATAATTTCTACCTATCTATACTCCATAATTTCTACCTATCTATACTCCATAATTTCTACCTATCTATACTCCATAGAGGTGCCAGATTATCAATAGGAAAAAGTGAAAGTGTTTGTGCATACCGGCGACGACTTTGTTCCCAAATACACTTCAAAATAAACAATAAAACTATCCAAATTGTTTCCAACCTCAAAATCCTAGGAATTATTTAATAATAGGTATTGCTGGGAACGACACTGTTCAGATCTTAAGAAATCACTAGCAGCAAGACTCAATATTACTTAATACTTAAGTAGCAAGAAAAGCAATATACAGACTGTCGCGGATTCGCCATTAACACAACCAGCGAATTCGCAATTAAATAACTGTGGCACCACCTGAATAAGATATGTGGCATTACCTTAAACAATGTCAGCAATCAGCTGACATTTGTGAATTTTCTGTTGGTTGTCACATGACAACCATTTTTCTTTTCTATTCTTTTCTCCTTGTTAAAGAATTTAAATATCTGGGAACGATACTGACGGCCAGTAACGAAATGTCGAAGGAAATTAACAAGAGACTGCATTCCGGCAACGCGAGTTGGCACGCAGTCAGTAAACTGCTGAAATCCAGACTGCTATCACGTAACATAAAGCTCCGTGTCTATAGAACCATAATCATGCCAATTGTTCTATATGGATGCGAAACATGGGCTCTCACAAAACGGGAAGAAAACAAATTCCGTCTATTCGAGAATAAAGTTTTGAGAGGCATCTTTGGAGGTAAATATGACGAGGAGGCAGGACAATGGAGGAGATTCCATAACCACGAATTGGAAGAACTATATCGCAAACCTACAATAGTGAGAGTAATCAAGTCGCGAAGATTAAGATGGGCCGGACACGTGGCGCGAATGGGGAACGATAGGACCGTGCATAGAATTCTTGACGGTAGACCAGCGGGAAAGAGACCGGTAGGACGGCCGCGACGGAGATGGGAGGACAATGTTAGGTTTGACCTTGAGGAGATCGGATCGAATGGTGAAGCGTGGAAGGAGAGTGCCCAGGACAGGGAAGGATGGCGAAGCCGAGTCGGTGAGGTCATGAACTTCCGGGTTCCTACAGGCCAATAAATAATAATAATAATAATTCTTTTCTCCTTGTGATTGGCGCTTGACCAATAGTTGATCCTATCCAATCAAAGCCATCTTATTAATTGAAATAAAGATTGTGACTCAGAGTTGAGTATTTAAACGTTAAAGAACTTGCCTTTCATTTATTTAAGAAGTCCTGCTAGATAGTGGATTTTACAACTTTAGAGAAGTATTGCTAGATTGCGGATTGTTTATAACTGTAGAGGTATTCGTTGTTATTTGCCCATTAACATCCCAATTAGTTTACAGCACTCATCAATCAAGGAGACACAATCAAGTTTGTTCTCAACTCAGCCCACCAGGAGACCCCACCGTGTTCAAACCCCGTGTGTTCAGCGCTTGGCTGACACACAAATCTCTTTGGCCAGGAGACACCATCGTGTTCCTGACTGCGTGTATCCAAACCCTATGTTAGATAACTAAAGCATTAATTTTAAGTAAAATATATTGTGGTATCTATATTTATGGCAATCGACCCAAGACGACTTTAAACATGCTCAAACCTATGTATCACCAAGCCGCCCGAAATAGGTTTCTTTGCTTTCTCAACAACTCTAATAAAAACCTATTGGTAGAAGCTGGACTGCTAACAACCGAGAACGGGTAGAACCGATATCTTCAAGCCTCATAGCTTAACTCGGGTTCTCGAGAAACTCCATCATCGATGAAGATATTAAAACCCGAACCTTCAATTAGCAGAATATTAGAGAAGGTCAAACAATTGGAAATGCAAACTAAACAAACCTACAAGTTTTCGTCAACCTCGCCATGTATTCTACACGAGAACGTTATTGTAATGGCACAGCATATATAAAAACAATCACCAACTTGGAAGTATACAGTGCACTACTCTTGTCAGTTGCTTCAAAATATAAATCCAATGGACGGCGGTCTTTATATACGTCTCTCAGTGTTATCTCTGAAGAAGGTGTTGTGATGAAAATAAGAATACAACCCTAATTTTGGTACATTTTTACGGCTAAATCCGTAACGTAATAGAATCAAATTGTTTTTATTTCTAGAGTTGTGACAGAAGACAAGTGTAAAGTGTTATACAAGAATATACTTAAAACAAATATATTCTTGCCAGGCCTAGTGGCACTCGTGTAGTGCTTTGCAAAATCCTACTATCACTCTACTCGAATATATAAAATATAACTTCATACCCCATGCATATTCACAATTCACAAAAGCATATCCTATCAAAAAAGCATCCATAACCCAACCAAATGAGTCGCGTGTTAACGAAACAAATGTTCATTTGGCTCGCATACACACAATTTCTATAAATGGATCCAAACACCACCATTGTAACCAAATGTTCATTTTCTAAAAATAGACACAAATTCCCATCTAACTTCCTGGAATTTGCTCATACCAAATTCCCATCCTTTACTCCAGTATCTCACATACAAATCTCAATGAAGATTAGCATAAATGGGCGATGTATTTCTAAATCGGGGATCAGTCCCAGTAGGCGTCCGAAGTGCAAGGGTGACAGTGAATCAGAATTTAAAAAAATAAATCAATTAAATTAATTAAATAGCAATCATTTAAATTATAATAAAGTATATGAAATAACGATCCAGTCTCATTTTAGTCACGGGCGGGCAAGGACGCCGGTCACTTAAGTGAAAAAAAAACCAATCCCAGCCTTTTAATTGAACCATCCATTTTCTTGTGTCGACTTGCCTGGTCTTCTATCAACAATCGGTCGCCTCTCGTCCCTATGTGTAGAAGCGGACTTCTTAAGAGGTAACTCGTCCTTCTAAGGACTGTTGTGAGTACCGGTGTGTATCAGTACCCAACAATATTATATATTTTGTATTTTACTACTTACCTTAAGGGAGGATCGTTTTATTTAATAACCTTTATTTAAATGTGGCCAGCTGCCGCGACTGAACGTAATTGACTGCCCCGAAACCTTCTTTTTTTTTGTGGCGAGAAGGCCGAATTTAGCGAGACAGGACATATGTGTCCTTCATCTTGTCTCTGACTTCTGGTCATCTTGCGATAACCAGAATCACCCACATCCGTGAGGATGTTGGGCTCGGTTTCGCGGCATCTGAAAAGAGAAGAAAAAAGGGGGGTATCCAAGGATAGTGTGGACAGTGTTAGTCCAAGTGTTCTCTAACTACTTTTATAGAGGGATGGTGGGAAAGAAATCATACAAGACCGGTGGGTCTTGGGTGCGGTAGTAAACGCAGATCACGTCTTTGGCGTCTGATAATCTGCGGTTTGGTCGGTGTGTATGTTTGTGTTTGTGCCGTCTTGTACTGTGCGTTCGTGTGTTTGGTTTGTTAATAGTAGACCCTATGGGATGGGTCCAGGAATCCTCTATTATAGAGGGGAATGTTGTTGGGAAGGGTGCTTTCTTCAGTTTTGTACTGAAGAAGAAATTGTGGGGGTTTGATCTGAAGAGATCGAGAGAGAGAAGGGTCAAGAACGCAAGAGTCCCGTACAAGTAGGTTCTCGCTGTTCTGAATGTTTTCGAGGTACTTATATGCTAATTGAAGCAAGTACTCGTCGATAGGGGTAACGGAGGCGCCTTCGTATAGGTGAGAGTTGGGGTAATGACGACCGTCAGGCCTTCTAGAATGATTGGTGCATCTTCTGAGGAGTTTCCTTTCGAAAACCCGAAGTCTTTCCATTTGAGCCGAAGATATGCAGGACCATATGGGAAAGGCGTACGATATTCCAGATTGGATTAGCTGCTTATAGCAGAGAAGCTTAACTTTGGTGTCAACTTTGTTGCTCCACTTCAAGATGTTGTGCAGTTGCTTAGACCGACCGAGGCCCCTTTGGAGAATGTGGGTCACATGTTTGATGAAATTCATTTTTGGGGTATAAGTGACCCCGAGATATTTCATCTTGTCCTGTGGTCTAATCGTAGTATCTCCCATTTTTAGTCGAATATTCTGTGAATATCGAGAAGTAGGTTGGGAGTGTTTACTACTCAGAATTATGGCTACTGCTTTGGATGGATTAAGTAGGATTTTCCATCGACTGTACTACTGATACAGTTCGTCTAATTGACGGTTGAGTCGATTTGTTGCGAGGTTAGGGCCTTTGGTTGACGTGTACACCAGGACGTCATCCGCATAGCATATTTGGTTTACTCTCCCGTCCACAGGGCGGGGAATATCGGAGGTGTAAATATTGAATAAGATGGGGCCTAGAATGGAGCCCTGTGGTACGCCTGCGGCGGCGTGAAAAGTTCGGGAAAGCTTTCCATTCATTCTAACTTGGAAGGTTCTGTTGCGAACGAACTGGTAGATGAGGCTACATAGCGTTCTACTGAGGCCAGTATTCAGTAGTTTAAAAGCGAGACCTTCGATCCAAGTCGTATCAAAAGCTTTTTCAATGTCTAGGCTTACCGCAACGGTGGGTTCCTTATTAAAGAGCCGCACGCAGACGTAGTTTTGAAATAAATTGAGAGCCATAGTGGTGCTGTGCGCTCTTCGAAATCCGAATTGGAAATCAGGTACTAGGTGCCTGGCACTGACAAAGTTATTTAGCTTCTCGTAAATGAATTTTTCATATATTTTGCTGATGCAAGTGAGAAGCGAGATAGGGCGAAAGCTTGAGGGGTGATACGTTGGTTTCCCAACTTTTGCTATTGGACAAATAATAGCGTGCCTCCAAGATTGGGGAAAGTACCCCATGTTGTAAGCATGGTTGAACAGAATGGAGAGCTTTATAAAGAATAAGGCAGAAAGCCTTCGCAACGAGTGGTATGACATGTTGTCGATACCAGGTGACTTCTTAGGGTGTCGAGATTTAACCAGACTCTGTAGGGTATTTGGTGTGATGAAACCGTGACCATTATCACGTGTGTCATCGAAGTATGCACTGTTAGTTGGGTTAAAGACAACAATTGGCTCGTTGAAGTGGTCCAACTTACTGTGGACCTCTGAACTAACGATTGCATTAGTTTCCGGGTCGCCATCTTGGAGAGTGAGTTTGTGATTGTTTTCGAAGGTCTCTCCGATGATATTTGCTATATTGGTGTCGTTATTGACAACAACAACAATGTGCATAATTGGCCCAGTGATGCGGGAAGTGCCACATATCTTTTTAACATTTTTATAAACGTTCTGGTCCATCTGAATACCCTTCAGTTTGTCTTCCAATTGTCGGGTACGATTGTTTTGGATTCTCTGTTTTATCAGTGTACCAATATTGTGAATAATGGATCGCAATAATGGCTCCCTTTGCGTAAAGCGGTGACGATATCTCATTCTGCAGAGCTTTTTACGCTCTCGGATGAGACGAAGAGTGAGGTCGTCATGGGGAATCTGATAGGTCTTTTCAAGTTTATACTTCGGGACATTAGTCTCCGAAGTTTCAACTAGAATCTCGTGAAGTCGTTTTGCAACGTTCTTTACCTCAACCGTCGTTAGGTTCCTGTCAGTGGGAAGAGAGAAATGGTGGAGTTTATCGTTCAATGTAATATTGAAGTTGTCCCAATTTGTCCGCCCATAATCGGGTATGTATCTGATATGAGCCCGGGATGCTCGATAGCCGCGAATGAATGTGGTCACAGCATTGTGGTCACTGCCCCGAAACCAAGATGGGCCGCCCTTTATATATGATCTCAGATCGAAGTTTGCACACAAGTATGTATTTTAGTGTAGGAGTACAAACCCGATCTCCGTGCTTATAAAAGGTTAGTTGTCAGGTCTAGATGCGACAGACTAAGTTTAGACTTAGTCTGTTGCACATGCGATCCTTTCGGAGGGGAATGTATGTAGAATGGAAAAGGGTAAGTATGGGTAAAGGTAGGTATGGCGTGGGATAGGTTAGGGGGTTTTAGGTAAGTAGTTATTCGAGATATGAATCACAACAGGACTAAGAGAAAGTTTACTACATCCGAAGTATTCTCCCCGGTCGAGAAAGAAGTTCTCAATACTCCTTTCTGGAACTTATTGTGTTGTGTAACGCAGACGAACAGGAATTTTTTTTTTGTTAGACTTCTCTCGGGAGAGGCGAACCTATAGCGCCGAGTTGCCATCAAATAACTGTTGCCGTTCTTTTTGGACACTTGCAGGTTGTAACGCTTCGGGAACACTCGCGTGGGAAGGAAGTTCCACATTGCTGTGTAAAAGAAAAATTCAGAGATTTGGATGCTCGCGTTTTTGTCTGTATGTATGTTTTTACTGTCACAGCTCGAGTTAAGCAATCATTACCGGTGTATAGTTCAATTATCCTGTTGGTGGAAATTTATCATCCTTAGAAGTACTAGGTTCCCAATCCCGAGTTCGTGCGGCTGAATTTTAGTCTATTTGGGACGGTGCTGGAGTCGTGTAAGTTACTCGCTTCTCCATCCTTTTGGATTGAACAACAGCTTGGAAGCATCTTTTTTCATTTCCCAAAGTGGGTTACGTTTCTTGTACTATATTCTGGGTATGAAGGTAAAATGAGAGGCTCACCAATGAGAAAATGCTCTGGTGTAAGCGTCCGAAAGTCATCGACGTCCTCTTAGGTCGGACAGAGTGGCATTCTGGCAAGATTCGATCTGCACCAAAAGCGTATTGAGCTCTTCATAATTAAACAACTGGCTGCCTGTTATTCCCTTCAGGTGGTACTTATTCGACATAACTCTGTCCTCCAAAATGGAAAGCCGCGGAGGGATTAAAGTTCTATTTGGTTCCTCCAATCGCATTGAGCGACCGTCAGCAGCCTCTACATAACCCCTCGCACAGACATATTCTCGTCGAGAACCTTCTGAAGGCAACCAGGAACGCCTGGGTGGTCAAGTCAGTGACCAGCTCGATATGAATTGTCTCCGTCACTATACCCATACATTCGTAAGGTAACTCTTTCAGGTTTTCGTGTGCTTTGTGTCATCGGTTTCGAACGGCAATTCATTCATGTACGCATCTTTCGATTGCGTTCTTAACGCTGAAGATCCAATATCGTTGACGGAGGTACGAGATCATTTTCTGCACTCCACCACGCAATGTTCTTTCGTGTGCGTCCGGTTGACTAATTTTGTGAAGTGATTCTGTAGCGTTTGCGAGGATAGTGAAGAACGTATGATTCGAACCGACGCTATGACGGTTAGAATCACTAAAATATTCAACCATTGCTCAACACATTCGGCCACGTGTACGAATTCGATCGTTATTCTCAAGTACACTCGACTGATGTGGAATTGCTATGTTAATTGCAATTGTATATGGCTCAGATGCTTTGCTTATTCGATGTTCTTTTGGTGTTGTTCTTCACTATTTGCTCGTATATTGTGTGTGTATCGACTAAAAACGCCACAATGCGTTGGGGTTCTGCTGCTCAAAGGCCAGCGTTGAATTTTGAATCTAACTCGGATGATGAAATTTGATCTACAAAGGAATGGAGAGTCTTACCTTTGCATCATCTGGAAGTATGTCTGGTTGCACTATTCGTACGACGGTTAACGTAGCGGGGTAGATTTCCATTGGAGAAATGGGTCTTTGATGTTTTTCGTGCAAACTTCGCGTGTTGTAGTCAAATCTTCTGCAAAAGGGGTCAAGGCGTGTGAGCTTGAGTAAACTTAAATGGTGTAGGATTAGTGTCTTTATCGGATTCCCTTCACTTAATACGCAATACACTTTCAGTGTACACTACTCTTTTTCGGTGTTAAGGTGTTACGGTTGATTCCAAACGTCAATCTCCCATGTGTTGCGGGGGTAGGGGGGGGTCATTCGTCATAATAATTACCACCATGCAGAGGAAAAATATATTGTCTGCACACGCAGCTTGTCGATACTCTACTCTGCCTTCACTTGAAACTTATAAGAGGAGATTTATTTGGAAGCTTAGATATTTATAAAATTCTTGGAAATCCTAACCCAGATAATATTGAAAACATAAATAAATTTGGTAAATACAGTCAAAATGGAACTATAAGATAAAAGGAGAAATATAATAGTCTCTGCTACTAGGCTTATTGTGTGTTATCTTTATGGATATGTGTTGGGTTTTTGGTAGTTCGGGTGGTTTGGGGTTGTTGATATTCCACAAACAAAAGTCCACAGTTGGCAGTGATTGAATTTATTGACTTACTATCAAAAGTACAAATTCTTTTGTACATTCGAATAACGCTTGTTCTGATAAACAAATTTGTCGCTAAACTATTTACGGATTGATGCGCGATACTTTATAAAAATTGAGATTTCAGTTCATCTGCATGTCCAAAAATTCAATTATTCAATAACAATACACTAGGCAAATTCCCGACGAGACTAACTTACTTCCTATTAAGAAAACACATCTATACATCAAAATTAGGCACCAACGCTACTAATACTACTTGCAACTAATAAACTACTGTACGTTGAGTTTCAAAATTGAATCGCATACGCGTATCAGAGATTTCTTTATTGAAATTTTTCTTGATTTTCTCATAAATTTTATTTCGATCTATTAATCAAGACGAATTTTCTTTTCGCCTGAAATCTTCTTTTTGTAGCAATTTTTTAAAAAGTAAGTGATTTTTTTGTTCATCGTTTTCTTATTTTAGACTGTGTGTTAATTCTAAAACTATCATTATGTACAATACCCTTAATAATAAATAGATACTGTTTAATTGTTGATAAATAATAATGTAACAGAGGATATATACATGTTAAGTTTAAAATTAGGATAAATCTTTGTCACGGACGACGAAATATAAATATCACGTCTATGTGTAAAGAATATCTGATACTCGCAAAAGGATAATAGAAAATGGTATATAAAAGGATTAAAATAAAATGAACGGTTGTATGTGTACAAGGAGCATGCAGGATTTAAAAAAACTCATATACGAATAAAACCGCATAAAATGCAGTTTATAATCTTTAAATAACTATTTCTAAGAAAATAGCACCAAAAGGGAATGCAAATAAATTAAGGGATTGTGTATGTGCAAGAAACATGCTGAATTATATAAAGAGGGATGCAAATATAAAAGTGCAGAAAATTTAGTTTATTATATCTAAATAACTTTTTTCTTAAGAAGGAACCCAGCCATGAACGCATTTATTTAAAATACTTGACTCTCGTCCGTTATCAGGATTAATCAGACTATTTACCCCATAAGCCAAAAACAGCGTCAAGCATTATCACTTTTTTAAACTACAATTCTACAAATATATTGTCCTTTTGATTGTTGCCTTCACCTAACAGAGACTCATTAACATTTTATTATTCTTTTACTTTGTAGAACTTTAAAGATGTGTCGCTGCCCTGGCTGCTTACCTTGTGGACCCTGTGGGCCTTGCTGCAGCCCATGTGGCCCATGTGGGCCCTGTGGCCCTT
Source organism: Microdon myrmicae (assembly GCA_963931805.1). Classification (NCBI taxonomy): domain Eukaryota; kingdom Metazoa; phylum Arthropoda; class Insecta; order Diptera; family Syrphidae; genus Microdon; species Microdon myrmicae. The sequence goes on from OZ007496.1 coordinate 99,584,636, forward strand.
GTGGGCCCTGTGGCCCTTGTGGACCTTGTTGCGGCCCCTGTGGGCCTTGTGCTCCTTGTGGACCGTGTGCCCCATGTGGACCTTGCTGCGCTCCCTGTGCCCCGTGTGGACCTTGTTGCGGGCCATGTGGGCCTTGTTGCGGGCCATGTGGACCTTGTTGCGGCCCATGCGGACCTTGCTGATGGTCACGCGAGCCGTGCGGACCTTGTTACTGTAATATATACCTTTTAAAAATCTTTTTACTTTGAGGTAATCGAAATACTTTTATTAGGATTGTAGGATTTTGCAAAAATTATCCAGCAAGCAAGTATTCTAATCTTGGTAAGCAGCATTCCTTCATGCAGCATCTGTGCAAGACTTGGCAAAAGTATGTCTTAGGCATCTATTGGCCTCTGGAAAGTCAACACTTGTTGCAGAAGAGTCTTGTTAAATAAAAAATCACATCTTTTACTTGATTGTTTCATTTATTCACTGTAAAGTCGCACTTGTAAAATATTGATCTTAATCTGTGACGAATGGTAATCTCAGTTTTACTAATCGCGGATCATGACATACATTTTAATTTGGTTTGACCATTCTATGTCTTGTTTCATGTGTTTATTGATTCTTATATAAAAACATATTGGAAGAATAAATATTGAAGTATTTTCGTTTTACAACATCGCGCCATGTAATAATAATTCAATTATTTATGTTAATTTTAGTTTTAGTTGATCAAAATATCTTATTCTCTTATAAAGATTTCTTATAAACCTGGCTCGGATAAAAGCCATTTACATTCTTCTTGTTTATCGGCACTTCCAACAAGCAATACAATCCTGCCACCAATATCGTATCTAGATTTACGACTTTTCTCCCTATGTGATGGAATAAACAGAATGGAATACATATGTGATATAATGAAGTGGCTGATGTTCAGTATCACGAACTTCTCAAATAACACGCACATGTTAAAAAATTGTCTTGTCTGGTTAGCAATTGTGTCGCAGTACCTAAACAACAGTTTGTTGTGTGGGAACATTTGTGTCACTCATTCGCTTTTTCTGACTGCGAAAACTTACCTGAAACTGCTGTTCGTAGATTATACTCGAAACCTAAAACCTGTATTTTTGCATAAATGACAACGCATAGGAGCAATCACTTGTTAGTGGAATTTGGGAGAGTTACTTTTAGTGTGGATGAATGAATGAATGAAGTGAGGGCAGAACCCTCAATTTATTTCGCTTAGTACAAGTGATATAATCATATAAACTTATAAATAGACTTACGAACTAACTTAAAAATTACGGATTGATGGTTGAGGGGATTAATTTTAAAGTAACTGAGAAACTGAGGAATGGGGAACTAAACAAAGATGGATAGAATAATAGTATAAGTGGAAGGACAGGGAAGGCCGAGGTTAAACCGAATGCTAGGGTGAGAGTAGTGCTGTAGATGGAAGGGGATTGAGCGGGGTGGGGTTGGGGGGGGTAAGAGAGGAGGCGACGTTTCAGAGCGGGAGAGGTGAGATTGAAGTCAAAGAAGGTGGGCCAAGAGTTTGCCCCCCCCCCCCCCCATTTGCGAAATGGGTTCATTAGAGCCGCCAGAGGTGTGATGGGCGGGCAAATAGAAGAGAAGAGGGTTTCGCGGGTTTCAGGGATTAGTGGAAAATGTGATGGAAGAGAACAGGCTTGAGCTGTTGATTGAGCCTGAGAGTAGACGGTGGATGAAGAGGACGTCGGCATGAAATTTGCGCCCTTCCAGTGGGTTAAGGTTAATTAGGTGAAGACGTCTCGTGTATGGGGGTAGAATCCGAGGATTTTCCCAATTCAATCCTCGGAGGGCTAAACGCAAGAAACGACGTTGCACGGTTTCGACCCTGCGAACATGGGAAGAGTAGTGAGGAGACCAAACATGACTAACATATTCAAGAAGGGGACAGACAAAGGCTATATAGAGCGATCTAGAAACGTAGGGATTCAAGAATTCTTTCGACCAGCGTTTTACAAAACTAAGTACAGAGTTGGCCTTGAGAATAACCTCATCAATATGTGGGGTGAAGTTAAGCGCCCCATCACATAAGATGCCAAGGTCATGAATCGTTTGTACAGGTGTTATATGTTGGTTGAGTAAGACATAGGAACATAGCGGGGACGGGGATCGTTTACCGGAGAACCTGATTCAGTGACATTTGGCAATATTTAGTTCGAGGCAGTTCTTTTGACTGTCGCGATCCATTTGGAGAAGTGAGGAGCCGAGAGAAGAGCGGATCGCCTTGAAGAGTTTAGTGTCGTCCGTATATAGAGAGATGGAAGAGTGCTTGATACCGGAGTCTATATCATTAAAAGTAAGAATGAATAGGAGGGATCCAAGATGACTGCCCTGGGGAACCACTGGCGTGGGAAGAAAAGGATTAGATAGGGTGGATCTAAATCTGACATGGTAGGTTCGATCGTTATGATAGGAAGAAATCCACTTAATCAGTAGGGGTTCGAAGCCAAGGTAGGATAGGTTAAAGAGGTTGAGATAGTGGGAGATTTTGTCGAACGCCTTGCTGGAATCGATTGTGAATACATCGACTTCGTTGCCGTTCTTTAAGGCACGGAGAGCGTGGGATGAGAACTCAACTAAATTGGCGGTGGTCGACCTACCCGCGAGGAAACCATGATGTTTGGGTGAGATGATGGATTTGGCCTAAAACGGATATTAGTAACTACCGTCCCAAATCTGAACCCTCACATATTCCAAAACTGTTCGAAAACATCCTTTACAACGCGTTATGTTTCCACTGCAAATCCATCATCTCACCCAAACATCATGGTTTCCTCGCGGGTAGGTCGACCACCGCCAATTTAGTTGAGTTCTCATCCCACGCTCTCCGTGCCTTAAAGAACGGCAACGAAGTCGATGTATTCACAATCGATTCCAGCAAGGCGTTCGACAAAATCTCCCACTATCTCAACCTCTTTAACCTATCCTACCTTGGCTTCGAACCCCTACTGATTAAGTGGATTTCTTCCTATCATAACGATCGAACCTACCATGTCAGATTTAGATCCACCCTATCTAATCCTTTTCTTCCCACGCCAGTGGTTCCCCAGGGCAGTCATCTTGGATCCCTCCTATTCATTCTTACTTTTAATGATATAGACTCCGGTATCAAGCACTCTTCCATCTCTCTATATACGGACGACACTAAACTCTTCAAGGCGATCCGCTCTTCTCTCGGCTCCTCACTTCTCCAAATGGATCGCGACAGTCAAAAGAACTGCCTCGAACTAAATATTGCCAAATGTCACTGAATCAGGTTCTCCGGTAAACGATCCCCGTCCCCGCTATGTTCCTATGTCTTACTCAACCAACATATAACACCTGTACAAACGATTCATGACCTTGGCATCTTATGTGATGGGGCGCTTAACTTCACCCCACATATTGATGAGGTTATTCTCAAGGCCAACTCTGTACTTAGTTTTGTAAAACGCTGGTCGAAAGAATTCTTGAATCCCTACGTTTCTAGATCGCTCTATATAGCCTTTGTCTGTCCCCTTCTTGAATATGTTAGTCATGTTTGGTCTCCTCACTACTCTTCCCATGTTCGCAGGGTCGAAACCGTGCAACGTCGTTTCTTGCGTTTAGCCCTCCGAGGATTGAATTGGGAAAATCCTCGGATTCTACCCCCATACACGAGACGTCTTCACCTAATTAACCTTAACCCACTGGAAGGGCGCAAATTTCATGCCGACGTCCTCTTCATCCACCGTCTACTCTCAGGCTCAATCAACAGCTCAAGCCTGTTCTCTTCCATCACATTTTCCACTAATCCCTGAAACCCGCGAAACCCTCTTCTCTTCTATTTGCCCGCCCATCACACCTCTGGCGGCTCTAATGAACCCATTTCGCAAATGGGGGGGGGGGGGGGCAAACTCTTGGCCCACCTTCTTTGACTTCAATCTCACCTCTCCCGCTCTGAAACGTCGCCTCCTCTCTTACCCCCCCCAACCCCACCCCGCTCAATCCCCTTCCATCTACAGCACTACTCTCACCCTAGCATTCGGTTTAACCTCGGCCTTCCCTGTCCTTCCACTTATACTATTATTCTATCCATCTTTGTTTAGTTCCCCATTCCTCAGTTTCTCAGTTACTTTAAAATTAATCCCCTCAACCATCAATCCGTAATTTTTAAGTTAGTTCGTAAGTCTATTTATAAGTTTATATGATTATATCACTTGTACTAAGCGAAATAAATTGAGGGTTCTGCCCTCACTTCATTCATTCATTCATCCACACTAAAAGTAACTCTCCCAAATTCCACTAACAAGTGATTGCTCCTATGCGTTGTCATTTATGCAAAAATACAGGTTTTAGGTTTCGAGTATAATCTACGAACAGCAGTTTCAGGTAAGTTTTCGCAGTCAGAAAAAGCGAATGAGTGACACAAATGTTCCCACACAACAAACTGTTGTTTAGGTACTGCGACACAATTGCTAACCAGACAAGACAATTTTTTAACATGTGCGTGTTATTTGAGAAGTTCGTGATACTGAACATCAGCCACTTCATTATATCACATATGTATTCCATTCTGTTTATTCCATCACATAGGGAGAAAAGTCGTAAATCTAGATACGATATTGGTGGCAGGATTGTATTGCTTGTTGGAAGTGCCGATAAACAAGAAGAATGTAAATGGCTTTTATCCGAGCCAGGTTTATAAGAAATCTTTATAAGAGAATAAGATATTTTGATCAACTAAAACTAAAATTAACATAAATAATTGAATTATTATTACATGGCGCGATGTTGTAAAACGAAAATACTTCAATATTTATTCTTCCAATATGTTTTTATATAAGAATCAATAAACACATGAAACAAGACATAGAATGGTCAAACCAAATTAAAATGTATGTCATGATCCGCGATTAGTAAAACTGAGATTACCATTCGTCACAGATTAAGATCAATATTTTACAAGTGCGACTTTACAGTGAATAAATGAAACAATCAAGTAAAAGATGTGATTTTTTATTTAACAAGACTCTTCTGCAACAAGTGTTGACTTTCCAGAGGCCAATAGATGCCTAAGACATACTTTTGCCAAGTCTTGCACAGATGCTGCATGAAGGAATGCTGCTTACCAAGATTAGAATACTTGCTTGCTGGATAATTTTTGCAAAATCCTACAATCCTAATAAAAGTATTTCGATTACCTCAAAGTAAAAAGATTTTTAAAAGGTATATATTACAGTAACAAGGTCCGCACGGCTCGCGTGACCATCAGCAAGGTCCGCATGGGCCGCAACAAGGTCCACATGGCCCGCAACAAGGCCCACATGGCCCGCAACAAGGTCCACACGGGGCACAGGGAGCGCAGCAAGGTCCACATGGGGCACACGGTCCACAAGGAGCACAAGGCCCACAGGGGCCGCAACAAGGTCCACAAGGGCCACAGGGCCCACAAGGGCCACAGGGCCCACATGGGCCACATGGGCTGCAGCAAGGCCCACAGGGTCCACAAGGTAAGCAGCCAGGGCAGCGACACATCTTTAAAGTTCTACAAAGTAAAAGAATAATAAAATGTTAATGAGTCTCTGTTAGGTGAAGGCAACAATCAAAAGGACAATATATTTGTAGAATTGTAGTTTAAAAAAGTGATAATGCTTGACGCTGTTTTTGGCTTATGGGGTAAATAGTCTGATTAATCCTGATAACGGACGAGAGTCAAGTATTTTAAATAAATGCGTTCATGGCTGGGTTCCTTCTTAAGAAAAAAGTTATTTAGATATAATAAACTAAATTTTCTGCACTTTTATATTTGCATCCCTCTTTATATAATTCAGCATGTTTCTTGCACATACACAATCCCTTAATTTATTTGCATTCCCTTTTGGTGCTATTTTCTTAGAAATAGTTATTTAAAGATTATAAACTGCATTTTATGCGGTTTTATTCGTATATGAGTTTTTTTAAATCCTACATGCTCCTTGTACACATACAACCGTTCATTTTATTTTAATCCTTTTATATACCATTTTCTATTATCCTTTTGCGAGTATCAGATATTCTTTACACATAGACGTGATATTTATATTTCGTCGTCCGTGACAAAGATTTATCCTAATTTTAAACTTAACATGTATATATCCTCTGTTACATTATTATTTATCAACAATTAAACAGTATCTATTTATTATTAAGGGTATTGTACATAATGATAGTTTTAGAATTAACACACAGTCTAAAATAAGAAAACGATGAACAAAAAAATCACTTACTTTTTAAAAAATTGCTACAAAAAGAAGATTTCAGGCGAAAAGAAAATTCGTCTTGATTAATAGATCGAAATAAAATTTATGAGAAAATCAAGAAAAATTTCAATAAAGAAATCTCTGATACGCGTATGCGATTCAATTTTGAAACTCAACGTACAGTAGTTTATTAGTTGCAAGTAGTATTAGTAGCGTGGGTGCCTAATTTTGATGTATAGATGTGTTTTCTTAATAGGAAGTAAGTTAGTCTCGTCGGGAATTTGCCTAGTGTATTGTTATTGAATAATTGAATTTTTGGACATGCAGATGATTTGGCGATGCGACCGTAGATAAATACCTAGATGACGTAGAGAATACTTTTGCCCTTATAAGTAATCTGGTGTATTAAATGCGGGCAAGAGTTTAGGAGGTAGTTTGGCGGTTAAGGTCCATACTTTGGCGTATGTTGCGTCTTTCGCTATACGTGGATACAATGTACCGCCGAACACTGTTCTCACCGGAGAAAATAATACAACCTGAACACGGAGCGAATCGGCCACAAAAGAAACACTGTGAGAATTATTTTTATTTTGATATTGTATGTTTTTATTCGACACGACCTAGTCGTTGGTAAATATGGTTCGTTGATTCTTAAACAGAGCCACTTATTGGCATGACCATTTTAAACAGCACTGACCGCAATTTCAAATATCAAACGCCGAATTCTTTAAATTGAGTAACACTGTATCTCGTCTCGCGTATCACCTCCTCGTCGGGGTTCCCTGATTGCCTTCCTCAGACGGATGTTCGATATATACTACCTCTATACTACCCACAGGTATCTGGATACCGGTCGTATCTGTCTCTTCCCCAAAGACAATTTCCCATTCTGCCCACTAACAGAATCGTCAATACCTCTGTGAGCGGCATGCTAATTCATCCCAGGGGAAATTTCTTTTATACCTGAAGGGAGAAGTCATTCATTGCATACATCCTTAAACATAATTATCACCATCCGTGGTGGTGATCGAAATTAGGATCGACGGTTGTCGATTGTGTGCCACCTCTATTTGCATAGCACATCTGGCGCGAGTTAACACCCAAAACCCTAATTATCTATAATGAGTCAATCCACAATATACATTACAATCTACATTACGGATGACTCAAATCTACGTTACGGATGACTCAACATACAATCTACATTACGGATAAATTTATTATCTATAGAATACTCATTAGCATTTCTTTACCTTCACTAGCATCCTTATCAACTGAAAATGTATAAAAACGAAACATTCACAACTAGAATGCCAGAGGCATTATCGTGACATATCTTGTGCAGTGCGGACGTGTAAGGAAACGTGTTTACACGTGTGTGCAGTGCACTATTAAATTGTCTAGTGCAATATAAAACAAAAAATAAATAATAATAATTAAAAAAAAAAAACAAAAAAAAAATTTTTTTTAACAACAGGATCATTTACTATACAACTCCGATGATAGGCGATGACCCAGGCAATGCACTGGAGTACATAACCGAAAGAAAAAGGAAGGTTCTGGACATCTTGCGAAACGCACCAGTAAAAAAATCCACAAACATGGACAGAACAAGCAGCCCCGCAAATTACAAACAAAAGTTCGAAGAAGCGTTGGAAACCATTAACCAATTAACGGTTAAAGTTAAACAACTCCAGGAACAAATTTATAAACAAGGTTCCATCAATAACACTGATGACGTCCATATGGAAGAAACGTCCCGTCAACGCTCTAATTCGAGTCAAAGCCAAGGCGAACCACCCACCAAAGTTTACAAACAAATGAAGGCCTCATCAAATCAAATACCCACCCAAGCCAGAGCAGAAACAACAACGAAATCAACCGCGAGAAATGAAAGACCCCCGCCAATCTACGTCAAAAACCTGACCAGCACCAAAGCTATAATTCAAACCCTGCAAAATGCTCTGGGTCACCGGAATTTCAGCACAAATATAAAAGGATCTAGGACTTCAATAACAGTCAGATCATTTGACGATCATGAAAGGGCAGTTAAAAAACTGTTAGAGGAACACTGATATTGTTCACCTTCCAACATCCAAATAGCAAACCAACTACCTTTATTATAAGGCACAACGATCCAGAATGGACCAATGAAGAATTAGGACTGGAAATTGCTAGGATATGTCCACAAATAAAAATTAATAAGCTGGACTACTTCCAAACACCATACATGAGGACAAACAACATAAAAAGCCTCCGGATCATACAAATCCCACCAAATCAGGATATCAACCAACTTAAACAAATTAAATATTTGTTTACCCAAAAAATCGCAATCGAGGAGCCACACAAACAAAAAATTCTACATTGCAAGCGATGCCAAGACTCAGGACACTTGGCGGTCTCATGCCACCAGCAAAGACGTTGCGGCAGATACGCAGAGGAACACGAGCTAGATGAATGCAAGGTAAATCCACAAGGCCTGGAACCAGAGACAGTCCAAACCGCCAACGCCGATGGATCCATTACCACAAAGAAGATTACAGTAAAATGTTGTAACTGTGGAGGGCCACATCCAGCAAATTTCTCTCAATGTCCTCAGAAGCTAAAAGTTCTGCAAAGACGGAAATTAGCAATGTTAAACAGTTAAACCAACTACAACGAAACCAACAGTATTACAGGAAGTAAAGTTAACCCGACCCGGAATATCTTACGCGGATGCAGCAAAAGGAAGCCTCAACACTACCACTCCCTCTAACGATAATATTAAAAATTTCAATCTGGACATCATGGGTTACATCCAAAGCCTACAGGCCATGCTTCCTTCGCTGAGGCATATGTCAGAAAGAGAAAAAAAGGTCAGATTCTTTCACTAATAACTTCCCATATTCTTTCCAGCTCTCTTTAAACTAACCATTATCTCCCTCAACACAGAATCCATTTACTCTAATATACGTAAGCAACACCTCCGGTTGTTTGTTGAAAAATTTTCCCCAGATATCCTCTTCCTTTCAGAGACCTGGCTCAAACCAAATTCCCGAGTTTCCATTCCCAATTATACTTTTGTTTCTAACCCCAGAACCAACGGATCCCACGGAGGTACCGGCATCTTAATACACAAAAAATTTCAATTCAGTGAAATTAGATTCACTAATATATTCAGCATTGAATACACGGCAGTTAAACTTTTTTGTGAGAACAATAAAGTGCTCGTCTTAGCATCCATTTATATTCACCCTTCACGACAACCAGATTTCCCAGATGCTGACATTTCTCAGATAATCCAACAGTCTGTTCCCGCTCCATTTATAATCGGGGGAGACTGGAATGCTCGTCATACAGCATTCAATGATAATAAATGCAACAAATATGGTCGTCAGTTGCTAGCCCTCCTCCCATCTTATCCATATACATACATTGACCCCCCATTACAGAAGCAACACAGCAGCAGCAAAGCAACAATAGCAGCGGAAAAATAAAGATGCCACCAATCAACACCATAGATGTTGACTGTAAGGAATTGGTAAGTCTTTGTAAGCTAGCCATAGGTAACAATTTTGCAGTTAAAAGACTGACGGGTAACAGGCACGCCATTCAAACATATACGGTGGCAGACCACGACAAAATTAAAGAGGTCTTAAAAAGAGCCACCGCGGAATTTTACTCGTTCACGCCGAAACAAACGAAGAGCGTAACGGTTCTATTAAAGGGTGTCGACCCTGAAATGGAACCGGAGGCTGTGCTCGAAATGCTTCAAAACCTGAAGCACGAAGATCTCGAGTTTACCGCGGTAAAACCATTCACCACACCCAAGGCAAGAAGGGAAAACCGCAAGCTACCCTTCTTTTTGGTGCAATTAACACCCAACAGTAGGATTGGTGGTCTAAGAAAAATTTCAGTCTTGGATCATCAAATGGTCACATGGGACAAATTAAAAAAAGGCAGAGACATCCTGCAATGTCTACGTTGCCAAAGGTTTGGTCACTCGGCGGCTAACTGTGAAATGCAGCGCCGTTGCGTAAAGTGCGGAAAGGACCATAAGGCAGAAGAATGCCCTCTGGGAAAAGAACGGGTAGAAGACAAAGCCCTTCTAAAGTGCGCAGTGTGTCGGAATGAGGGACACCCCGCTAACTATCGAGGATGTCCTAAATTCCGAGAAATAATGGCAAGAAGTGTGACCCGGCAAAAAAACACAGAGCCAGCTCGTACTTCAACAATGCCCGTAACATCGCAGCGGTCGTACGCACAAGTTGCTTCGGGTGGGAGAACACCAAATCAGGCTACATCACAGGTAGCCACAAATACTCCCACACAGACTGAAACAACACCGCAAGCGGACGTGTTCGCAATCCTGCTCAATCTGCAGAGACAGATGACACAGCTACAAAGCCAAATAAACGAGATCTACTCGCATTTGCCCAGTCTAAATAACAAGTCGATATAAACCCTCTAACCACAACATCAATAAAAGCTCTTGTCGTGAATGTAATTTCACTAATAAGAACTGAGAGAAGAGCCAATCTTTTTAACCTGTTGCAAGAGGAACAACCTGATGTACTTCTGGCGGGGGAAACAAAGTTAAACCAGAGACATAAGATAGGACATAAAAACTACGATATTATACGAAGAGATCGACCTAACTCCTCTCAAGGGGGGGGTGTCGCAATCTTTATTAGAAAAGGGATCAATCATAAAGTAATATATAGTGGAGAAGTGCGCAGGTTCCGGGTGCTGGAAGCCTGTATCGTCCGCATACCCCTTCAGCAAGGAAGGGGTTTGTATGCGATTGCGGTCTACGCACCTGAGGAGCACCAACAAAACCTATTTATAGCGGAGCTCGAGACACTCTTTCGATGCTTACAATTGCACCTGGACAAAAATTACTTTATCCTAGGGGGAGATATGAACGCCAAGCATAGAAATTGGGGAAATTATATATCTAATGCCAGAGGAAATCAGTTGGCTGGTTGGTTAGATCAGTATCATATTGAATATAGAACTGACCTGCTAGCTACGAAATATCCATCGTTCCCCAGAGGTAGATCGTTCTTAGATATCTTGCTAATCGACTCACGACTGAGATTACTTAACACCAACAGACGAAACACAAACTGTTTACGGACAATTGAATACGACAGTGACCACTGTGCATTCACGGCAGTAATAGAGCTTCCGAACGAGCTCGCAGATCTGGAGGAATTCGTGACCCCGCAACCCTATAACTACGGGGCAATGCGATGGCCGCGGTTCACCAGATCATTAACAAGAGAACTTCGTTCGAATGACTTTAATCTGCCAGTAAACAGAAACCTGACTAATGACGAAATCGACAAATACATTCAACAAATGGACGAAGCCGTAAAACAAACAATGGACAAAACAATTCCCAAAACAACAGTTACAGATCACATTAACATGTACAGAAACGCAACAATAAACGCACTCCACAAGAAAAAGAGCAGACTGCTATCGAAATTAAAACAATTACACAGACAGTTTACAGACAGACAAGACCAGGAGATAATATCACTGAAATCTCAATTAAAAAACCTCCAACAATTACTTAAAGCTAATTATAGATTAGCAACAAATTTGTATTGGAACAACAGAATTCGAGCTATAAAAACTAATAACCCGAACATGTTCCCACAAATAAATAAAATATTCAGGAGAAATAATCAAAACGAGATTCAGTGTCTCCAAATTCCACGTACCGAGGTAAACAAGCAGCTGCTAACCAACATTGGCATAGATACAGAGAACGCTATCCTCAATAGTGAGCTCTTCGTGATCGAAGATCCTTTGGAGAGGGCGAACGCTGTGGGAGCTGTCTTTCAGGAAATGTACAAGGTGAATGAAAGCATTCGCCGAAACAATGACCTGGAGGACAGAATTCGACTGAATCACCTGCACCTCCGGAATGAAATTTCACATTGGCAATCGGAGAATCCTGGTTTTACGGAATTCAGTGACGATAATCTGTCAATCGACATTAATGCCAATGGTGGGGCTAATAGCCTTTTAATCACAAGGGAAGGAATCCAGAGTATCTTCGACTCATTAAGAAGCAAAAAGTCAGTGGGAATAGATGGAGTACCTAACATCGTACTCAAGAACCTGCCCCCAAAGGCAATAGATATATACACGGTCCTGTTTAACAACGCGTTGAATAATGCATATTATCCCGCGCGTTGGAAAACGGCTATCATTCAGCCCATCCCAAAAAAGGGCAAAGACGGTACAAACCCAATGAACATGCGTTCGATAAGTTTACTCCCAAGCATCAGTAAAGTATTTGAAAAAATCATTAACAAAGCTCTGCTAAAATGGGTAGACGACAATAGCATTATTCCAAACAACCAGTTTGGCTTTAGGGCGGGTCATGAAACCACACATGCCGCAGCTAAACTGGTCTCCGATATACAATGGAATAAATGTAAGAACCAATGCACAGGTGCCTGTCTGATCGACCTGGAAAAAGCCTTTGATACCGTCTGGATCGAAGGGTTGTATTACAAACTGGTCAGATATGGCATACATAAGCCTTTACTATATGTACTTTACGATATGTCAAAGGACAGGAGGTTCGTGGTCAAAAGTGGTAATGTGACCTCTAATAAAACGTATAATATCAAGAATGGCTTGCAACAGGGCGCGGTACTCTCCCCGATTCTTTTTAACATTTACATTAGCGACTTATTAGATGCACTTCCGCAGGCTATTGCGTACGCAGACGATCTCATAATTTACAGAACAGCTCCGAAAGTTGCGATCATAAATAGGTTAATACAGCGAGACTTCAACAAAGTGCAGCGCTATTGCGATGACTGGAAACTTAAGATCAACTTCCAGAAATGTGAAGCCATCCTATTTAGAACTCCATTATATAAAGCCACGTACGACACAAGGAAAAACTGGCGAAAGCTAGTCATCGTGGGACCGCATGGAGATAAACTGGAAACCAAGAGTTTAGTTAAATACCTGGGCATCTGGCTAGACCAATATCTATATTTCAACAGACATGTAGAGGCTGCTTTGCTCAAAGCGAGGAAAACTTTTGCTATGACAAGGAGGCTATTTCATAGTAGCCAACTTGACAGCAGGGTAAAAGTCATATGCTACATGACGCTAATCAGGCCAATGCTCATATATGGTTGCCCAGTATGGTTCAACATAGGTCCAAATTTGATAGAAAAGATTCGGGTGTTCGAAAGAAAGTGTCTCAGAAGTTGTCTCAGATTATATCGGACACCGGAATCGGACTATAAAAAGTATTACTCAAATGAGACTTTATATAATGAAGCGTACATAAATAGGGTGGATAATTTTATGATTAAATTAATCAGAGGACATATTGCGAGAGCAATAAGCTCGTCCAATGACCTAATTTTCGGGGCTTATTATCCAAACACCTTATACTATGAGAGCGTGCGTCGCAACGGCTTTGTTCCACCAGAGGCGTTCCTTGACTTGGATATGAAAGGGCTTATACAGGATAGATCCGGAATTCCGCTGATCTATCATGTAAGTAGATCATCTGTAGACGGGCGATTGTGCTATGACCGGGAAGTAGCGCGCACCGAAGAAGAGCTCCTGCGCTTCAGTAGGGCTATCTCCCGCAGAGACCGGGACGATAGTATTAGACAGCGTCAACAGTTCTGGTGGTTGAATGGCATATAAAGACCTGGATACCAAAGTCGGTATAGAATCACACTATCATCAGCTAGCTTACATAGACTTAGCTTTTCTAGAATTAGGGTAGTATAAGATTTAAGTTAAGTTAGGCTAAATGATTTTACATAAAAAAAAAAAAAAAAAAAAAAAAAAAAAAAAAAAAGTAGATAAGTTTAGGTAAGTTAAGTAAGTTAAATTTTAAGAAAAAAAAAAAAAAAAAAAAAAAATTTACAAAGTTTTTCAAATTTTTCTTTGTCTTTCAAATAATTATAAGTTATGCCACAAAGTTCTGTCGCCGAAAGGCAAATTATACAAATATTAAGTAATGTTTAGCTTAGAGCGTCTGCGAAGGACCAGTAAGTTATTATATAAGATATTTAAGCTAGAATTTAAGCATTTTTTGTCTAGCCTTTAATTTAGAAAATAAGAATATAAAAAGAAAATAAAAAAATGTTTAAAAAAATGAAAAAATGACCCCCCATTACAGCCAACTCGTGTCACTAGCACAGCCAAGTCAACAATCGACTTCTTCCTCAAGTCCGACGATGTTTATTCAGCGGGTCCACCTACAGTCTCCTTTATATTTCCTTCTGATCATGGTTCCGTTCATACCACGATCCAAATCCCCTCTTTCGACCCACTCTACTCATCAAACCCTGTCCCAAACTTCACCAAAACAAATTGGAGAAAAGTCAATAGGGACATAGCGATAAGTTTCTCTGACTTGTATATCCCTGAAGCATCTAACTTACTCCCTACTGAAATCGATCAAGCATCTTTAAGAATAGAGCAAATTCTTAAGGAGGCTCTCAGCAACAACACCCCGACAACCATTCCTCATAACTATTTAGGAAAGCCTTTGCCCAGCATCCTAACCAAATTATTGCGCCTTAAAAACCAGCTCCGCCGTAAACTCCATACAAGATACTGCCCCTTTATTAAAAGCCAAATCCAACTCCTATCCACTCTGATAAATGAGCAGTTGAAAATATTCGCAGATGAAAACTACAACTCCACGCTTAAAAATATCAAACCAAATCGGGATCTTTTCAAAAACATCAACCAATTAACTGGTCGTAAATATAAACCCCGAATTGATCATCTCATCAACCCAATCAGCAATAATATTGCCCAGTCCGATACGGACATAGCAAATTGCCTCGCAGAACACTTTGCAAAGATTCCTGAGCAAAATAATTCTCTATCAACTCCCGGCTTCGAGAACACAGTAAACGAATACATCTCAAACAGATTATTCCCATCTTTTACTCCTTTCATCGGTGAATTTAACAACACGAACATAGCTTCACACCCCTTAGACACTACAAATTTTCTAATTGCAGACGAATTATCCGAGATCGTAAGATCAGGAAATAACAAAAAGTCAACTGGATTAGATGGAATCCCACGCCTTCTATTTAAAAGGCTACGCCCACCGAATCTACTTCCCATCCTCATTTTTCTTAATCATATAATTAATGCATCGCACTTCCCAGAGAACTGGAAAACTGCGGTAGTAATTCCTATTAAGAAGCCCGGTAGTAGTAATAGCCCTTGCAATTATCGTCCAATATCCCTATTAAGTACACTAAGTAAGATACTGGAACGCAAGATCTACCAAAATCTTCTCTCATTTGCCAATGAGAATGCCCTCATCTCTAACTGTCAGTTCGGATTTCGTAAGCGACAATCCACATGTCATGCTCTACTAAAACTTACACACGATGTTACAACTGGTCTCCAAAACCAAAGCCCTACTGTGTGTATATCTCTCGATATTTCTAAGGCGTTTGATTGCGTCTGGATCTCAGGGCTTCTGTACAAACTGCACTCCATATTTAATCTAAACTCTCACACAACAAAGCTCTTAGCCTCTTATCTTCTGACAGAAAATTCGTTGTGAGAATAAATTCTTCTGTCTCAGAAACTCACAACATAACCGCGGGTGTTCCCCAAGGCTCTATTTTAGGGCCAATTTTATATCTGTTATATACCGCGGATATTCCTCAACCCGTATCTCCTAATGTTGTGATGCTGAATTATGCTGATGATACATTAATTTACTCTAGCAGCAAATTTGTTAAGGCTGCAAGAAATCGCATTAACAACTTTCTCCCTAACCTATCATCATACTTCAATAAGTGGAAAATTCACCTTAACCCAAATAAAACGCAGCTCATAGTGTTCAAGGGCAAAAACGAGCACTGTACAAACAACACTAGACGCTGCCACAACAAAATTAAGATTCAACTGAACAACACTCTGATAAAACCCTCCAAAACCCTAAAATATCTGGGAATCACTTTTTCTAATAACTGGTCTTTTTCCTCCCGCATTAAAAATTCCCTTCAAAAAGCCACAATTCAGCTTAATCTCTGTAGAAGAGTAATGTGGAAACCTAATAGTCTCTCTCACAAAGTCAAACTGCTCATTTACAAACAAATTATCAGGCCCACACTCACGTACGCGTGCCCATTGTGGTACCATATCACTCCCTCCCAAATGGAGAAATTACGAGTATTCGAAAGAAAATGCTTTAGGTATGTCTCTGGGTTACATCGTCGTCCTAACTCCTATAAGTACTATAGTAACGTCGAACTCTACAATACCGCTGGTATCGAGCGCCTCGATAGACGATTGCTCGAACTGTCTATCAAATTTATCGAAAACCTACAAAATAATCCCAATCCCATAATAACCTCGCTCTTAGAGAACCCTCTAGATATCAGAACTAACTATCCCAACTGTCTCCACACCAGAGCTATCTTCGCCTCAGGCAGACTGGTAAATGATTCAAACGCGATCATATACCACAACACCGAAGTTACCCCTAACCAGTTCAAATACTGTAACGTCCAACCATTTTCCAACATCCTACGCTTTTCCAACGAACAACCGGAGAGAAATACTCTACCTCTAACCCATAACTGACTTCATTCCACATCCTTTAATTCATAAATCCCATTAATTATAACACTTTGTTTTGTTTATAGCTCACTTTATTATAATCAGAATAAGTTAGGTTAAGTTATATTTATATTTATATTTAGGGTTAAGTTTAGATTAAGTAAAGTAAAAATAAGAAATTCCTGGTTTTCTGACCTTTTCCAGGAAGACGAAACCCTACTAAATGTATAAACACACATATAGCCTATAACTCTTAAAACATTGTTTGGAAAATGTATTATAATAATAATTACATGTAAGCAATTGTCACGAATTTAATTTTAAGTCACTGTATTACTTAAATGTACAAATTCTAATTATGGTTAATAAATACAGTTTAAAAAAAAAAAAAAAAAAAAAAAAAACTAGAATGGCAATTAGTCTAAGTCACGAACATAATTCGGACATTGTTTTTAAAGTCTTTTCTGTAAATAGTTACATAAGCAAAGGAGAAAATAAAATTACCTTCAAGGAAGAACTAAACCTCTTCCTGACAAAGAAAAAATATTTTTTTCCTTTGTGTAGCGACAGAGAGAATAACTCGCGCGGCCGACGGATATCGTGCAATTTGAATGGACGTACGGTCCATGGTTTTGTTTAACTTCTTTCGGTTAAAACTAACAATCCATTAGACCTTTCTAATGGGTGTGAAAATCGAAAGGGACCGTGGGATCAAAATAGATCCTTTGTAGGTTTTTAGCCTCAAACATTTTCCGAATTATCTCGTCGAGATAATTACGGTTGCCTGCAATTTGGTAGCGGTAGGCGATATGCTTTATTGAACTAGGTTGTCGCTGCCTTTGTTTGCTTGACGGATTTGGGTGGTCTTTGTGGCAGCTACCCGCACGTGCAGCCGCTGGTCGGCTAATTTACCGACGATAACGATTC
The DNA here is from genome assembly GCA_963931805.1 of Microdon myrmicae. Taxonomy (NCBI): domain Eukaryota; kingdom Metazoa; phylum Arthropoda; class Insecta; order Diptera; family Syrphidae; genus Microdon; species Microdon myrmicae. Next base: position 99,602,374 of record OZ007496.1, read on the forward strand.
CTTGTAACATCGTGTAGATGTTCAGGATTTCCTATTGTGCAGAGCTGGAATGCGATGCATATCGATCTTTTGGAATTTCTCATGGGAGCCGGATGAATGTATGGTTTTTTTTTACCTTTGTTTCTGGTATGCTACAATCGACATGTTGAGCTTGACATTGAAAGCTTTGGGACGTTCAGTTCCTTTTTTGTGTCGGGCTCAACGTTGTAGTGAATGTTTCAGGGCCCTAGCGGACTTAGTGCTACGCGTCTGTGGGCGCGTGTAACGTTTTCAGGGTAGGTATGTTCTTTGAAGAGAACCCTACCTGGGTGGAATTGTGCGTTCGTAGAACGCTACAGTAGCACTTTAAAAAGTCGTCAATACAGCGTTGACTGTACAGTGATTCAATATATACGAGATTGTTCTTCGAGCTCTTCATACTAAGCGGTTCTCGATAGAGTCAAATCCGATCTCCATCAAATTAATGCTGATGTTCCTCAAGGCTGAGCACTATTACCCACTTTATTCGTCATTTTTATAAGTAGCCTGTTGTCTATTTACCAGGAGGATACCCACTTATTTGTCAATTACTCGTTCGACAAAACTTTTCGAACTTCATTATCAGGCAATTCATTAATTTCAAACTAGAGAATGATAATATGGCATCTTATGTTAATGGGGATTGTGTAATGGAAAAGAATTCAATGCGTTGAATATCTATTACTGTCCATTGTCGTCAATGGCGATTTCCTCTGTGGAGCCACTGTCGATGAAGGCACTTGTATAGTCAATGCCAACAAACATTCAACTCCAAGCCCTTTCTCCTTTTATCTTATAGTTCCATTTTGGCTGTATTTACAAATTTATTTATGTTTTCAATATTATCTGGGCTAGGATCTCCAAGAATTTTATAAATATCTGTGGCGGTCGAAGTCGTGGCACCGGCATGGGTGCGAGTTCTATTTCGTCCCACTAACTATTCGCAGTTCGAACAAGGTTCCGCCAAACCGAATCGTCACTAAATGTCCCAAAAACTGTTCCGTCAAACACTGAAACTGCAGCACAAGAGAGAAAAACACAAGCGAAGCTCCACAATCCAACGTCCAGGAAGAGGAAAATAAAACATTTGTTTTAATTTATTGATCAGTCGATTTTAATTTATTTTTGGTCGAGTTTGTTTTACATTCGCAATTTACAGTACGTTGTGTTGACTTAGAGTTACGTTATTAATTGTCCACGATAGGGTTTCTTTAACTGACATTTTATTTTTTAAAACGCGACACAATTAAAAAAATCAAACGCTCGGACACTCGCGACCTCGAATTTAACGCATCTTCGCAACGCTAAGGAGAGCAGGAGCGGCATGACCGTGGCGGTCAGCGGGTGGTAAAGGACTCAGCGATAATCATCTCGTGCAGAGATGATTCGCTTATGGGGTGAGTTTGCGGTGTCGTGGTAGATATCCTCTCCACTAAAGATATCGTTTTTACCTACCATCCGAGAAACGTAAAGTCTCTCTTGGTGGAATAGGAAACCAGATCTTGTAATGAAGAATATGGTGGTATGTGTGCGATCGTTCAGATCTGAGTTGTTTACACGTGCTCGAGGGCAATGGGTAAACGAAGCAGACAGGCGACAAAGAAAAAAGGGAGATATGCCTGTTGCGCCGTTGGTAATGCGGTTTATTTTTTACCCAAGCGTCACCGGGGACGATACTGACGGCCAGTACCAAAATGCCGAATGAAATTAATAAAAGACTGCATTCCGGCAACGCTAGTTGGCACGCAGTCAGTAAACTGCTGAAATTCAAACTGCTATCACGTAACATAAAACTCCGTGTCTATAGAAACATAATCATGCCGATTGAAACATGGGCTCTCACAAAACGGGAAGAAAACAAATTCCGCGTATTCGAGAATAAAGTGTGGGGAGGAGAAGTACAGTGCCAGACACGGGCACACGGTTCACTTCACTCCCCATCACTAACCGATTTGGCGAAAGAAAACACCAACAAGGAACGACGATCCGTACCGAACACCAGAAGACATCCGTTTGCCAAAAGATTAGAACACACGATATTCTCTGTCACTAACTGATTGTCCGCTGTAAATGATCTTCCAAGAATCCAAGAGTACAAGAAAATGAAAGGCACTGCTTTAATTTATTTCTATTTGTGTCTATTGTTTATAACTTCATTTAAGTTGTTATTTATTTTTGGGTCTACATTAGTTGTTTTTATCGATATGTAACGTTACACATGTTGTATTTGGCACATGCGGGACCCTGTTTAATTGGTTTATTAATAGGTTTCATTAGTGGCACCGTTTCACTGGGGATTTGTTTGGTGAATTAAGGGTTCGACACGTAAAACATCGCGTTTGTAAACGCACTGTACCGTGTGCACGGTACGGCAAAGGGAAGAAGACCCGACCGACTCCTTTGATGATTGTAATAAGACTCAACGATATCTTGCTCCTTCAGAGCTCACTCGCTCATCGTGATCATGGTGGTATGTGTGCCTAGAACAAAGAAAGACATAAAGTGCATTCCTAGTATACGATTTCGGTAAAGCAAATAAAACCGAAATCGCCGGATGCTAATGGAATCTTTGTTGGAACATGTGCGGCTAAACAAAGAGACGATGATCCGATGTGAAAATGTGCTAATTGGTTTTAGCTAGGTTACTGGGAAATGGTGTTTATGGCATCGCTAGTAAGGGTACGTATTGAATACCTATTTGCATTGTTTATGCTTGGATTTCAATTGATGCCAAGGGACGCGGAATGCGTATTTGCTTTGGGTTGCACATTGTGCGAGTCAGGGAATTTTATTGCTGGGGGAAAAACGTCGCCAGCCAATGTATACATAAAGAAATTTATCGTATACATGAATGAAGGTGGGAATAGGCGACGCCATGATAATTATCTCTGGCTGGAATGGTTACATGATATGTGAACCGGAGTTTTTCTTTTCAGGATAATTTATGATAAGGAAAGTAAGAGCTTTTACAGAGGATTTGTAAGCGAAGGAATGCTTGAAAAGGTAAGAATTCTCTTGAATCCCTTGCATGCCTTTGTATATGCCGGGTAATTATCTGCGGCAGGGAAAGAAATTGAAGGTTGTTCGTTAGTAGAAAAACAAACGATGAGTTGGATCTTATGCATGTTTACATGCGTAGGAATATGGTTTATGGCATCTGTAAAAACAAGCTGTCCGACATAGGATTTTAACACAGACAAAAGCTGCCGACTGGCTTGGGATTCATGATGCCACATGCAATTTAAAGAATTATTTCTAGAAGTTTTATCTAACACCTTGTATACATTAAATGTCCTTGTAAAAGGAAATGTTTTAGGTATGCGGTGGAGATTGCGGTGCAGGTGTGGGAAATTGAAATTTGCCTGGGTACCGAAGGCACCCAATAGGTTTTGGGATTGCTGAAAAGGTAGAAAAGAAATCTTACAGGAAATTAGATGCGAAGAGATCCATGAAGGTAAGTTTTCTTTTACAGGGACTTTCTAGATTATACCTTAGATAATCCTAGATGCGTAAAACATTTAAGGTGCTAATGCGATTGCATTAGCGAAATTATATGATTGGATGGAAGTTATGGGGGGTTTTTAGGTAAGTGAACTCTGGGGTTTGGCGGAACCGCCACTTATCTAAGCTTTGAAATAAATCTCCTCTTATAAGTTTCAAGTGAAGGCAGAGTTGAGTATCGACAAGCTGTATGTGCAGACGATATATTTTTCCTCTGCGAGGTGGTAATTGTTACGACGAATGAGCCCCCCTACCCACGCAACACATGGGAGATAGACGTTTCGAATCAACCGACACACCTTAACACCGAAAAAGAGAAATGTACACTGAAAGTGTATTGCGTGTTAAGTGAAGGGAATCCGATACAGACACTAATCCTACACCATTTAAGTTTACTCAAGCTCACACGCATTGACCCCTTTTGCAGAAGATTTGACTACAACACGCGAAGTTTGCACGAAAACCATCAAAGACCCAATTCTCCAATGGAAATCTACCCCGCTACGTTAACCGTCGTACGAATAGTGCAAACAGACATACTCCCAGATGATGCAAAGATAAGACTCTCCATTCCTTTGTAGATCAAATTTCATCATCCGAGTTAGAAGCAGGATTCAAAATTCTTACTTCCTAATAAATAAAAAACACATCTATATATCAAAATTAGGCACCAACGCTACTAATACTAATTGCAACTAACAAACTACTGTGCGTTGAGTTTCAAAATTGAATCGCATACGCGTATCAGAAATTTCTTTAGTGAAAATTTTCTTTAATTTCTCATAAATTTTATTTCGGTCAACTAATCAAGACGAATTTTTTTTTCGCCTGAAATCTTCTTTTTGTAGCAATTTTTTAAAAAGTAAGTGATTTAATTTATTTGTCGTTTTGTACATCACTTTCTTATTTTAGACTGTGTGTTAATTCTAAAACTATCATTATGTACAATACCCTTAATAATAAATAGATACTGTTTAATTGTTAATAAATAATAATGTAACAGAGGATATATACATGTTAAGTTTAAAATTAGGATAAATCTTTGTCACGGACGACGAAATATAAATATCACGTCTATGTGTAAAGAATATCTGATACTCGCAAAAGGATAATAGAAAATGGTATATAAAAGGATTAAAATAAAATGAACGGTTGTATGTGTACAAGGAGCATGCAGGATTTAAAAAAACTCATATACGAATAAAACCGCATAAAATGCAGTTTATAATCTTTAAATAACTATTTCTAAGAAAATAGCACCAAAAGGGAATGCAAATAAATTAAGGGATTGTGTATGTGCAAGAAATATGCTGAATTATATAAAGAGGGATGCAAATATAAAAGTGCAGAAAATTTAGTTTATTATATCTAAATAACTTTTTTCTTAAGAAGGAACCCAGCCATGAACGCATTTCTTTAAAATACTTGAGTCTCGTCCGTTATCAGGATTAATCAGACTATTTACCCCATAAGCCAAAAACAGCGTCAAGCATTATCACTTTTTTAAACTACAATTCTACAAATATATTGTCCTTTTGATTTGTGCCTTCACCTAACAGAGACTCATTAACATTTTATTATTCTTTTACTTTGTAGAACTTTAAAGATGTGTCGCTGCCCTGGCTGCTTACCTTGTGGACCCTGTGGGCCTTGCTGCAGCCCATGTGGCCCATGTGGGCCCTGTGGCCCTTGTGGACCTTGTTGCGGCCCCTGTGGGCCTTGTGCTCCTTGTGGACCGTGTGCCCCATGTGGACCTTGTTGCGGGCCATGTGGGCCTTGTTGCGGGCCATGTGGACCTTGTTGCGGCCCATGCGGACCTTGCTGATGGTCACGCGAGCCGTGCGGACCTTGTTACTGTAATATATACCTTTTAAAAATCTTTTTACTTTGAGGTAATCGAAATACTTTTATTAGGATTGTAGGATTTTGCAAAAATTATCCAGCAAGCAAGTATTCTAATCTTGGTAAGCAGCATTCCTTCATGCAGCATCTGTGCAAGTCTTGGCAAAAGTATGTCTTAGGCATCTATTGGCCTCTGGAAAGTCAACACTTGTTGCAGAAGAGTCTTGTTAAATAAAAAATCACATCTTTTACTTGATTGTTTCATTTATTCACTGTAAAGTCGCACTTGTAAAATATTGATCTTAATCTGTGACGAATGGTAATCTCAGTTTTACTAATAGCGGATCATGACATACATTTTAATTTGGTTTGACCATTCTATGTCTTGTTTCATGTGTTTATTGATTCTTATATAAAAGCATATTGGAAGAATAAATATTGAAGTATTTTCCTTTTACAACATCGCGCCATGTAATACTAATTCAATTATTTATGTTAATTTTAGTTTTAGTTGATCAAAATATATTATTCTCATAGCGATTTCTTATAAACATGGCTCGGATCAAAGCCATTTAAATTCTTCTTGGTTATCGGCACTTCCAACAAGCAATACAATCCTGCCACGAATATAGTACCTAGATTTACGACTTTTCTCCCTATGTGATGGAATAAAGTGAATTGAATACATATGTGAGACAACGAAGTTGCTGATGTTCAGTATCACGAACCTTTCATATAACACGCAAATGTTAAAAAAATGTCTTTTCTAGTTAGCAATTGTGTCGCAGTACCTAAACAACAGCTTGTTGTGTGGGAAAATTTGTCACTCATTCACTTTTTATGTGACTCTGTGAAAACTTTATTTAATTATTTATTCATAATTGTCAAGTAATTTAAAATTACATATCAATAAATTAACGTACTGAGCGTAGCAGTTGAAGCTATTGGCTCTGTAATTTTAAATTATAATTTGGTTTTTATGCTTTTTTTTAAACTTTTCTAAGTTTTCAATGTTGTCGAGGGTACGATCTTCCGAAGTTTATAGATTTCTATATTAGGAAATAGACGGTCTCACAAGTTTCAAGTGAGGACAGTTGTGGGGGAGGAAGTATAGTGCCAGACACGGGCACTAGGTTTGTGGCGACTCTAACAGATACACACAATTCACAAGCAAAATAGTGAAGAACACCGAACGAAAAATCGAATAAGAAAAATACATCAGAACCGTATACCAAGCGATAACAAAAATAATTCACATCAGTGGAGTATAGTCGAGTTTGGAAATCAAATTCAAAACACGGCCAGTAGCCTGATGGGTCACGCTTAGGTAAAAATTTGTTCGAGATTCAAGCTGTCATAGCGTCAGTTCGAATCACACGATCTTCTTCACTATTATTTCAAACGCCTATAGGTTCACGTCCACTCCCATCGTCACTGAAAGTTCTACCTCCTAACGCCAATGGAAAAGCGTAAACACAGACACTGTTCACAAAAGGAGAAACTCCGCCGCCGTTCCTAAAGGTTCCGAATGCTGTTCCTAAAGGTCACAAGTCAGCAGCCACAAGCCGTTCACATGCAGAGGGGAAAATAAAACTCACTAATTTGTGTATTCATTAAATGGTTCTTTTGTTTGATGTTCACTTGAGGTCTACTTTTAACACTTAATTTGTTTTGTTTTATTTAATTTCCTTGTTCCGGTACCAATGCTGATTCGCCTTAGTTTCTTGTTATTTACTTAACGCAATTTATTCTTTTGTTGAACACATAGCACTGGTAATGGGTTTCGATTGAGTCACTCCGATTGTTCGCCTCAGGTTTTCTTTACTTCGGTACAAACAAAGAAAAATAACTAAATTCACGGACACTGATGTGTAAGTTAGTTGTAACTTAACATTCAGCGTTTACAACACAATTCCGGACACTCACGACTCTGGGATGAACGCGTCTCCGGGGCCACGGGGAGCGGGAGATAGCACGACCAGCGTGGCCGGCGGATGGAATTAGACTCAGCGATGAACGGCTCGTGCAGAGCCGACTCGCTGAAGGGGTGAGTTTGGTGGCGTGCTGGTAGATATTCTCTTCACTAAAGATATGTTTTTACTTACCACCAGAGAAACGTAAAGTCTCTCTTGGTGGAATAGAATACGAGATCTCGTAATAAAGTTCATGGCGTACACATGTATGTGTGTACATTGGTTCGTTCATGGGACAAAGCCATGGGAACTAATCTAAAACAAAGAAAGGGAAAATGTGCATCCATGTGATGTATGAGCAAGCAAGCCGAATCTCATTGGATGCTAATTGGGTTTGTGTTTGCTTATGCCGCGGCTGATGAGAAGCATATCCCGAAATATGAGAAGACAAAGGGAACGTGTGGGTCTTTGTCTGAGATGTGCATTGCGGCTAAATAAATAGGCGACAATGGAATGTGGAAATGTGCTAATGGGTTTTAGCTAGATTACCGGGAAATGGTGTTTATGGCATCGCTGGTAAGGGTAGGTATTGAATTCTTATTTGCATTTGCTTATGCTGTAGGATTTAATTGGTGCCAAGAGACGCGAGATGCGTATATTTGTTTTGGTCCCTTGGGTGTAGGTCGCCCGCCAATGTGTATGTATGGTGATTTATGATGCACTTGGTGAGGACGGGAAATAGGCGACGCAATGTTTAAGATCCCTGTTATGATGGTTACATTGTATGTAAACCAAATTCGTCTAGGGGGATTTGCCTGGCACCAAAGGTGCCGAATTGGTTTTGGGATACCTGATAAATAAGGAAAGAATTCTAACACGGAATTTGTGTGCGAAAAGATGCATGAATGGTAAGGATTCTTTTACAGGGACCCTTAGATTACAAATTTGATCCATTTGATGCGTGACGCATTTACAGGTACCGAATGCGATTGCATTAGCAAAAACCTATGCAGACTGGGATGAAGTTTTGGGGGTTTTTCAGGTAAGTGGGCCGTGGGGTTTGGCGGAACCGCCATACAGTCTTTTAGTATACGAATGACTGTGAGTATTGTGTTGCATTGTTGACTGATTAGGCGTGGGTCCCTGTTGAGCAGGTAAAGATGTGTAGCGGAGGTATGACCTAATTGCAGTCTCACGAAATTTATGGTTTTAGATTTAGCTAAATTCGTTGGATGGGAAGGGTGATCTTTGAATTGGTTTACGTTTTTATATATAATATTGTTTGTATTTTTTTAGTTTGTTTTGGATGGTTGCTAGTAGCTCCGCTCTTGTTTAAGTGAATTTGTGAACTGGAGCTGTCCTAGCTGAGTTAGCTGCATACTCTGTATTTTCATTACCGCTGATGGAAACATTTCTTTTAATTTGGTACGATATGTAATGTTATTGTTTCAAATATTAGAAATGATATCGTCAGTGTTGATGAATTGAGTACCGACACGCTGTCTGTGCAGATGATATATTTTTCTCTGAGCTTAGTGCCAATTATTTCGCCTGGTAGGATGGCGAAGGCTTCCGCTGTAAAAGTGGAGTACAATTCGGCTAACAGTCCGCACATGTTAAAAAATGTTGATGTCTAGTTAGCAATTGTGTTGCCAGTACCTTAATGAAGAACTCTGAAGTTTAAAAGGTTTAAAATGGTAGTCCAACCATTATTCTTTAACTATCTTTTTAACAGGGAAGTTTCTTTTATAATCCCTAGACGCCAAACAACACACCTGACCGATGACCGTCTCGGTCAAAAATCCCGAAACAAATCTGCTGTTTTTCTCCTCGTTTGCCCGAACGAAAATGATTTCCCTTGATCGTGCAAAACAAAAAGGAACAATCCACAAAGGATCTTTCTGATGAGCATTTATGATCCTCAATGTCGGTGGGCGATAAGTCGAACATGTGGTTCGTTTTATGGCGCAAGTTGTTAGTTTTCTTGGTTTATTGAAAACGGAAAATGATGCTGACTATGGGAATGTATTTTGGTAAACCAATTTTTAGAAGATCATAAAATTGTAGACGCGCATTTATGATTCTCAACAATTTTGTTTGAAAGAAGTTCATCTGGTCTGCACATTTGGATCCAGGGAAGATTCCGTGTTGAATATATTGTTCGTTTATCACGCATTGAATTTTTTAGATTGAATTCAATGGGAGAAAATTGAACGTTTAATTCAATTTGTTTGATATTGAATCCAATATTAATTTGAGTATGTCTTACGTGTAGGAGCAATGTTAGGGCTTGCAGATCGCTTCATCCTTTAAGTGGATGGTTTTGAGTGTATCGCGATTAATGGTGGAGGCTAGCTCTAAAGAGGTAGGTATTATGGGGTGGAGGGTTTTGCGCGTAACACTACTATTCTCCTTCACTGTCCTTAGTTCCCCCCTGTAATCTCCATTTTCCTTCTTTTTTGTATTTTTTCTGTTTGATATATTTTAAATATACTTAAATATGCGCATATGTTCATATAAACTTTTCTTTTATTTCCTTTTCCTGAAGTTATAAAGAGATAATATGTTTAAAAAATCTTTCATGGATAGAGGTAGATTCGGATGAGTCTTCTCTCGCTCTCTCTCCGGTGAAGTAGAGGTGTTTATGAGTGGACTCTAAGACGAGTTTATCATTCTTTTGCCTTGTAGAGGAAATGGTGATGGCCGTTAGCAGAAACTTAAGATAAGACATAAAGCTCTATTTATGTTATCAAAGTTCTCTCATGTTAAATTACACAAATATGGAATTAAAGAAAAAAGAGTGAGTGGCAGGAGGCCAATTTAAACAAGACAAGGACAAATATGTCCTTCATCTTGTCTCTGACTTCTGGTCGGCTTGTCTCAAGATGTCTGAAAAGAAAGGGGAGAGGTATCTAAGGATAGTGTGGACAGGGTTAGTTCAAATGTTCTTTAACTACTTGGATGGAGCGATGGTGGGAAAGAAATTATACAAGACCAGTTAGTCTTGAGTGCGGTAGCAAACATAGATCACGTCTTCGGCGTCTGATAATCTGTGCATTGGTCGGTATGTGTGTGTATTTGTGCTGTGTCGTACCGTGCGTGCCTGTTTGTAGTGTGTCAGCAGTAGACCCTATGGGATGGGTCGAGGAATTCTATATTATAGATGGGAATGTTGTTGAAAAAGGTGTTTTCTTCAGTTTTGTACTGAAGAAGAAATTGTATCTGTCGAATTCGAAGAGATCGAAGGAGAGAAGGGTCAAGAACGCAAGATTCTCGTACAGGTAGGTTCTCGCTATTCTGAATCGTTTCGCGGTGCTTGTATGCTAATTGCTGCAAGAACTCGTCGATAGGGGTAATGAAGGTGCCTTCGTATAGGTGAAATCGGGGTAATGACGACCATCAGGCCTTTTAGACTGCTTGGTGCCCCTTTCCTTACGAAAACTCGACGTTTTTCCATTTGGGTCGAAGATATACAGAACCATATGGGAAAGGCGTACGGAATTCCAGATTGGATTAGCTGCTTATAGCAGAGAAGTTTAGCTTTGGTGTCAATTTTGTTGTCCACTTCAAGATGTTGTACAGTTGCTTAGATCGACCCAGGCCCCTTTTAAGAATGTGGGTCACAAGTTTGATGAAATTCATGTTTTGGTATAGATGACCTCAAGATATTTCATCTTGTCCTGTGGTCTAATCGTAGTACCTCCTATTTGTATTCGGATATTCTGTGAATATCGAGAAGAAGGTTGGGAGTGTTTACTACCCAAAATTATGGCTACTGGTTTGGACGGGTTAAGTCGAATTTCCCATCGACTGTAGTACTGATACAGTTCGTCTAGATGACGATTGAGTCGGTTTGTTGCGAGTTTTGGGGTTTTAGACGACGTATACACTAGGACGTCATCCGCATAACATATCTAGTTTACTCTCCCGTCCATAGCGCGAGGAATATCTGAGGTGTAGATATTAAATAAGATGGGGCCTAGAATGGAGCCCTGTGGTACACCTACAGCGGCGTTGTAGGTTCTGGAAAGCTTTCCATTCACTCGAACTTGGAAGGTTCGGTTTAGAACGAACTGGTAGATGATACTACACAGCGTTCTATTGAGGCCAGTATTCAGTAATTTGAAAGTGAGTCCTTTGATCCAGGTTGTATCAAAAGCCTTTTCAATGTCCAGGCTCATCGCAATGGTAGGTTCCTAATTAAAGAGGCGCACGCAGACGTGATTTTGAAATATGTTGAGCGCCATGGTGGTGCTGTGCGCTCTTCTAAATCCAAATTGATGCTGGTGAGGAGCGAAATAGAACGAAAGCTTGAGGGGTGATATGTTGGTTTTCCAGCTTTGGCTATGGGGCAAACAACGGCAAGCTTCCAGCCTTGGGAAAAGTACACCATGTTGTAGGCATAGTTGAAGAGAATGGAAATTTATATAGGATAAAGCAGAAAGCGTTCGCAACGAGTGGTACAACATGTTGTCGATACCGGGTGACTTGTTGGGGTTTCGAGATTTAACTATATTTTGTAGGGTATTTGGCGTGACGAAACCGTGACCATTATCACGTGTGTCATCGAAGTATGCACTGCTAGATGGGTTGAAGACAACAATTGGCTCGTTAAAGTTGTCTAGTTTATTTTGGTCCTCTGAATTAATGATTGCACTAGTATCCGGGTCACCATCCTGGATAGTAATCCTGTGATTGTTTTCAAAGTTCTCTCCGATGATATTTGCTTTATTGGTGTCATTATTAACAACAACACCGTTGTGTATGATGGGACCAGTGATACGACAAATGCCACATATCTTTTTAACATTTTTATAAATGTTCTGGTCCACCGGAATACCCCTGAGTTTGTCTTCCAATTGTCAGGTACGATTTTTTTGAATTCTTTTTTTATTAGTGTACCAATATTATGAATAATGGATTGCAATAATGGCTCCTGTTGCGTAAAGCGGTGACGATATCTCATTCTGCAGACGTTTTTACGCTCCCGGATAAGATGAAGAGTGAAGTCGTCAAGGGGAATCTTTTCAAGTTTATACTTCGGGACACGATTCTCAGAAGTTTCAACTAGAATCTCGTGAAGTCGAGTTGCAGCGTTATTTATTTCAACCGTCGTTAGGTTCCTGTCAGTGGGAAGAGAGAGTTGGTGGAGTTTTTCGTTCAATGTAATATTGAAGTTGTCCCAATTTGTGCGCCCATAATCGGGTGTGTATTTGATATGAGCCCGCGATGCTCGATAGCCGCGAATGAATGTGGTTACAGCGTTGTGGTCAGATACACCCGCCGATACTTGGGGAGGAGTGATTTGGGGAAGTAAGTCTTTGGACACAATAAAGATGTCCAGGATTTAGTTGTCTCGGGTACCAACCGTAGGTGCGACTATTTCCAAGTTGAAGAATGCCCATCTAACAAAGTATGTTCTCATTTTCACAAGTGTACAGCTCTGGTTGACTGTGAATTGTAGGACCAACTCAAAAATCAGTTTGTCTCCATTGTCACGATGTGATTGTGAATTATAATTTTGTCTCAAATTCACCTCCTTCATTGCCATTCGACCACATTTAAAGTCACAATGTGGGCGAGAAGAGGAAGAATGATACTTTTTTAAAACTTGTGGTCAAAAGGGAAACGGAAAAATGGCTTTCCATGTCCCTATTAGAAATACCAATAATAGCAACACCTTATAAAGTATGTAAGCCTCATCTCTATTTGAAAATCATTTATATATTTGACGTTGTTGTCAATGAGAGAATTTGCTCTTCATAGAATAAGGAAGACAATAAAATACCAAAGCCGGCGGTTATAGAAAATTCTGAAACGGAAAAATGGACTATTACAACCGAGGAAGAGTTGAATGTTCCAATACTGAAAAAAAGCTAGAATGTGATTCCACAGCAACAGCAAGAAACTTACAAACTTACAATATTAAAATGTATCTTATATAATCCCCCATTGGGCGCAATGAATGTTAATTAACTAGAAATCATCTGGTTGTGTGGGGTTTTTTATTTATTAGGTAGACATTTGAAGGGTCGTTGAGCCGTTGAACGGTATGAGGTTTACTTATTTCAGAATATTTTCTGATTCGGTAGGGAAAGATAATGTTAACTTCTATCCTGAGACGTCAAGTACACGATGCTTTTCTCTGAAAATCTGTTGGCACGAAGAGAAGAAGAAATATAGCATTTTGAGAAATGTCGCACAATATTAAATTAAATCTGAGGAGAGTGATGTATTAATACTAATATTGTTTGTGATATACAACTCAGCATCTGAGTCCATAAAAAAGTTGCAATATGTGTGCATCTGTACATCATCATCATCATCGGCACTACAACCGGGAATCGGTCTTGGCCTTATTTAGCAAATCCTGGGGCTTGTTAAATTTTCGATAATGATTTGTTTTTTCCGGGGAAGGTCATTAGTCTTACATATTATACGTACATATTAGTAAACTGTTTATGGATTCTTATAAAACTGGCGAAAAAAGTGTCTCCTTTTCACAAGAGTGTATAGTACACAAAAGATTTATACATTATGTCAAAAGGTTTTTGCCGCTAAGTTGCCACAAATGACGTGTGTATAAACTGATAAGATCGAGCACTATAAACAACCCAAATGTCAGATCGCACTCAAACTTCACGCCAAGATAGAGAACAATTATGCCAGTTTAGTGACGAAAAGTATGTTTTAAAAACCCCCTCAGCGAGTTTTTTAATTAATCAATTCCCTGCACTTTTGTACAGAACGTATAAATCTTTTGTGTGCTATGTACCGTTGTTAAAGGTGGATACTTACCTCGCTAATTTTAAAAGAATCCATAAACAGTTTACTAATATGTACGTATGTACAGATGCGCACATATTGCAACTTTTTTATGCGCTAAACGCGACCCCAAAGGAAGCGGAAAAGACTTTAAGAAGAAAACCAGATGGCACACAGGCTGCCATGATCCGCTTACCAAGAGAAAAGGCTACCATGTTACTGGCTACAGGTTTCCTACGGGTCGGATGAGTGAGATGCAGACTTCGAGAACACATCGGATCCACACGATGTTTCAGATGTTGGCAATACAGTCACGTGGCGAAATCCTGCAAATCCGAAGAAGATCGTTCGGAAAACTGTTTGAAATGCGGAGAAAAAGGCCACAAAGCAATGGGTGTAAAGGCCAACCCAAATGCATGTTCTGCGAATCAGGATGCGAAAGCGGTAACCACCACTCAACAGGGAGTTACAAATGCCGAGCATTTAAAAACGCGATGTCCAATCTTCTCAATAAAAATTGACAGGTTTAAGTGCATTCAAATCAACTTAAACCATTGTGTAGCCGCACAACAAATGATTTGTTGGAGACAACGGATAACAAAGTGTTCAGTTTTGCGGATGATAGTACGCATGTTTCCTCCTTTTCGAGTGAACGGCCGATTGGTGCAGCTGCGTCGCATCGGCTGAGATGCAGACAGATTGACTCTCTGAATCAGGATCTAAATAGGGTCCTGCAGTGGGGAAGGGCTAATCTCGTCGACTTCAATGCATCGAAGACACAATATACAACATTCACAAAGAAAAGTGGATCATCACAGCTGATGATGAATGGCCAGGCCCCCGAGGCTGGGGAAAGTTTGAAATTGCTCGGCGTCACGGCCTGTGGGAATGTATTATGGCATAAACATGTGTCGAGTATCGCCAGGTCAGCCTCAGGAAAACTGAGCTATCTTTTTAGAGCCAAGAAATATGTTACTCCGGCCCAACTTCTTCTCCTATATAAATCTCAAATTAGACCCGAGATCGCATATTGCTCTCATGTTTGCAGCTCTGCTCCTAAACATACCCTCGACCTACTTGAGAGCATACAGAGACGAGCGATCCGCCTGATCGGGGACTCGGCGCTGACGTCGGGCCTACAATCGCTATCACATCGAAGGCGCGTAGCCGACGTCTGTCTGTTTTACAGATATTATCACGGGTACTGTTCTTCGGAGATTCTTGGTATTGTTCCACGCAATTCGGCTTATATGCGCTTCACAAAACAATCCGACGGATCGCACCCGCTTGTGGTTCATCTCCCGATGGCGCGAACATCCCTGCATCAGAACTCGTTCCGTTACAGAGCGGGAAGCTGCGGAACTCCCGTCCCACGCGAGTGTTCCCGGAGCGTTACAACCTGCAACTGTTCAAAAAGAACTGCAACAGTTATTTGATGGCATCTCGGGGCGCCCATTCGGCGCTATAGGTTCGCCTCTCCCGAGAAAAAAATAATATATATATGGATGCTTTCGGCAATACTTGCACAAGTATAAGCATGTGAATCACCTATACTGCTTGTATTGCGACGGCAAAATAGAAAATGTGGAACACGTACTCACAGAGTGCGCGAGATTCCAGACCACACGAACGATTTTGGAGAGACATATGAGAGGGACAGTAACTCCGGTAGGAGTAATAGAATACGTGCTGAGTTCAAAACAGGCATGGTCCGTAGCAAATGATGTTCTATGTCACACACAACGATACACACTGACCGAGTGCGGACGTGTTTTAAATTCGCCGATCGAGATAAATGTAAAAGTTACTTTTATGAGTCGCGAGTGAAATTTTAAATAATAAGACTATTTATAAATAAATCAATTCTAGTGACAAGAACACTCAAAACAAAGTTATTATACATAAATATAAACAAATAAAAGAGAACGAAGCCACGTGGTTTGACAGTCAAAACAAACACCGTTTAATACTAATCAACTGTGAGAGTGTATGTGAGCACATGTTTAGCGAAAAAAAAAAAATTGAAGTAAGAGAAAAACAAAACAAAAACAATAAATATAAATAAAAAAGAAACAAAAGGAACTAAAATATACAGTGAAATAACAAAGTGAAGCCAACCTAAGAACTGGTTTCAAACAAAGACTGGCCTGCTATCTTGGATGCAACAAGCTCGGTGTATGGGCCCTCAGCATGCAGAATGGCAGACAAAACACAAAATATTAAAAAATTAAAACCGAAGTCCGCGTTAATAAAACGCCCGGCGAGCTCTCCACTAACACGAGCTGCAACAAAAATAAACAAGCCAAACGAGGCAATAGCAGACGCGCACAAAATGAAAGAGGACAATCTATTCCCCGCGGTTCCATATAATGACGGCCATCTCACCAATAACATGTTTGCATGTTTAGCGACTACCGACACTGAGGACGAAGAAGATGAAATCAGCGATCTTGAAATAAGGCTAGCCCGAGCAAGGACGCAATTAGCAGAGAAGCGTCGCAGGAAAAAGGAATTTGCTGAAAAGGAGCAGCTAATAACGAAACAACAGCAGAATCAGCAACAATGTGCACAACAGAAGCCAAGCCAACAAAAAGAATGTCCACCACAACAGATGACGCAACAACAACCACAACAAGAGCAACAGGCAGCAAAAAGGAAAACGAAGATGCCACCCATCAACATTACAGATATGGACTGTAACGAACTGGTAAGTCTATGTAAGCTTTCTATTGGGGAAGATTTTTCAATTAAAAGACTAACAGGGAACAGGTTGGCCATACAGACAAATTCGGTTAAGGATTTCGAAAAAATGAAAAATGTGCTAAAACGGGCCACCGCGGAATTTTACACCTACACCCCGAAAGAAATAAAGAATATAACGGTTCTACTAAAAGGCGTTGACCCTGAAACAGAACCAGAAGTTCTATTACAAACGCTGCGAGAGCTTAACTGTAATGATATTGAGTTTATCGCAGTAAAACCTTTCAATACAGCTAGGGCTAGACGGGAGAATAGAAAATTACCATTCTTCCTGGTGCAGCTGGGCCCAGGGAGCAAAATTGGTGGACTTAGGAAAATCACTATCCTGAACCATCAAATTGTCACATGGGACAAATTGAAAAAAAGCAGAGATATAATCCAATGTCTACGCTGCCAAAGGTTCGGGCACTCAGCAGCAAACTGCGAAATGCAGTATCGATGCGTAAGATGCGGACAGGACCACAGCGCAGAACAATGCACGTTAGGTAAAGAAAGGGTAGACGACAGATCTCTTTTAAAGTGTGCAGCTTGTAAGAGTGAGGGACACCCCGCTAATTATCGAGGCTGTCCTAAGTTCCGCGAACTACAGGAAAAAAAGTTTTCACAGCAACGAAAATCAGAACGCCCGATAGTTCAAGGCCGACCAGCACTAAATGTAACACCCCAGTTCTCGTATGCTCAAGTAACAGCTGGCAGGAGAAACACGCCACAACCCACGACACGGGTACCGCCGCAACATACTGTACCTCCAGAAACAGTAACACTAGCAGATGTGCTCACAACCTTGCTCGCTATTCAGACGCAGATGACACAAATGCAAAAACAAATAAAAGAACAGGACACTAGACTAGACTGGGTCTATTCGCAGTTGTCTAGCCAGCCGTCAATATAAACCCCCCAACAGAAAGCACAATTAAGGCTTTAGTCGTGAATGTAAATTCACTTATCAGAATCGAGAGAAGAGCCGCTCTCTTTAAACTGTTGCAAGACGAAAGTCCTGACGTGCTTCTGGGTAGCGAAACTAAGCTGAATCAGAAGCATAAACTATGTCACACAAACTACGACATTATACGAAGAGACCGACCCAACTCCACACAAGGAGGAGGGGTGGCAATCTTTATTAAAAAACAACTTCAACATAAGGTAATATATAGTGGTGAGATTCACAGATTTCAGGTGCTTGAAGCGTGCATTATCCGCATACCCCTCCGACAAGGTAGGGGGGTGTATGTGATATCTGCCTACGCACCAGAAGCACATCAACAAAATCAATTTATAGTGGAGCTAGAGACTCTTTTCCAATGCTTACAACTTTACTCGGAAGGGAACTATTACATCGTGGGTGGCGATTTGAATGCTAAACACCCAAACTGGGGAAATAGCATATCCAACACGAGAGGGAATCAAGTAGCTAGTTGGCTAGATCAACATCACATTGAATATAAAGTTGACCTGCTAGCTACAGAATATCCTTCTTTCCCCAGAGGGGGCTCGTTCCTCGATATTATACTTATTGACACACGCCTTAAACATACACATACTAACAGACAAAATATAAACTGCCTACGCACAATTGAGTATGACAGCGACCATTGTGCATTATCAATATTGATAAAAACACCAAGCGAAGTTGTGGAACTCGGTGAATGTATGATACCGCAACCCTATAACTATTGGGGTATGCGATGGACGCGTTTCACGAGAACCTTAACAAGAGAAATTCGCTTAAAAGACATTAACCCTCCTACCAACAGAAACATACCCAACGATGACATCGACAAATACATACAAAAAATGGACGAAACCATAAAACAAACTATGGACAAAACAATACCAAAAACCACACCTACAGACAACATGAACATGTACCGAAACGCCACAATCAACGCACTCCACAGAAAAAAAAGTAGACTTCTGTCGCAACTAAAACTACGGTACAGACGATTTTTTGATAGGCACGACCAGGAGATAATATCACTGAAGTCCAGATTAAAAAATCTCCAACAGCTGATAAAAGCCAACTATAGGCTATCAGCAAATTTGTATTGGAACAACAAAGTTCGGGCGGTAAAATCCAACAACCCCAGTATGTTTCCGCAAATTAATAAAATATTTAGACGGAGTAATGAAAACGAGATTCAGTGTCTCCAAATACCACGAACTGACGAAAACCAACGAATGCTGGCAAATATAGGCATAGACACAAACAACGCCATCCTAAATGACGAAGTTTTTGTGTTTGAAGATCCCTTGGAAAAAGTGAATGTTGTAGGGGCCGTCTTTCAAGAACTGTACAAGGCAAATGAAGTAATTCGTCGCAACCATGGCTTGGAAGATAGAGTTTTACTGAATTATGATCATCTTCGAAATGATATTTCACAGTGGCGATCAGAAAACCATGGTTTTAACGAATTCAGTAATGAAAATACGGCAAACGCCGAGATTACTGTCGAAAGCGCCAACAGTCTTTTGATCACTAGTGAAGACATCCATGGCGTCTTTGCATCATTAAGAAACAAAAAATCAGTTGGAATCGATGGAGTACCCAATATCGTACTAAAACATCTTCCTCCAATCGCAATGGACATATATGCAGTATTGTTTAACAACGCTCTGAACAACGCACACTATCCAGTACGTTGGAAAACGGCCATCATCCAACCGTTACCAAAAAAAGGGAAAGATAGAACAAACCCAAAAAACCTGCGATCGATCAGTTTGTTACCGAGTATCAGTAAAGTATTCGAAAAGGTTCTAAACAAGGCTCTACTTAAATGGGTTGAGGACAATAATATTATTCCAAATAACCAGTTTGGTTTTAAAGCTGGTCATGAAACCACACATGCCGCAGCTAAACTGGTTTCAGACATTCAGTGGAATAAAAATCTGAAACAGTGTACAGGTGCCTGTTTGATTGACTTGGAGAGGGCCTTCGACACCGTTTGGTTAGAGGGGTTATATTACAAGCTAATGAGACTAGGCATTCATAGACCACTACTGTATATACTATACGACATGTTGAATGAAAGGAAATTCATCGTCAAAAGTGGCAATGTGACCTCTAACATTACTTACAATATAGAAAACGGTCTGCAACAGGGAGCGGTGTTATCTCCGATCCTTTTTAATATTTACACTAGCGACCTGGTAAGGTCTCTTCATCAGGCTATTGCGTATGCAGACGATCTGATAATATATAGAACAGCACCAAAAATTGAAATCATTAACGGATTATTACAAGGGGATTTCAATGATGTTCAGCGATACTGCAACAACTGGAAACTCAAAATCAATATCCAGAAGTGTGAAACCATCCTCTTTAGAACACCACTGGCTCAAGCTACCAGAGACACCAGGATAAACTGGCGAAAGCTAGCTATTATGGGACCACACCAACAAACACTGGAAACCAAAACCGTAGTCAAATACTTAGGCATCTGGCTGGATCAGTATCTATATTTTAACAAACATGTGGAAGCTGCCCTAGCCAGGGCAAAGAAAGCTTACGCTATGACAAGAAGACTGTTTCATAGTAGTCAACTTGACAGCAGAGTTAAAGTTATATGCTACATGGCTCTCATCAGACCGATGATCATATATGGATGCCCAGTGTGGTTTAATGTGGGACCTAGCTTAATGGAAAAGATTCGGATTTTTGAGAGGCAATGCCTCAGGACGTGCCTTAAGTTACATCGGACTCCTGAATCCGATCACAAAAAATATTATCCCAATGAAGCGTTGTACAGTGGGGCCAATATAAACAGAGTGGATAACTTTATAATCAAGCTGATCCGAGGGCATATTGCGAGATCAATGAGCTCACAGAACGATTTGATTTTTGGTGCATATTACCCAAACAATATGTATTATGAGGTGGTACGTCGCAATGGCTTTATTCCACCAGAAGCATTCCTTAGTCTTGACATGAACGGCCTCATACAAAATGAATCCGCTATACCGTTGATTTATCACGTGCGTCGGTCGGGTATAGATAAACGAATATGTTTTAATCGGGAGGTTGCGCACACTAATGAAGAGAGCCTGCAGTTCAGTACGGCAGTAGCACAGAAAGACCGAAAAGACGCGAATAAGCAACACCAGAGATTTTGGTGGCTGAGTGGCACATAAAACCCTGTTTCCTTATAAAACTAAAGAAATAATAATAATAATAATTAAAAAAAAAAAAAACCCCCGACAAACAACGGAAAGCTTACATAGATTTAGCATTTCGAAAATTTAGTTTTGATGTTAGGTTTAGAATAGAGTTAAGTTAAAAAAAAAAAAAAAAAAAAAAAAAAAAAAAATCTATAGATAGCTAGTATTTAAGTTAGATATAAGGTAAAAACAATAACAAGAACAAAGTTTTTTCTTTTCTTCATTTTCTTTGTATCCAATTAAGTTCCCTAAAAATTCATGTAAACAAAATAAACCATAATGTCGAAAGACAAATTTTCATGCTTTAAGCGTATGCATGTAACTTAGAGAGTCCGCAAGGGACCAGTAAGTTAAGAAATAAGATAACATAAGCTAGAGTTTAATCATTTTTGTCTAGCAAGTAAGTAAATTATAATAATAAGAAGAAATAAAAAATGATATCTATAAAAAAAAAAAAAAAAAAAAAAAATGATGTTCTATGTGACATGATGCACCAGTTGCGACGGGACGAGCGGAGTAACAAGTAAACTCCGCCCCGCACCGCGATGAAATATCTAAAACAACGTTTCGCGGGGATCAACGGGAATATGAGCCTGGCGGGATGCGGTTTTAGTCGGTAAAAACCCGGCATGCCCTTGGATCGGTCCAGGGGTATCTTATGAAGATTTCCACCTTTCTACCGAAACCAAAAACAAACAAAAAAACAAGATAATTGCTACTTTTTTATCAACTCAGGTGATAAGTTGTATATCACAAACAATCGTAGTATCAATATATCACTTTGCGCCTATTAAAAAAAAATGTATCAAAGTTGCTCGGTTTTTGCTCAAAAATGTCTAAATTAAAATCGTCGTATAAATCGTCAGAAATTTTATTTCGGTTCAATAATTCAGACGAAATTTTTTCGGCTCAAAATTTCCTTTTCGAGAACTTTTATTAAAAGTAAGTAGATAATTGACTGCTATTTTGCTTATTTGGTTATATGTTTTGTATATATAATTATTATTATTATTATTTAGGGGAACAAATTGTAATTAAGAAATTACGATTTTAGAATTAGTAAGTTTAATAAGCAGTCGAAAATTGTAAACCCATTTGCATGGAAGCCAAAAGATTTCACTATTTGTAAATTTTCTGCATTATAAAAAATATTTACGTGTAAAAAAATTGAATACAAACTTGAATATTTGGAAGTTGTGTAGTTCTGAACATTTTTAATGCTGCGATGTCAAGTCTAACAATATGTTGTGTTTGGATCATCCAAGTGAATTAAAAATCCTAGAAATTGGGAAATAATGACCTCAACAATTTTTAAATCGGTTCGGGTTAGGAAAAGCATTCAAAAATTGGTAATAAACGATTTTCAAACTGTCAGGATTGCTTCATGTATCTCGAAAATATATTCGATATGCACGTAGAAACAAAATTCCAAAACTCTCTTTAGAAGACAGCAATTTACCAACAGTGGAAAATTTTCTAAATAATTCACATATGCTTACAATAAGCTCAGAAATGTTTTAAAAAGGTGTAAAATGTTAAATGCAAAAAAACTTGCCTCTAATTCTACACCTGACAGACGTTGCCAAATGTTCATAAAGCCGTTTTGGATTTCCTATAGCTATATTCCTGGATACTTGTCTAAGCATTCATGACAATTTTCCAAATTAGAAACGAGCAAAATTTTGTTTGAAAAAAGTTAAATCATAGTTTGCAACCGTAACATATTTGGGGAGTATGTATTTGTGTAGTTTTACAGTCCCGTGGGCTTTAATGTCGCCATGTGTAATTGCATAAATCTTTAGTGTAGAAGTTCCGATAGTGGCAGGAGTTTTCATTGAGAACAAACGAAAACATTAATGTACCTGCACGGACTTTTGCCACACAATTCTTCTCGTTCGATGTTTTAATTAATACAGACATTAAGTAATAACTTCGCGGGCAAACTCATTATCGTCAAATCGGCTATCTCGGTAAATTCGGTTAAAAATAATGATCAATATGAAGTATCAAGCGAACACATTACTGCGGTTTTTGTTTGGATTACTATTTTTTTCTTGGAAACCTCTGATAGAATTGGAGCTAATTACTACAAAGGCACACAAAATGCAATCCCCATCTCGCAGCGCATACTCTACACAAAAAGATATAGACGAAGTATCGACGCATTGTTGAGAAACACCTGAATTCTTGGCCGAAATAAGACAATGGGCATGAACTTGTATCTAGAAACATAAATCAATGCAATTTCGATATGAAGGGACATCGTAATATAAAAGTATGAAATTCAGAAAGGGTCTTCATCGCATCCTCGGCCAAACAGTGCCAGCATCCGCATCCTACAAAGGAGTGGGAGTATGATGCGAAAAAAGGATGTCAGAAATAAGTCGTGTGAAAGCCACCGACGTAACATATGAGAGCCGTTGAGTGCGGGACCTCAATAGCCCAGGAAAATACATTTGCTAATTTCTGTACGATAATTTTTTCTTTTTTTGTGGTTGTCTATATGTGGTTCGAAATAGGGGACTTAAAATCGCAAAGAGATTTTTATGTTCGTTTTGCAGAAAAAGAACAGCTACTGTTGTGTCCATGGTAGTTCTGGTTTTTTTTTTTTTTTCATTTTCGTATTCATGTTGTGAAGTGATTTTAGTATATATTTGTTGCCGACCTCATTTAGATTATGAGAAATCACTCTTTCGACATTGAACACCTATTTACATGCTTGCAGTCCTCAGCTCTTTTCGTTTGTTTATGAATTCCGCCTGTAACTCTATTTACTTCTATTTCTTTCGTGCTCATGTTTATAGACATGGTTATATTCTGCTTGTACTTCCGGATTCGAGCAGTATATTGACACATACCACATATTGTTTTTCCCGTCTTCCTTTTTGCACTGGTCCTTTTCCAACTTAATGTAAGTGGAATGACACCCTCACGTAGTACGTCGCTCTTAACGTGTTTGTATGGTAAACACGACATTCCATATTTATTACCAACTGTACTGACAAAAGTCATTTCTATTGTAGCTTTCCCGCTTTCTGTTATAAAAGTTAACACACTACTTCTAACTGGTAGAGACTGATTGCCCTCCTCTATTTGTAATGGGCCTTCCCCAATTTACTGCCCTTGCATCTAAGTCTTCAGCAATGATTATGGAGCTCTTTTTTCTGACATTTCCAATCGGCCGATCTGTGGTAAAAAGCTATTGAAACCTATTTGCAGCCATGGTTTAGTGTATCTTCAATAGAAACGGACTCCCATCACCTTCACAAATTCTTCACACTGTTAGTTTTCTGTATGCTTTATGAAAAACAAATTTTTTTTATAGATGTTTTATACAATTGAAGTCCTTCTACCTTGTAAATATTTGTGCTATTTTAAGGCATGTTAGACTGGTCGTTTGCGAGTATGATGTCTGCGTATATTCGCTTATAGCTTTTAAAAGGAGGACTTGTGGCGGTTCCGCCAAACCCCACGGTTCGCTTTTCTGAAAAACCCCCATAACTTTCCCCCAATCTCCTAATTTCGCTAATGCAATCGCATTAGCACCTTAAATGTTTTTACGCATTAAGCAGGTCCAATCTGTAATTCTTCGCATACAATTCTCCGTAAGATTTCTTTCTCAACTTATCAGGCAGAACCTCCATTATTACAACCCAACTCTCATTGTTTCCCGCCAACGCATTTGCATTGGCACCTGAAGACATTTTCCTTTTTCAAGGACATTTAATGCATACAACGCATTATCTACAATTCTTAAAATAGTTCCTTAATGTGCATTTGCACCATAAATACAAACCATTCGGCACCCATTGTTATCATATGAAACGCAATGTCGGACGGCTTGTTTTTACAGCTGCAGCAAGCCAACCAGCAATTCGTTGTTCAATAGACAGACACTCATCCATTTCGTACGTCGCCACAAACTAATTGCCTGCATATACAAATGCAGGCAAGGGATTTGTTTCTGCCACCAATCCCATTAGCACCATTGTCCCAACGTCGATAATAGCGACGACGCATCGCGTAAACAATGACCCGCATTACCGAACGATGCATTTGGTCGCTTCTCCCTTTGTATGTTCATATTTCGGGATCTGCTTCTCATCAGCAGCAGTATAAGCAAACACAAACCCAATTAGCATCCAATGAGATTCGGCTTGTTTGCTTAGCCGAGTTCATGTCTCATGGATGCACATTTTCCCTTTCTTTGTTTAGATCCGTTCGCATGGTGTGTCCCATGAAAGAACCCATGTACACACATACATGTGTACTACCAACGATCTTCACCCCAAACGATTCAATATCGTTAAGTCGTTTGCCACCATCCAACCGAGCAAGTCGGTTCGGCTTCCGCTCTCCTTCGCGCGGCGGAGAGGCGATATATATATTCGGAGTCGTGGGCGAAATAAATCCAAATTACTCGGTATTGCTGTACGTAAATTTTATTTGTCACCATTGAGATGAGCGTAGATTTATCGAAGTCGTAGTTTAAGCGAACTATAATAAAAAGGAAAGCGAGTAAACATTTAAGAACAAATTAAAAGGAAGTCGTGTTTATTGTGTCGCGTTTAAAAGTACATTCACTCGCATTATCACCAGTCTCTTTTATTTGTGGGGAGGCGGCAAACTCTTGTCGGTGCCACGACTTCGCCCCCACAGACTTTTCTAATTTCCCTATAGTATTGTATGCACTTGGACTGCTGTACGTTTTTAGTAGAGTATTTAGTATTTAGTAGGGTCTCCATCGCATCCTCGGCTAAACAGTGCCAGCATCCGCATCCTAGAAGGGAGTGGGAGTACGATGCAAAAAAAGGAAATCAAAAATAAGTCGCGTGAAAGTCACCGACTGTCAAATCTCTACACTATCGCATTTTGGGTCAGAATTGTGCATTTAAGAGTGATTTTCTTTTGCTTCGCCCCCCTTTTCTTCTCATTTCAAAAAACCTGTGTGTGTATTTCTTTTATTTGTAATTTTAATTTAAATATTGTTTAAAGAAATTTGAAGATGTGTAGCTGCTATCCTTACGTTTTAACCTGCTGCTCTCCTTGCGGCCCCTGTTTACCGTCACCTTGTGGACCTTGTGGACCTTGTGGACCGTGTGGACCTTGTTGTGGGCCTTGTGGACCTTGTGGGCCCTGCTGTGGACCTTGCGGACCTTGTGGACCTTGTGGACCCTGCGGACCTTGCGGGCCCTGCGGACCTTGTGGACCTTGCGGGCCTTGTGGACCTTGCGGGCCTTGTGGACCTTGCGGACCTTGTGGACCTTGTGGACCTTGTGGGCCATGTGGTCCCTGTTGCGGCCCATGCGGCCCATGTTGCTGTAATTTACAAATCACTAAACATTTTTTTCATTATTTTATTTAATCTAAATCTTTTTTATTAGAACTGAAGAATACGAAAAAGGTTATGCGTTATGCGGTGCGCATTGCTATAATACCTTTATGAGACCTGGTAAATTATTAATCCTACGAGCTCAACAAAGTTCCCAAACAGTACTAAATTGCGTCTTGTTAATAAAGAAAACCACATCTTTTTCATAAAAATCGTCTTATTGAAGAACACTTCCAGCTTCACTTTTATAACAAGCAACTTGAATTTGGGTCTTGGTATGATACATGCTTTAAAATATGCACCCATGAGGTCGCGTTACCATAAAAACATTCAATTAGCAAATGTTGTTATTAAGGCCGCTAAATCAATACAAATCACATACCCAACGTGTTCAAGGCTTAAAAATGTCTTACACCCGAGCCCCTTTTCGAAAATAAAATAAGCTCGACAATTTGATGGGTTCTGATTTTAAGGCAAGTTCACACACAAAACATTAAATTCATTGGATAACAGTTCGACTACATTTCAAAACTTTTTTGTGCCGATATCGGTGAAAATTTTCTTTCGATATGACTCAAGAAACACTTGATTAGTTGACATAAGAGAGATGAAACTATGTGAGCAGTGCACAACCTGACTACAACAAACGTGACTACACTCAGCAGCGTATAATGTAACTACAAGCTTTCCGCAATTCAGACTTCAGTGGAATACTAATATTACCATCATTGGAGTTGAAGATGCGAGGAGCAGAATGCGGAGAATGGAATCCAAAAAAGACGTCTTATTTAAATAGATGGGAAGCAATGCAATTTAAAAAAAATAGATTTACTAAACATATTACAAACGTTTAAAATTCTTCAAGGTAGTTACTTTGGACCTCAACACTCTTTTTACACCGGCTCTACCTCTGGAAGGCGGCAACGCGGACGCCTGCAGGACACCTGTGTCACGGTAGGCTGGATTTCTTCTATGGACCCCAAACTGATTCTTTAATGTTCTGATTTTGCGGAAGGGGGGATGGGGGGCAGCATGGCCAAGTTGTGTTTGGCTATAAACTTGTATACGCACAGAGCGAGACAGATTGGAGCGTTGCCGCGGTGATAACAGCGATCTCTTCTTACTCGGGCGACGCTCTTTCTCAGTCTTTCAAGCACATCGGTGTAATAGACGGAGTTCACTGTCTGTGCTTGAGTAATAAGACCTTTGGTGTCGAAAAAGACAATGAGCATTGCGTCCCTCCTCATTCTTGCCATCTGGGGTTTGGGAGACGCCGAAGAATGCCACGACGCACTTTGACGTGTACTCCAGGTTATACTGAAAAATGTTTCGTCCCGGTCATCAGATTACCCAAAAAAATCAGATTCTATTTCCACGCGTTCAAAAAGTTCAGACGTGGTGATCACGCGATGATCCTTCTGTTCGCCAATCAACACTTTTGATATCAACTTGCACATCTTACCTCATGTTGAAATTATTGGTACCATGTCATGCACAATTGTTCTTGGGTTGTTGAGAATGTCTACAATCAATCCTCCACTTAATCGACGTTCAGAATTCAACAAAACACACAAGATCCAAATTTACATTGGATATGGTCGTTGGTGGCTGTCTAGAGCAGGGTTCATCGTCCACGTCTTGCCAAGCGTCTTTAAATGCCTATAATAATATGGAAACTAGCGAATGGAATAGGGCAAGGTCCCCATAAGTTTCCCTGATCATTTCGTTGGCCTGGACAAGATATTTGCGCAAAACTTGATCGATGATCATCGCAATTCTTGACCCAGACACTAAACAGAGATTCACAGTAATAGCGATGCACATGTTACAACTGCTTGGAACACATTGAATGCGCCATTGCTTGAAAGCTGGGAGCTACTAGCGAGAACTATGGCGCGGAAATTTTTAAATTATGTGACGTAAATCAGGAAAACTTGAAATTTAAAATCGATGTAATTTAAATGCGCCAGAAATTCGCATAGTTCAACTATACACATCCCAACATCGTTGGTAGTTATACTACTAAGGCAGTTATATGAGTATTTCCATATTTCGGCCAATGGAAAACGCCATAAAACGAACCACATGCGCGTTTTATCGCCGACCGACATGAATGATCGTAAATGGTCATCAGCAAGATCCTTTGTTGATTGTTCCTTTGTGTTTCCTCTTTTGATCCCGATCCGGGAAACATAAAGAAAGGCAATGCCGGGTGGCAAAAGAGCAATACAAACAAAATAAATGACGCTTCGAACTACCGGATGAAAGAAAAAGTTTTTATTCGGGCAGACGAAGGAGATAAGAGCGTAGTTGGTTCGGGACGATTTACCAAAACGGCCAACCAGAGAAGGATTGTTGGGGTTGTATGCGTTGTGTTTTAATAAGTAACAACGATTTAAATGAAATAAAAGATAGTTACATAGTTCCCGAAACAATACATGTTTTAATAAGTATTTTACTTTAAATTTAAATTAATTATATATTTATATATAGATTTAAATGAAATAAATGATAGATAACAATAGTTCCCGAAACAATACATGTTTAAATAAGTGTGACCGACTTAAAAGAAATAAAATATAGTTAAAATAGTTCCCGAAACAATACACGTTTAAATAAGTGTCAACGAGTTAAATGGCATTAAATATAATTAACATAGTTGCTAAAATAATACATGTTTTAATAAGCAAAGGCGATTTAAATAAAATAAAATATAGTTAACATAGTTCCTAAAATAATACATATTTTAATAAGTGTAAACGATTTAAATGAAATAAAATACAGTTAACATGGTTCCTGAAACAATACAATATTTTAATAAGTTGCAGCGGTAAAAGAAAAAAAAAATCAAAAAATAGAGTCACTCTACAAAAGGTCGAGCGACTGTTATTTCAAGACACATTTAGGATGACAACTATAATTAAGGCATTTCTCCAAGCAGCTACGGAGCCAAAATCCAAAGTCTAAAGTAAATATGCGATAAACGAGCCAAATGTTCGTTTATAATGCACACACAAAATTCAGGCAATCTAAACATCACAACGCATATCTTCATATGCATTGTTATCAGATGTTTTATGATATGCAAATGGGGCTGGTCATCTAATGCCTCATTCAATTCCCATGGACTTTGTCCCCATCTGAAGTGCATGCAAACTCAAACAAACATCAAGAAGAATTATGATAAGCGGCGATGCGTCCAGACTTTGATGAAGAATAAAAAATAGATTAGAACTCAATCAGTTGGTAGCGCAAGTAGAGTGGAGACGAAAGTTCACTAGAATAAATAGTATAATAGTTGGTATTAGTTATTGGCCTCGCTCCCAGGTAGCATGTCTCTGGTCCTGAACACGATGAGGGATCGCTATTGGCCGCTCCTGAGGGGGCCCGTTGTGGTCGCCGCCGTGCTTCCCCAAACCTGAGAGAAGAGTAGCGACCGATCGTTCGTGGGACGTCATTCCAGGAATAACACCCGCGCCGTGGAACCCGGCACCTTCTGGCGATGCTCAAAATCGAGAAGCTGCCACGATTTGTTTTGTGGGCGTGCCACCGCTCTACTCACCGGTTCCAGGTTAGAATTCGTCGCCTGTGCTGGAGCAGGCAATTTGTTGTAAAGAACGCAAAATTCCAAATAATAAAATACTTTTTATTTAGAAAATTCACTTTTACTTTATTTATTTGAAAAAAAGAAAAGACGATTCTGGTAGGGACACCACCTCCAAGAACCTTGGTCTATGATGTTACTTTGCCCCATTCGTCTCCTGCAGCACTTTCGCCTGGGACCATGCAGGTTAATCAACTGCTGCCTGGAGATCGTTTTTTTTTTTTTTTTTTTTTCAAAACTATTTGACCAAAAATGAATAGTTACAATAAGTAATACTTATAATAGATTTGTTACATATTAAGTGTTTACATGTTATTTGTTAACATTTTTCAAACAATTCTTTTTATATGTGCTTAAGATTTACTGGGAATTATATATATTGGTAATTTTGTTTTTCCTGGAAAAGGTCAGAAAAAAACCAGGAACTCTGTTTATTTTAACTTAGCCTACTTAAAATTACTTAACATAACTTAATCTAACTTAATCTAATCTTATATACAATTTACAATATTTGATATTGCAATGATAGTGACAATTCGAATTTGACTTAAAAATAATATTTACAATTTTTAGTTATGGATGTGGGATTTCTTGTTGTGATTGAGGGTAGTAAGGGATAGGATCAGGTATGTTCTTGAAGGAGGGGAGAGCCAATCGGTTCTGTGTTAAAGGAAGGATCTTGGAGAACGGTTGGATGTTGCTGTATTTGAAATGGTTGGGTGCCAGTTCGGTGTTGTGGTACACCATCTCGTTTAGATCGTTAACCAGTCTGCCTGCGGCGAAGAGGCTCCTGATTTGGAGACAATTACGGTAGTGAGCTCCCGTATAGGAACAGGGTGATGGTAGGTCCGTTATTATCGGGTTGGGATTGTTAGAAAGGTTTTCTTTGAAATTCATCGACAGTTCTAGGATCCTTCTATCCAGTCGTTCGATGCCTGCGGTGTTGTAAAGGTCGTTGTTACAATGGTATCTATATGAGTTGGTTTTGCGGTGTAAGCCAGTGATAAACCGGAAACATTTTCGTTCAAACACTCGTAATTTCTCCATTGGGGATGGTGAGATGTGGTACCATAATGGGCAGGCGTATGTCAGAGTAGGTCTGATTATCTGTTTGTAGATGAGCTGTTTGACCTTAAGAGAGAGGCCTTTAGGTTTCCATAACACTCGTCTGCACAGGTTAAGCTGTATTGAAGATTTTTGAAGAGAATTTTCGATGTGGGTTGAGAATGACCAGTTGTTGGAAAGGGTTACTCCCAAATATTTTAGGGTTTTGGAAGGTTTTATGAGGGTGTTATTAAGATTTAGTTTAATTTTGTTGTGGCAACGTTTAGTGTTGTTTGTGCAGTGAGCGTGTTTGCCCTTAAACACTGTTAGCTGGGTTTTGGTTGGGTTGAGGCAAATTTTCCATTTGTTAAAGTATGCTGAGATGAGCGGGAGGAAGTTGTTAACGTGGTTTCTTGCCGCTTTAACAAATCTACTGCTAGAGTAGATTAAAGTATCGTCAGCATAATTTAGCATTACAACACTAGGTGAAGGTTGGGGGATATCGGATGTGTATAGAAAATATAAAAGTGGTCCAAGAATGGATCCTTGGGGACTCCTGCGGTTATGTTGTGAGTTTGTGAGAGGGAAGAATTTATTCTGACCATGAATTTCCTCCCAGAAAGATAAGATGCTAGGAGCTTTGTGATATTGGAATTCAGACCAAATAAGCAGTGCAGCTTATAAAGAAGTCCTGAGATCCAGACACAATCAAATGCTTTGGAGATATCGAGAGATATGCATACGGTAGGGCATTGGTTTTCTAGACCAGTTGTGACATCGTGTGTAAGTTTTCGTAGCGCATGGCAAGTGGAGTGTCGCTCACGAAAGCCAAACTGAGAATTAGGGATGAGAGCGTTATCACTGGCAAACGAGAGAAGGTTTTGGTAGATCTTACATTCCAGTATTTTGCTTAGGGTGTTCAATAAAGATATCGGACGATAGTTGGAGGTGTTATTGGAACTGCCGGACTTTTTAACGGGAATTACTACCGCAATTTTCCAGTTCTCTGGGAAATGTGAAGCATTTATGATATGTTTAAGAAGGACTAGAATGGGAAGTAGATTTGGCGGGTGAAGTCTTTTAAATAGAAGGTGTGGTATTCCATCTATACCGGTAGATTTTTTGTTGGGTCGTGATTTTATGAACTTGATGAGTTCATCTGTGGTTAAAAATGTGGTGGTGTCTGAAGGATGTGATGCCTTGTTTGTGTCGTTAAATTCTCCGATGAAAAGAGTATAAGATGCGGGTAATCTGTGTGAGATATATTCGTTGACAGTGTTTCGAAAATAAGGGACTGAGAGGGAATCATTTTGTTGATGGATTTTTGAGAAGTGGTCAGCGAGGCAATTGGCTATGTCCGTGTCGGATTGGATAAGATTGTTGCTGAGTGGGTTGATAAGGTGATCGATTCGCGGTTTAAACTTCCGACCAGATAGTCGGTTGATGTTTTTGAAGAGATCACGATTGGTTTTAATATTGTTAAGTGTAGAGGTATAAGTCTGATCCGCGAACTTTTTTAAATGTTCATTTATTAGGGTGGTCAGGACTTGGATCTGACTTTTAATAAAGGGGCAGAATCTTATATGAAGTTTTCGGCGGAGTTGTTTTTTGAGACGCAGCAATTTAATTAGGATGCTGGGTAAAGGTTTTCCTAGATGATTATGAGGGATGCTGGTGGGTGTATTGCTGGTGAGGGCATCCTTGAGTGTCTGCTCAATTTTTAGGGCTGCTCGATCGATATCAGCAGGGATTAGGTTAGAAGATTCGGGGATTTGCAAGTTAGAAAACCTTGCGGCGACGTCTCTATTGACCTTTTTCCAGTTAGTCTTGGAGAAGTTCGGGACAGGACTGTGTGAGTAGAGCAGTCCGAAGGTGGGAACTTTGATCCAAGTGTGAGCGGAACCATGATCAGAGGGAAAGAGGAAGGATACTTTGGGGGGGCTCGTTGAGTAGACATCAGCCGACTTGAGAAACAAGTCAATTGTTGACCGCGTCGAGTTGGTGACACGAGTTGGCTGCAGTGGACTGTCGATATACGTATGTGGGTGAGATGAGAGGAGGTTCAAAAGTTGGCAGCCGTATTTGTTATTCTTTATGTCGTTGAATGCTGTATGTCGAGCGTTCCAGTCTCCACCGATTATGAATGGTGCGGGGAGAGACTGTCTGATTATTTGAGATATGTCAGAGTCAGGGAAGTCTGGTTCTCGTGTTGGGTGGATGTAAACGGATGTTATTATGATTACTTTTTTGTTTTCACATAAAAGTTTAACTGCCGTGTATTCAATATTGAAAACATTGGCGAGCCTGATTTCGGTGAATTGAGGTTTGTTATTTATTAGGATGCCGGTACCTCCATGGGATCCAGTAGTTCTTGGGTTTGAAATAAATGTATAATTGGGGGTGGATACTCGGGAGTTGGACTTAAGCCACGTTTCTGAGAGGAGAAGGATGTCTGGGGATAAGGTTTTAACAAACAACCGTAAGTGTTGTTTACGGATGTTGGAGTATATAGACTCTGCGTTGAGGGCGAGCTAGTTCAGGCATTGAGGGAAAGAATATGGGAGGTTATAAGTGAATGAATCTGACGTTTTTTTTCGATATCCGACATATGCTTCAATGTAGGAAGCATAGTTTGTAGACTCTTGATGTAGCCCATGATGTCCAGGTTGAGGCCAATGGACTTGGGGTTGTTTGACATCGGCGTGTTTTGATTGTTCTTGATAACATCCGCATATGATGTTCCTGGCCTTGTAGGTTGTGGTAATGTGTTCTACGATATGGATTTGGTTGGTGCGGATTTGTTTGTTGTTGCTGGTTTTGTTCTTCTTTGTAGAATTCTCAATTTATGAGGGCACTGGGAGAAATTGGCTGGATGTGGGCCTCCGCAGTTACAGCACGTTACAGCGATTTCCTTAGTAGTAATGGATCCATCGGGGTTTGCGGTTTGGATTTTTTCTGGTTCCATACCATGTGGATTGACCATACATTCTCCTGGTTGATGTTCTTCCGCACATCTGCCGCATCGTATATTTAGGTGGCAAGCCACCGTCAAGTGTCCTGAGCCTTGACATCTGTTGCAATGAAGGGTGTTTTGTTTATAAGGCTCCTCGATGCTGATTTTATGCGTAAACAAGTACTTAATTTGTTTGAGCTTGTTGGTGTCTTCATTTGGAGCGATTTGGATAATCCGTAGGTTCCTTTAGTTATTTTCCCGCATGTACGGAGTTTGAAAATAGTCCAGCCTGTGGATTTTCAGCTCTGGGTAAATCCTGATGATCTCCGACGCTAGCTCTTCGTTGGTCCAAGTTGGGTCAATGTGCCTAATGATGAACGTTGTTGGTTTGAGCTGATGGTGTTGGAAGGTGAAAAATTGGTGTTGTAGTTCCGCAAGTTTTCTAACGGTTTTCTCGTGATCAACCAGAGTTGTTGTTGCAATGGAGACAGAGGAGCCTTTAGTGTTTGTGGTGAAGTTGTGATGTCCTAGGGCATTTTCTACTATTAGAATTATTCCCTTTATACTGGTCACATTTTTTATGTAGATTGGTGGCGATTTAACATTTTTGTGCTGGGCTGGCAGGGGACTCGCTGCTGGCTTGGTTTGTTTGGCGGATTCCTTATGGGATGATGATAGTTGTTTGGGTGGAGATGTTTTATGGTTTGAGGAGAAGGTGTCATCTCCACACTGGCAACGTCGCTGTTTTGGCTGGGTTGCTTTAGAGAGTGAATTTCCTCCCTGAGTTGCTTCACCTGTGTTGTAAGCTGTTGGATGTATTCCACGACTTCGTGGAATTTTGTTCGTAGTCAATGTGTTTTTTTGCTTGATTTTCCATTTTTGTGGTCTTCTTCGATGAGTTTTGAAGAGTTTCAATGGCTCTTCTCTTCCGTTCCAAAAGATATTCCCGGGTAGCGCTCGGATCGTTGTCTGGCATCTGTGAAGACAGATTTCGACTACGGCATCCAGCGAAAATTACACGTGTTTGCTCGTGTTTGTATAGTTTTTTTTTTTTTTTTTTTTTTTTTTTTTTGTGATTATAACTTGTCGCGGTATAGCACATAAGGTTCGAGGTGAATGCGATTGATCGTCGACGACTTAACGGCTACGGATTCAATTTTTTTTTTCTTTCAAATTTGTTCCTGGAGATCGCGATGCATCTTCCTTTTAAATGAAAACAAATCGAGATTTTGTATCTTGAACCGAACGTTTCAGATGGAAAATCTCGATTTCGGGTGTGGTGTTCAATGTGTTCATTTGGATAATGGTTCGGTTTTATGAATTCTCATGAAACTATTATGCATAATAGAATATGCAGTGGAATTTGGGTTTTTGTTTTTGTTATCCGTCTGGCTTATGCAGACAAGAGTTTGCGTGTCCTTCGGATGGGTAACACAAGATCCGCGGGAATTAGGTGATGGTTTTTGAATTGGCGCATTTACAAGTTATAAAACATCTGGCATGTAAAGATATGCATTAGGATGTTTATGATTGCTTGAATTGTGATTCGGCGGAAAATAGATATGCCTTTGTTTAGACACATGGACATTTTGGGCTTTGGATCTTGTAGGAATTTCAATTGAATTGAATTCAATGTTTGAGAGTTGGAACGTTTAGTTCGATTTGGTTGACATTGAATTCAATGTTGATTTGGGTGTATGGATTTGTATGTGGGGGAAGGAGATTGTTTCTATGAGGAAATTGTAGGACTTTCCGGAGCACTACATAATATATAAAAATTGACCAGTTCGCTTTCACTACGATCGGAATTCTTTTGTCGGTGCGTTCGCTTTGTGAAATTTTCAAGTGCATCGTGATTTGGTCGTTTCGCTCCGACTCGTCCTTTGTTTATCACCATCAATAGTTCTATACATTATTTTCTAGTGTAACATATATTATCGTGTGACATTGACATATATTAGCGAGTGATTTTCCTGTTCACGGACGGGGCATTCTTTGGATTATCTGGAATGATTAAAGATACCCGTCCACGTATCCATCAGGACCTAAACGGTAGCCCAATCTTCCGGAGGCCTCGGACGCACGGGGGTACACCAGGAATATAGTATAAATGGTGGCAGCTGTGGGATAGATTTTCAAATATCCCCTACCAACTCAATCCGGTGGTAAACTTATCAACAGTTTGGAGCAGAATTCTAGTGGGCGCTCGAAAGGATTTAAACGTGGAATATTTTGAGCCCCTCTTGTGCCTCCCTGTAGCTGAACATTGCGCATGTAACTGGACATGAGACGATGAGAATATCGTGCGTTAATTCTGTTGATTCGTGAATAGGTGAATAAAATGATCAATGAAATGATTCAAGCTGAAACAAGTGTAATGATCGGGGGAGAAAGTGACTAAATCTAAAGAGGATACTTGCATGTGTCGCATTAGTTGCATTTGATTTTTCGATTTTAGAGGCGACTCGTATTCTGTCCTAATACCAAAAAAAAGGGGAAGAACGACGTCAATCGTTGGGATATTTTCAAAATACCCCACCAAAGGAACAAAAGAATGGACATTTCGTCTCCCTATCCACCCGGATAGAACTGGCCAACAAAAACTCACACCAGCTCTCTGAATACCATAAATGTTCAATATAAAAGACTTCCTCCGCCAGTCGAACACCAACACCAACATCAACAATTAAATCTCCAAACTCGACAATAATAACAAATATCATCATAAATAATGGAACTTTAAGAGGTTCGTCATCGCATAACCGGGCTCGCTCTCGAGGCTCTGCCCACGTTCGACTGGTGACGGCATTTTGTAACATCAGGGGCATCGGTTTCACCAATACGAATGTAAACGCCGTTCACCAATATTTGCAAACAACGAAACCTGATATCCTTGCCCTAACTGAGACCCAGGTCGATTCGTCAACTGATTCGACATATCTTCGTTGCTCAGGATACGACTTGCATTCGAGATTCCGTTTTAAGGGCGGAGTCTGCGTCTTCGCGCGATCCGACCTGGCTTGCCAGAGAATGGAGGCGTTGGAATACAATAATACGGACATCATATGGTTGAGGGTCGTGCTGAGAAATTCTGTTAAATTTCTTTATTGTCTTTACCGCTCCCCGAATGACATTTTTGGAACATCTTTCACATAGCATCGACTGGATACAGATCAACCACCCAGCTTCTGAAATTGTTGCCTTTGGCGATTTTAATGTGCACAATTCCGGCTGGTTGCTATATTCTAATAAAACCGACTAGGCTGGGAGGCTTTCGGAGATGTTTTCTGTAAGCCACAACTTGACAACTCGTGGGGGAGCCAACGCGAGTGCCGGAAGCCCGAGGCGATTATGCGAACACCCTGGATCTATTTTTGACATACGAACCGAGTATTTATACCGTAGAGGTTTCTGTGCCACTGGAAAACTCAGATCACTGCTTGGTATCTGTCGCGCAAGCACTTGCCTATCAAGCGAATAACCGGTCTAGGCACCTTCGCCATGTATGGAGGTATGGCGCTGCTCTCTGGGATTTGCGAGATTTCTTCGCATCCTTTCCATGGCCCGAGGTGTACTTCGGAAACTCCGATGTTAACGCATGCGCGGAGTCGGTATCAGAGATTGTTCTTCTCGGGATGGAGATGTATATTCCACATTCCATCAAACGAAGTTCGTCTGATAAACGTTGGTTTGATAAAAAATGTGTGTCGATTACAGCGCCAAAAAATAGAGCTTTTAAGCAATGGTGGTCCAATCCCACCGATGTTAACAGAATGAATTTTGTTAGAATCGGAAACGCGTGCAACCAGGCGATTGATACCGCGAAGAAAGCTCACAACGACATGGTGATCCATAAGCACCTTCATTGCCTAACTGGTTCGCATTCCTTCTGGTCAATGGCAAAAGCTGTCAGCGGTAACTTCGCATCCTCCTTTTTCCCTCCGCTTGTGACAGACAGCGGGACGTTAGTCGCGAATTCAAAGGATAAAGCTAATGTGTTCGCGAATTTATTTTCCGCGAATTCAAACTTCGATTCCGGCCTCTTGGAGCCACCTATGATCTCGCCAGTACAGTCTTCGATGCGGAATGTGAGATATCGTCCGCGCAATATTCAACGCATTCTACGTGAACTGGATTGTAGGAAGGCAATCGGGCCGGACGGAATACCAGGAATAGTCCTTAAGAACTGTGGTCCTTAACTATCGCCGGTTCTTGGCAGACTCTTCCGCTTATCTTATGCACCGAGGACCTTTCCTGTCTGGAAAATCGCTCGAGTTCAGCCAATCCCAAAGACAGGAAAAAAGTGTCTCCCACAAAATTACCGTCCGATAGCATTACTGTCTATTTTATCTAAGGTGATGGAAAAAGTCATCAATACATAGTTAGTTAAGTATTTGGAGTGCAACGGACTTCTGAATGAACGTCAATACGGACTCCGTGGGAGGCGGTCCACGGGAGACCTTTTGACACTTATAACCAATATATGGACATCTGCGATTGAACGGCATGGGAGTCAAGGGCGGTCGCATTGGATATCTCCAAGGCTTTTGACCGCGTCTGGCACAGGGCATTGCTGAGCAAACTTCGTTCATATGGACTTTCCCAACAGCTTTGCGACTGGACGAGGAGTTTCCTCGAGAATCGATCGATCCGGGTTGTTGTGGACGGCGAGTGTTCGGATCTGTATCCTGTTAATTCGGGGGTGCCCCAAGGTTCTATTTTGGCTCCAACCTTGTTTCTGCTTCACATAAATGATTTGTTGGAGACAACGGATAACAAAGTGTTCAGTTTTGCGGATGATAGTACGCTTGTTTCCTCTTTTTCGAGTGTTCGGCCGATTGGTGCATCTGCGTCGCATCAGCTGAGATGTAGACAGGGATCTGGTTCGCGTCTCCCGAGAGAAGTCTAATAAAAAAATAATAAAAAAAAAAAAAAAAATACGACAACAAAGGTACAACATCAAATGCAGCAACTCACTCAACAGCAGCAGCAACAACCAAGGTATTTATGACTTTTTATATTATTATTAAATCCAAATGGAACCAATGAAAACCCCCAACATAAATTATAATTTTATACATATATGTGATACACATAGAAACTCCAAAATTAATTAAATTCTCTTATCTCGATAACATCAATCAAAATG
Organism: Microdon myrmicae; assembly: GCA_963931805.1. Classification (NCBI taxonomy): domain Eukaryota; kingdom Metazoa; phylum Arthropoda; class Insecta; order Diptera; family Syrphidae; genus Microdon; species Microdon myrmicae. The sequence continues at coordinate 99,641,410 of OZ007496.1, forward strand.
GGACACCAAAAACAAATCCTAAAATTTTATCTTTCAATAATAATAATAAAAACTTGAACATACATATACACAATTTAAATTTAAAATCTTGCGTCACACACATTTCAATGTACATATATGCATATACATGTATTTACACATATATAAATTAAACGGAAAACAACGAATTAAAAATCGTTCACAGGTTTTGAATATAAAGTGCACATTTTAAAAGAAGTTCTTAATATTACAATTCGAATTACTTGGGAAGCCTTATCATACCGTCAGCTTAAAATGATCTTTTTGTAGTTCTTAGGTCATCTTTTCCTCTTAAATGTGTTTAATTTTAATCCAGAGGTTGACAGGTAGATGAAGGAGAGCGGTGCGCCTGAGAGGCATGCTATGTTTGAGGACGTATAGTCCTTTCTTCATCACTGATCCACCAGCAGTTGGGATGAGATCGAACTTTTATTGATTTATCTCTTTCAACGATCACCATACTAAAACGCAGGCGATCTGGAATATTATAGATTATCGTTATCATGGAGAATTCGTTTATCCATGGCACCACGGAAAGCGTGGTAAATAATAGGGACACCATGTTTGTCTTGGATTAGTCCTTTTTTATCCAAGAAAGGGAACGATTCTGGGGGAATGAATCCATTCTGGAGAGTACTCTCCAGATGCATATCATTTGGATAGAATGCTACCGAAATCAGACCATTTTCACTGTACATTGCCCTTCTTGTGTGGCCACGAATAATCTTGATAATGAAGTTATCTATTTTTGTTAGTCCGGATTTGTCATACAGGACTTTATTGGGATAGTATTCCTTATACTGCGACTCTTGGGTTCTATACATTCCGCGGCAGGAACGCAAATATTACATCCAAAACTTCTCCATATAGAATGGGGGTATGTGATACCATATCGGGCAGCCATACACTAATACTGGTCGGATGAACGCCGAGTATGAAATTATTTTCACCCTGGGGTCCAGAAGACCGCTACAGAAGAGTGTCATTAGATATGCGTTTTTAGCCGCTGTAAGAGCAGCTGATGTATGCTTATCAAAGTAAAGATACTGATCAAGCCACACACCAAGGTATCTGACTACAGGTTTTACTTGTAGGGGAAGATTATTGCTTCCTGCAATGGAACATTTTTTCCAATTCCGTTTTGTATCCCTCCCCCCGCTTGGTAGAAACCTTGACGTGGTGCGGGGGCTTAAATTACAATGAATCACTCAGGCTATGCTGACGGAAGCATATGCTTTCAGTAGGGTCACCCATGTCAGACAGGTTAGCGAGGAGTAACACACAAAGATCTACCACCCCTAATCCAGGGTGTTACGCGTCACCGTGCCTATTGGATGGTTTGCAGCCAGGGGTATCATCATCATCGGCACTACAACCGGGAACCGGTCTTGGCCTTATTTAGCAAGTCCTGAGGCTTGTTAAATTTTCCATAATGTTTTGTTTTTTTTTTTCGGGCAAGGTCATTAGTCTTGCGCCGGAGGCTCCCCGACGGGGAATCGAACCCCAGGGGTATACCGGCTGTATTATAACGGCGCCTTTCTGACACCGGGTGGAATCAGAGCAGTAAGCTGACCTTACCACATGAAAACGGGGCTCTGATGTGGCAGACTATTTGAAACCCCAAGTCTCGTGGGATCAAAAATGAATAACCAATATACAAAAAAAAAATCCACGAAAAACCCGGTAGGCGTAGGTGTGATGAGTCGACACTACCACAAGGGAACAAATCATCAAGAAAACACCGACTCGGCAAAAAGAAGACGTAGGGAAAAACTGAAAAGCGGGATATACGCGTCGGCACATGGAATGTTCGAACGTTATATAAACCAGGCGCGATACAGACGGTCGTAGACAACGTGAAACAATATAAAATGGACATCATCGCGCTTCAGGAAGTTCGACTCCCACATCAAGTAATCGAAACCAACGGGTTTACACTGGTGTGTGGAGGTACCGATACACATAACCTCGGAACTGGCTTCATCATAAGCAAGAAGATTACGTCCCATGTAAAAGATGTGCAATTTATTAATGACCGAATGTCGGTGCTAAAAATACAGGGCCCATGGTACAATTATGTATTTATAAACGTACACGCCCCAACAGAATCTACGGACGAAGGAACGAAGGACACATTCTACGAGACCCTAGAGGAAGTATTTGATGGGATCTCATCATTCGATGTTAAAATCCTCCTCGGCGACCTCAATGCGAAAATTGGAAAGGAAGATATCTTCCAACCAACAATAGGTAAAGAAAGCCTACATGACGTTTCAAATGATAATGGTATTCGAATTATCACGTTCGCAGCGTCAAAAGATCTGGTAGTGAAAAGCACGATGTTCAAGCACAAGCAAATCCATAAAGCCACATGGATATCACCCGACGGCGTAACGCGTAACCAAATAGACCACTTCCTCATAGACAAAAGACACCACTCGAACATCCTTGACGTAAGATCATATAGAGGAGCAGATTGCGAGTCCAATCACCTTCTGGTGATGGGTAAAATTAGAAGTCGGCTTGCAGCAGACCCAGATGTACAGTCACGGCAGACGAGCAAAAAGTTCGAGATTGATAAACTAAAAGACCTACGTAAAAGGACGGAATATCAAGACGAACTAACGAATAGATTTAGCATCCTAGAGAATGACAGTAGTGAGGAAGAGGAAGCCAATAGTGTGGACACTAAATGGGCATCGATCAGAGACACAATCAAACAAACAGCCCAAGAGGTATTAGGACTTAAGAAAACAACTAAATCCAAACCTTGGTTTGACGATGAGTGCAGGGCAAAGATCGAAGAACGTAAACGCCTCAGAATGATCCACTTAGAAGCATATGATGAAGTCAACGCAGTAAGATACACGACAATTCGGAAAGAAACAGCTAGACTTTTCAAACGCAAAAAACGCGAATGGGAGAAGACTCGGCTCGAAAAAATCATAGAAAATGCCAGAGCAAAGAACAGCAGAGGTATGTATGCCGGCATAAATTCAATTAGAAATGCCTACCGAGGGAGAGCCAAAATAATCCGAGGCACAAACGGATGTCTGGTGACAGAAACAAAAAATATCGTCACAAGATGGAAGCAGTACTTTTAAAACCTGCTCAATGTGCGCACCCATCAACCACAAATAAACGCACCAGACGTACATACATCCGATCCCCAGATCCCAGAGCCCTCTTTCGACGAAGTAGTAGACGCGATAAATCGACTGAAAAAGAACAAGGCCCCTGGAATCGATTGCATACCGGCAGAGCTTGTGAAGCATGGAGGAGGGGCAACCGCTCGAAAGATCCACCAACTGGTTAAAATAATATGGGACAAGGAAGTCATTCCGGAAGAATGGAAAACCGCAATAGTCATCCCCATTTTCAAAAAAGGCGACAGATCTGACTGCGAAAATTACAGAGGAATATCATTCCTCCCAATCACATACGAAATATTAACAAATGTCATACTGGCAAGAATCACACCGTACGCAGAAGAAATATTGGGAGACTACCAATGCGGATTCCGTCGGAACCGGTCAACAAGCGACCAGATGTTCACAATAAGGCAACTACTGACGGTTCACCAACTGTTCGTGGACTTCAAAAAAGCCCACGACTCAGTCGCAAGGCAAAGACTCTACCATATTGTGGTTGTGTAGCGTTTCCGCCAAACCCTACGGTCTACTTACCTGAAAAACCCCCATAACTACTACCCAACTCCCTTAAGTTTGCTAATGCAACGGTATTAGCACCTGTAAATGCTTCACGCATTATATAGATCACCATCTGTAATCATAAAATCCCTATAAAGAAAACTTACCTTCATGCATCCCTTCGCATACAATTTTGCGTAAGATTTCTTTATTTGCTTATTTGGTATTCTGAACCAATTCGGTACCAGACAAATTCCTGTAAACAAAATAATTCGGATTGCATTCAATGTAACCGTCATGACAGGGACCATAAATATCGCGCCGTCTATTTTCCCAGCCGCGTCATATACCTTTTCATACACATTGCCTGGCAACCTTTTTTGTTTGTCTTACCAACAAACAACCCAAGCAGCTGCATATAATTAGCGCAATAGACGCCGAAACCAAATTCTCCAGCATTTCCTAATGCAAATATGAACCCGGTTTCTATTGCAGCCAGAGATGCCATAAACATCCAATTTGCTTTTAGCACCTTTTTCTCCTAACGTCGAAAATAGCGACGAGGCATCGTGTAAACAATGACCCGCATTACCAGCGGCGCATGTGGTCATTTTTCCCTATTGTCCTTGCCGCCTGCCTGTTTTCGAACACATGCAACAACATTGAATCTGTTCGACCGCGCACATATACCACCGCGCCACTAGTTGCACCCTTAAGAGAGAAGTTTTTCTCTCTCTTCCTTTTTTTTTCATTAGCGAAATCATCTCTGCATGAGATGACGATCATCGAGTCTTATTCCATCCTCCGACTACGCTGGTCGCCCGCGTGACACTCCCGCTCTCCGCGCACGGCGGTGAAGCGTAGATAAGTAAGTCAAGTCGAGTAATCACATTTATAATTAAAATCAGTGCGACGGCTTCTATGTTGTCTCTGTGCGTTCTGCTATCCTCGCGTAATTGTTTGGTTTAGTTAATCGAATTCAGTGTAATAGATTTACGGCCCGATAAGAAAAAAAATAAAATGACCAAGTTAACGAGTAACAACATACGACATTGTTTTATTTGTCTAGTGATTACGAACAGTTTTCCTCTAGTGCCGCGGCGGAACTTCTAATTTGTGAGAACGAAGTGGTACCCAGCGCCCATGTCGGTGCCACAACTTCGCTCCTACAGTTGAGCTGGGGATCCAGAAAAAATATGCTGCTCTCATTCAAATCTGCATGAACGAAAACAAAGGGCGCGTTAGAATAGAAAACCACCTCTCAGAACCATTCGAAATCCGGGACGGACTAAAACAAGGGGATGGCCTCACACCATGCCTTTTTAACATTGTCCTCGAGTATGTTATCAGAAAGGTACAAGACGTCAACACGGCTGGATCATCCCTGAACGGGGTCACACAAGTGCTCGCGTATGCGGATCACTTCGCCGTTCTGGGCGATAATCTAGAAACTATAAGTAAAAACTGTGAAATCATCATGCAAGCAGCAGAAGAGGTGGGCGTAGAAATAAACGAAGACAAAACGAAATACATGATTACGACGAGAGCAGGTGGACCTGCGAACACATATAAACCTCAGGGGCAAGATATTTGAAAATGTCAAAGAATTTAAATATCTGGGAACGATACTGACGACCAGAAACGAAACGTCGAAGGAAATTAACAAAAGACTGCATTCCGGCAACGCTAGCTGGCATGCAGCCAATAAACTATCAAAATCCAAACTGCTATCACGTAATATAAAGCTCCGTGTCTATAGAACCATAATCATGCCAATTGCTCTATACGGATGCGAAACATGGGCTCTCACAAAACGGGAAGAGAACAAATTCCGCGTATTCGAGAATAAAGTTTTAAGGGGTATATTTGGTGGTAAATATGACGAGGAGTCAGGACAATGGAGGAAACTCCACAACCACGAATTGGAAGAGCTATACCGCAAACCTACAATAGTGAGAGTAATCAAGTCGCGAAGATTAAGATGGGCCGGACATGTAGCGCGAATGGGCGATGATAGGACCGTGCATAGAATTCTTGACGGTAAACTAACGGGGAAGAAACCGACAGGATGGCCGCGACGGAGATGGGAGGACAGTGTTAGATTGGACTTCGAGCAGATCGGATCGGATGATCGAACGTGGAAGGAGAGCGCACAGGACAGGGAACAATGGCGGAGCCGAGTCGGTGAGGTCATGAACTTCCTGGTTCCTGCAGGCCAGTAAATAATAAAAAAGTTTTGTATCCCTCAATGAACTGGACAGCGGCGTTCTGAAAGGGATAGTCTCTGTTTTCCAGAAATTTATTTTTAATTTCCACTCATCGCAAAAACGTATGATTTTTTTGAATTCATCTTGCAGAAGTCTGTTGATGACATCAATCTTTTCCTCAGATCTATATACCACAATGTCGTCGGCGTACGCAATTGCATGATTGAGAGAACCCACTAGATCACTAGTGTAAATCTTAAATAAAATGGGAGAATTCACTGCTCCCAGTTATAAGACGCTTTTGATGTGGGAGGCCTTGTTAGAGATTATATCTCCACATTCCACCACATATTGTTTACCCATTATCATATCGTAGATAATGTACAATAAATATTCGGGCATACCTAAATTTAATAACTTATATACAAGCCCTTCAAACCAAACGCTGTCGAAAGCCTTTTCAAAGTCAACCAAACAGGGCCATGTGCACTGTCGCTTCGCCTTGTTCCACTGTATTTCGGAAACGAGTTTGGTCGCAGCATAGACTGTGTCATGTTTGGATCGAAAACCAAACTGGTTGTTCGGAATAATACCATTTTCCTCACACCAATTAGACAATGCTTTATTTATAATTTTCTCGAATACCTTGCTGATGTTCGGAAGTAAACGAAGATTGGCTAGATTGCTCTTGTCCTTGCCCTTTTTGGGGATGAGATGGACTACTGCAGATTTCCATTGGGTTGGATAATATGCATTATTTAGACCGTTATTGAACAAAATAGTGTAAACCTTCACTATTTCAAGAGGCAAATGCCTTAGAACAATGTTTGGAATACTATCTATTCCAGAAGGTTTTTTGTTCTTAATGGATCGAAGGGTGTCCGTCAGTTCATCATCACCATCATCATCATTATCGGCACTACAACCGGGGACCGGTCTTGGACTTATTTAGCAAGTCCTGAGACTTGTTAAATTTTCCATAATGACTTGTTTTTACCGGGCAAGGTCATTAGTCTTGCGCCAGAGGCTCCCCGAAGGGGAAAGGAACCCCGGTTTCCCGCGTGACAGGCGGGTATACTAATCATTATACTATCGAGGAGCCTGCTAATGTTTAGATTTCCATAATAATTTGTCTTTCCAGCAAGGTTATTAGCCGTGCGCCAATCTTTCTTAGGACGTCGCTGCATGCATTGGTTCACTACTTGGTGGGTGCTACAAGGATCGTCCTGGCCTCCGCGGGGTTGAAAGCAATCAGTGACTTTGTCCTATATGTTCGTAAGTGTTTATGAGGGTTGTGTCTGAAGTCGTCCTTTTTTAGTCAGTCGTTACCAACACGTCAAAGAGATAAGACGTATACCTGACAACAGGAGAAAGCAAAAGAAAAGAAAGAAAAAAAAAAAAATAAATAAATTCGTCGCGCGAGTGTAGGTGAACAAGTGTGGATTACACAGTGTGGCCGCCACTGAGAGCGGTTGTTTAAAAAATAAAAAAATAAAAAAAAATAAAAAATTATGGAAACAAACAAAGTGCTAAAGAGCTCGTCGCTTTTCATGAAAAGGGGCCAAACAGACCTGAAAGCGATGACACGGAGCCGACTCGAGCGACAGCCGAGTATTATAACAAAGCGGCACAATCCAAATTCAGACGGCGAAAAAAATGCAAAAGGAAAGAAAAACGAATACACTGGCGCAGGCAACCAATTCAACGAATTGGTTGACCTTGACCAAAGTGAAATCGAATTACCTGCTGAGGAAGAAAACAATATCACAGGTACTGCAACAGATCCGGCGGAATTAGAAAAACTCCTTGCGGATATCGACACAAAAAAAGAGGAACTCAATACACAAAGAGAAGCAATCCTCAAATTAAAAGACCTGGTGCAGCAACAACAAAGCCAAGAAAATACAACAGCACAACGGAAAAATCAGGAACAACATCAGGAAGCAAACAAAAGGCAGCAAACACAGGAGATGCAGAAGCAGCAAACAAACCAGCACATCGTAACCAACAAAAAGGAAAAGGCGCCGCCTATAATACTTACGTCCATGGAAACAAAGGACGTTATAAAATTAGGTGAGTTAACTTGCAAAAATTTCAAAACAAAAAAAATTAATAATTCTAAAATAAAATTAATGTGCGATGATATTGAAGGTTATCACAAAGTAATGACTGGTTTGGGTAGGACAAAAAGCGAGTATTACACGTACACCCCGAAATCGGAGAAAATAATCTCCATGCTCCCAAAAGGCTTTGATCCATGTTTTTCCCCTGAGGAGGTATTAGAGGAATTAAAAAATGTCGAAACCGAGAATTAAAAATTTACGGGTGTGAAACCCTTCTCTACCGCCAACTCCAGAAAACGCAATTGCAAATTGCCTTTCTTTATTGTATCACTGAGTCCCAACAGTAAAGTTGATGCTCTTTCGATACATCAAACACCTCAATCACCAAACAATAAGTTGGGAAAAAATAAGAAAAATCGATCGCGTATTGCAGTGTATGCGTTGTCAACGCTTCGGGCACGCGGCATCAAACTGCCACATGCAATTCAGGTGCGTAAAGTGCCTGTCCGACCGTATCATTGGTGATATGGTCGGACAGGCCCTTCCCTTGGGCAAGGAACAGCTTCCAGATAGGGAAACACTGTCCTGTGTCCTCTGTAAAAATACAGGTCACACTGCTAATTTTAGAGGATGTCCTAAATTTCAACAAATGAAATTAAAATTGGAATCCAAAAAGAAACAAGTTGAAGAAGAGAAAAAAAATGAAAACTCGTTCTTACAACAATTTCGTTGCTCCTTGTGTGTCATATGCACAAATGGCCGGTGCTCCTAAGCAACCAGCATCCATGGAACATACATATAGTAATGGGAAAATGCCCACACCAGAGGCACATTCAGAAATAATAACAATGTTATTAACCATGCAAGGACAATTTGCCGAATTTCAAAGAACACTGACTGAACAACGAGCACGAATAGATACTCTCTATTCAACCCTGTTCTCAAATAACTCTCCACATCAAAATCTTCAACCCTCCGTCTGAACTTAACCTAAAAATTATAGCTGTGAATGTAAATTCACTAATCCACATCGAAAGAAGGGATAATTTAGGCAATCTGCTCCAAGTCGAATGCCCAGATGTGCTCTTGGCTAGCGAAACTAAGCTAAACCAAAGGCACAAAATGGGCTACAAAAATTATAACATAATTAGACGAGATCGACCACACTCTACTCGAGGGGGTGGGGTCGCTATCTTAGTTAAGAAAGGTCTTCACCATAAGGTCGTTTACAGCACGGAAGTACACAAATTCCAGGTGCTAGAGGCATGCATTATAGAGATTCCGCTAAAAAGTCAAAGGCATCTATATATAGTCGCTGCTTACGCTCCTGAATCTGTTCAAGATACCCAATTTATCAGTGAAATCGATACGCTTTTCCGAAGTCTCAAGTTAGATTCGGAAAACAATTAATTTTTAGTGGCAGGTGATTTTAACGCCAAGCACAGTGCCTGGGACAATCTGACCTGGAACACCAGAGGCAATGCCTTGTTTGATTGGTGGCAAACAAATGCGATCGAGCATAAACTAGAATTGTACGCTACAAGTACACCGTCTTATCCAAGAGGTAACTCCTTCCTAGATTTACTTATGACAGATGATCGAATTCAGTTACCAGATACCGAGGTAACTACTCGAAATTGTCTTCGCACAATTGAGTACGATAGCGATCATTACGGACTTGGAGCCGTAATACACGTGCCAAACGAGTACCATCTACTTGAGCAGTACGACCAGGTACACTCTTTCGATTTCCGAAAAGCACATTGGTCGCGTTTCGATCGCATAGTAAAAAGAGAAATACGCAACATTGGCATAGACCCACCGACTAATAGAAACCTCCGTAATGATGAAATCGATCATTACCTCCTAACTATGAACGATATTGTTACTAACACAATGAATCGTTCCATCCCTAAAGTAGCTCATATGCATGGCTATACCCACCGATACAGAAATCCAACTATCGATGCTTTGTATAGGCAAAAGAGCACCCTGCTCTCAAAGCTGAAATTGTGCTATAGGCAGTTCAGTGACCCAAATAGCAATGAAATCAAAACAATCAAGTCCTTGATAAAAAATCTTCAAAAACTGATCCGGGATAATTACCGAGCAGTAATAAATGAGGAGTGGAGCAACAGAATTCGAGCTGTCCAAGCAAACGGACCGAACATGTTTTCACAAATCAAGAAAATATGTCGAAGAAAAGATCACAATGACATTCCCTGTCTCCGAATGTCAAAGACATTGGTCGCTGCGCAATCAACTTCACAACTGGCGATCCGAAAACCATAGTTTCATCACATTCGGCGAAAATAATAGGGCGGATTCTCCCGCCAGAAATGAAAATACAAATATGTTTGTGCGCAAGGATGAACTTAGAAACATACTTAGCTCAATAAAAAATAAGAAATCATCTGGAATAGATAGCATTCCAAATGTGGTTCTAAGGCACTTGCCTCGCGAAGCAGTGAACATATACACTACTTTGTTTGACAACGCTCTAAACAATGCACACTATCCAACCCATTGGAAGACTGCAGTAGTCCACCCTATCCCCAAAAAGGGTAAGGATAAGAGCAATGCAGCTAATCTGCGCTCGATCAGCCTGCTTCCCAACATCAGCAAAGTATTCGAAAAAATTATAAACAAAGCACTGATAGGTTGGTGTGATGAAAACGATATCCAACATCAAGCATCTGCCCATCAAGGACATTCACGCAATTAACGCGTTATATAAATTTCCCTAGAAGAAATTCGGTACGCCAGTACCGCATACATCAATGCATCTCAGCATTGTTCTAAAAGGAAAACATTTCGGTTGCCATACTAGATAACCGAAGTGGATTATGAAAACAATCAGCAGAACCCCTGTCTGCCTGCATTTACTGTCCCACACGTGCGCAACAGATTTTCATGTTGCACCAGTACTCACGGCGGCTTTTATGCAATCTTCAAAGCACCGGTGCAATTCGCGCCTAGCTGCCAAGACCCGAATTCAATGCCAGTGTAAATACTCACACTGGAATTCGACCCATGACTCCCTAGGATTGCAATACACAATTAACATGGTTGTAAACACAACCATCATTGTGTAATTATCCCAAATGTATCCTAATCCCTAACGTAGTATTTGGACAACTGCAAATACTTATCCCAAAGATGCTTTTTCATTCCCACGGTTCGACCACCCATGAGCTCGCATCACGAGCCAACAAGGTGATCCGCGCACAAAAGTAGTTTAGTCGAAGAAAGAGTTGTAAGTGAGTCGAGTTTCAACCTAAGTGGAGTGCGCCCGGAAAATCGAGTGACGTGAAGCGTGTTCGCGTGTGCTTTAGTTCAGTTAGTTCAGTACCCGGTTAGTTTAACATTATTATTCACATAATTTATTCGTAAAGAAAAAAATAACATAAGTTCGAAATAAAGTGTTCTATAGTTTAGTGAAAACGAATACACAATACAAAGAAATAAAAGACAAGCAACAATCGATTTAACTTATAACTGTTGGATTTCTAAAACTTAAAAGTTAAGTAAACACAAGATTAGACTAATTTCATTGTGAAGCGTGTGCCTGTGTCCCTGCAGTACAATAAACGATAAAATTCGAAACAGTTTAACCAGCGTTTTATTCCATCAAATTCGGTGGAGCAATCCGTGGAGTAGGAGTTAACCAGTGCCAATGTCGGCACACATACGTTCTACCCTACATACCCTCCAGAATGGGTTTATTCCCCCAGAAGCGTTTCCTTTCTTGGATCAAAAAGGCCTTATCCAAGACATGCATGGAGTCCCGATTATTTACCACGCTCTTCGTGGTGCCAGGGACAAACGAATTCTCCATGATAGTGATATCTCCAATGCTCCAGACCGCATGCGTTTTAGCACGGCGATCAGTGAAAGAGATAAATCAGCCACAGATCGAACATCTCCCAAATGGTGGTGGCTTCTTAACGAGGAGAGGACTTCACTTCCTCAGATATAGTATGCCTCTCAAGAGCAACGCTCTCCTTCCTCTTGTCCCCCCTCCCCCTGTCCACCTTTCCCAATTACTTTTGTGTAGCTATTTTATTTTATTTTTTATTTCTTATTTTATGTTTTATTCGTTTCGTTTTGAAGTTTTTGTTTGTTATAATAATTAATAAAAAAAAAAAAAAAATTGTAATAATAATATATACGAGGGTTGCCTTTTATATTTTGGGATTAGAGAACAAAAACAAATATTGATCATCGAAAATCACTTTATTGTTTTTCAAAATATTCCCCATGAAGATCTATCGAAAAACGTTGACCTCTCAGTTTGTTTTTTACGTACGGGAATAAAAAGAAGTCATTCGGTGACAAGTTAGGACTATATGGCGGATGACCCATTAAATCGATGTTTTGGGTGCTCAAAAATGCAGTTGTCGCAGCCGATGTGTGAGAGCTCGCATGGTCGTGGTGAAGAGTGATCCGTCTTCGGCGGTTGGTTTTCCTGATTTCTTGGAAGACAACTGGCAAACAAATGGTTGTGTACCACTCAGAATTGACTGTTCTGCGTTGTTCTAGTGGCACGGATACGACATGTCCCGTTTTTCCGAAAAAACAGGCGACCATTTGCTTGGAAGTGCTTCGTGCGCGAACAACTTTTGTTGGATTTGGCTCATCTTGAAACACCCAGACAGTCGACTGCTGTTTACTTTCGGGCTCATACGCGTAAATCCACGATTCATCACCTGTCACGATGTCATAGACGTGTTTCGAAGCACCGCGACCGTATTTTTTGAGCATTTCTTTCGACCAATTGACACGAGCCTTTTTTTGGGCTATTGACAAATTGTGTGGGATCCAACGCGAACAAATTTTTTTGACAGTCAAATGTTTATGCAATATTGAATATTGAATATGCTGGTCCCACTAACGCCTAAGGTTGTCTCAATCTCACGATAGGTCACATGACGATCTTCCAATATCAGTTCGCGCACAGCATCAATGGTTTTCGGAACAACAACTGATTTTGGACGACCTTCACGAAATTCATCTTGGAGTGAACTACGACCACGATTGAATTCACCATACCATCGATAAACACTGGTCCTTGATGGAGCTTCATCGCCAAAAATTGAATTAAGTTCATCCATGCACTGTTGCTGAGTTAAACCACGCCGAAAGTTGTAAAAAATAATCGCACGAAAATGTTGACGATTTAATTCCATTTTTGGGCCGAGATGAATCTTTTAAGTTACTGTAAACAACACAAATAGCGCTCGTATGTCAAAACGTTCTGAGTGCGTATAACCTCAAAAATGTCCAACTTTACGACAGAGCTGTCAATTGCCCGATTGCAACGCTAGGGTTGCCAAATCCCGAAACATAAGAGGCAACCTCGTACATATAGATGTAAACGAGGAGTCCCTCTAAAGTCTAATATATGACTTATTTCATATATATATATATATATATATATATATATATATATATATATATATATATATATATATGAAACAAAAACAAAAAAAAGATGTACGCCGAAAGGCATATATAAAAATTAAGTTGTAATGTGTAATTTAGAGAGCTCGCATAGACCCAGTAAGTTAATTTAAGGATTGTGATTGTAGAAAAGGGTTTAACATTTGCCCCTAATACTATACATGTAAAAAGAATTAGGAACATAAATGTGGTTTAAAAACCAAAAAAAAAAAAAAAATGTCCTTTTTTAGTATTTGGTCTATTCTTAAAGCTGCATGATTAATTTCATCGGTGAGTAGGTTAGCTTGCAACATAGAGCGATCCTACTTACTGTGACCATAGAGGAGATATGATCACCGATAATTTTTGTTTATGTTTTGATTACTGATTTGTGTTTATCAGTTAATCAGTTGTAGATTTATATTTTGATTATTGGTTTCACTCTAAATGAATGAATTAATGGCTATTTGTATGAGTGATTGTATAAATGTGAAAATGTAAATATGGTTCGATCTAAGTAGTTTTGTTGGGTGATAATGAATTAAATCTAAAATGATTGGATGACTGCATAAATATATGTCTTGTATAGTTACGTAATTGTTTACTTTTTTTTATTATAATTATTTCTCCCAGGAAAGGCGAACCTATAGCGCTTAGACAGCGCCCTGAAATGCAACTTTTTCTCGACCGGTTTCATCGGCCAAGATCCGAAAGTTGCTCAGGGATTTATCCCAACCATTTCCCAAAGCCTATCGCGTAATGGGATGGTATTTCCCCGGGCGGCTGGGTTTTGGGACCCTAGCTACAACTCAGTAATTGTGCCGATCTGCACAATAGCAAGAGTCGTCAGTGGAGCCTAGGTTTGCACAATTAAACACAAGACACAACCTCGTTACCCACTCAGCCATTGAGACGGAGATTTATTTTAGATGTTTTCTAAGCGGAATAAAAGCGCGGGGGGGGGGACTTCTTAACAAATATCACCTGTTGGTGCAACATCACAAAAGTTATTCCTTTACTTTCCGGACAACTTATAAGAGACTGAGATTTTTTTGGTAAATGGTTTTATAAAAGGGACATTACACTTTTGTATTTTCATACGAATGTACCCTTACACTTTTTCTTCAGTAGCTCTCAATGTCAAACCTTCAGTCAAGGGTTATTATTTTTATTGCGGCAAAGTTCAGAAAAAAGCAACGTTTGGTAATTATTAAAAATTGCTCTGAGTCGGTGGTTGCAACTACAAGGCTGCTTACTCTTTACTTCAGCCGTAATAATCGGTTCACCAGATAAGGCTATGCCTACTATACTGAATAAATATTAGTCAAAATATTCAATATTGGATATTCTTGTGCTACTGGGACAATGTATTTGTGGAAATATCGACATTATCAACCGGTAAGCGCTTTACTTCTAAATGAATCTAAATGAATGGCATGGGCACACGTTTACTATTATTCCACCGATTCGCGCGGGGATGTAATTGATCACCGAACGTCACAACTTTGTTAACTTCACAGGATCTGCCGTCATCAAAATTATATGTTTATTCGTCCAAGTCATATTTAAATTATATCGAATCCTTTTGTCAAAAAGAGATGAAAGAATGAACACAAATCGTTGAAAGAAAAAACCAGTTTGTTTTCCGGTGATGTCTCACTGATCACAAATTTATTGTTGCATATAAAGTGTTGAAACGTGTTTATTTACAATTGTAGTTTCTTTAGTTAAATCCAACTCTGATACCATTTATCACTCGCCTGCCGTTATTTTACAAGGGGATTTTACACTTAATTAATCACAGCGGAACGTTGTGTATTATTCGACACTACCTTGTTAGTACTTCGTTTAAGTTATGATTTTGGTTGATGTTTTGTACTTAATTGTTCCCAATGGGTTAACCGACCGACTCACAAGACACACGGCTCAGACGACTATCCAATCGCTAGTACTGACTCGTGGTTGACACTCTACTCCCCGATGTATACTCTCGTAGGGTAAGAACTCGACTCCTTTGGGTTGAAGGGCGATGCGCGCTCAGCGGTGGTTGTGACTCGACTGACCAATAATGGAAAGAATCTATTCATCGTGTCGGGGCGGTTGAGTCATAGCTGAAATAAACTTGTGGGTGGGTAGAGGTCGTAGTGCCGATGTACGGCACGTGGTTGGCCTTGTCCCCAGCGATGTCGACTAAAACCGTTCACAAAAGTACCCAAGAGAGGACAGCCGGGCACGGAACCAAAAGAATAAACACTCGTACGTGGTTGCTATGATTGACGCCTTTTTTTATTTAATCTTCTTACACTATTCTTAATGTCTTGTCTTTATTTAAACTTCTTATACCATTCTTAATATCATGTCTTTGTTTAAACTTCTTAAAACGTTTTTTAATATCTTGTCTTTATTTAAACTTCTTACACTATTCTTAATGTCTTATCTTTATTTAGACTTCTTAAACGGAACCTTCGGCTGCGCGAGTGAATTAAAGCGAACCAACTTCCGGGTGTGCGTGCTCCACGGTGTACCGAACTCGACTGTAGTGCGTGTGTGCGCAGCGGTATTTGGATATGGACTCGACTCCTTGTTGTGCGCCGTTTGGCGGATGGTTAGCGACTGACTAATGAAAGCAAAAATTCATCGCGTAGTGGCAGTGGGGTTATAGCTAAAGTAAACTCGCTGCCACTTACTAAGAATTTGTGGAAGAGTTGCTATGCCTGCTTAAGAATTTAGTTCCAGCGAATCCTCGCCGTATAAGCTATATTGGATTCGTTGGTTGGGTGTACCGGGAAATTGGCTTTGGGAACGCGAGCAAGTATGGGCATGAATTTTCGGGGGAAATTGGAATTGCTTGGGTGCAAGCAAGGAGTATCATTTAGGTAAAATATTAACCGGAGTAATTTCGGGGAAATGTATGCGGCTTAGTATAGTTGGTGGCGATGGTTGATGTTCCGTTATGGATTTGAATATGCGTTTCGTTACAGCATATGAATTTCGGGGAAATTAAGATTGCTTGGTTGCAATGAGAAAATATTACTTGAGTAGAGAGTTGACCGAAGCAATTTTGGAAAAATGTATGTGGAGTGATGTAATGGGGGAGATGATTGGTATTCCATTGTAGGTTGGAATATGCGTTTTATTATGGCTCATGGATTTCTGGGGAAATTAGGATTGCTTGGTCGCAAGGAGGGAATAGAATTGACCGAAGCGATTTTGGGGAAATGTATGCGGCGATGATTAGAATATATTCTGTTGGGAGTTTGGAAAATGTTTTTTATTGCAGATTGGGAGATGTATGCTATTGTGGATTTTGCATGGGCAGTTGGGTTACAGGTTAAGGTAAGGTGACGCGCTGTTAGTGGTCAGGGTTGGTTGGCATTGTGGGTTGGTTCTCCATGTGGTGTAGAGAACCCCCACAAACTCACGGCCACTTACTAGGAACTTGAAAAGGGTTGCTATGCCTGTATAGGGAATTCAGTTCCAACGAATTACTGCCGTATAAGCTGAGTTAGATTCCTCTGTCGCTATGTGTACTGAGAAATCGGTTTTGGAAACACGACCAAGTATGGGCATGAGTTGTCGGTTAGACAAGGGAATATGGGTCTTGGTCGTTGCGATGGTTGTTTCGCGGAAATGCGACATAACGTGCTGGTGACTTACCAGTAAGGGAGAATTGGTATTGGGTAGGGTGGGAGCCGAAATGATTTTCGGGCAAACTAAATGTTGCTTGGTTACAAGCCATGAAATAGTTTAAGCAGGAAGTGAGCCGGAATGATTTTCGAGGGATACTAGAAGTGCTTGGTTGCAAGCAAGGAATATAATTTAAGTAGGAAATTAACCGAAGTGGTTTTTGGGGAAAATGTATGCAGCTCGGTATAGTTGATGGTGATGATTAATATTCCGTTGTAGGTTTTAATATGCATTTTATTACAGCGTGTGAATTTCCGGGGAAATTAAGATTGCTTGGTCACAAGGAAGGAATATAACTTAAATAGATAATTGACCGACGCGGTTTTGGGAAAATGTATATGTGGGGTGATGTAATTGAGGGAGGTGATTAATATTTCGTTGTAAATTGGAATATGCATTTATTACAGCTTGGGAAATGGATTCTTGGTAAGTATGGGGATGTATGCAATTGCGGATTTGGGGGACGGATGCTGTTGCGTATTGGGATGTGTTTTTGAATGTTGGGAAATGGGTTACAGGTTGGGTTAGCGGTCAAAATTGGTTGGCATTGAGGGTTGGTTCTCCATGTGGTATAGAGAACCCCCACAAACCAAATCACTTCTTCAGACATCACCCTGGTCACAGATCTTGGCCTACCTTTACAGATCAAATTAGCTCAATTATTTTTCTTTTTTTATTACACGTCTCTTGGGAGAGGTGAACCTATAGCGTCGAGTGGGCGCCCCGAGATGCCACCAAATAACTGTTGCAGTTCTTTTTGAACAGTTGCAGGTTGTAACGTTCCGGGAACACTCGCGTGGGGAGGGATTTCCACAGCTTCCCCGCATTGTAACGGAACGAGTTCTGATGCAGGGATGTTCGCGCCATCGGGAGATGAACCGTAAGCTGATGCGATCCGTCGGATTGTTTTGTAGAGCGCATATAAACTGAATTGCGTGGAACAATACCACGAATCTCCGAAGAACAGTACCCGTGATAAGACAGAGGTCGGCTACGCGCCTTCGATGTGATAGCGACTGTAGTCCCGAGTCAGCGCCGAGTCCTCGATCAGGCGGATCGCTCGTCTCTGTATGCTCTCAAGTAGGTCAAGGGTATGTTTAGGAGCAGAGCTGCAAACATGAGGGCAATATTCGAGCGCAGGTCTAATTTGGGATTTATACAGGAGAGAAGGTGGGCCGGAGTAAAATATTTCTGGGCTCTAGAAAGATAGCTCAGTTTTCCTGAGGCTCACCTGGCTATGCTCGACACGTGTTTACGCCATGACACATTCCCCCAGACCGTGGCGCCAAGCAATTTCAAGCTTTTCCCAAATTCGAGGGCACGGCCATTCATCATCATCTGTGGAACCGACGAAACATTTTTCCTTGTGGATGTTGTATATTGTGTCTTCGTTGCATTGAAATCGACAAGATTGGCCTTTCTTCACTGCAGGACTTTATCCAAATCCTGATTCAGAGAGTCAATCTGTCTACACTCAGCTGGTGTGACGTTGATGCACCAATCGGCCGATCACTTGAAAAGGAGGAAACAAGCGTACTATCATCGGCAAAACTCAACACTTTGTTATCCGTTGTCTCCAACAAATCATTTATGTGAAACAAAAACAAGGTTGAAGCCAAAATAAAACCTTGAGGCACCCCCGAATTATCAGGATACAGATCCGAACCCTCGTCGTCCACAACAATCTGGATCGATCGATTTTCGAGGAAGCTCTTCGTCCAGTCGTAAAGCTGCTGAGAAAGTCTATATAAACGAAGTTTGCTCAGCAATGCCAGACGCAGTCAAAGGCCTTGGAGATATCCAATGCGAACGCCCTTGACTCCATATATCGGTTATAAGTGTCAAAAGGTCTCCCACGGAACCCGTATTGACGATCATTCAGAAGCCCGTTGCACTCCAAATACATAATTAACTCGGCATTCATGACTTTTTTCATCACCTTAGATAGCATGGACAGTAATGCTATGGGACGGTAAGTTGGTGGGAGACACTTTTTCCCATTCTTTGGGATTGGCTGAACTCGAGCTATTTTCCAGATAAGCAGAAGAGTCTGCCAAGAACCGGCGATAGTTCTGGAGCACAGTTCTTAAGGACTATTGCTGGTATTCCGTCCGGGTCGGTTGCCTTCCTACAATCCAGGTCAAGTAGAATGCGTTGAATATTGCGCAGGCGAAATCTCACATCCCGCATAGAAGACGGTACCGACGCGATCACAGGTGGCTCCAAAAGACACGGATCGAGGTTTGAATTAGCGGAAAATAAATTCGCGAGCACATCAGCTTTATTCTTTGCATTTGTGACTAACATCCCGCTGTTTGACACCAATGGAGGGAAAGAGAAGGAAACGAAGTTACTGCTGACAGCCTTGCCATTGAACAGAAGGAACGCGAACCAGTTGGGCAATGAAGGGATTTATTGGTCACTCTGTTGTTGTGAGATTTTTTCGCGGTATCAATCGCCTGGTTGCACGCGTTCCTGATTCTAACAAAATTCGTTCTGTTAACGTCGGTGGGAATGAAGCGGCACTGCATAAAAGCTCTATTTTTTGCTGCCGTAATCTGCTCGCATTTTTTATCAAACCAAGGCTTATCAGATGAACTTCTTTTGATGGAATGGCGAATGTAGTTCTGTGGGGATGTTACTAGTACCTGCACCAGCACGGGCGCGAGTTCACTAGTAACTGAGTTTGCAGATGATGTCACCGGAGTGCACACACCCCGCGTGACGTTAGAATAGTCGGCGTGTTTCTGGACGGATCATCAAAATCTACACTTGGCACACCAGTTTGAGAATTCATAGAATGTCACTACCACCAATTACACATCACCAATTCGGTCATAAAACTAACAACCCTTAACTCCGACGTCAACGACGGTGATACTTTATCCCGCTGCTGATAAATCAAATAACTATTCAATTAGGCTTCGTGTTATTTTTTCTCTAGTTAGGTGTTACAATAAGTTCGGTGAGTTAGGCACAAAAGCTCACCGGTATTACAATAAGCTCGGTAAGTTAGACACAACACTCCTTAGTATTACAATAAGTTCGGTAGGTTAGACACGACAGCTCATAGGTATTAGAATAAGTTCGGTAAGTCAGTTTCCCGGTTGCTGAGATTCCAGATTCCAGTCTAGAAGTAAACGCACTGCACCCTAATTGCCGATGATCCTGAAGTAACGATCGAGGATGGGTATTGAATAAAACTTTTCGGGCTACGCCGCGACCTCCCCTTGTGATGGTTGTAACTTGACTCCTTGGCTGTTGAATAACGAGTCCCTATTCCACTGTTGGCTCGTGCAAAGCCGACTGTCTACTCGGGTGAGTTTCGTGCGTGGCGAGAGAAAATTTCTCTCTCTGGTGGATAGGGGACCGGCTCTCTGATTGTAGAGTTGATCGTGTAGATCGCATTGTTTAACCATGCACCGCGGCCAAGGATAAACGAAATCGAACAAGGGAATAAGAACAAAGGGAAAATGGACTAAAGGCGTCGTGAGGGATGAGAGTGCAGCTGAGTAAACAAGCTATATCTCATTGGGGAAGCATTGGGCGCTAAAGGTGATTTAGATACTTACACAATGGGAATTGTGTATAGAATCTATGCCGGCTGGAAGAATCGAATTGAAGCATTGGGTGCTAATGGTGATTTAGATACTTACACAATGGGAATTGTGTATAAAATCTATGCCGGCGGGAAGAATCGAATTGAAGCATTGGGTGCTAATGGTGATTTAGATACTTACACAATGGGAATTGTGTATAAAATCTATGCCGGCGGGAAGAATCGAATTCTTCTGTTTGTATATTGTGTATGCTGAAGAATTCGATTTTTGGCGGCTAAGCGCGAGAAGCGACGATGGCTTGCCGGTTGGATAACGGATCGTGGGTCGGGTACATTGCAGCTGAGTAAACAAGCTGCTTGGTGTTGGTTTTGTCGTTGGACGAAAAGTTGGCTAGACATGTGCATGCCTGGAACATTGTCGTAAACATGTGAGGCAGGAATTTGCCGGCGAGGAGAATCGATAAGATTCCCTGATTGCGATGGTTACATTAAATGTGAACCGAAATGTTTTCGAGGAAACTCAAGATTGCGTTGATGCAAGCAATGATGATGGCCTATGGAGGTGGAAATGTTCGCACGTTTGGGAGATGGGAGTTGGGTTGCAAATATGGGTGGTTCTTTAGGTGAGGTATTAAGGTCTCCATCCCGAGAAGAATAATCTCGGTGACCGACACCACGCATGCGTTAACATCGAAGTCCCCGAAGCACACTTCCGACCATGGAAAGAATGCGAACAAATCTCGCAAATCGTCCCAGTTAGCAGCCCCATACTTCCATACATGGCGCAGCTGCTAGGTCGGTTATTCGTTTGAAATGCAAGTAGTTGCGCGACAGATACCAAGCAGTGAGCTGAGTTTCGCAATGGCGCACAAAACCTCCACGGTATAAATATTCGGTTTTGATGTCAAAAACAGATCCAGGGTGTTCGCATAATCACCTCAGGCATCCGGCACTCGCGTGGGTTCCTCCACGAGTTGGGTCAAGTTGTGGCTAACACCAAACATCTCCGCCAGCCTGCCAACCCCGTCGATTGTGTTAGAAGGTACCATTATAATTCCTCATTATAATCACCAAGGACAACAATTTCAGAAGCTGGGTGGTTGATCTGTATCCAGTCGACGGTACGTGAAAGATGTTCGAAAAGTGTCGCTGGTCGATCGTCATTCGGGGAGCGGTAAAGACAACAAAGAAATTTAACAGACTTCCTCAACACGACCTTCAACCACATGATGTCCGTGTTATTGGGTTCCAACATTCTCTGGCAAGCCAGATCGGACCGCGCGAAGACGCAGAGTCCGCCCTTAAAAAGGAATCGATCTGGATCACAGTTACCGCAAGGATATCGCGTTCCGCTGTTTGCAAATATTGAGGACGTATTGGTGAAACCAATGCCCCTGATGTGACAAAATCCCGTTACCAGTCGAGCGTGGAAAGAGTCTCGAGAGCGAGCCCGATTATGCGTTGAGGAATTTCTTAATCAATTGCTTATAGTTCGGTTTTTGATCATAACATCTTAGTGTAGCGGGGCTACCACCGCATTTATTGGCTTTATTCAAGCAATATAAGTAGTTATAAGCTGCCATGTATATAACTTTACAAACTATTGAAAAAGTGGGTATACCAATGCGGAACAATCTAGCATATTTGTATCAGTAGTTAAAATATAGGGCATTTAATTGACATTATGAATGATCTGACATTATGAAACATGAGACATTTTCGTATGAACTACAGATAATTCAACTCAACTGCTATTACACTAATATTGGTTTTTATCTTGATTCCTAATTCACACTTAAATAAAATTACACTTATTTTGTAATCATGAAAATATGTTAGTAAATTGTTTAAATCGAAATTCACAAATGTAAATTAATTCAGATCATCCCAATAATATGAATTTTCAGTATGAATTACATAAGCCAACACCCCTAAAATTATGCATGGAACTGTATGCTCCAGCCTTAAAGTAGACACAGTAAAGACCTGGTGGGGTTGTATCTGATGTTCCGAAATTCGAAGTTCCACAGTTTAGAATGTAATCTGCCAATCGTGATTTAGATTAGTTACAGATTAGTTAATGAACTGGTTCAGTGGTAGTAAGACACAATTGGTATTTTTAAAATTACTAACTTTGTTATAACATCCTGATCTTGGGTGTACAGTGATTTTATTATTTGAACATAACATTCAATTAATCCTACCTTAATTATGATAAGGAATTTTAGATGTGGCCAAAGCCAGTGCCAATAATAAATATAATACTTTAAAATTACGCAATACGAGTTGCTAAAGAGAAATAAACAAAAAACTTAGTTAAAAGTCTCGAATTTTCATAGAAACCTAAAACATATCTACTCCCATTATAAAATCATATTTTAATTATCTCATGAGTCTCACCATGTGTGTTCTACAACAGTTGCTTAAAAATTACTTTATATTCGCACAGGGAATTACTAGGTATGCAAGTAGAAACTCCGCTCTGAAGTTGGTTGCCTTAAAAACACACCTTTTTTCCCAACATTTTTTATTTCCGTTTTTGTTCTTATATTCTAAATTATATGCTATACAAAAACTGCTTAAATTCTTGCTTAATTCGCCCATACGCTTTTGACGACAGAACTTTGTTTGTGGCTGTAGTCAAGATTATTTGTATAACAAAGAAAAATTTGATAAACTTTGTATCAAATTTATTTTTCTGTTTTTACTTAATATTTAACCTAATCCTTTTTTTTAATACTAAAAAGAACTTAACTAAAATTATATACTACCCTAATCCTAGAAAAGCTAAGTCTGTGTCAGCTGGCTAATGATGCAGTTATTCTACCGACATTGGTAATCGGGTCTTTATTTGCCTTTCAACAGCAGAACTGTTGGTGCTGTTTAATATAATCGTCCCGGTCTCTGTGGGAGATAGCCCTACTGAAGCGCAAGAGCTCTTCTTTGGTGCGCGTTTCTTCCCGGACGCTTCGCCCATCTACGGATGATGTACTTACATGATAGTTCAGCGGAATTCCGGATCCATCCTATATAAGCCCTTTCATGTCCAAATCAAGGACCGCCCCTGGTGGAACAAAGCCGCTGCGACGCACTCTCTCATAGTACAAAGTATTTGCATAATAAGCTGTGGAGATTCTCTATACCACAGGGAGAACCAACCCACAATCCCAACCAATTTTGACCGCTAACAGCGCGTTACCATAACCCAAATCCGTAATACATGCGCAAACATGCAAAGAACACATCCCAATATGCAATAGCATCCGTCCCCAAATCTGCAATTGCATACATCCCCAAACTTACCAAGAATCCATTTCCCAAGCTGTAATAAATACATATTCAAATTTACAACGGAATACTAATCATCTCCCTCAACTACATCAAACCGCATACATTTTCCAAAAACCGCTTCGTTTAATTTCTTATCTAAATTATATTCCTTGCTTGCAATCAAGCAATTCTAATTTCCCCCGAAAATCACTCCGGCTCACTTCCTGCTTAAACTATTTCCTCGCTTGTAACCAAGCAACATTTACTTCCCCCGAAAATAATTTCGGCTCCCATCTTACCCAATACGAATTCTCCTTACTAGCAAGTCACCAGCACGATGCGTTGCATTTCCGTGAAACAACCGTCGCAACGACCAAGACATACATTCCTTTGTCTAACCGACAACTCATGCCCCTAATTGGTCGTGTTTCCAAACCAATTTCCTCGTATACATAGCTCCAGAGGAATTTAACTCAGCCCGTATGGCAGCGATTCTCCGGAACTAAATTCCCTATGCAAGTATACCAACCATTTTCAAAGATCCTAGTAAGTGGCAATGAGTTTATTTAGCTATGACTCCACTGCCACGACGCGATGAACTTTTTCTCGCTTTTAATGAGTCAGTCGAGTTTCTACATCAGGAGAGCGCGCACGCGGAAGTCACGTTCGTGGTTTGATAGATCTTCTGTTTCGCGTTAACGTTGACATCTACTAAATAAGTAAGCCTAGAAATTTAATGTTGTAACCTTCCTTCACTGGTGTCAATGTAATAGATTGGAAAGTGAAAGAGTAACAATGTTCGGTAATTTTTTTGGGGAAATGTGACACTCTAATTGAAGATACATAAAATAAAAAAGAAAAACGGCTTTGGAACAATATTCTGTGTCACAAAAAGAAAATAATTATTATACAAACCGGCTATTATAACAATAATTAACAATAAAGGACAATTTACAACAAATCAAATCACAGCGTGTTTTATTTTTCTCCCCGTACAACGGCTCGCTGCGGAACTCAGCTTTTATTTATTCAGTGAACTATCGCGGTTGTGAACAATAGCAGACGGTATCCTAAATTAGGTCATTCTGGCGCAAGACTAATGACCTTGCCCGAAAAAAAAAAACCAAATCATTATGGAAAATTTAACAAGCCTCAGGACTTGCTAAATAAGGCCAAGACCGGTTCCCGGTTGTAGTGCCGATTATGATGATGAAATTAAGTCATTGGACGAGCTTATTGCTCCCGCAATATGTCGTCTGATTAATTTAATCATATTATTATCCACCCTATTTATGTACGCTTCATTATATAAACTCTCATTTGAATAATACTTTTTATAGTCCGATTCCGGCGTTCGATATAATCTGAGGCAACTTCTGAGACACTTCCTTTCGAACAGAATCTTTTCCATCAAATTTGGACCTATGTTAAACCATACTGGGCAACCATATATGAGCATTGGCCCGATTAGCGTCATGTAGCATATGACTTTTACCCTGCTATCAAGTTGACTACTGTAAAATAGCCTCCTTGTCATAGCAAACGTTTTTCTCGCTTTGCCCAAAGCAGCCCCTACATGTCTGTTGAAATATAGATATTGATCTAGCCTGATGCCAAGGTATTTAACTGCACTCTTGGTTTCCAGTTTATCTTCATGCGGTCCCACGATAACTAACTATCGCCAGTTTTTCCTTGTGTCGTTCGTGGCTTTATATAATGGGGTTCTAAATAGGGTGGCTTCACATTTCTGGAAGTTGATCTTAAGTTTGCAGTCGTCGCAATAGAGATGCATTTTGTTGAAGTCTCGCTGTAGTAAACTATTTATGATCTCAACTTTCGTAGCTGTTCTGTAAATTATGAGCTCATCTGCGTACGCATTAGCCTGCGGAAGTGCATCTAACAAGTCGCTAATGTAAATGTTAAAAAGAATCGGAGAAAGTACCGCTCCCTGTTGCAAGCCATTCTTGATATTATACGTTTTATTAGAGGTCACATTACCAGTTTTGACCACGAACCTCCTGTCCTTTAACATATCGTAAAGTATATATAGTAGAGGCTTATGTATGCCGTGTCTGATCAGCTTGTAATATAACCCTTCGATCCAGACGGTATCAAAGGCCTTTTCCAAGTCGCTCAGACAGGCACCTATGCATTGGTTCTTACATTTATTCCATTGTATGTCGGAGACCAGTTTAGCTGCAGCATGTGTGGTTTCATGATCCGTCTTAAAGCCTAACTGGTTATTCGGAATATTTTTGTTGTCATCTACCCATTTTAGCAGAACTTTGTTAATGGTCTTTTCGAATACTTTACTGATGCTTGGGAGGAAACTTATCGAACGTATGTTCATTGGGTTTGTACATTCTTTGCCCTTTTTCAGATGGATGAATATAATTGCCGTGTACCAACCCCCCCGGAAAATATGCAGTATTTAACACGTCGTTAAACAGGACTGTGTATATATCTATTGCTCTTGGGGGGAGGTTCTTGAGTACGTTGTTTGGTATTCCATATCTTTCCACTGACCTTTTGCTTCTCCATGAGTCGACGATACCCTGGATTTGTGGGGTTTCTCTATATTACATGGAGAACCAACCCACAATTCCATACCTTATTTCGACCGCTTTCAGCGCGTCATTCCTATCAATTCCCCCTAATGCTATTCACCTGAAATAATATGTTTTCCCCAAGGACGCATAGCCAAACCCATTATTCTATGCAGATAATGGATAATTGAGTTTAGCTAACATTTTCGCCATACGGCAATACTATTCCTCTAACCATGAGATTTCCACCGGAAATTCCATTAGTATTGGGTAGCAACAGCCAAGTCGAATCAAACGACTCGGTTGTATCATCATCCATTGGCTTGGGTAATTACCAACATTCATTAGAGTTTTTCCCACTGTACCATTTCCCTAACCGATGTAGCGTCCTATCAATTTTCATCAGATCATCCATTCGCTTGGGATCAATGATCTCTTTTTGCAGGTGAATAGCACCAGCTAAATTTTCGTCTCCTTTGCAATTATGTCTTTCCATAGTTCAATGCTCTCTGACTACACCATAGCCGTAACACTGGGTCAGTAGGTCATGTCAGTAGCTGCATTTGATACCAGTTCTTACAACTTACCCACCTCGAGATCACAGTACATCGCGTTTCCATTCTCTCATTCTTCACGTTCGTCAATTATCAATTAACCGAAGTTACCACACTTCGACGAGCGTGACGGTGAGAGAGCAGAGGCGTGGTCTCTTTTAGTTGTCCTGTGTGTAAAAGGAAATGCAGAATTACGCCCCTAATTCCAGTAGTCACTATTCAGCAGTCGTAGAGGGTAGTCACGCCGTCATACATCAAAGTCGAGTCGCAACACAATCATCACAGCGTTCGGGCACGCCGTTTAATTACTCGACACTTTCGAGTAGGACAAGTTGGAAATAAAGTTTTGGCTGAGGAATATCGCTCTGACGTGGATATTTCGAGTGTTAACTAGATAATTCTTATTTTACTATACAAACAGTAGTTATTTTCTTGAAGAAAGCTTAGATTCAATCTTCTTGGTTCATATTTAATGTTAGAAATTACTTTCGTAAAGTTGTGAACGTATTTTTCCCCTCTGTGAACAATTTTTGACGGCGTAAGTGTTGGCGGGTGAAGTGAATACTTGCCATACGTTGGCATCCATACTTTTACCCCCACAGATTCCTTCCCCTGTAATTAAAAGGCTACTATTGGCATTAATGTCAATTGACAGATTATTGTCACTGAATTCGGTAAAACCCGGATTCTCTGATTGCCAAAGTGAAATTTCATTTCGGGGGTGCAGGTGATTCAGTAGAACTCTGTCTTCCAAGTCGTGAATTCGGCGAATACTTTCATTCACCTTGTACATTTCCTGAAAGACAGCTCCCACAGCGTGTTACGTGCGTCCGCCACCCCATCAATTAAT
The DNA here is from genome assembly GCA_963931805.1 of Microdon myrmicae. Classification (NCBI taxonomy): domain Eukaryota; kingdom Metazoa; phylum Arthropoda; class Insecta; order Diptera; family Syrphidae; genus Microdon; species Microdon myrmicae. The sequence continues at coordinate 99,669,256 of OZ007496.1, forward strand.
CATTTTTGTAATTTTAATATAATTTGTTTTAAGGTGGTATGATGGCAAGGTGGTGGAGGAATTGCACGATCCAGAAGTGAGTTTTCGAACACGCCCCGATTCGGGTGTGGATCGTGCAGTTCTTCAAAGGATCTTCGATCACGAAGAGGTCATTATTGATGATCGCGTCCTCTGTATTCATGCCAATGTTGGTTAACAGCTGCTTGTTTACATCGATACGTGAAATTTAGAGACACTGAATCTCGTTTTGATTTTTTTTCCTGAATTTTTTATTTATTTGTGGGAACCTATTCGGGGGGGGGGCGAACATATAGGGCAAAGTCATTGATTGCTTTCAACTCGGGAAGGCCAGGATGATCCTTGTCCCTGTTCAATGGATAGGTACTCTGGCGCCTGCCAAGTAGTGGACCAATGCATGCTGCGACATCCGATAAAGGTTGGCACAAGGCTAATAACCTGGCCGGTAAAAACAAATTATAATGGACAATTTAACAGGTCTCGGATATGGACCGGATACACGACGACAACCACGGAAACGAAAATGGCTAAACGATTTAAGAATTTTCTCATGGAATGTTCGCTCACTATACAGAGCTCGAGCTGCGCAGCAGCTAGCCGATGCCTGTCCGAATATAAGCCTGACATAACAGCATTACAAGAAATAAGATGGGCGCGGAGTGATGCTATTCACAGAAACGAGTATGACATTTATTGCAGCTGTCATGCAAAAACCATGGCTCGGGGTAGGCTTTCTAGTCAGCCAAAACGAAAGCCTGCCATTATCGGATTTAATGCTATAAACGAAAGGCTATGCACTCTACGCGTCGGTGGGAAGTTTAAGAACATAAGCTTCATAAACGTTCACGGACCTACGGAAGAGTCCTCTGACGACGAAAAAGAAGAATACTACGAGAACGTCAAACGGGCCCTCAATGCCTGCTCAGTATGCGATGTGAAAATCGTTCTTGTTGATTTGAATGCGAAAATAGGTTGGGAGCCGGTTTTCAGGCTCTACGCAGGTTCCCATAGTTTGCATGAGAACACTTATGACAATGGACTACGAGTCATCGAACTGGCAGCATCAAAAACTTGGTAGTTGCGAGTACCAGGTTTTCGGGTAAAGATATCCACAAAGCCACCTGGGTATCACTTGATGGAGCCACTCGCAACCAAATTGACCACGTGTTGATAGTTCGGCGCCATTTCTCGAGTCTGATGACGGTAAGAACGTACCGAAGTGCCAACAGCGACTGGGATCACTTTCTTGTTGGTATGGCTTTCCGAGCGCGAATTGCCTTACGGAGACGTATTGCATTGTCAGGTTCGAATCAACACGGATGCCGTACGCAAATGAGAGCATCAGCAACACCTTTGGTCATGCGTTAAGACTCGCCTTCGAAGGGCTCGATGGAGGGAGAGTAAGTCCTGCGGCCAGAGTGCTGGGCGTAAAACAGAAATGGACACGCCTTAAGAATATTTGGCGGATAAGTATGGTCGAAGTGTCACCGAACTGTTCCGCCGAACATTGTTCACGAATAGAGAAACAACCTGGAACACAAGGGCATTGTCACAAATAAAACGCTGAGAGATCTTTTCACTTTCTATTTTATTGTAAATGTTTTAGCATCTTTCGTCACACATAAACTTCAACGTATAAATCCGAATTACACGACAACCGACACACATTTCCTTTTTACGACACGGAAGGTTTACTATTACCTTTAATAGTTTCGCGGTGAGATACTCTAGCGCAAGGGCGAGACGACGGATACCTCCTCGTCGAGCTCTCTCTCTCGTTCTCGACCTCCTCGGATGCTCGAAAGTTCAATCTCGACCGTTCGATACAGACCTCTCGTCCCGGTGGCGATCCCAATTAGACTGTCTGTCTGCCCACACAGATATCCAGATTCCAAACCGGTATCCGTATCTGTACGGAAAAATTTTTCTATTCGATCTGCTAACAGAATTCCGGAAATCTCTGTTAGCAGCATGCTATTTCATCCCAGGGGTAATTTCCTATTTTCCTGAAAGGAGAAAGTCATTCCTTGCATACATCATTATCATTGGTGATAGAATTTCATTTCCACGGCCTTATGTTTGCACAGAACATCTGACGCCCAGACCAGAGATATTCGGCGATTGTTTTGACGTGCAGTCCGTGGGTCTTATTTGAACTTGGTACCCGGAATCGAAATCCATTAGATCTTTATAATGGTGCGAAATTCTAGCGTGGCCGTGGGACCGGAGTATTGCCTTTGTTGGCTTAACTCCTCATAAATTATCGGATATCTCGTTGAGATATATTCGATTGCGATAGGTCGTGGCAGCCTTCTGTTGTTCAACGGATTTGGGTGGTCCTTGCGTTAGATTACCCGCACGTGCATCCGTTGATCGGCTCATTCTTTGATGATAGCAATTCTTTTGTATCGAATTTCGGAATTGCCGGTTCGATGAGATGTTCCTGGGCGCAGGCAGCATGTATGGCATTTTGGGAATTGTTTTTCTAGGAATAGAACGCATGGATGTTTATACCTTTGTTTCAGGCATGATGAATTATAATTGTTGAGCTTGACCTAAAAAGCTTTGGGGACGTTCAGTTCCCTGCTTTTTGGTGTCGGTCTCAACGTTGGCTGCGAGTTGCAGGCCCTATGGTGGGACTTTGGGGCACGCGTCTGTGGGCGCGTGCAACGCTCTCAGGTAAGTAAGTTCTTTGAAGGTAGGAACCTTACCTGCGCAGAATTGTGCGTTCGTAGAACGCTACAAATACTGTCATTAGTACTGCCAACTCCATCTTAGGCAGTAGCCGTAGAGATCGGAGCCACTGGTTTGATGATGACAACTTCCACGCAAAGCACGGTAAAATTTACATTAATCCTGACGACGATGCTGAAGAATTACCGGGGATTTTGAAGATCAGCGTGCTCGAAGAAGAGAATCGTGTTAAGACTGATCTTTCTCACATCGAAGACGAGTATACGAGCGAAAAAAATTATGACGTGCATAGACAATTACAGGTCCAACAAGACGTTGGAGACAATAGTAAGTATGAGACTCATATTAAAAGACAACGAACCAGTATATCAAAAGGCAAGGCAGCATCGGCACTAGAACCGGGATCCGGTCTTGGCCTTATTTAACAAGTCTGTTTGTTTTTCCAGACAAGGTTATTAGTTTTGCGCCAATCTAATCGTTATATTAATCGGATTTTTTTATAATGTATATAATTAATTGTATGTTTATGTAACTTCATGCTGCGATGCCATTACGAAGGAACTATTAAATCAATTCTATTTCGTTTTGTATCTTTAAGCCGTTGGAAAATTAATTATGCGATTTTGACAGAGCTTTACAGTATCACACAATATTACAAACCATGATCATATACTACTTAATTAATTGTCGGTGTCATAATTTCATTATATTTACCGAATTGATATTTAGTTGCAGTTATTGGGTTTGTTTTTCAAAAAACGTATCCTATTTCATGGTTAAAAAAGTGACGTTTTTTATTACGCAAATGATATGTTGTTATTATTGTTTTTGGCTAAATAACAAAAGAAGTGAAACGGTGGGGGTTCTCTATACCACATGGAGAACCAACCCACAATTCCATACCTTATTTCGACCAGACACTTCATTCGCTGGGGATCAATGCTCTCTTCTCACAGGTGAATAGCACCAGCTTAATTTTCCTCTCCTTCACAGTTCTGTCTTCGTACAGATCAATGTACTCTGAGATCACCATATTCACCGAATTAGGTCAATGGGTGACGCTCGGAACTACATTGATTCATGTACACACAACCAAATCCACCCCGAGATCATCATACATCGTGTTTCTGTTCTCTCATTCTCCCATGTTCGTCGATTATCAATTAACCGGTTTCCCACCACACACCGCCGGACGTGGCAATAAGAGAGCAGAAGTATGTTCTCTTTTGGTTGTCAAGTGCGAAAAATAAAATTACCCAACTTCATCCCTTATTCAGACAGTCGATTTATAACCATCTAACAGATCGGTCGTGATTCAACAACCGCAGCGTGTGCACACTAATGCACACACTACGAGCACCACAAGCACAAGGAAAGACGTGTCTGTCGGCAATTTGAGTACTAACAACCACCCCCATTAAAGAGTTGAAACGAGTTCGATTTTAAATTACATCCATTCCAATTCCATTTTAAGGGCGGAGTCTGCGTCTTCGCGCGGTCCAATCTGGCTTGCCAGAGGATGGAGGCGTTGGAACCCAACAATATGGACATCTTATGGTTGGGGGTCGTGCTGAGGAATGCTCTCATGTTTGGAGCTCGGCTCCTAAACATACCCTCGACCTACTTGAGAGCATACAGAGACGAGCGATCCGCCTGATCGGGGACTCGGCGCTGACGTCGGGACTACAGTCGCTATCACATCGAAGGCGCGTAGCCGACCTCTGTCTGTTTTACAGACATTATCACGGGTACTGTTCTTCGGAGATGGTATTGTTCCACGCAATTCGGCTTATATGCGCTCCACAAGACGGATCGCACACGATTGCGGTTCATCTCCCGAGGGCGCGAACATACCTGCATCAGAACTCGTTCCGTTACAGAGCGGGGAAGCTGTGGAATTTCCTTCCCACGCGAGTGTTTTCGGAGCGTTACAACCTGCAACTGTTCAAAAAGAACTGCAACAGTTATTTGGTGGCATCTCGGGGCGCCACCGTGGCGTACTCTCTTAGTATGTTGTCGTGCCTTACATTTTGCTGTTCATGTTGCCATCATTGGGATTTCTATTAACTTATAAGTGCATACGAATCAATAAACTTAATATAAAATAAAAATAACAAAAAATTCAACCAAAATCAGTGCATTTCATTTCTTCATTTTTGTTGCTGGAATTTTCTATGGATATTCGTCGAGCAACATCGTGGGGAAGAAAGTGAACTAGTGCCCATGATCGGCACAATACTTCTTCACCCCCACAAAACTATTGGGTTATACCACATGAAATGTCAGATTTTTGCTCAGTCGGAAATAAGAAGTTCTCGAGCGAACATCTGTGCCAGAACGTTAAATTTTCCTTTTTTATAAAGTAACGTAGTACATGTGCTTGACGTGTGAGAATATTAGGGTTCGTTACAACTACAATTATTTTGTTTCTAGGAATTGTTTGCCATGCTGTCGGCAGTTCAAATTCGAACTCTCTTCCTTTATGATTCAAAATGGGACATAATGCGTCATTGGCAATGAAAAACGCAATTGAGGATATAGGGGTAAATGAACGTACTATACGACGTTGGTTTGGAAAGTTCCGTTCGGGAGATTTCAGCTTCGAAAATGAACCACGTGGGAAGCCGGAAACGTCAGTTGAGGACAATGTTTTAAGACCAACGGTGGATGCGGATCCAACGAAATGGGTGCGGGAGATTGCACAAAGTATGCGAGTATCCCCAATGACAATAAGTCGACAACTTGCTCTCATAGAAAAGCTAAAGAAACTTGATAAGTAGGTACCCCATGAACTAAACGACTCCCAAAAATTACGGCGCCTGGAAATCTGCGCATCGCTTAGATTAAAAAACCAAACTGAACCGTTTTTGCCCCGGATAGTAACCTGTGACGAAAAGTGTATTCTGTATGATAACAGTAAAAGACCTGTGCAGTGATTGGATGCAGGTGAAAAACCAAAACACACCCCCAAGCCCGATCTTCACCCATAAAAGGTTATGGTGACAAGTTTGTGGACATCGAACTGATCAATCCATTTTTCATTTCTTCAACCAGTAGAAACGATAAACGCTATATTGTGAGGAAATCGACATATTGCATGCCAAATTGGCTGAAAAGCAATCTGTGTTGGTCAATAACCACGGCTCGATCCTTTTGCATGACAATGCCAGACCCCACACCTCACAAGTAACGGTGCAAAAACTGTTACAGTTGGGACTTGAAATTCTTCAGCATCAACCGAACTCTCCTGATATTTCCCCAACAGACTACCATCTTTTCCGCAATATGGATTCATTTTGCCGACAGAAGGTCTTTCGGAACCGAGCAGATGTCATAAAAGCCTTTGAAGATTTCATTGCCTCAAAAAGTCAGCACTTCTACGAAAAAGGAATATTTGACCTTGTATCACGTTAGAAGAATGTCATAAATGCCAACGGATCCTGTTCTGATTGAATAAAAATTTACGGAAAAATAATATTGGCTTTTAAATGTTTGTTACAAAATCGGACATTTCATGTGGTACAACCCAACATAAACTGGTATTGACTGATCATTGAATTATATGCTATCCACGCCTGGGCTTATAGAATAAATACGCTGGGAATGGCTGATTCTGAATCTTAATTGGAAAATTTCCCACTTTCTTTCAAGACAGTAGAAAATATACGAAACACATGTCAAGGTATCGGAGATTTCTCACTTTCTACCAAGAACAACAACAGAAACTCTATCAAATGTGTCTCTCCATGTTATAAAAATCACATTTGCATGAGAACTGTCAATAAAAACCTCTAATGACGTTCAATCATAGCTAGTTTTACTTCTTAACATCCCAACTCACTTTAAACTTATGTGAAATACTATCCGAGATTTCCAATTCGGGTTTTGCGATGAGATTAGGTTTTGTAGGCTTGTTGCATTTAATTTGCACACAATTAAAATATATTTTCTAAAAAGGGTACTCACGGTTTCACATGGACAATAGGTCATATGGAACCTAATCTACGCCTACGTGGTTGAATGCTGGGTGGCTGTGTCTTCCCTCTATGGCGGTTGTCGTGGCGTGTTTTTGTGGAATTTTCAAAAATAAACCTATTCACTGGTGTTGATGTCACTTTTATTTGCTTTTATATATTGTTTCTTTGTGTAACTATGTATCTGATTGAACTCTGTATTTAAATTGTTTTTTCTTTCTTTATTTGTCGTAATCTATTTTAACACAGACTTTATTTTTTATTATGCCAAACTATAATCTTATTCCACCGATCATCACTTTGCAACTTCAACTAGCTTATTTAGTCCGAATTCCGACTGGAACAACTGACTATCTGCAACTGAGCAAGAATAAAAAAATGGGGCGGCGAGACCCCGACTTAAGCGAGACTAGGACAAATGTGCCCTTCATCTTGTCTCTGGCTTCTGGTCATTCTGGTTATCCGTTGATTCCAACAAATCATTTATGTGAAGCAAAAATAAGGTTGCAGCTAAAATAGAACCTTGAGACATCCTGTAATTAATAGGATATATTATAGATTCGAAGACTCGCCGTCCACAACAACCCGGATCGACCGATTCTCGGGGAAGCTCGTCGTCCAAAAAAAAAAAACAAAAAAAAGTGTCGGGAAGCCGATTTAAATGAACCAAGGACAAATATGTCCTCCATTGTGTCATTGGCTTCTGGTCATTTTGAGATAACCAGAATCACTCACATCCGTGAGGATGTTGGGCTCGGTCTCAGGATATCTGACAAAGAATGGTGAAGGGAGAGAGGGGAGGGGGTATCTAAGGATAATATGGACAGGGTTAGTTCGAATGTTCTCTCATTACTTGAATGGAGGGATGGTAGGAAAGAAATCATACAAGACCGGCAGGTCTTAAGTGCGATAGTAAACGCAGATCACTTTTTCGTCGTCTGATAATCTGCGCTTTGGTCAGTGTGTGTGTGTGTGTGTGTGTGTGTGTGTGTGTGTATTTGTGCCGTCTTGTGCTGTGCGGGCGTGTGTGTGGTGTGTTAACACTAGACACTATGAGATAGGTCCAGGAATCCTCTATTATAGACGTAAATGATGTTGGGAAGAGTGCTTTCTTCAGTTTTGTACTGAAGAAGAAATTGTGGTGGCCGGATCCGAAGAAATCGAAAGAGAGAAGGGTCAAGAACGCAAAACTCCCATACAAGTAGGTTCTTGTTGTTCTAAATGCTGTCGAGATACTTGTATGCTAATTGTAGCAAGTACTCGTCGATAGGGGTAATGGAGGCACATTCATATAGGTGAGAATTGGGGTAATGGCGACCGGCAGGCTTTCTAGAGCAGTTGGTGCATCTTCTGAGGAGTTTCCTTTCGAAAACTCGAAGTCTTTCCAATTGGGCCGAAGATATGCATGACCATATGGGGAAGGCGTACGATATTCCAGAACGGATTAGCTGCTTATAGCAGAGAAGCTTAACTTTGGTTTCAACTTTGTTGCCCAACTTCAAAATTTGTATGCAGTTACTTAGACCGACCGAGGCCCCGACTGATCACGAATCCAAAATGTACTCCCCTTTTATACTCTGTGGCAACAAAGATTTGTTAAAAATTTTATTTAAAAATTCCAAGAAGCACAAGCAAGATTTTGTGTGCTTCAATTGGAATAGGATTCCGGGAAGTTGATAGGAATTTATTTGAATCAATTCCCGGAAGGAGAAATCATGAAATGCATTTAGAGTTAGGTTTAGTTGGGCTCCTCGATAGTATAGTGATTAGTATACCCGCCTGTCACCCGGGAGACCGGGGTTCGATTCCCCGTCGGGGAGCCCCTGGCGCAAGACTGATGACCTTGTCCAGACAAAATAAATCATTATGGAAAATTTAACAAGCCTCAGGACTTGCTAAATAAGGCCAAGGCCAGTTCCCGGTTGTAGTGCCGATGATGATGATGATTTCATAATTTCAATGGTTATAGGGAATTGAATCAATGCACGACAAATGGACTTTCGTTTAAATTTATCGTGCATATGATTCAATTGGATTGGGATGTAGGGTACTTGGAAATTGAATCAATGCGCGACAATTAACTTGTGGTTTAAATCGATCGTGCATATGATTCAATTGGATTGGAATTATGAATAATGGTAAGGTATTCGGAAATTGGATCAATGTGCAACAAATTAACTTTTGGTTTAACTTGTCGCTCATGTGATTCAATATGGAAATTCCAGATCGGATTAGCTGCTTATAGCAGAGAAGCTTAACTTTGGTTTCAACTCTGTTGCCCCCCTTCAAAATTTGTATGCAATTTCTTAGACCGGCCGAGACCCCTTTGAATAATGTGGGTCACGTGACGAAATTCATTTTTGGGGTATAGATGTATAGCGTTTTGGATGATAGTGAACAACGTGTGATTCGAACTGACGCTATGACAGTTAGAATCACAAAAAATTGAACCAAAGCGCAACCCATCAGGCCACCGCCGTGTGTACGATTCGATTTCTAAACTCAAATACATTCGACTGATGTGGATTTGTTATGTTATCGCTATGGTATACGGCTCTGACGCATTTTCTTATTCGATTTTTGTTCGGTGTTCTTCACTATTTGCTTGTGTATTGTGTGTGTATCTGTTACAAACCCCACACTACTCCCTCCTCAGTAACTTTGTTACGATCAGCTTCATGTGCGAACGACGGAGCGAACGGGAGAACCTCGGAGCAGGCGACTGTGCCAGTGCTCTATGCGGAAGTCGTGATCGTGTCGTGAAGAACTGTTTTACTACGGGAAAGTGTGTGCTGTGTCTACACAAATCACGTCGTAGTCACCAATTATAGCGTTTGGGATGATAGTGAAGAACGTGTGATTCGAACTGACGCTATAACAGTTAGAATCACCAAAAATTGAACCAAAGCACAACCCATCAGGCCACCGCCGTGTGCTTTTCGGACGTGTTCACTTTAATTCGCGTTTCTATTTACTCGCGTCTGAATCGCCACTTTGGCGGATTTTGTATGTTGTTGTCAAAGTGTTCCGCCGAACACGGTCCACACACAAAAGGAACAACCTGGAACACTGAGCAAATTCAATCGCAAATAAAACACAGAGTGAATTGTTTTTGAATTGTTATTTTTATTGTTGCTGTTTATTATTGTTTTGGAATATTATAAGTTTTTCTTATGAAATGCGTGACAAGCAATTTATTGAAAAAGAAGGACCCGGTCGTATCTACAATACATCGTATGCGATAACAAAATATGAACGATGGGAGCACATTTAATTCCGGGACACCATTTCTTTCCGACACACGTTAATTTCTTTTCTTCCGACACACGTTACTTTCTTTTTTTTTTTTTCAAATTTTGCTGCGGGGACCGACCTTCTTGTAGGGTTTCTCTGTGACGTACTCTATTACACGATGCTCAAAGTATACTGAAAAATGCTCCTCCCCATTTTTTTCATCCCCCATCTGAAACAGACAATTTCCCATCCAGTCTGCAAAGAAAATTTTCCCATCATAGATCATTCTCCTTTCCGTCTTCCTGATCGGAATCTTGTTCCTTTGTTTGAACGATCGATTGTACCGCTGCTTAATTTTCGATCTTTTCGTGGGATTTGTTTGTGTTACCCATCTGGCTTAAGATAACAATGTTCTTGTGCGCTTCAGATGGGTAATAAAGGAACCGTGAGATTGGTATTGGTTTCTAATTGCATTTCCAAATCATAAACATCTAGCGTGAGATCTACCTTAGGATGTTTATGATTGCATGGACTGTTGGTCGGTGGCGAATCGCTATCCTTTGTTTGCACAAGTGTGCCTTTTAGGTTTTGGGTCATACTAGGAATTTAGGTGCTAATTGCTATTAGCTACAAGAGGAGATATTCGTTGTTCGGTTTGTTTACCGAAGAACGCGTTTAATGGATGTATTGCTTGATGCCCTGAATTGGATGCGTTGGACTGGATGTGTTGAATTGGCCCGTCGAATTGGATGCGTTGAATTCAATATTAGAGACTTTTAAACGTTTAGTTCGATTGATTTTTGCTATTGAATTCAACGTTGGTGTCTGAAATGTTACCTTTTGTTTCAGGTGGGAGTAAGGCCTTTTGGGACACGTGTCTGTGGGCACGTGTAATGGATAACGGTCAGTATGTTCCTTGGCGGAAAGGACATTTTCACCTATAGTGGATTGTGTGGTTCGTAGAACCGCCACAGATGACCCCAAGATATTTCATCCTATCCTATGGTCTAATCGTAGTACCTTCTATCTGTATTCGAATATTCTGTGAATATCGAGAAGTGGGTGGGGAGTGTTTACTACTCGGAATTATAACTATTGCTTTGGATAGATTAAGTCGAATTTCCATCGACTGTAATACTGATACAGTTCGTCCAGATGCCGGTTGAGTCGATTTATTGCGTGTTCAGTACTTTTGGGTGACATGTACACTAGGACGCCATCCGCATAGCATATCTGTTTTACTCTCCCGTCCACAGGGCGAGGAATATCCGCGGTGTACATATTAAATAAGATGGGGCATAGAATGCAGCCCTGTGGTACGCTCGCAGTGGCGTTGAAAGTTCGGGAAAGCTTTCCATTCAGTCGAACTTGGAAGGTTCTGTTTAGAACGAACTGGTAGATGATACTACGCAGCGCTCTACTAATACCAGTGTTCAATAATTTAAAAACGATACCTTCGATTTACGCCGTGTCAAAAGCATTTTCAATGTCCAGCTCACCGCAATGTGCGTTCCTTATTAAAAAGTCGCACGCAGGCGTGGTTTTGAAATGTGTTGAGAGCCATAGTGGTGCTGTGCGCTCTTCTAAATCCAAATTGGAAATCAGGTATTAGGTTCCTGGTACTGATAAACTTATTTAGCTTCTCGTATATGAATTTTTCATATATTTTGCAGATGCAAGTGAGGAGCGAGATGACGCGAAAGCTTGAGGGGTTGGTTTCCCGACTTTTGCTATTGGACAAATAATAGCGTGCTTCCAATCTTGGGAAAAGTACCCCATGTTGTAGGCATTGTTGAACAGAATGGAAAGATTTATAAAGAATAAGGCAGAAAGCCTTCGCTACGAGTGCTATGATATATTTTCGATACCGGGTGACTTTTTAGGGTTTCGACATTTAACTAGGTTCTGTAGGGTATTTGGTGTGCCGAAACCGTGACCATTACGAGGGTTGCCTCTTATGTTTCGGGATTTGGCAACTCTAGTGTTGCAATCCGGCAATTGACAGCTCTGTCGTAAAGTTGGACATTTTTGAGGTTATACGCACTCAGAACGTTTTGACATACGAGCGCTATTTGTGTTGTTTACAGTAACTTAAAAGATTCATCTCGGCCCAAAAATGGAATTAAATCGCCAACATTTTCGTGCGATTATTTTTTACAACTTTCGGCGTGGATTAACTCAGCAACAGTGCATGGATGAACTTAATGCAATTTTTGGCGATGAAGCTCCATCAAGGACCAGTGTTTATCGATGGTATGGTGAATTCAATCGTGGTCGTAATTCACTCCAAGATGAATTTCGTGAAGGTCGTCCAAAATCAGTTGTTGTTCCGAAAACCATTGATGCTGTGCGCGAACTGATATTGGAAGATCGTCATATGACCTATCGTGAGATTGAGACAACCTTAGGCGTTAGTGGGACCAGCATACATTCAATATTGCATAAACATTTGACTGTCAAAAAAATTTGTTCGCGTTGGATCCCACACAATTTGTCAATCGCCCAAAAAAAGGCTCGTGTCAATTGGTCGAAAGAAATGCTCAAAAAATACGGTCGCGGTGCTTCGAAACACGTCTATGACGTCGTGACAAAGTCAACAGCAGTCGACTGTCTGGGTGTTTCAAGATGAGCCAAATCCAACAAAAGTTGTTCGCGCACGAAGCACTTCCAAGCAAATGGTCGCCTGTTTTTTCGGAAAAACTGGACATGTCGCAACCGTACCACTAGAACAACGCAGAACAGTCAATTCTGAGTGGTACACAACCATTTGTTTGCCAGTTGTCTTCCAAGAAATCAGGAAAACCAACCGCCGAAGACGGATCACTCTTCACCACGACAATGCGAGCTCTTACACATCGGCTGCGACAACTGCATTTTTGAGCACCCAAAACATCGATTTGATGGGTCATCCGCCGTATAGTCCTGACTTGGCACCGAATGACTTCGTTTTATTCCCGTACGTAAAAAACAAACTGAGAGGTCAACGTTTTTCGACACCTGAAGAAGCGGTTGCTGCATTCAGAATGCATGTGTTGGAGATACCTCAATCAGAGTGGCAAAAGTGCTTCGACAATTGGTTCAAACGCATGCAAAAGTGTATAGATCTTCATGGGGAATATTTTGAAAAACAATAAAGTGATTTTCGATGATCAGTATTTGTTTTTGTTCTCTAATCCCGAAATATAAAAGGCAACCCTCGTATCACGTGTGTCATCGAAGTAGACACTATTAGTTGAGTTGAAGACAACAATTGGTTCGTTAAAGTTGTCTAGTTTATTGTGAACTTCTGAACTAATGATTGCATTAGTATCCGGATCGCCATCCTCCAGAGTGAGTCTGTGATTATTTTCAAAGGTCTGTCCGATGATGTTTGCTTTATTGGTGTTATTATTAACAACAACACCATTGTGGATGATTGGCCCAGTGATACGGGAAGAGCCACATATCTTTTTAACATTTTTATAAACGTTCTGGTCCATTTGAATATCCTTCAGTTTGTCTTCCAATTGTCGGGTAGGATTGTTTTGTATTCTCTGTTTCAGGATAAGATGAGGAGTGAAGTCGTCATGGGGAATCTGATAAGTCTTTCCGAGTTTGTACTTCGTGACATGAGTCTGTGGGGGTATAAGTTGTGGCATCTAAGAAAGACACTGGTTCACTTCACCCGAGTTAAGGCCCCATTTATTCAGATCTTTATAAGACTATAGAATATATAGAATTATATAAAAATATGAATCACCCAAACAGTAATCATTTATTGACACCCAAAAGATGAATCGTCTAATCCCATACAACATAACGAAAGTAATTCACCATCCAAACTACTAGATGTCGCCTCAGATAATCTTAACGAATCGACAGTCAGATAATAATGATAGAGCGATTCCACATCCTCTTTTTTACCTCTTTCGTTTGTGATACTGATCGAGTGAGCATGGTTTTTAAGTAGCAATTCTTCAATTTATTATTATTATTAATTAAAACAAATATATTTTTTAATCTAAATTAACGTTTAGTTAATTAATTCCAGAGTTCGAAATAGAACTATCAAAAAGATTTGTAATCTTAGACTTAAGTATTTAATTAAATAAAATATATTTTTTTGAAATAGTCTAGATTACTTAACTCCCGCCAACAATTACGTCGTCAAAATTGTTCTTAAGAGGAAAGAGGAAACGAAAACACCGTTTTTATTTGTTTAGATTATGTTCTTTTTTTTTTTTTTGCACCAGAGGGAGATGGTTTATAATTTTTGTTTTTTGTTTAATGTTCCTTTTTATATTTTGTTATTTTAATTCTACACAAATTTGGTATTTCTTATCTGGTGAACACATGCACGGTGTTCAGTTTGGGTGTTGCCGATTAGTCTCGCACAGAAACAGCAATTTAGTGTCACTAAAAGTTTTACAAATTAATTGTTTTAAACACACTCAGATATAATAATTACTGCCTGCCTGTTCGTTTACTCCGCTTGAAATTGATTTTGTTGAATACATAAAGAAAAGAAACTGATATGTTAAAACACGGACACACTGACTTAACGCGACATTTATTTTTGCCTTTGTGCGTGTTTACGCTGCGGTGGTTGATCGATTACTTAGGCACGTGTGTGCCGTTTTGGAGATGGATATCGGCTGGTGCCAATTGGGGATGCAAATTGGCATTTGGCTGTGCACCATGAGCAACCAATCGAGATCATACTTTCATCCGTGCTCTCTCATGTTCGCCGCCTATCGAGGTGAATAAACCTTTTGGTTAATTCGATAGTCGATGGACTACAGAGAATGAGAGAACCGGAACGGTAAAGTGCAATGATCTCGGGGTAGATTTGGCTTTTGCCTGTATGTACCAATGCAACTCTGAGGCTGACCCAGTGACCTAATTAGGATATTGTGGTGTTCTCAGAGTGCAATGTGCTCTAAAAAGGGGAAATGAGATGGGGATGGAAATTGGTTTGTAGCTATTCACCTGTATAAAGAGATCATTGATCCCCAGCGAATAGAGTGACTGGGAGAAGTCAAAAGGACGCCGCTGATGCTTGGGAAATAACAGTGTGAGACCCAGACTTGAAGACGCTGAAATAACCCCAGCGGTTTTGCAATGATGGGACAACTTCGTCTGGTTAGACTGGGCTGTTTCTAACCAAAATGACTTGGGGATTTCTGGTGGAAATCTCATGGGTTAATGCAATAGTGTTGCCGTATGGCAAGAAAAGACAGAATAAAATAGTGCATTAACTGCATAGATCAATGACTTCTGGTCAGGCTTCTTTTACAGGTAAATAGGTTGGTAGGAGGAATTGGGGTTGATGTGACGCGCTGTTAGCGGTCGAAATAGGGCTGAAATTGTGGGTTGGTTCTCCATGTAATATAGAGAACCCCCACAACTCTCCGAAGCTTCAATTAGAGTCTCGTGAAGTCGAGCTGAAGCGTTATTTATCTCAACCGTCGTTAGGTTCCTGTCAATGGGAAGAGAGATTTGGTAGAGTTTTTCGTTCAACGTAATATTGACGTTTTCCCAATTTGTGCGCCCATAATCGGGTATTTATCTGATATGAGGGCGGGATGGTCGATAGGCGTGGATGAACATGGTCACAGCGTTGTGGTCAGATACACCCGCCGATACTCCGGGAGAAGTAATTTTGGGAAGTAAGTCTTTGTACACAAAAAGATGTCCACAATTGAGTTAGCTCACGTACCAGTTGAGGCCAATCGAGTTTTCGGTGTACCACTGGTTCAATTTTGTGCCATTTTGGCAAGAGACGGAGTTGTTGCAGTGGGGAGTTAAAAGAAAGTTTTATAATTAAATATAATTAAATATAAGTAGGTCAAGTTTAAATTCTGTATGATAATTTAAGTGGCGTTTCCCTTATTGTCACAATTACTGAGCGAAAAAACTTTTGAAAGAAAGAATTTAAATTACTTATCTTATGGCCAATTTGATCTCATTTGTTGCTATATGGTGCAATCCTTTGTTGTTCAGCTGCTGTTGTTGTTGCGGTTGCTCCTCTCCGTTGGTATTTCTCGATAAAGTCCTTTATTGATTTTAAAGTGATCGCTGATTTTGTATTAAATTTGTAGGGTCATATTTTTTAAATTGCGAGTTATAGGCTTACCTCGGTCTCGCGGGTCCTTAATGGCCGGATTGGTCCTGATGTGAGTATTTAAGGATATTGTGGACAGAGCTAGTTAAGGTGTTCCCTATCTACTTGATTGGAGGGATGGCGGGAAAGAACTGATCACGAATCCAAAAAGGTGGCGAGAGGCCGACTTTGGCGAGACAAGGACAGATGTGTCCTTCATCTTGCCTCTGGCTTCTGGTCATCTTGCGATAACCAGAATCACCCACACCCGTGAGGATGTTGAGCTCGGTCTCGAGATATCTGAAAAAGGAAAAAGGGAGGGAGGTTTCTAAGGATAGTGTGGACAGGGTTAGTTCAGGTGTTCTCTAACTACTTGGATGGAGGGATGGTGGGAAAGAAATCGTAGAAGACCGGTAGGTCTTGAGTGCGGTAGTAAACGCAGATCACGTCTTTGGCGTCTGATGATCTGCGCTTTGGGGATCACGGATCCAAAAGGTGCCGCCCTTTTATACGCTGTGTCGTCAGAGATTTGTACAACATTTTACTTACAAATTCCAAGAAGCATAAACAGGATTTGGTGTGTGCTTCAATTGGAGTGGTGTTCTAGGAAGTGGAAGGGAATTATGTTGAACAAATTCACAGAAGGAAACATAATGGAATGTATTTAGGCATTTCATAATGTTAGGGTTAATGGGAATTGAATCAATGTGTGACAAATGGATTTTTGGTTTAATTTGTCGCTCATATGATTCATATGGGGAAGATATTGGGATTTTGCCTGACGAATTTCGCGGAAGACGGAATCATGAAATGCA
Organism: Microdon myrmicae; assembly: GCA_963931805.1. Lineage (NCBI taxonomy): Eukaryota > Metazoa > Arthropoda > Insecta > Diptera > Syrphidae > Microdon > Microdon myrmicae. The sequence goes on from OZ007496.1 coordinate 99,686,073, forward strand.
TTTGAAGATACGCATTTCATGATGTTATCATTCCAGGGAATCGCTCAACGCATAGTATGAACTTAAAGTTCGTACTATGACGCATCGTTTGGGGAAAAGGATTTAGGTTGACGCTTATTAGGAATTGGGTGCGAGTGGTGAATTAGGATCACTAAAATTTTTTTAGGGATAGTTATCAAATCGTAGCTCCGAAGCCAGAGTCAGCTCCGGACGAAGGGGAATGGTGTCTTGCCCAGTACGATTGAGGTAGCTGTTATAGTGATTTTTTAAATTATTTGGTTATATTTTATATTTTTATGTTATGTTATAAACTATTAAATGTAATTCGTAGTTTTACGAATCGTACTTCCGAAGCCAGATTCAGCCTCGTCAATCGCCAATTCGTGAACTTATATATGCAGGATACAATTACCCCCACCTTATCGATTCGTTGAATTTGAGTTGATCCTCGCTAACCTTCAAAAAACCGTCAAGTGTACGTCAAAAGTTAGCGGTAAATTGTTGGGATTCGGGTCATTATGCTAGATGCTCGTTAAGAGAATTTTGTAATTCCTTTAGGGTAAGAATGACGACATGTGAGAGGCAGTCGATGAAAAAGGGTGGAAAGTTTTTGTATGTTAAATACAATGGAAAGTTTTGACCATGCATTATCATTGTTGGGATAGGTTTATGTGTTGTAACGGATGGTGAGAACGTGATTTGAAAATGTGCTATTGAAATGTAGGATAATGTTGTATTTTATGAGGTAAGGACACGAATTCGCGATATTGATTTTAATGGAGAGGGGGCTGATAATTAACGTTGTTAATTATGTAACAGGCTTGTATAAACCAATTTCGGGTGCACGAGTTTCCTGCCCCGAACTCCTGAACTCATATTTAGACAGTGTCACACTTAACTGTTGTGGTTCTGTTTTTTCAGACATTACTAACCTGATTTTAAATATTGTTTATTTATATATCTAAACAATATTAATAATTTTTTAGTGGGTTCTTTAATTTAATAGAAAAACATCAGCTCCCAAACTATTGTTTTTTCAAGGCTGTTGTATTTTGTATTTTCTGAAGAAGAAGAAACCTTTAGTCACCCGAAATTTCGCCTTAAGATTTTTATATACATCTAAACTTGGAACAATCTGTAAGTTCAAGACCATCTCATATCACTCCCCAGAAAAATTACTCTGCGTAAACTAGCCCAAATATTTACCCATTAATCAATTAATGCTCAACGATTTTCATAAAAACTCAAATTTTAGATGTTTACGCAATAGAGATACTATTGGATGTAGTACCAAGCAAATTTGTCTATGTTAAACTTTCCTCTTCTTCCTTGTCTTACTCCGCCTTATATTGTACAAACAACACATTTCCAGTCAAAACAATATACCCATTTATATTAAGTCTAAGATTCGACTACAGAGAATGTAGTGTAATAAAAGAAAAGAAAGCAGGTGGCAGATCATAAAGATTATCCGTGAATATACGACGATTTTCTTTCCGACCACTTTAATAGCCCGGCGACAAATTTATGACCTTCTTCGATAAACTTGCTGCTAACCCCGAACCGCACCGCCCAGAAGAAAGAAAGTATTATAACATCAACACCCGAAGTGATTGGAAACCTCGTTTCTCAACTTAAAAGCGGCCAAGGTAACACCTAAAAGATAAATATACACGACAATTCATTTTAGCAGAACAGATTCCAGTTTTATCCAACATAATTTCATAAAACAACAGAAATCTTGTGAAAATAATCAATTTTTAACATCTATTAGTCTGTAACCACACCTGGTCAAGCGATAGTGAAATAGTACCATTCAAAATTAGCCATAAAACGGTGGTTTCTTCTATAAATTTCCAATAAATCAAGCAGAACGCAATTGCAGGGCAAGTACAATTCTAACGAGTGATCCACAATATAACAAGAATGGTTTTGTTCCCATGGTATTCAACACATCAACTGTGACAGCATCAGGTGCTTATTCAAATTTATACCTGTTGGGTGCTGCTATGAGATGCTGTTTAGCTAGAGAAAGATGGAAAGTAAGTATTATAGTATTTAAAACAACGAGAAGAACGAAATGTTCATTTGATGAGATGGTAGATTTTACACAATGAACCGCACTATAACTTGAGTAATATGTTTCGGAGAACAACTAATTAACATCTATGATTAGAATAAAGATGATTTCTAATTATATTGACAATTTTGTATCCGGGACCCATGTAGTGCTCCAGAAATCCCTACTATTCCCCTATCTATATTGACATACCAAACTCATCCATATTGAATAAAAAACTCATAATCCATTCTCAATGAATTAATAATAATTCCAAATTAAATGCGTAAGACAGATGTTCAGTATGCATAGACAGATTTCTCCAAATCGCATCTGCATTTGCATTATCATGTTTTTGGTAACACAAATTCTATCTACTGTTTCGATCCAGTGTTCCCTTAACACTAAATATTTGCTATACACAATGTACCTATATCCAAACCGAATCAATGCTCCATAAAATCAACCACATCTTCATTTACCACGCATCAATATCTTGGGTCATAAAATGCACATCTGCAGATCCCTTTTCAAGAATTTGTTTACACAAATTCTTATCTATTGTTTCCTGCCGAAGCTCACGAAAAAATCTTGTCGTCTTTCCCCACAAATGTTTGTGTTTCCTTTTCAATAAAATGATGGTGCACTGTTATTTTGAGAGCAGTCATTGAATTTGCATCTCATAGTTGAGGACGCCAGTCAAATATTAATACATTTAAAACTAGTCAGCCAGGCAGTCTTAGGATGGCGTCTGAAAGTGTGGTTGCCCAAAATTTAGTTGTCTTCCGATTAATGGTCAAGTATGTGGACGCCCGTAAATACATTTGTTGGGTATACCTGATCGTGATGCCGGTATCCACCAATATTTAATTTATTTATTATTTTGTGTTGCTTACGTTCCTGGGGCGAATCAAAAGGTCTCTGTTGTAATTAATTTATTGTTTTATTTGATGTTATTTGATGTTACTTTGTTGAGGACTACTTGCGGCTGACTGCCGCGACTGTTTCTGATTGACTGCCGCGAAATAAAAAAAAAAAAAAAAAAAAAATTGCGGCGAGAAGGCCGAATTTGGCGAGACAGGACATATGTGTCCTTCATCTTGTCTCTGACTTCTGATCATCTTGCGATAACCAGAATCACCCACATCCGTGAGGATGTTGGGTTCGGTCTCGCGGCATCTGAAAAGAGAAGAAAAAAGGGGGGGTATCCAAGGATAGTGTGGACAGTGTTAGTCCAAGTGTTCTCTAACTACTTTTATAGAGGGATGGTGGGAAAGAAATCATACAAGACCGGTGGGTCTTGGGTGCGGTAGTAAACGCAGATCACGTCTTTGGCGTCTGATAATCTGCGCTTTGGTCGGTGTGTATGTTTGTGTTTGTGCCACTGCCGCGAAATCAAAATGTGCCGCCCTTTTATGTTGTGGCAAATCGAGATTTGCACACAAGTGTTAATTGATTGTCGAATCACAAACCCGATTATTTGTGCTTCATATATAATTAGGGTTAGAGAATTGAATCAATGTGCAGCAGATTAACTTTAGGTTTAATCAGTCGCACATATGATTCGCTATGGGAGAATGGATGAGTGGATGGTGGAGCTTAGGTGCAGGTAAGTATTTTAGGTATAGGAATGGGATAGGTTAGGGGGTTTTAGGTAAGCGGAAAGGTGTAGCGATTCTGAATCGCTACATTCCTCCCCCCTTTAGAAAAGAAAATTAACCTAGAAGAGGTTAATTTCTAGAACGAGTGGAAACGCAAAGGGCGGTGGCATATGGACTTCGCGTTAACAATTTTGTTTTCAATGTTTATTTTAATTTTAACAATAGGTATGTATATATTTCAGTCTTAGTAGTTTCGTGTTGGTACTTACTTTTAATTTTAACATTAGCTATATATATTTCAATTTTAATAATTTTAGTAATTTCATTTTTGGTGTTTAAGTTTAATTTTTAACAATTGGTATATATTTTAGTTTTAATATTATCGTTTTGGTGCTTAATTTTTAATTTTAACATTAGCTATATATATTTCAATTTTAATAATTTTAGTAATTTCATTTTTGGTGTTTAAGTTTAATTTTTAACAATTGGTATATCCTTGTCCCTGTTCAATCCAAATTGACATGCAGTCTCCACGTGACACCCCTGGATAGCTACTGTGACACCCGCCAAGTAGTGAATCAATGCATGCAGCGACATCCTGAGAAAGGTTGGCGCAAGGCTAATAACCAGGCCCGTAAAAATGAATTATTATGGCAAATTTAACAAGCCTCGGATATGGACCGGATACACTACGACGACCACGGAAACGAAAATGGCTAAATGATTTAATGATTTTTGTATGGAACGTACGCTCACTATACAGAGCTCGAGCTGCACAGCAGCTAGCCGATGCCGTGTCCGAATATAAGGCTGACATAACAGCATTACAAGAAATAAGATGGACGGGGAATGGTGTTTTTCAAAGAAAGGAGTATGACATTTATTACAGCTGTCACGCAAAACACCATGTGCTCGGGGTAGGCTTTCTAGTCAGCCAAAAACTGAAGCCTGCCATCATCGGCCTTAATGCAATAAATGAAAGGCTATGCACTCTTCGCGTGCGAGGTAAGTTTAAGAACATAAGCCTCATAAATGTTCACGGATCTACAGAGGAGTCCCCTGACGACGAAAAAGAAGAATACTATGAGAACGTCGAACGGGCCGTCAATGCCTGCCCAAGATACGATGTGAAAATCCTTCTTGGGGATTTGAATGCAAAAATAGGTCGGGAGCCGGTTTTCAAGCGCTACGCAGGTTCCCATAGTTTGCATGAGAATACTAATGACAATGGACTACGAGTCATCGAATTGGCAGCATCGAAAAACTTGGTCGTTGCGAGTACCAGGTTTCCGCGTAAAGATATCCACAAAGTCACCTGGGTATCACTTGATGGAGCCACTCGCAACCAAATTGACCACGTGCTGAAAGATCGCCGCCACTCCTCGAGCCTGATGACGGTACGAACGTACCGAGGTGCCAACGTCGACTCGGATCACTATCTTGTTAGTACAGTTTTCCGTGCGCGGATTGCCTTACGGAGACGTATTGCATCCGCGGATCAGGTTCGAATCAACACGGCTGCCTTACGCAATGAGAATACCAGCAACACCTTTGGTCATGCGTTAAGACTCGCCATCGAAGAGCTCAACGGAGGGAGGGTAAGTCCTGGGGCCAGAATGCCGGGCGTAGAAGAGGAATGGACACGCCTTAAGAATACTGTCGTTAGTACTGCCAACTCCCTCTTAGGCAGTAGTTCTAGAGATCGGAACGACGGGTTTGATGATGAGTGCAAACTAGCGACTGAACGTAAGAATGCTGCATACCGGGCAATGCAGCAGTCTCATAGGACGCGGGTACGCGCAAAGAGCTCAGAAGATCTGAAAAAAAGACAAAGAGCTCAGAAGATCTGAAAAAAAGACTTTACAGACAAAGGAAAAGTGCCTGGGAAAAAAACCTTGTCTGTGAAATAGAGAAAAGTAGTGAGCGACGTCCGCACCAGGCGCGGAAGTTCTACCAAATAATCCGCAGTATGATGCGGTACACACCACGCTGCACTTACTGCAAGGATAAATAGGGTAATCTGATCACCGATCATGAAGGCATTCTGGAGCGATGGGAAGTGCACTTCAATGAATTGCTAAATGGTCAGCTCACAGAAGAAGTGGAGGCTCCACCAATGCAAGAGCAAGACCAAATGCTGCCGCCACCAAGCATTGAGGAAACATTAAAAGACATTAGACAGCTAAAATCAAATAAAGCCCCTGGAGCTGATGGCATAACAGCTGAGCTGATCAAACAAGGAGGGACAGCGTAACATCACGCAATTCACGAGATCGTGGTGCACGTATGGGAGCAAGAGGAGATGCCGGAAGATTGGCGTCGTGGTATAATTTGCCCCATACATAAGAAGGGAGATATCACAATGTGCAGCAACTATAGGGGTATAACATTGCTGAGTACTGCCTATAAGATACTCTCCACTATCCTACAAGACCGGATAGCTCCATACGCTAAAGCCATAATTGGTCAATATCAGTGTGGCTTCATCCCAGGCAAATCAGCAATTGATCAGATATTCACCCTTAGTCAGGCGATGGAAAAATGTCTGGAATTTAAGATTCCATTATATCACCTATTTATAGACTTTAAGGCCGCCTACGACAGCATAGCCAGGGTAGAACTATATAATGCCATGAGAGAATTCGGCATTCCAAACAAATTGATACGACTTTGTAGGTTGACCAAGACCTTTGTAACTAGTCAAGTAAAAATAGCGGGATTGCTGTTCAAACCAATAAACATTTTTAATGGATTCCGAAAAGGTGCGGTGTGGTCTGCCTCCTCTTCAACCTGGCGTTGGTGAAAGCAATCCGTGACACTGGCGTTGCAACTAGAGGGACTATTGTCACCAAGTCCAGCCAGATACTTGCCTACGCAGATGACATCGACATCATCGGTAGAACCGAATCGGCGGTACAGGAATCCTTCACCCAGATCGAGCAGGCGGCACTAAAACTGGGACTGCACATTAATGAGGGAAAAACTAAGTACATGGTGGCAACTTCTGCGAAGAGAAAACCTAACGTTGGTCAAACTATCAGGGTAGTGGAGCACGAATTTGAAGTAGTGCAATCCTTTAACTACCTTGCGTCAATAGTGTCAGCCGATAACAATATGGAAGAAGAAATACGCGAACGGGTGATTAAATCCAACAAAGCCTACTATGGTCTATCAAGGCTCTTTAAATCCCGAAATTTATCCAGAACATCCAAGCTACTACTGTACAAGACCATGGTGTTACCAGTACTCATGTATGGATCCGAGATCTGGGTGCTCAGTAAAAGTCACTCTGAACTCTTAGCCGCTTTCGAGAGAAAGGTCTTAAGGGGAATTGTTGGCCCCGTATGTGAGGGAGGAAGAGTACGGAGACATTGCAACCATGACTTGTACGCAATCTACCTTGAAGCTAATGTTCTAAGAAAAATCAAGCTCGGTAGACTCCCGTGGGCGGGACACCTTCGTATGAAATTATGTGTACATTCATAGTTTTGGACAGTATTGATATCAGTAGTAGTATTTATCTTACGTTGGGAATTGTACACTAATTTTGCCCATGTGTTTCATGTCTATGGGGCTTAATTGAATTGTAGTAGTAGTGCTTGATATATGTATTAGGTATACAACTTTGCGTCCGCCGTTTTGCAATAGATGGCTGTAGCGGTAAGTGGTAGTTGAAATAAATATATCATAGATGTCATACAATAAGCGTAGGTATTTGTAAACATAACGCCATCGAAATATTAGTCGATTTGTGTCTGCATCATAAAGTTATTCTCGATTAAACATGTCAGCTTACGAGACAAATTCTCGTCATTTGCGGGAGGTTTTAATTTTCTGTTTTTTTTTTTCGGGCAAGGTCATTTGTCTTGCGCCAGAGGCTCCCCGACGGGGAATCGAACACCGGTCTCCCGCGTGACAGGCGGGTATACTAACCACTATACTATCGAGGAGCAGTCATCTTGGACTCTGCCTATTTATTCTTACTCCATCTCTCTCTACGTCGACGACACTAAACTCTTCAGACGATCCGATCTCATCTCGACTCCTCACTTTCCCAAATTGATCGCGACAGCTTTTCAACTTGCAGCCAAAACAACTGCCTCGAACCAAAGATTGACAAATGTCACTTAATCACCTTCTCCCATAAACGCCTCTTCCCCACCCCGTTCCTATTTCCTACTCAACCAACAGATATCACCTGTACATTCGATTCGTGACCTTGGGATCTTATGTGATAGGGAGGATATCAACTTCATCTCACATATTGATGACATTATCCTCAAGGCCAACTCTACCATTGGTTTTGTGAAACGTTGGTCGAAAGAATTCTCTAATCCCTACGTTTCCCGATCGCTCTACATAACCTTTGACCGTCTCATTCTTCCATATGCTAGCCAGGTCTGCTCCCCTTACTACTCGTCCCATATTCGCAGGATCGAAAGCATGCAACGTAGTTTTTTGCGTTTTGCAAAAATCCTCGGATTCTACCCCCATACAGGAGCCGTCTCCATCTTATTAACTTTAACACACCTGAAGAACGCAGAATTCATGCCGGCATTCTCTTCATCCACCGTCTGCTCTCAGGTTCAACCTACTGTCCTAGCCTGTTATCCTCCATCGCATTTCACACAAACCCCCGTCATTTGCGAAACCCTCGTCTCTTCTACTACACTTATTACGGCTCCATTTCACGAATGATGCGGTAGGGAAACTTTTACCCCGCCTTCTTTGTTTTTAATGTCACCTCTCCCGCACTTAAACTTCGTCTCCTCCCTTACTCCTCCTCGACTACGCTCGGCTCTGCGCCTACAGTCTCACAATTCGATATATATGTATATATATATATATATATATATATATATATATATATATATATTCCCGCACTCATACTCACACCCTAGCTTCCGTATCATATCTGTCCTACCACGTACACCATCATCAGTCGCGCCTCCCGTGGACCGTCCGTATTGACGATCATTCAGAAGTCCGTTGCGCTCCAAATTTCCCCTTCTTTGGGATTAGCTAAACTCAAGCCTCCTTCCATCAGATAGTAAATTTCCTCTGTACATAAGATAAGCGGAAGAGCCTGGCAAGAACCGACGACAGTTCTGGGGCACAGTGCTTAAGGACTGCTGTTGGTAATCCGTCCGGGCCGGTTGCCTTGTTAGAATCCAGTCTATATAGTATGCGTTGGATAGTACGCGGGCCGAACCTCACATCCCACATCGAAGACCGTACGGGCGAGATCATAGGTGGCTCCAAAAGGCCGGCATCGAGGTTTGAATTCGCGAACACATTATCATTTATCTTTTGAATTAGTGACTAACATCCCGCTGCTCGTCACTAACGCAAGAAAAGAGGAGGAAGTGAAGTTATTGCTGACAGCCTTTCTCCACCAATGCAAGATCAAGACCAAGTGTTGTCGTCACCAAGCATTGAGGAAACAGTAAAAGACATAAGATAGCTCTAATCAAATAGAGCCCCCGGAGCTGATGGCATACCAGCTGAGCTGATGAAACAAGGAGGGTCAGCGTAACATCACACAATTCATAAGATGATGGTACACGTAATGGAGCAAGAGAAGATGCCGGAAGATTGGCGTCGCGGAATAATTTGCCCCATACATAAGAAGGGAGATATCACAGTGTGGAGCAACTATAGGGGTATAACATTGCTGAGTATTGCCTATAAGATACTCTCCACTACCCTACAAGATCGGATAGCCCCATACGCTAAAGTCATCATTGGTCAATATAAGTTTCATCCGAGGTAAATCAGCGATTGATCAGGCAGGCGATGGAAAAATGTCAGGGATTTAAGATTCCAGTATATCATCTATTCATAGCCTTTAAGGCCGCCAGGGACAATGCCAGACCGCCACACTTTAAGGCCACCAGGGTAGAACTATATAATGCCATGAGAGAGTTTGGCATTCCAAACAAATTGATACGACTTTGTAGGTTGACCAAGACCTTTGTAACTAGTCAAGTAAAAATAGCGGGATTGCTGTTCAAACCAATAAACATTTTTAATGGATTCCGAAAAGGTGCGGTGTGGTCTGCCTTCTCTTCAACCTGGCGTTGGAGAAAGCAATCCGTGACACTGGCGTTGCAACTAGAGGGACTATTGTCACCAAGTCCAGCCAGATACTTGCCTACGTATATGGCATCGTCATCATCGGTAGATCCGATTCAGCTGTACAGGAATCCTTCACCCAGATCGAGAAGGCGGGACTAAAACTAGTACTGCACATTAATGGGGGAAAAACTAAGTACATGGTGGCAACTTCTGCGAAGAGAAAACCTAACGTTGGTCAAACTATCAGGGTAGTGGAGCACGAATTTGAAGTAGTGCAATCCTTTAACTACCTTGCGTCAATAGTGTCAGCCGATAACAATATGGAAGAAGAAATACGCGAACGGGTGATTAAATCCAACAAAGCCTACTATGGTCTATCAAGGCTCTTTAAATCCCGAAATTTATCCAGAACATCCAAGCTACTACTGTACAAGACCATGGTCTTACCAGTACTCATGTATGGATCCGAGACCTGGGTGCTCATTAAAAGGCACTCTGAACTCTTAGCCGCGCTCGAGAGGAATGTCTCAAGGAGAATTGTTGACCCCGTATGTGAAGGAGGACGATTCCGGAGACGCTACAATCATGAGTTGTACACAATCTACCTTGAAGCTAATGTTGTAAGAAAAATCAAGCTCAGTAGACTCCGGTGGGTGGGACACCTAGCTCGAATGAGCGAAGAGGAGCCTGATGATGATGTATGCAAGGAGACAGCGCGGCAGACCATGTGCACGATGGGGGGTTGGCGTGGACCAGGACGCCCAAAGCCTGGGAGTGCCAAACTGGATGACATCGGCTCGAAACCGGGACCGGTGGAGAAACTTGCTAAATAAGGCCTAGACCGCATACTAGTTCTAGTGTCGATGATGACGAAAATCACACTGTAAAATATCAGTTCCTAAAACTCCTTACGATCGGGTTGAAATCCCCCACGCCGATCGAATTAAAATCACATACAACAAGCTGTTCCCATGTGCCACTCATCCGTGCCCCCAGGGTCCAACCGGCTTTAGACACCGCAAAGAAAGAAAATTAATAGTACGCGCTGGCGCTGAGATTAGCACGATTGAGCAAAAATGGCTCCGTTCCAAATACCCGATTAATAGCTAAGACCCATCCACCCTCCAGACACTTCTTGGATCAGGAAAAACCAGTTTCAATTCGGTTTATATGCGCTCCACAAGACAATCCGACGGATCTCATTAGTTTGCGGTTCATCTCCCGACGGCGCCAGGATCACTGCATCAGAACTCGTTCCGTTACGGAGCGGGGAAGCTGTGGAACTCCCTTCCCACGAGTTAATTAAAACAAGGTTTGTCTTTTTAAACCTATTTATTATTTAGCAGTAAACGTGTGTGCTCGTTCACGGCTGGGAAATCAATCACACCGGTTCTTCTTCGGTGGCGGCATTTATGCCTCGAATTGTGATAAGGCTGTGTGTGAAATTCTGTCTATTTGTTGATGTATCCGTTGTGGGAATTCGTTGATTTTTTGTCTTAAGACAGATTGGATTGAGTTGCTGTACTGGGCCAAGTCTTGATTATTTGTCTTACGATTAGGGGTGTCTTGGCAGCATCGATTGGTTTTATTATCGTCGGTATCCTTTGACTATGTTTTGATAATGCGAGTTCGGGTGAGTATGGTATTTGTACAATATTTATGCAGTATTTGGTTTACAATGTGGAAAAGATTAAATTGGATTGTATGTATAATGGTATCATAATGTAACTGTACAAAGGTTGGTAGATATTAATAATAAAGATATTTGGGGTTTAAAATGCAAGGGTTATTATGTACAGAGATTTGTTTGGGGTTTGTATTACAGTAATACATAGGTATGTCTAATACATTATGTGGGAGGTGTTAACTCACGCGAGTGTTCCCGGAGCGTTACAATCTGCAGCTGTTCAATAAGAACTGCAACTGTTATTTGGTGGCATCTCGGGGCGCCCACTCCGCGCTATAGGTTCGCCTCTCCCGAGAGAAGTGTAATAAAAAAAAAAGTTGTCAAGGGTATTTCCACAGCTGCTGTCCCAATACCAGGTGGTGCGTCCGCTGTGAGGACTTTCTGCAGACATGTTCCTGGGCGAAGATTTTTGATTCAAAAATTGCAGTGTAGGTGGACCGGGATAAGGATTCTCCTAGCTTTTACCATTCCCTTCGCAAAGGACCAGAGAAAAGCTTGACGATCAAGACTGTTGATAAAAAATAATGGCCCGGAAAAGCCCAGCCAATCACGAGTACCTCTCCCAAAGCACTGGCTAATAAACCGCATCTCCACTTCAGGAAAATGTCCCGGTCTTTTAAAACAGAGACAAAGTGAGTAATAAAGTGCAGACTTTTAATTCCTTAAGTCAAGAGGTTTTGGCAACTCGGTTTATCATTGAGCTACTCATGAATCATATGAACTACTCATGAATCATATTAACATTACTTACCCACACACACAACCCAGAGCGGACCTTTTCCACAAGGATTGGACATACATTGTATTTGTCGTGAATATTGTAATTAAAACAAAATCTTGTGTAAAGAAATAAGAACAAAATATTGTCTTACTTCACGCTTCTTTTAAGCACCCGGTTTTTAAGTAAGTTTTGACAAACAATAATAAATAAGAAACCTTCCTCTTTATGCCTGCGGTTTAGTCAGCCCTGAAAAGGTCTGTAATTGGACAAAAACTTTTTCAAGGGCTTGACTTGTGCGCCCTCTGTTGATTACATAAAAAACAGAATTAAAAACCAAACTAATTCTACTCTCGAGAAATGTAGAAATGCTTTTACAAAAGTTTCAAGGCAATGTCTAATGTAGAAGCTGAGAAAACACTTTAGAAATTTGTGTTTTTGACCTTCTTATTTGAACTACTCCGTTAACATGAATTTCTTCCCCTTTTTTGATGTTTCTTTCACTTAGGTTTAAGATAACTAACGAGTGATCAGAGCAAAGGGTGTAAACACCAGCATTCCATGCTACTAGCGGCAATTTTCCTAGCATATTAAAAAATCGAAAAGGTGCGATATTTTCAAACAGTTTTTAGGTGTTTCTCCTAAACTTTAAAAAAAAATGGTTTTTAACTGATTGCCTGAATTTCGAAAAAAAGCTATCAAGTTGTTTTAAATGAATGACTTATAACTAGAACTATCTGCAATAATCTGAATTTCCTATAGCTCACCTTACACCACAAAAACATCGCACATTTTTATTTCAGCAGGTGTATTGTATATAATACAAGTGTAGCTATCAAATAGAATATTTAACCATGCAACTTTGTAAGATAACTTGAATGTGTCGCTAGTTATTGATGTCTGACTGCATGTATATATTGAACTCATTTCTATAAATTTGTTCCCATTTCTAGAAGCCCACAATTGCATTGACGCCAATGTTTCTACGATAAAAAGTAAGAAATTGTTCTGCATTTTGTGGAATAATGTCACTGCACCGTCTTATGTATCAAGCCGCTTTGGGAGCCATCAAAACTCGTACCATCCATCTACCGAGAAAGAACATTCCTCCCGCTTTCATGTGCTCTTCACTCTCGTTGAAAAAGCCACTAGAAAACCGGCCAGCATAGCTAGTGCCTGAGTACGAAAGCATATTTTATTTCTCATTTCTCTTTGGGGTCCGCTTCAAGAAATCCAATTCCGAAGCCTTAGTTACTTTCGAGCCACCGTCTTGCAACGTCTCTCGGTCGCTGTCTTGATTTAAGCCAAACTTCAAACCTTCACTTACCTTTCCGTCTTCGTTTCGAAATATAATCTTTCTTAGTTTTCCGTAACGTTCAATATTAAGTAAAATAACCAAACGACCCATTTTCATCCAAAGTTAATAAAAAATAAACACAAAAATTATTCTAATAATTAATTCAAAACAAGTCTGTGACCGAGTCTACTCTCGTATACCAAAAGCCTATTTATCCAGCAAGTGTGAACTGAGCTACATAGCCCGCATCTTCCATGTCTCTCTTTCTGCATTTGTATTACTTTACATTGATCACGAAAGGTGAAAATTTATACGAAGCCAATGGAAAAGATTGTGGTGTGTACCTGTGAGTGATCTAAGAAAGTTGGGAAAGGGGAGAGATAAACCTAATGCATGGGTCCCTTAGAGTCGTATGTGCTGTCTGGATGCTTCATAGGTTTTTAACTACTTTTCAACCTACACACACATCGTGCGAGTTAGCCACATTCGTTAACGTGTTTATAAGATGCTTAAGCGCATTCCTGACGATATCTGTGTAGCTATCAACTAAAAGAGTTTAACTAATAAAATCGACGGCAATTCCATCGCATCGGTGAAATCGAATTGCATCTTGCGCAATCGATAACAAATGAAAGAAAACATCACTAGACGGGTACATTCGAAAATTCAGGAAAACTCGTAAAAAAGACTCCATCAACTGGTGGTGCTCCTTCTTTAGATTTAAAATAAAAGTGAAAATATCGTAAAGGTGAACTAAATACCTTGTTCACTTTCTCGTATATGTGTCGGCTTAAGGTATTCAGTGCAAGGCGACGTATCTCCAAATAAAAGCAAAATTTGTATCTTATGTTCAGTGAGTGGTGTTTTATATTGAATCTGTGTGTAAATGATAAACACATTTCACATATAGGTTTTTGTCGATTAGTTTTATAAATAAATGTGTTTTGAATATCAGAAGAAAGTTTTGTGATACTGATGAAACAGTTCCATGGAAATACACAAATTCGGAAAGGGGATAAACTGCAAAGTAAGATTAATTTATGTATCGTTATTTACACATCCCTTTTTGTTTAATACGCTTATATTGGATTCAAGTTTCCATATCTGCAAAATATAATATGATGCGCAAAAAAAAACAAAAAACGGGTGAAGGGCTTAGGAAAGTGACGAGAGGCTGGACTACGTACGTCTTTCCAAGATTTAATATACGAGTAACTGAGTAATAGGTTACATATGTTGTGTTGTTCGGGTGAAGAATGATTAATTTTACCCAGGTGCAGATATTTTGATGCTGTCATTTATTGACAGCAGATTGATACTGCTAACCAGATATAAATATTTAATGAATATAGACACAGGAAATAGAAAATCGATATGATGAAGTACTTTCTGCATCGCTTAAAAAAAAATGTTAAACCCTTTTTATACATTGATTACTATCTTCAGATATTAAGCGATAATGAAGCCAAGGAGAGGGTCAAAAGTATATAGTATTAAATAGGCCTGTGAACAGATTTTTTGTTTGGTTTTTTTAGTGTGCCCATCCTATAAAAGAACCGTCTAATTCATAGATGATACGTTAGAGGCAAGTTCGTCAACAACCTCTTAAACTTGTGCGAATCTCTAGAAGAGCCGACGGATGTCTATAGAAAAAACATTCGTTCCATTTATTCGAGCGAAAACTCACTGCTTGTATCAGATATAATATAAACATGTTTATTTCTATATTTATGTTGTCCTAAGGTGGGAGAGAAAGTCTACATCTTCCAATTCATATTCCTATAGAAGCAGACAGTATATAAAATTGTGCGCTCCGTTGTAGCAGCCCTATCATACGTAGATGTGGATCAGGCATCGCTGTGAATCGTGCAGCGATATGCACCACACATGGCTATGAATTACACATGTTTATTTTATCAAAATTTTATTTATTTATTGGAAGGGTATGTATTTTCAAAAGATATCATTGGATCGATTCGGATGCGTGCCGGATTTTTGCCAACTAAAAACAACTCCCAATATCACACATTTCCAGTGATCCTGTGGGTAATATTTGTTGGTGCACCAACACGGGCACAGGTTCACAAAAATTCCACCGCCGTTCATGGAAATAAAACGCACTGATATTGTTTATTATAATTTGTTTTTTTATTGTTAATTAAGGTTCACTTTCTGGCATTACGAGTACAATCTTGTAAAAGCTCATGGGGGTATAGCATACATTTACTACATGTAATGTGTCCAAAAAAACAAAAACACAAAATAAAACTGGAATCGAAGCACTCACGATAAAAGTAAATAAAAGGTAAAACTGATTTAAGCAACTGAGAAAGATATGTGAATGACGGTTTCGAACAATTTGTTCAGGGAACGGGGATCGCGGAGAGAATCAGGTCAGCGCACTATGTTAAGTAATCAACAACGTATTCTCAATCCGATACGCGCTTTCTCGACTACACCCGGACTTTCGACTCGGGGATGTGTGCACTCTGCGGTGGATGGTAATCGACTCCACTCATTGGTGGTTGGATTTAGACTCATTTACCCAGTGATTATCCTCGAGAGACTCTGGTGAGTCCTCTCTCAGCTAAGGGTGAGTTTTCTTTTCCTCGAGATGTTTCACCTTTGTGGTGGTGAATTGGGGAGGATCTCTAGTGTGCTAATAATCCATTGTTTACTCATGCAACGAGGTCATGAGAAAACGAAACTGAGAAAGAAGGATGAACAAAGGACATCATAGTGGCCATGGATGCAGCTGCGTAAATAGTCTGCAAGCCATTAGCAAAATGGTGCTAAGAGCAATTTAGGTACACAATGGTGATTGTGCACTGTATCTTAGCTGGCGAACAGGGTCGAATTCTTGTATGCTTGTTTATATGCTGATGAAATCTATTCATGGCGGATAGACGCTAGATGCGTAATTGCTTTTGTCGATGAGACAAAAGGCTGCCGGGGCTGTAGATAAGCCAGGAAAATGTGCTGCATCCGTGTGTGGCAGGGTAGGCAGGCTGACATGGGCGCCGATAAGTTTTTCCAATCTATGATGCATGTATGGTGTAAAGAATTCTTCCAGAGAATTTGAATGATGCATTTAATGCATGATTGAAGAAAATTCTTTACAGAGAATTCCGGGTGATCAATTGGGTGTCCTTGGGAAGGAAATATTTGCGGGTTTGCAAAGGGAGTTGGGTTGGAATTGTGGCGGTTCCTTTGAACGCCACCAATCATCTTCCCATTACCTAGGTAAAAATCCCCATCTAGGGCATACAAATGAATAAAAAACAAGTATTGTGGCAGTTCCATTGAACGCCACTACTTACCTTACAGCTATGATAAAGAAATAGTTTCCTAAAGTACATAAAAAGCGTGTACTTACCTTCCATAGTCGTACCTATAATATCAGAAATACCTTGAAGCATTAATTCTCGCTGGCATAAAATTCCTTCAGCAACAAATTTTAATTTCCCTGAAAGCAGTTTGGTCGCACCATCACGTAACCATCATGAACCGAACCAATACATTGTACATGTCTCGGTTCGATTTTTATCACCTGACACGCATCCTTCTAGCAACCAACATTGCCCGCACAATATCCAAGCGATATTCCCTTGGGCGCCAGACGCACACATGCAGGGAATGTTTACCTTTCCTTTGCATATCATGCCCACATCGATCGGTCACCCGACCGACCAATACATGAGGGCATCCGGCCGACCGCCCAAGCAAGTCGAGTTCTCAAAATGGAAATTTACCATCGAGAATTCGACTACGTGGAGATGCCAGCAACGTGTACACGGTCAGCAATAATGCTTTACGCAGTCGTTGATCGTGTAAACATTTCAACCCCTTTGATGGGATGCTTGCACCAGCTGCAACTTTGTCGATTCTATCGATTCTATGTCTGCATACTTTTGCACACACGCGATGAGGAAGTCGTCGTGTGTGTGTTTCAACCCTTTTTGTAGAACAAAATGCAAAAGGGAATCTTGCCATATATGGTCATCGAGGCCATGAATGAATTTTTGGTAATTCTGTCGCTTCGGTTGCAGTAGCAACGGCGATCTGGATTCCGTGGAGGCAAGTCGGGCCTCCACGTTAAATAAAAAAAGTGATGTCGGTGTGTAAAATGTTTTCTTTCGTCGCGAATGAAAAAAAAGAAAGTATTATTTTTCTTAATTAAATACACTATATTCTATTATATTAGAGTTTTTTCTTTGCAACCATTAAAACATTCGTTCAACACAAGCTATTTATTTAATTGTACTCCCGAAACCAGCGTGCAAATTGTGAACAGTAAAACAATATTAAATCGATGTGTTGTATTAAAGGAAATGAAAAATGTGTTTTAATCTCATTCGACTAATTCTGAACTGACCACAATCGGGAAGTGGGTTGCTCGCCATTGAAATTCCTTGACGTTTATCCTTTTGCTACTTCTTCGCCAAGTGATCTGCTTTTATTGATGATGTGCCGTTTTATTGCATTACGATAGACGCGTTAATAGTGCTGTGGAGAAGCCCATCGGCAAGATGCCCAGTAAAATCAAATGTCATCCACGGCAGTTGCATTCCTCAAAGTCAGCTCCATTAATAACAAAGACGAAACCGGAACTCGTACCCTACGCTGACGACAACCAAATGGGGTAACTTAATGGATAGGTGTAGAACCGGTGCCAACGACGGCACATATACTTTTCTACCCATAGAATTGTGGGTGGTTCTTGCGTATGTTTAAAGAAACCCCACAATCCCCATCGAACCGCCCATCTAAACATTTTGCGTAGGGTGGATATATTGTCTATCATTTCACTGGTTCGGTCGTGCCTGCTGTATTATACCACATAACACATTATTTTAGCGAGTGGGGTCTGCTCTTGTGTACCTTGAATTTTAAGTAGCCACAAAGGAAAAACCGAAATGACGTCCAATCGGGGGTATGGAAAGGTCACCCTGTCACCTCTTCAGGTTACTGATTTTCCAACAAAAATTTCACTAGTATGACATACCGTGATGGAAAACATAATAGACACAAGCTTGTTCTTCGGCATTAATCGGTAAGAAAAAATGTATTTGGGGAAAAACAAGAATTAAAAATATATTAATAGATTTAGTGCACTGTAATACATAAAAGAAATACTAAATTTTTAATGAAAAAAGCCAGAAATAGGCGGAAAAAATTGATTTCGGTTTTCTTTGGATTTGCCTGGAAAAAATAATAGAAACAAATTAGCTTTTTGTTTGGGTTTTGTGAAGAATTAATTTACAGTAAAAATGTTTCATATCCTTTTAAAACTTAATTGTTGCACCTTTGTTTTAAATGACTGCTTCGCATCTTCGTCACATGGAATTGACTAGTTTGGTACAAGTCGCGGGTGGTATAGAGTACCATTCATCTCTTATTTTGGACCAAAGTTCTTTCTTATTTTTGGCTTTTCAGTCTCCGATCTTGCGCTTAAGAGTGCGCCATAGGTGTTCTATTGGGTTAAGATCAGGGGACTGAGATGGCCACTCCATAACATCGACTTTATTTTGAAGAAACCATTCTTTAGCCAATTTGAGGTGTGCCTGGGGTCATTATCCTGAATAAACTCCCATTTAATAGGCATGGCCTCTTCAGAAAACTGTAGCATAACGGTGTTAAAGATTTCTACATAAGCTTTAGCACACATTTTGTCCTTTATAAGAAAAATTGGACCAACACCAGATGCTGAAAAGCACCCCCAAATCATTAAATTGCCTCCACCATGTTTCACTGTTTTTTTCTTATATTTTGGATCGAATTCTGAGTTCATTGGTTGTTGCGGATTCGCAATAACTACATGTGGCACCACCTGAATTGAATCCGATATGTGGCATTACCGAATCAATGTCTGCAATCAGCTGACATTTATGAAGTCTGTCACTTGACAACCATTTTTGTATTTTTTGTTTACATTCTTCTTGTTTAACTGCTTGGCGACACAGATCGCAACTATTATAAACCCTGCAAAATCATAATAATCATTTAAAATAAAACGAAGTATTTCGAATAGAAAAGTTAATATCAACATTGTTTACATTCCTGGAGGAGGATTTTTAGGATTACCACTCAACGAATAGAGGTAATAATTTTCTCTTTAACAACTTTCAATTAGATATCGGTTAGAGTCAGGCGATTACATCGTGACGTATCGAGCGCTGTGCATTGTTCCTGACGCCAGTCCACGCCAAATTACCAGCTTGCGGTGTGTGAAAGGTGTTCCACGCTTGTTGGACACATATTGCAACATCATCCTGCCCCATTATTCCCACACCAAATTAAGAACTTTCTGTGTGTGGAAGGGTGTGTTACGCGCTTGTTGGACACACATTGGTCGTCTGACGTACATTTTCCATCGGAACCAAACAATTTAATCTTGGTTTCATCCGACCATAAGATGTTATTCCAATTCTCACGGCAGAGGTGTTGTTTGGAAAAAACGAGTTTCTGCTTTATATTTTTCTTGCTCACGTATGGAACTTTTTCTAATTCTACGACTTAATTTTTTTATCAATTCACGATCGGAAATAGTGCAATGTACTCCACGATTCATTTTCACAAAATTTTATTTTTATTGTTTTTTTTTTTCTAACAAACACTAAAACACAAGTCTAACAAACCACGATTGAAGACTGTGGTGATGGTTTTTTTCTATTATTTTTTCCACCACTGTACCACACATGTTAGATGTTGCTTCATTCTACTGGAACCACATGCTACAATTAAAACAAACCAAATCCGAGTTCACAGTAACTGGGCGACCTCTTTCGTTTAAAAACTATGGAACGATTATTACTCGCGTCGGGATCGTAGACTTTTAGCGAATGAAGTGGTTTCTCATTTTTACGTTTTGGATTCGGTTCACTTCAATATCGTAAGGTCTATTTGTGTATAAAGCCATTAATATGTATGTGCGTTTCCCGAGAAAAAAGGATTTAAATCGGTAATTTATTTGGTTTCCATCGATTCGTGAAATAGTGAAGAACGTAATTCGATATGCTATGAAAAGTTCTCTACCACTCTCTATTTCTCATTCCTATTAACGTCCATTACCCACAACCCAATTCATAGGTTTGCTGACGATACCACTTTAAGTTTCTCGTACTTATTCTGGCATTCTTGAGCAAAGTCTTCGAAACCCATTATCAAACAGCAAGTTATGCTCAACGGAGGGTGGGAGCGAACACACAGGGCAAAGTCTCTGCTTTCAACCTGTTACGGACCTACCTCGTATGCAGGTCTCCCCTAACATCCACTAATCCCCTTTCGTTGGTTTCCCCTCTCTACCTCGTTCGTCGTATACGTGCCCTTTCCTATTGCAGAAGCTGCAATTCAGGCGTGTGTTTGGTGTACACGTGTCCCTACTTTGACTAGAGGAGTCACTAAGGTAATCACATCCGCCTCTTTGAAGGTGTCGTGCTACGTCGGGCTTCTTTGGTTTGGACCCCGTTGGTCTTCTACTAGAAGTGTGTGGTGGTATTTCCGACCTATACGGGTTTTTTCCAGGTTTTGGGCATGTAACAGGGTGATATCGTTCTGAGAATCTAGTGTTAGAGTTCCTATTCTGTGTCTCTACTACCCGAGACGCATCGTATATAGGCCTATTCTGCCTTTGCCTCGATGCCTGGGGGTTTGGTCGAGTATCCCCGTAGGTCCTATCTAAAACCCTATTTGTTTCCTCGGGGGAATCTTGTTCATCCTCCCAATAGTAGAATGGATTATTCCTTAAAGTTGGCTGCCTATTTGGTAAAATGGGGGCATGGTATGTGTCGTTTTTTCAGGTGAAGGTGAGTGGGCATAATACCTCGTTGGTATTTCATACCATCCACTCTCTATTCTCATTTCATTCTCGGTTTGTTATAACTCGAGAACCCCAGCAATTATCCTATCTAAGGGGTCTTTTTCTGATTGTACTATCAGATGCCTCAGTTGGCCGTTCCTGATTCCTACTTTCAGAACCGATTTTGCTAATCTCTCGGTCTGGAAGGTGAACTCTATGCTATTTGCACTCCCATACTTACATGCTGCCGCTTCATTGCAGTCCGTTACTGCTTGCGTTATGCGGTGGGTAAAATCGGCGACATCCTCTTCGCTGGGTTATCGCATACGAGAGAGTTTCGAGTGTAACTCTTCGTATGACGCATGTGGTAGTATCATGCTTCGGAGTCGTTGTTCAAACTCCTTGAAAGTCTTTGGGAGCTGTTCTTTGAACATGCGGCGAGCTTTCCCAGTTAGTTTCATGGGCAACCACCGCAGGAACATTTTTTCCCCCTCCTCCGATAAGCAGTCCAGTGCCTGTCAACAGCTTCGAGGATATTATGTAATTCCCTTGCTGCGTTAGGCCCTTTCTGGCCACTGTAGACTTCCACATTAGCTTGGACTAGGTCCACATTTTTTCTACACCCAGCATAGTGGCGACGAGTTCTTCCGTTATGATTTCCGCGGAAAGTCTCTTTGATTGACTCCTAGTTTGCATTAATGGTAATGCTTTACGCGCGTTTAATTATTTGCGTATGGAGGGACTAGCCGGATTATTCTGATCGTGGTTCACTATTAACCCGTACCCAACCACAACACGATTGCGGAACAAACGACCCAACGATGAGGGATAAGGATCAATTTAAACAAACGTCCCAACGATGAGGGACATGATCCTATCTTGATACCTGTGGATAAGGAAAGAAAGAAAGAAAAGACAAAACCTGAAAAAGAACACCAGAAACAACGGAAAATATTTGGGTATAATTTATTCCCTAAATTTTCCTCCCAACGTTGATCTCGTCCTCTCTCCGGTAATTGGAAAATAAACAGGATCCCATTTTGGGAATGAGGTGATGATTCTGGTTTTCTAATTGCGATGGAATAGACTTTGAGAAAGTGAAAGATTGAATATTTTCGAGAGGGGAGCAGAGAAAATGGATTAGTATTTTTGGGGAGTATTGCTGGAATACCAAGAGAAAAGGAAAATAGGAAAATTGCTATACGGCTTTTTTTTTTATCCTATCCGCTAGTTCCGCTAGTCGACGTAGGGACGTTAGAGCCTAGCGGCTCTTCCCACCACTGGATTGTATCCCCGACGGATTTGATACAATCTCAGCTGGTGGTAACCGGCTGCGCCAAAATTGTAATGGTAGTTATTAACAATTTAATATTAATATATAGTTAATATAGTTTTTATTAATTTAAGGGTAAGTTGGGTAACTTACTTGTTTAAGTCGACCGTTGAGCGGTCGCTATGTTTTGATGTTATTCTGCTGGTGGTAGATTCGGCGACTGGGTGCAGGGCGCGTTGAGATAATGCTCCCCTGTTCAGCTTCAGATAATTCTTTCTGTAGGACTTCTATTGATAACGTGCCCTTCTTTAATTATAATTTACGACAGCTCACATTTACGTTAGACTTATTATCCGGCGCCAACGCCGTTTTTTTATTATTTTCTCTACCAAGTACAATTTGCACAAAGTACTTTATGCAAATTAGCTACTTGACGAGTTATTCTCCTTTTAGAGGTAGAGAGGGGAAACCAACGAAAGGGGATTAGTGGATGTTAGGGGGGACCTGGGCGCGAGGTAGGTCCGTAACAAACCCAGCAAAGGCCAGGACGATCCTTGTCCCTGTTCAATCCAAGTTGACATGCATTCTCCACGGGACACCCCTGGATAGCTACTTTGGCACCCGACAAGTAGTGAACCAATGCATGCAGCGACATCCTGAGAAAGATTGGCGCAAGGCTAATAACCTTGCCCTGAAAAACAAATTATTATGGATAATTAAACAAGTCTCGGATAAGGACCGGATACCGGTGGAGAAACTTGCCAAATAAGACTAAGACTGGATCCCGGCTGTAGCGCCGATGATGATGATGATGATGAAAAGGTAATATGAAAATTATCGCTGCAACAGACAACAGCCGCATGTATGCGAAGATGTCTCAACTCGTTTCAAAAAATGTGTGATTGTTACGTGAATGCTCTGGCATACGGCACTGATGATTCGATTCTCTTTTGGTTCTACACTACGGGTGCGTGAGTGTATCTCTCGGAATCGCTCCATTTTCACCAACTTTATCTGATACGCGTCAAGGTGTAACTATATATGTATTATGCGATGTAAGAAGGCTTTGGGAGCATTTAAGATATTTGTCCTATAGTGAACAGAAATGGCAAGCACACCCTCCATGATTTCCCCGTTGCTTGGAAACCATTTCCGCTATTCGTATTTTGTCCATTGTCAAATCAATTTCAGACTTCTGCATCCATGTTTTGAAAAATTCAGTACGCCGTTTTTCTCTACTGTGACGAAGTTGCGCAGTATCAGCAGAATTTTGTTTTTTGTAAAACTGGCGTACACAGCACGTATGCTCCCATAGCTTCTGAATTCAGAATGACGGGCCTGGCAAAATAAATTGAAAATAAGTTTTGTGACATCTTGTTCAATTGAGTATCCAGTGTTGTTGATCGTACAGGAGCGCACACATTGTCTAGCTAGCGGGGAAACTGATTAAGAAATGGCAAATGAAATTTTGCAGAAATCAAATGTTAAGCAAATCATAGGAATGTTAAGATACGTTGGAAAAGGAGCGGGGGAGAAAAAGCAAAAATGATGGAAAACAGATATAGGGTCGATTACATACCTATTTGTTTGAATTACAATAATATGAGTACAGGTAACTATCCAATAGGCTTTAAGTGTTGGTGCATCAGGTGTTAAACTGAATCCTAGCACACAGGTCCCCGGCAGAATGTTCCCGCATCAAATGACTAAGAGAAATATTTGACCATGACTCAGAGATTGCACAATGGACTGTAAGCTGATAATAATACCACCGGCTCATGATGTAAAGTGATGAGAACTTAAGCTTCCATATCATGACGTAGGGAGAAATCTTTGACTATGTTTCGAAACATTAAGGAGAGAAGTCGCTGTAAACAATTTTTTTTTTGCTTTAACAATTAATTTACCATCTGAAGATTGTATTCTCAAAATGTTGTGGCTCAACAGAAAGTCCTTAAGGTCCCTAGAAAGTAACCAATGTGATGCACAGAAGTACCGATAGCATGTAAGCGAACGAACGCTCTTTACGGCCTCTACCGTTTTATTTCTAAGCCAAACAAGTTTGCTAGCTTCGTTTTTGAAAAGTTGAGGAATATCTAGTCTCTCTACACCCAGAATTACAAAAGAATATTCTTCCGATCTAGACGATCTACTGGAGCGGTGCTCTGGCGATTTCACCGAAAACACTTCAAGAACGAAAACTTAAATGGCGTTTTTCTCGAAACACGTTTTTTTCTGCGCCGTTCAGCGTTACTCCCGAAGTTTTGAACCGATTGACTAAAAATTTTACAGAGATATTCTTTAACTTATTGCCCTTTACAGGAACCTGACATTTGTGATATAAAGTATTGTTCTTAACAATTTGTTTATGGAAAGAAAGTATTTTTTTTTTGTCTTCACATTTTTATTTTTCATTCATTTGTTTTTTTTTTTTGTTATTTGAGGTCCATGCAAAGAAGAATTTCATAGTTTACTGGAAAAAATGTCGTTCGTTAATTTCCGATAACTACAAGCACCTGGACGTTCTGTGGCCAGGAAGTATGTACCAGCATGGGTACTTGGTTCACTTCCTCCGCCAACATCCACTTACAGTCGCCCATTGCGCCGCCGTAAACTGTCCGCAGGAAATTGTCACCAAAGAATGAAGCGAAACGCACCGATGGTAGTCTCCGGAATAAAACTCACTGATTTGGTTAATGTTAATTCTTTATTCGTCACTAGGTTTCTTTCACTTAGATTTATCCTTTAATATTAATCTGATTTTTCCGAATTTAATTTAAACACCCACACGACGGACTTGTTTAATTACTCCCTTCGTTACTACGCACTAGACTTTAGTAATTATCGCTCCCGTCTGCGGAACGGAAGCGGAAGTCCGCACGACTATTGTCGTCGGCAGATGGAAAGGAACTCAACGATATTCAATCGTTATTAAGGAAATTCAGCAGTGAAATTGGTTCTCTTAAATTAAGGGTGCATTTCCTGTTCCGAGAGAGACGTAGAGTCTCTCTTTGGAGTAACCAAACCGATCTCATAGAGGAGATCTTCACGATACACAAGTGTGCGTGTGTACGTCGGTTATTTTATGGACCAAAGCAATGGGAACGGATCTAAACAAAGAAAAGGGCATAGAGTGTATCATCGGATGCCAATTCAGTAAAGTAAACAAACCGAATCTCCTTGGATGATAATTGGTTTTCTGTTTGCTCTTGCTGCCGCTGATGAAAACCAGATCCCGAAATATTAGAAGACAAGGGGATCGGGTAGATCATTGTCTATGGTATGCATTGCAGCTGTTACGATAGCCACAATGCAGATGCACATGGTGCTAATTGGCCACGGTACCCCCCCCCCCCCCCCCCCATGACAAAGTCACGAAAAAAGGTACTGCTATAGGGGTGCGGGGTGAGGGGGGCGCCGGGCGCTTGGAAAACAAGTTGGCCCTGCGTACTTCGGGAGGCGTTGTGATTAAATCGGGGGAACTGTCGTGGTGACTAGTTCCAGATTATAGTATGGGCCTTTATCGATAAATTAGGTGGGCACAGATGTTACCGCTTGATGCCATCAAGGGCAAAGGTGTGCGGCGTGTACCATAGGCCTGTTGTGGGTCGCATGGACCAACAGGCTTATCGTCCGAGTAGGTCGGAACCTATCGGAAATCCGCTCACATCCGCAGTGACAAAATGGCGTGTGCGAGATGGAAGGGAACTTATCTCAGGGTAATTCGCACCCGCAGTGGCGGGTTGGCGTGTGCGAGGTAGAAAGGGACCAAATCCGGAGCCGGTGTCTTTCGTCCATACGTTTGTATGGCGAATTCTTTGCCGCTGGGACTGGTAAAGGGGGGCGAGCCCTCAGTTGCGCGGCTTGCCGATCGAGGGAGGACCGGTGCATTGGTGCCAATGTAGCGGTAGCTACGACCTCGACAGAACGGCAACTTGTGGTGAGGTGCCGGCCGGTCGCGCTTGTTAAAGATAGGCGACTTTGCTTAGGGGGCTCCTGGTGGGTGGTTGGTTGTGCCCAACCCCCGGGGGCCCTAGGGTTACTAGATGGGCGCTCCGAAGTATTATGCACCTGGTAAATGTGAGGTGGCGTAGGGGGGCGTGTATTGCATTTATTTGCGCTAAAGGTGAGCCATGGTGGCTAAAGATTAGGGTACCTGCATGAGGTGGTCAGGTATATTGTCTCAGTCCGGAGGTATCGATATGATTTGTCGACCGGTGTTGCTGAGACATTTGGGAGACGTTCAGAGACCTAAGAACGAAGGTCCTGGAGTTTATGTAAGGAGGTAGGGCCGGGCGTCCTACTAAATGATTGCCACGCAGGGTAGCTGGTGGATAGTAAGGAGCCGGCTTGGGCGTGGGGCGTCCTACTAGTCATAATGCTACGCGCAGTAGCTGTGGTTCAGTGAGGAGCCGAGGCTGTGGAAGAAGGTAGAGTAAGGACGAGCATTGGCGGGCGGGGTCGCGTGAAGGCTGTGGTTGGCGAGCATGAGCCCACCTCCAGAAAAGGGACAGAAAAAGTCGATTTATGACTAAACCGGGCGTCCTATTGAGTGTTGCTACTCGTAGTAGCCGTTGTTAATTAAGGAGCCTGTTTGTAGAAGATGGGTGTTGAGCAATGGCGAGCGTGTGCGCCAATATTTGTAAAAGGGCCTTTAAAAAAAGGTGGGCAGAGGCGAATTTTGCCTGTATTAACGAAAACCAGAAAGGGATCGAAATGTTCGAGCGAGACGGAACCGGGCGTCCTGTTGATTATGTGCTACGCGGAGTAGCTAAAGTGTGATGAGGAGCCAGTTTGAAGGAGTTAAATTGAGAGGGTTACGAAGAGACGAGGAAAGGCGAGTTGGGTCGCGTGGAGTCAGTTGGTAATGGGCATTGTTGCGCCAAAATAATGAGAGGGGTCGGGATTGTGTTGAGACTTGTGGAGTCTAGTGGAGTCAGCAATGTGTGATGGCATTGTGCGCCAATATCTTGGGAAGACTGTAGAAATGGAGTCTAAAAAGGGTCGCGTAATGTTAAGTCGAAAAGAAGTCGAGAGAAGTTGAGCAGTGTGCCTGCTGTGTGGTTAAACGGCGCTGTAACGTTGAGCGATGTCGACGGAGTCGGAAAGGTTGTATGGAGTTGTGTGAAGTCGAGTGGAGTTGTGCGAGGTCGTGTGGAATATTGTGAAACAAGATTGTGCGTTACTCAATACCCTGAAGCGGCTTACAAGAATCGTTATTTTGGTTAATAATGTTGCTTTTGTTTCGTCATCTTTTGTTGTATAATTCTCTTATTTTAAAAACATTTGCTAAATAAACGTGTAACCTTACAACTATTCGTATTTAGTTTAACTGTACACACGGGGAGATGCCGAAAAAATCTAGCATTTTCAGTACTTAATGTGATTGCATTAGAAAAAACGTATGCGTATAGGGATGAGGTAATGGGGGTTTTTAGGTAATTGTACCGTGGGGTTTGGTGAAACCGCCACTGTTCCACGGCGCAAATCCGAGGAGCCAAGTTTGTTCAGCTGTTGCGTCGCCATTTTGTTTTTTTTTTATTCATAAAAAAAAATGTTCGTACATATTTTAACATTTACTGTAAGATGTAACTTCAGAACTCACCCTTTATTATGGTTCATACAAATTTGAATTAGGGCGGCATATTTTTTCAGGACTCCCAGTTCAACTACAATATGATAAAGTCTTTGCCTTGCGAGTGAATAGCAGGCTTTTCTGAAGTCAACGAACAGTTGAACCGTCTCTCCGTATTCCCACTTCTTTTCCAGTAGTTGCCTTTTTGTGAACATTTGGTCGCTCGTTGACCGCTTCCTACGAAATCCGCACTGGTAGTCCACCAGTATTTCTTCTACGTATGGTGTGATTCTCGCCAATATAACATTTGATAGTATTTTGTATGTGGTTGGGAGCAATGATATTCCACTGTAGTTTTCGCAGTCAGATCTGTCGCCTTTTTTGAAAATGGGGTCGACTATTGAGGTTTTCCATTCTTCCGGAGTGACTTCCTTATCCCATATTGTTTTGATTATTTGGTAGATCTTTTGAGGGGTTGCCTCTCTTCCATTCTTCATAAGCTCTACCGGTATGAAGTCGACTCCGAGATCGTTGTTGTTTTTCAATCGATTTATTGCATCTACAACTTCGTTGAAAGAGGGCTCTGGGATCTGAAGATCGGCTGTATGTATGTCTGGTGCTTTTATTTGTGGTTGATAGGTGCGCACATTAAGCAGGTTTTCAAAGTACTCCTTCCTTCCTGTCACGATATTGTTTGTTTCTGTGACCAGGCAGCCGCTTGCGTCTCGAATTATTTTGGTTCTCGCTCGGTAGCCATTTCTAACTGAATTTATGTCGGCATATATACCCTGATGTTCTTTGCTCTGGTATTTTCTGGGATTTTTTCGATCCGAGTCGTCTCCCATTTGCGTTTTTTTTTTTTGTTTGAGAAGTCTCGTTGTCTTTTTCCGAATCGTCGCGTATTTTTCAGCGTTGACTTCAACATATCTTTCTATGTGGATCACTCTGAGGCTTTTACGTTGTTCGATCTTCGCCATGTACTCATCGTGAAACCAAGGTTTTGACTTAATTGTTTCCTTTAATCCTAATACCTTTTGTGCTGTTTGTTTGATTGCGCTTCTGATCGATGCCCATTTACTGTCCACACTATTGGCATTCTCTTTATCTCTACTCCCATTCTCTGGTCTATTTCGTTATGCGTTACGCCATCGGGTGATATCCATGTAACTTTATGAATTTTCTTGTCCTTGAACATCGTGCTTTTCACTAGCAGATCTTTTGACGCTTCCAACGTGATAATTCGAATTCCATTATCATTGGAAATGTCGTGTAGGGTTTCTTTACCTATAGTTAGTTGGAAGATTTCTTCCATTTCAATTTTCGCGTTGAGGTCGCCGAGGTGGAATTTAATATCGAATGACGAGATTCCATCAAATACCTCCCGTAGGGTCTCGTAGAACATGTCCTTCGTTTCTTCGTCTGTACCTTCCGTTTGGGGCGTATAAGTACATAATTGTGTGGGGCGGATGGTCTGTGCGTCGGCATGGACGCTGATTCTACCATCCACCCACTACTTCCACTAATTGTCACTTCACTAAATGGAGCCGAATACCATCGAATGTTCGCCGAGGAAAGAAGAAAACACCAGGATACCACTGCACAGAAAATAAAACACACGGGGTTATTTCATTTTATTTTATTTGTTGTATTTAAACTATTGTTCCGCGGGAGTGTTTACAATGGTGTGATAATAACTCTTGCTTTTATTTACTCTTAAACACATATTCGGTTCGCGTCACCGTGCGCACCAGGGAGCTAGAGCGGCACGACTGTGGTGGTCGGCGGATGTAATTGTACTCAGCGATAAACGGCTCGTGTAGAGCCGACTCGCTAATGGGGTGAGTTTTCCCGAGAGAGGAAGCGTTCCTCTCACCTAAGGATACGTTTTACATACCACAAGAGAGACGTAAAGTATCTCTCTGTGGAACAGAAAACCAGATCTCGTAATGGAGATCATGGTAGTATGTGTGGATGTGTGATTGTGAGGATCATAATATTCAACACACGAGCGAAGGCGATGTATAAACGAAGCAGACAGGCGGTACGGAATAAGGGACCGTGAAGATCGTTGGTAGTACGCATTCATGCGTTCTTTGATGGGACAAACCATGAGAACGAACCTGAAACGACGAAAAGGGCATAGGATGTATCCATGAGATGCGAGTTCGGTAAAGCAAACAAACCGAATCTCCTTGGATGCTAATGGTTTTTGTTTGCTCATGCCGCTGCTGATGAGAAGCAGATCCCGAAATATGAGAAAACAAAGGGAACGCTTAGGTCTTTGTCTAAGATGTGCATTGCGGCTAAATAAATAGGAGGCAATGCAATGGAGAAATGCGCTAATTGGTTTTAGCTTGAAATGGTGTTTATTGCATCGCTGGTAAGGGTAGGTATTCAATTCCTATTTGCGTATGTCTCTGCTGTAGGATTTAATTGATGCCTTAAAACGCGAGATGCGTATATTTATTTTGGTCCCTTGGGTGTAGGTCGCCAGACAATGTGTATGTAAGGTGATTTATGATACACTTGGTGAGGACAGGAAATAGGTGACGCAATGTTTATGATCCCTGTTATGATGGTTACATTGTATGTAAACCAAATCATTTTGTTTTCAGGAATTCGTCTAGGGGGATTTGCCTGGCACCGAAGATGCCGAATTGGTTTTGGGATTCCTGATAAGTTAGGAAAGAATTCTTAGAGGGAATTTGTATGCGAAGAGATGCATGAAAGGTAAGGCTTCTTTACAGGGACTTCTAGTTAAATAAACATCTATCTGGTCAACTATTTGATCTATCTGATCTACTATTTGATGGGTGAAGTATTTACAGGTGCCTAATGCGATTGCATTAACAAAAACCTATGCAGACTGCGATGAAGTTATGGGGGTTTTTCAGGTAAGTGGGCCGTGGGGTTTGGCGGAATCGCCACAATTGTACCATGGCCCCTATATTTTTAGCACCGACATTCGGTGAATAATAAATTTCACATCTTTTAGATGGGGCGTAATCTTATTGCTTGTATGGTAAGGTCTGCTTACTGCTCTGATTCGACCCGGTGTATACCCCTGGCTGCAAACCATCGAATGGGTACTGTAACGCGTAACACTCTGGATTAGGGGTGGTCGATTTTTGTGTGTTACTCCTCGTTAGCCTGTCTGACATGGGCGGAAGTGCCCTACTGGAAGGATGTGCTTTCGTCAGCATAACCTGAGTGCTTCATTGTAGTTTGAGCCCCCTCACCATGTTAAGGTTTCTACTGAGCGGTAGAGAATGAGGAAGCATTAGAGTCCTATAAGTTGGACGTCATTTGGATTAAACGGTTTTATGAGACTCCGTCTACTTTCGTTGTTGTCTTAACCTTTCTTCCTTTTAAATCGAACTCAATCATCTATTCCGTTTAAACGCCTTTCCATTGAGAATTAATATCTTGTGTGCAATCTGTTATCGGTTCGCGCATTAGCTTCGACATCTCAAACAACCAACTGGATATCAAACCAAATTGACCAATCCATGCGCCTTCGCCAACTATGGAAATACGAAACCACCAACAAAAAATATTCACCGGGTTCCATTGGGCCCTTTTCATAGTTATGGGTTTGGTTTAGAAACTCCCATATTGATCTTTGATTGTCCTTCGGGACATGCAACTTACCATTCATACTCACATTTATCCGACAGGTCCAATGTGGAATTGATCTATTGAGACCACGCAGAAGATAATAAGTTATACTCCGTTTGGTCAAGAGCACAATGGCAATGGCTTATATTCCTTTTGGTCGGGAACCAGGACTATCAGCAACAGCTTCAATTTGTTTTCTTTCCCTCCGTTAAGAGAAAATCGGAGCTCTAGCTTCAAACTCGAAAGAAAAAACAAATATGTTCATCAATTTTTTTTCATGAATTCATTCATAGATCCATTTGCGATCGTGTCACTGTAATCTGCAATAATGGACGTAAAGCTTTATGGGTAGACAATTAAATTCATCTTTCGTAGCTGCGACTGCAAGAATGCAGCTAAACAAGATGGAATACCAGCTATAATCATCGGAACTGTTGCTATAGTTTTCTACACTACGCATATCGTATGCTGAGTAAACCTCGAAACATTTCCACAGGTACTCGTAAATAATTTGATTTGTTGATTAAACACAAATTAGCGAATCATCATCATCATCGGCACTACTACTATCGGATCCGGTCCCGGCCTTATTTAACAAGTCTGAGGCTTGTTAAATTTTCCATAATAATTTGCTTCTCCGGGCAAGGCCATTACTTTCCGATAGGGGTAATGGAGGCACCCTCATATAGGTGAGAATTGGGGTAATGCCGACCGTCAGGCCTTCTAGAGTGGTTGGTGCATCTTCTGAGAAGTTTCCTCTCGAAATCTCGAAATCCCTCCATTTGGGCCGAAGATATGCAGAACCATACGGGAAACGCGTACGATATTGCAGATCGGATTAGCTGCTTATTGTAGAGAAGCTTGACTTTGGTGTGAATTTTCTTGCTCCACTTCAAAATGTTGTGCAGTTGCTTAGACCGACCAAAACCCCTTTGAAGAATGTGGGTCATATGTTTGATGAAATTCATTTCTGGGGTGTAGATGACCTCAAGATATTGCTTCCTGTCATGTGGTCTAATCGTAGTACCTCCTATTTGTATTCGAATAGTCTGTGAATATCGAGAAGTGGTTTGGGAGTGTTTACTACTCAGAATTATAGCTACTGCTTAGGAAGGATTAAGTCGAATTTTCCATCGCCTGTTGAATCGATTTGTTGCGAGTTTTGGGCTTTTTGATGACGTGTGCACTAGGACGTCACCCGCATAGCATATCTGGTTTACTCTCCCGTCCATATGGTGAGGAACATCTGAGGTGTACATATAAAATAAGATGGGGCCTATGATGGAGCCCTGTGGTACGCCCGCAGCGGTGTTGAAAGTTCAGGAAAGATTTCCATTTACGCGAACTTGGAAGGTTCTGTTCAGAACGAACTGGTAGATGATACTACACAGCGTTCTACTGAGGCCAGTATTTAATAATTTGAAAATGAGACCTTCGATCCACGTCGTGTCAAAAGCCTTTTCAATGGCCAGGCTCATCGCAATGGTGGCATTAAAAGGGCACACGCAGGCGTGGTTTTGAAATATGTTGAGAGCTATAGTGCTGCTGTGCATTATTCTAAATCCAAATCGGAAATAAGGTATTAGATTCCTGGCCTTCTCGTATATGAATTTTTCATATATTTTGCTGATGCACACGAGGAGCAAAATGGGACTAAAGCTTGAGGGCTGATACGCTGGTTTCCCAACTTTTGCTATTAGACAAATAATAGCGTACTTCCAATCTTGTGGGAAGTACCCCATGTTGTAGACATGGTTGAACATAATGGAGAGCCTTATAAAGACTACAGCAGAAAGCCTTCGCAACGAGTGGTACGACATGTTGTCGGTACCGGGTGACTTCATGCGGTTTCGAGATTTAACTGGATTTTGTAGAGTATTTGGTGTGACGAAACCGTGACCATTATCACGTGTGTCATCGAAGTATGCACTGTTAGTTAGGCTAAAGACAACAATTGGCTCCTTAAAATTGTCTAATTTATTGTTGACCTCTGAACTAATGATCATATTAGTGTCCGGAATTCAACTGCTCCGCTGATGTGCCCGCCGTAGCCGTCGTCTTTGTTCGCTTTGTGTCCTGGGTGCCGTTTCCTTCATTGGCTTCCTGGAATCATCCTGCCGCCGGTCATTGTTTTCCAGGAACTTTTATACTGGCGCTTGCCTTGCCTTTCCTGGGAATGTCGACGTGATGCATCGGCAACAAATGCTTTTGTATTTAGCAAATCAAATCCGATGTGGTGAAGATGCATACTGCACCTTTAAAATAAGATTTGGAATGCAAGTTTTTACTCTGGGCGTCTATTAGCGAAGCCGTCTAATTTGTTGAATTTTAACAGTATTTTGCAAACGGATTCAATACCGTGGAAGTTTGCGATTTGGTTTTTTAGCAAACTGCTTTCATGTTATTATCCCTGAGACGGTTCACTAGACATCCAAATGGGGAACTAGTATACCTCCGGATTTTTTTATCTCAGACGATAACGCCTTGACATTATCTCAACCGCGGAACGTACAGCGTACGGGGTGGTATCAAACCTTGCAATTGGTATACTATCTGTTCCAACTTTTTTCCAACCAGATCCATTAGCCAATCTCGAAAGATGGTCAAGGATTTCTCCCGAACAGATCGCAGAGCGTATATATTAAAAATACTATACTCATCAGCTGGGTATTGGGACCCAACCTACAGTTCAACATTTCACCACCACGACCATCATCGGCACTACAACCGGGATCCGGTCTTGGCCTTAATTAACAAGTCTCTCCACCGGTCCATATCCGAGATTCGTTAAACTTGCCATCATAATTCCTTTTTCCAGGCAAGGTTATAAGCCTTGCGCCAACCTTGCTCAGGATGTCGCTGCATGCATTGTGTCACTACTTGGAGGGTGCCAAAGTAGCTATCCAGGGGTGCCACGTGGGGACTGCATGTCAACTTGGATTGAACAGGGACAAGGATTGTGCTGGTATTCGCCGGGTTAAAATCAGAGACTTTACCCTGTATGATCTAACAACTGAATGTAATAAATTTAAATTAATCCTGTTTATCTTTTTAAGTTTACATCAATCTCAGTAAATCCTCTTCTTAAACTATGATTTTCTTAACTAAAGTTCCATCAATGCTTTGAGCTACTAACAAACTATTTGATAGCCCTTAGGGCCGTATTCATATTGTGATATTGTGGCGTTTCTCACAGACACACACACAATATACAAGCAAATAGTGAAGAGCACTAAAAGTAAATCGAATAAGCATCAGCCGAATACCAAGCAATAACATAGCAACTCCACATCAGTTGAGTGTACTAGAGTTTAGAAATTGAATTTGTACACACGGCCGTGGTCTGATGTGTTGAGCATTGGTTAAATTTTTAGTGATACTAACATAAACTCGGTATTCATTACCTCAAAATAATGTCGTCTATTGAACTGAGTTTTAGTAAAAACTGAGAGTCTCGTTACGAATATCTCAGCATCCACAATAGATAAAAGCTATCTTATAAGACGTAACGTAACAGCTTTTACTGAAACCGAACTTATAAGAACATGTCCTTGCTATTAATTTTACATTAAGTTAAATCAACATTTTCTAAAAATGTAAATCGTATATACAAGAAATCAAATCATGTTTCTTTCTTTTCAGATCAGTCACAGATATATTTTCAAAGAATGGATGAGCTTGTATAACTTCACCAAACAAATTTCTAAATTCGTATTAATTACGTCGGTCGTTCATATATAGGCTGTCGTGCGCGTACGTAGTGTTGAATTAAACTAAAGTAGGATTAAGGCCAAAGTTTAAATTTCAATTCTAGTGACCACGGGAACAACAAACAAATTTCGAAAATGTCAGCAAAAAACAAACTTTGGATACGGATACTTATACTGGCAATTGCATTTCCTATATTTTGTGGTAAGTGTAAATTTATTAATAATAATTTGTGTTATTTATTCATTTATTTTATAAACTACACAAATTGAGGAGAGTTTAATAGCACGAATGTGTTCCCTGAAGTCAGAAATGTGGTGATCGATAGTGAAATTTTAAATAAGCCGATGTGATATTTGGAGTTAACTTTAAGAATGATAAGTAAACTTTAAAAAAAACTTAAGAAATAAAAGTAAAAAAAGCAAAAAATGGTTTGAATTGATTGAATTAATTTAAATATTACTTGTGAATTCGTAAAAGAGCCGGATAATATATTAAATATAAGGCATTTAAAATTTTTAAAAATAACATATAAGAAATTAATAAAAAATGCCTAACAATATTTTTCTTCGAAAACAAGGGGTGCTGTGATTTCGGGCTTAACATAGCAAATGTCAAGAAATGGCTGTCAATACTACCAATCTACAAACTAAATATACGTATCTATATTCATACCTCATGGATTTTTTACATTTAGTTCATATTAATTTAAGTAGTAATCAATAGACTTCAATGTACAATAACATTTTTGGTGAGGTGATCCGCTAAGAATTCCGATAAACCGATGCCCCTGATATTACAAAATGCGTTATCAGTCGAACGTCGACAGAGCCTCGAGAACGAGCCCGATCACGCGATGACGAATTTCTTAAAGTTCGGTTATTTATCATAATATTTGCATGATGTTCCTCCTGATATATCCCCATCCGGGAGATCCGAATGGGGAACTAGTTTATCTCTGGAATTCTTCATCTCAGAAGGTCCTATCATGACTTATCTCCATGTCAGTCCGAGCCATCAGCCATATATCCGAAACATAGTCGAAGATTTTTTCCGACGATATCGCGGAATGTACAGCGTGACGGCATAGTTTCTCACCTTGGGACCGACTACCACCTAAACCAACCTTTTCTCGAATCGGTCCATCAAGCTCCGAAAGATGATCAAGAATTTCTCTCGACCATTTCACTGAGCCTAAAGCTTAATGGGGTGGTATTTCATCGGGCGACAGGGCGTTGGGACCCCACTTGCCACTCAGCCTTTAGTCGTCTCTTACGACAAACCGACCTAGCTGTAAGTATATTCTAACGCCCTACTCACGGCGTTAGTTTGGAACAAATATTCGTTTTGAAAATATGGCCAAGATGAGGTGAATATCCCATACATTTGGATGCACTTCTTGAAGCTTCAAATATGTAATCACTCCAATTAGCCACTCAAATTATTTCGAATGTCAATAATTAATAATGCCATGCCTTCGACGATGTAAATATCGTTCCCCAACAGTGTATTTGCATTGGAATTCGTCTGTCACAACAAGAGGCAGGATTGTGTTTTCGAGGCATTGAAATCTATGGCTAGATAATACCCATCGGAATATCTTCTTGGGTTAAGAATTCAACGTGTTTTTTTTTTTTTTTTGGTTTTAACCTGTGGGGTTCTTTGAGGCGCCCGAAGAACTACCCATCGGCCTAACCCAACTCCCCTTTCCCTACCTGCAATTCTATTACCTATTACCAGCAGCTTACCTACAGATGAGCAGTCAAGCTCTCCTGCAACAATACTTACTTGAAAACATAAGCCCGCGGCAAAATCACCTAGAATGATTGCCGTTTGCTATTTTGCAATCGCATTGGCATCTACAGACTTTCATCCAGGGGCATGCTTGCATCCATCCATCATGTCCTGAAATCTAATTCCTATCATGTAACCGACATTAACACCCGAACATGTCAATACGCATAGCTGAGAAGCATTTTTGCCATATACGTGCATGACATGTTCACCCTTGCCTTATCAGTAGATCCATCGGTCGATCGTTCGATCGACAATATACAGCACAACCCATCGCGAGCTATCTACAAGAGAATTCAAGTGTTGTTTAATGTAAACCTACACTCGACCCATCGATCGATGAGTCGTTACCATTTTGAGCATAATCAAAGTGATGCTACGAGCTATGGCAAAGTAGTAAACAAACATTGCCCCCATGTCGCTTATGTTTTCAACAGCTCCAACCAATTTCCCATTATCGGCCACCTACCGATCATAGAACTAGACACGAACATGATTGTTATTTAAACAATCATACCCCTGATCGTGTCCCACGATGCGTTTTCCCTAAAACAAATATACAACCCATGCATCCTAGCCTTGCCATTGTAAGCGAAGTTCTGTTGACATAACATCAACAGAAAAAACGTATCCCCTATCGCTTATGACGCCAGCGCAGCCAGCCTCCGTATTCGATCATCTATTTGATCAGCTGGATATTCGGATTTTCTTTTGCGCACCCTTCGCGTCTGCGTTGTCGTGGCTTCCAGCGAATGGATTTTTATCCAGGCCTGTACGGCCTCAGGGGAAATGCTTCGATCAAAGATTCCAATTCGATCGCTCATTGGTTATCACTAAGGAAAACGATTGGCTACTTCCAGATCGATGGAAATCCATCGCCATTGCCGCTAGTGGATGTTGACACCAACAGACTCTAGGGTAGTCAGATTTTTACCGTCCATCGGAGCAGACATTTTTCAAGTCGTCGCGATCTGAGTCGGAGCGAGTTTGTCTTTTATTTTTCATCTTTCGACAATCAGGAAATGTGCCCTGGCTCGTCGTTGGCACTCCTGCAAATGGTATTGCCAGAGCCTCCGAACACTTACGCGTAGATGATTTTGGATCGTTCCTTACGGAAATTTCAATCTCCCGAATGTTTTCATCGTTTCTTCTTGAACATGGCCGCCCTGTTTGTTTAATATTCATTGCCGTCCCGTTTGCTCGAACTTCTTCACCCAAGCTTTGATTAAATTAACACTTGGGCACTCACTTACACGGCGTAATCCGTATTCAATTCTAAATAGGCGTCATACAATAACGTAGGAATCGTTGTTGTTGTAAAATAGTTTTACACAAAAATCACCCTGTTGTCCCGTGAAGCGCTCCATCGTGACTAAAATTGTGTGAAGCGACTCAAAATTCGCCGAATTAAGCTTAATAACTGAAATACACTTTAAACGTCGGCGATGAGGTTTCGAAATTGTGTTCCTCGACCTGATTGTGAGGACAACCCCGGTTTGATTCACATACGTGGCCTCGATGAAGTTGGTTTTCACTTCATTCATATGAAGCCATCACCAAAACACCTTCCGTCTATTTTTGTCTTAGAACACATAACTAAATTTACTATAAATATGGTATTTGCTACCACTCACAATAACTCGTATTTATCAACTATATTACTTTTAAAAAACTTATATTTATGTTTATTTGAACTAATTCATTATCAAGAAGAGAACCCAGCTACTAGATATGTCAGTGTAATTTTAAGACACATAATGCCTCTGCATCTCAAACTCCTTTTCCTTACTAACCTAAGCAATAAGTGAACTGTACTTGTAATTTAAAAACGAATATTATGAAACCACGTCCTCTCACTCTGCTACGACGTAATACTCGTATTTTACATAACATTTAAATTAGATTTATAACTACGTTTAGACACAATAAAGGAGCCGCAGAAAATTAATTATATCAGAGAGCCAATGACATGCAAGCTGAAGAAACTACAGACGTTCCCCTGACGAAAACTTCATGGAATAAAGTGAAAGTAACTCAAAACGCGGCGGTGCACACATAGTCAAATTTATTGTAGTATATAACCCAAAATTGGCATCACACAATCGGTCATGGTGCTTGGTTGTTACCTTGCAAAGAGGTGCCTATCTACGAAATGTTCGCACTTGATGCATTGATGTTCAACTCAACATCGTATCGTAGCTCTCTTTAGAGTGGTATATATTTCAATCTGTGCGAACGAGCTGCTGGAAGGAATGGCGAATCAATTTGCCTTTTCCCATGTGCAAAGAAGGCAACAATGAGCTCAAGCGAAAACTTTCACTTCAATCTCAGACGATATCTACCAAGTGTGACTGCGGTTGAAGGACGACGTCACGAAAAATTAGAGAAATCTCATGGGCGTGTTGTCACCGATTGGCGCTACAACGCATACTTCTGAACAGTTGCGAATTAAGCTAAGCTATGATTATTACATGAGGTTTGTATGAGTTCACCTGGAACACTTTATGGCTCACAAATGATAATGGCAAACGGCAACTCAGACGGAATTAAGAAGCTAAAATCCACTTTTAATCTCCGCCTGAGGCTTATGTAATAGTGTGACAACAATTTATAAGTAATTATGTTGAGAAATGTTGAAAAACGGAAGCGTGACTTTTTATAAAACCGTTCTCGGAATTGAAGAATTATTCGACCCACGGGAACGATGAAGATGGCACTACACATTTGATTTCGAAAGGCGCTGAAATACTTGTAAATTAGCTTTGAGTAATCATGCACCTACGATCGTATCCTCTACCATTTGTAGTTTTACTGCAACTAACTCAAAGTGAAAACTTATTTCCCGGATAATGTTGAGAATAGTTGCCAAAGTCATGAGTAGCTGAAGGTTAAGATGTGAAACCATTATCTTCAGTCGGAAATATAAAGATCACTGTAACTTGAACAAGGGCACTGTGTAATAATTAGGACGTTTTGAATCCATAAAGGTGGTAGAAAATAATGCTCGTTTGCGCAGGTTAACGTATTTTACACCGTATTAAGCTTCTATTGGTAGATTATCCTTTTAGAGACTTTAGGACTTTCAAATGGCACTAGATGCTAACATTGACTTCCCTCTCAAATTACGGAAATAGATAGTGCAATAAATATTCTCAACAGTAATACTGTCCCTGAGTCATCCGCTCTAGTCAAGATAATTTTGAGGCAATATTTACAACATCATCATCATC
Organism: Microdon myrmicae; assembly: GCA_963931805.1. NCBI lineage: Eukaryota > Metazoa > Arthropoda > Insecta > Diptera > Syrphidae > Microdon > Microdon myrmicae. The sequence continues at coordinate 99,726,509 of OZ007496.1, forward strand.
ATCATCATCATCATCATCATCATCATCATCACCATCATCATCATCATCATCATCATCATCATCATCATCATCATCATCATCATCATCATCATCATCATCATTGGCACTACAACCGGGATCCGGTCTTGGCCTTAATTAGAAAGTCTCTCCACCGGTATCCGGTCAATAGTCCATGATCGGAGGTGTGCCTCGGAGACTCCGATGTTTACGCATGCGCGGAGTCGGTCACAGAGATTATTTTTCTCGGGATGAAGATCTACATTCCACATTCCATCAAACGAAATCCATCTGATAAACCTTGGTTTGATAACAAATGCGAGCAGATTACAGCGACAAAAAATAGATCTTTTAAACAATGGGGCTCCAATCTCACCGATGTTAACAGAACGAATTTTGTTAGAATCAGAAACGCGTGCGACCGGGAGATTGATACCGCGAAGAAGGCGTACAACGACAGAGCGACCAATAAACTCCCACAGTGCCCAACTGGTTCGTGTTCCTTCTGGTCAATGACAAGGCAGTCAGCAATAACATCGCTTCCTCCTCTTTTCTTGCGTTAGTGACGAGCAGCGGGATGTTAGTCACTAATTTAAAACATAAATGATAATGTGTTCGCGAATTCAAACCTCGATGCCGGTCTTTTGGAGCCACCTATGACCTCGCCCGTACGGTCTTCGATGTGGGATGTGAGGTTCGGCCCATTCCACGTGGACTAGACTGTAACAAGGCAACCGGCCCTGACAGATTACCAGCTGTAGTCCTTAAGAACTGTGCTTCAGAACTGTGGCCGGTTCTTGGCTGGCTTTTCCGCTTATCTCATGCACAGAGGAAAGTTACCACCTGCTGGAAGGAGGCTCGAGTTCAGCCAATCCCAAAGACGGGAAAAAAGTGTCTTCCACAAAATTACCGTCCGATAGCACTACTGTCTATGTTATCTAAGGTAATGGAAAAAGTCATCAATACAGAGTTAATTAAGTATTTGGAGTGCAACGGACGATCGTCAATACGGATTCCGTGGCAGACGGTCCAGGAGAGTCCTATAGACACTTATAACCAATATATGGACATCTGCGATTGAGCTGCATGGTGAGTCAAGGGTGGTCACATTGGATATCTCCAAGGCCTTTATATGGACTGTCCCAACAGCTTTGCGACTGGATGAGGAGCTTCCTCGAGAATCGATCGTTCCGGGTTGTTGTGGACGGCGAGTGTTCGGATCTATATCCTGTTAATTCAGGGGTGTCACAGGGCTCTATTTTGGATCCAACCTTGTTCTTGCTTCACATAAATGATTTGTTGGAGACAACGGATAACAAAGTGTTCAATTTTGCGGATGATAGCACGTTTGTTTCCTCTTTTTCGAGTGTTCGCCCGATTGGTGCATCTGCGTCACATCAACTGAGATATAGTCAGATTGACTCTCTGAATCCGGATCTAGATAGGGTCCTGCAGTGGGGAAGGGCCAATCTCGTCGACCTCAATGCAGCGAAGACACAATATACAACATTCACAAAGAAATGTGTATCATTGGTTCCACAGCTGATGATGAATGGCTGGGCCCTCGAGGCTGGCGAAAGTTTGAGATTGCTCGGCGTCACAGTCTGTGGGAATGTATCATGGCATAAACACGTGTCGAGTATCGCCAGGTCAGCCTCAGGAAAACTGAGCTATCTTTTTAGAGCCAAGAAATATTTTACTCCGGCTCAACTTCTTCTCCTATATAAATCCCAAATTAGACCCGCGCTCGAATATTGCTCTCATGTTTGGAGCTCGGCTCCTAAACATACCCTCAACCTACTTGAGACCATACAGAGACGAGCGATCCGCCTGATCGGGGACTCGGCGCTGACGTCAGGACTACAATCGCTATCACATCGAAGGCGCGTAGCCACCTCTGTCTGTTTTACAGATATTATCACGGGTACTGTTCGTCGGAGATTCTTGGTATTGTTCCACGCAATTCGGTTTATATGCGCTCCACAAGACAATCCGACGGATCGCACCCGTTTGTGGTTCATCTCCTGACGGCGCGAACATCCCTGCATCAGAACTCGTTCCGTTACAGAGCGGGGAAGCTGTGGAACTCCCTTCCCACGCGAGTGTTCCCGGAGCGTTACAACCTGCAACTGTTCAAAAGGAACTGCAAACAATTATTTGATGACATCTCGGGGCGCCCACTCGGCGCTATAGGTTCGCCTCTCCCGAGAGAAGTCTAATAAAAAAAATAAAAAAATCTAAACATCGATACAGTTATAAAGAACCCTGGACTTTTGAGCCATTCTGATCTTAGCCTAAATTAAAGTACCCGATTAAGGTCAATTTAGGCTAAGATCAAAATGTTATTGTATTAAAGAAATTGGTATAACCATCGCTTCAATATCAAATTATATTCAGGAAAAAGTAGTCCACGATTTCTTGCTAGATGGCTGTGGTATCAACGTACATCTCGCAAAGTTTTGATCAAACAATTTCAGATTTGCGCTCGTTGGAAATAAGAGAATCCTTGGCAGAAAATACAACGTAGATGTGGGGGTTCTCTATACTACATGGAGAACCAACCCACAATTTCAACCAAATTTCAACCTTATTTCGACCGCTTTCAGCGCCTCATATCAACCCTTATTCCCCCTACAAGCTATTCCAACTGCAAAACATGTTTCCCAAAAGGACGCATAGCTAAACTCATTATTCTATGCAGACAATGCATAATTGAGTTTAGCTACCTTTTCGCCATACGGCAACTCCATTTCGCTAACCCATGAGATTTCCACCGGAAATCGCATTTCATGTCGGTTAGCAACGGCATGGTCTGTCCAAACGACGCGGTTACATAATCATGCGACGGCTGGGGTAATTCCAAATTATTCGAGTTTGGTTCCCACGATAATATTACCCTAGCCATCCGCTTGGGATCAATGATCTCTTTTTGCAAGTGAATAGCACCAGCCATTATCCTCTCCTTCTCATTTTTATCTTCCTATAGTTCAATGCACTCTGAGATCACCACATTCGCCGAATTATTCAGGGGGCTATCTTCAGAGTTGCATTGGTGCATGCACACACAAAACCAAATCCACCCCGGAATCATTGCACATTGTGTTCCGGTTCTCTCATTCTCCCTTGTCCGTCGACTGTTGAATTAACCGAAGCGTTTATCCACCTCGATGGGCGGGGAACATGAGAGACCACCGAATGTAAGGTAATCTCGATTGGTTGCTTGTGGTGTAAACCAAAAATCCCAACCTTCATCCCTAATTCAAATTAGTAATTACTCAACCATCACAGTGGCAGGTCACGCCGCTTAATAAGTCGATTTACAACTACTGAAGAGTGTGCACCGGTCTCGTGAATATTTCTTTTTTACAAAAGTCAAGTAGTTTCAGTAGTGCCGCTCGGTCTCTTTTTACATCTTATCAAAATTACATTCACCACAAAGTGAAATATAACATCCAAATATATCTATATTTACTAAAGTGAAGAGGACTAATCTAATTTGCATTAAATTCAACATGTGCTGTGAATCGTACTATAACCGTTTATGTACCAAGACAATATACATACTTACTTCGTTTAATGTATGAAATATCTATAAAATAAAACAAACAAAAAACATAGTTAGGTGAATTAGTTAAATAAAGAAAACATTAACAATAAAACCTCCAGTGCGTTTCAATATTTAATCTTCCTCGAGTAAACAATTTTCGGCGGATCATCGTATGGGATAAAGTGAACTAAGTGCCCGTGTTTGCACAACATACTTCGAACCCCCACATAGGTACAACCGATAGGCTCACCTCTAATTACGCACAATTTACGTTTTATTCGTTTGCGTTTCGGTATTTTTTATCATAAAGTTATATTTCGCACAGGTAGGCCCGTCATTAAAAATATTGACTAATTCCTGTAGGCTGGCACGTTAGCGGTCTCAGCATCGCTTCAGAGTTCAAACTCCTCCATAAAACTCCGTTAAACCATCTTCATAAATCTGAATTTAAAAACCAGTCCAATATGTGGGTGCCACGCGACGTAAAGCAAAGAAAATGATGGCTACAAATTTCCATTTCACGAAGCCTTGGCTCTATGGAACAAGATCGAGCCATTTCTTCAACGGCTACTGACTAAAGATGGAAAATAAGTCATATACGACAATATGTTGTGAATCTGATTGTGGTAAGCGTGCAGCGAAGGGGCCAAGCCCTGTAGGTTTTGTCATACATTTAATTCAAGCAGCACGAATACTGGATGAACACAGCCCCCCAAAAGTGACAGCTAAAGGTATCAACACCAGATTCTGCCTATCTCGAAAAATCCCCGGCGATAAGAGGGCAATTAAATATGCATCAAACGATCGCAAATAGTACGACCATCTTTTATATGCCGCGCCAACCAGATTTTCATTTTACGGAAACCTTCCAAAACGAATTGCATAAAATAACTAGTACGAGTACGATAAAAGTAATAAAATGCAGTTCCTATATTGTGTGGCACACAGACTACAGACAATCGGAGATTAGTCACCGGAAGCATCTAAAAGTCATGCGGATGTGTTTTTCTTGAACATGGCGAGAGAAAAAGAAAGTTAGTTAGTGTTACGATTTCAAAAGCGTCGATCCTTTTGAATGAATTCATCGCTCTTGAACTGAGTACCCTCTTTGAGTCTCGTGATAGAATCCATTATAACAAGCAGACGTTCTTAAAAAAATATCTCCATTAATTCGTTCTTAATTGGGGACACAGTCAATGGCAATGAAATCCAAACAGAGTCGGCTGAGGTTTTGTTACAAAACTAATTATAACTTTTATATGCATCTATCTGGACCAAACATGTCAACTTTAGTTTTATTTGATTTAGTTGAACCATTTAATTAGATAGTTTACCCTAGAAAATGGACATCAACCTCAAGCGCATCACGTTTTTGAGTGTACTTAACAGTTTCAAATTAAAATAATTATCAGCTCAAGCTACCTAGGTCTTTAACATAACTGGTATAACAGCAGGAAGTTATCTTAAAGCAAAGCATAGAATGTTTATTTATATAGAAGAAATACATTAGTTAACTTCTCATCAATTTTTCATGCAGAGGTAAATAAATTAACATTTTCATTTGGAAAGCAAACCTTTTGAAAATGTGCATTATCGAATGAGCCTGGTCTCGTGGTACGAAGTCATTATCTGTGGAGAATGGTCTTTCATGGTTTGGTGAGTTTTTCTTGAACTAAGCGTCAATAAACGATGGCAACGTATAATATTTCTTTACCACGGAAACTGAACGCTGATGTATGAGAGCAGAAGATTATTCGTATTTCAGCTAGTTGAGCAATACCGGTGGATGGTTATTGTACGTTAATTTATTAACGAACATGCTTTCCGCTGGAAATGTTCGTTCTGCACCACAAGTATTGGAGTAACGAATGACAAGATCAGTGCAAGAGGCATACAATGTACGGAGATGATAATACACATAATATCTAATAACGCTGAGAATTGGTGAAACTTAACCTATACTCAAATGGCAATGAGATTTAAGTTAGTGGTTCCCATTGGAACGCCTTATTGCTCAACGACAATTGACGCGTAAGTCTCCTTAGAATATTAGCACGTTTGTTGACAAAAATTTGCTTGAAACAAATGTAAAGTTGTAAAACAAGGTTGACACATTATGTTTTTTTAACCTATATGAGATGCTTTCTGCGCCCTGGACGTGGTTATTTTCAAAAGATGTGTGGCGGTTCTGCCAAACCCCACGGTTGGGCGCCAACGATGTCGGAAGGAAGTGAATCAGCGTCGTACGCCGGAGCACAATACTTCCCCGCCACACTGGTGACCCGCGACGGTTTTTTTTTATTAATATAAAAAACTTGAACACGCGACCTTGTTAAATCTCGGACAAAAGTTGACCCGGTGAATACGCACGTAACCTATTGTGCAGTGACTTTTCTAGTGAGCAATCGTGGCGGCAATTGCCGAAAAGCAATCTATGGGCAAAAACATCGCCCCAACATCAGCACCAGTTTCCATCACCGGAACAGCAACAGCAAAGGTTAGGAGTTTCAATACATAACACTCCCAACAATTCCTGCACAAGAAAGGCAAGTAATAATTGATAATCGTAGCCTGGTTAATAGCATTTCAGCTAATGGTATCGCTAACTAATAGCGGTCTAACAAATAACATAACGCCCACGATACGATCGAGTTTTTCCAGCGGCCGGCTGCAGAAACTTTATTCTTTGTATTTTAATTTATGGAAGGATTCAAGGCTCAATACCTCGTCGCTAAATCACAAAAAAAACCAGAACCATTGTAAAATCAAAATAAGAAAAACCCTTTTAATAAATATTTAAAAAAAAATTAATTTTGTACAACCTTGTGTCGTAATGTTCAGCACAACCCCGCGCTCGCACATTCGACGTTTTTCGGCTACACGCCACCCACACTCAACTCCACTTGACTCCCCGTGACACTTTCAACCTTTTCGACTCCATCGAACCCCTTTTACAAATATTGGCGCACACTATCGCCATTGCTCAACACCCATCTTCCACAAACCGGCTCCTTAATTAACAGCGGCTACTACGAGTAGCAACACTCAATAGGACGCCGGGTTTTGTCTGAACTCAATTTTTTCTGCCTCTTTTCTGGATGTTGGCGTTCATTCCCGCCAACCACAGTCTTCACGCAACCCCATGCAACCCTTCTCGACTCTGCTCGACCGCTAACAACTTTTTCCGTCCCTGTTCAAATATTGGCGCCCATGCACCCCAAAGACAGTTACCACGCGACACCGTTCTTCATTACCCGACCTTTCTACCCGATTTCAGCAATCCAGCTCCCCTCCTTACGACAGCTACTACGCGTAGCAGCACCCAGCAGGACACCTGGCTTTGCCTCTTTATTTAAACTTCAGTACCTTCGTCCTTCATCATCATCATCATCGGCACTACAACCGGGATCCGGTCTTGGCCTTATTTAACAAATCTCTCCACCGGTCCCGATTTCGAGCCGATGTCATCCAGTTTAGCACTCCCAGGCTCTGGGCGTCCTGATCTACGCCATCCCTCCATCGCAGACATGGTCTGCCGCGCTGTCTCCTTCCATACATCCTGCCACAAAGGACTTTCCGGGCAGGGTCCTCTTCGCTCATTCGAGCTAGGTGTCCCGCCCACCGGAGTCTACCGAGCTTGATTTTTCTTACAATATGAGCTTCAAGGTAGATTGCGTACAACTCATGGTTGTAGCGTCTCCGGAATCGTCCTCCCTCACATACGGGGCCTACAATTCTCCTTAAGACCTTTCTCTCGAACGCGGCCAAGAGTTCAGAGTGCTTTTTATTAAGCACCCAGGTCTCGGATCCATACATGAGTACTGGTAAGACCATGGTCTTGTACAGTAGTAGCTTGGATGTTCTGGATAAATTTCGGGATTTAAAGAGCCTTGATAGACCATAGTAGGCTTTGTTGGATTTAATCAGCCGTTCGCGTATTTCTTCTTCCATATTGTTATCGGCTGATACTATTGACCCAAGGTAGTTAAAGGATTGCACTACTTCAAATTCGTGCTCCACTACCCTGATAGTTTGACCAACGTTAGGTCTTCTCTTCGCAGAGGTTGCCACCATGTACTTGGTTTTTCCCTCATTAATGCGCAGTCCCAGTTTTTGTGCCGCCTGCTCGATCTGGGTGAAGGATTCCTGTACCGCCGATTCGGTTCTACCGATGATGTCGATGTCGTCTGCGTAGCCAAGTATCTGGCTGGACTTGGTGACAATAGTCCCTCTAGTTGTAACGCCAGAGTCACGGATTGCTTTCTCCAACGCCAGGTTGAAGAGGAGGCAGGCCAGACCGTCCCCTTGTCGGAGTCCATTATAGATGTTTATTGGTTTGGACAGCAATCCCGCTACTTTTACTTGACTAGTTACGTTGGTCATGGTCAACCTACAGAGTCGTATCAATTTATTTGGAATGCCGAATTCTCTCATGGCATTATATAGTTCTACCCTGGCTATGCTGTCGTAGGCGGCCTTGAAGTCTATAAATAGATGATATAGTGGAATCTTAAATTCCAGACATTTTTCCATCGCCTGCCTAAGGGTGAATATCTGATCAATTGCTGATTTGCCTGGGATGAAGCCACACTGATATTGACCAATGATGGCTTTTGCGTATGGGGATATCCGGTCTTGTAGGATAGTGGAGAGTATCTTATAGGCGGTACTCAGCAATGTTATACCCCTATAGTTGCTGCACAGTGTGATATCTCCCTTCTTATGTATGGGGCAAATTATACCACGACGCCAATCTTCCGGCATCTCTTCTTGCTCCCATACGTGCACCACGATCTCGTGAATTGCGTGATGTAACGCTGTCCCTCCTTGTTTGATCAGCTCAGCTGGTATGCCATCAGCTCCAGGGGCTTTATTTGATTTTAGCTGTCTAATGGCTTTTAGTGTTTCCTCAATGCTTGGTGGCGGCAGCATTTGGTCCTGGTCTTGCATTGGTGGAGCCTCCAATTCTTCTGTGAGCTGACCATTTAGCAATTCATTAAAGTGCACTTCCCATCGCTCCAGAATGCCTTCAGGATCGGTGATCAGATTACCCTCTTTATCCTTGCAGTAAGTGCAGCGTGGTGTGTACCGCGTCATACTGCGGATTATTTGGTAGAACTTCCGCGCCTGGTGCGGACCTCGCTCTCTACTTTTCTCTATTTCACAGACAAGATTTTTTTCCCAGGCACTTTTCCTTTGTCTGTGAAGTCTTTTTTCAGTTCTTCTGAGCTCTTTGTATTTCTCCTCGCGTACCCGCGTCCTATGAGACTGCTGCATTGCCCGGTATGCAGCATTCTTACGTTCAGTCGCTAGTTTGCACTCATCATCAAACCAGTCGTTCCGATCTCTACGACTACTGCCTAAGATGGAGTTGGCAGTACTAATGACAGTATTCTTAAGGCGTGTCCATTTCTCTTCTACGCCCGGCATTCTGGCCCCAGGACTTACTCTCCCTCCGTCGAGCTCTTCGAGGGCGAGTCTTAACGCATGACCAAAGGTGTTGCTGGTGTTCTCATTGCGTAAGGCAGCCGTGTTGATTCGAACCTGATCCGCGGATGCAATACGTCTCCGTAAGGCAATCCGCGCTCGGAAAACTGTACCAACAAGATAGTGATCCGAGTCGACGTTGGCACCTCGGTACGTTCGTACCGTCATCAGGCTCGAAGAGTGGCGGCGATCTATCAACACGTGGTCAATTTGGTTGCGAGTGGCTCCATCAGGTGATACCCAGGTGGCTTTGTGGATATCTTTACGCGGAAACCTGGTACTCGCAACGACCAAGTTTTTCGATGCTGCCAGTTCGATGACTCGTAGTCCATTGTCATTAGTGTTCTCATGCAAACTATGGGAACCTGCGTAGTGCCTGAAAACCGGCTCCCGACCTATTTTCGCATTCAAATCCCCAAGAACGATTTTCACATCGTATCTTGGGCAGGCATTGAGGGCCCGTTCGACGTTCTCATAGTATTCTTCTTTTTCGTCGTCAGGGGACTCCTCTGTAGGTCCGTGAACGTTTATGAGGCTTATGTTTTTAAATTTGCCTCGCACGCGAAGAGTGCATAGCCTTTCATTTATTGCATTAAAGCCGATGATGGCAGGCTTCAGTTTTTGGCTGACTAGAAAGCCTACCCCGAGCACATGGTGTTTTGCGTGACAGCTGTAATAAATGTCATACTCTTTTCTTTGAAAAACACCACTCCCCGTCCATCTTATTTCTTGTAATGCTGTTATGTCAGCCTTATATTCGGACAGGGCATCGGCTAGTTGCTGTGCAGCTCGAGCTCTGTATAGTGAGCGTATGTTCCATGAAAAAATCCTTAAATCGTTTAGCCGTTTTCGTTTCCGTGGTCGTCGTCGTGTATCCGGTCCATATCCGAGGCTTGTTAAATTTGCCATAATAATTCATTTTTACGGGCCTGGTTATTAGCCTTGCGCCAACCTTTCTCAGGATGTCGCTGCATGCATTGGTTCACTACTTGGCGGGTGTCAAAGTAGCTATCCAGGGGTGTCACGTGGAGACTGCATGTCAACTTGGATTGAACAGGGACAAGGATCGTCCTGGCCTTCGCCGGGTTGAAGGCAATCAGAGACTTTGCCCTGTATGTTCGCACCCATCCCCCCACCTTCGTCCTTAGGTCCCTGAAAATGTCCCATGCATCCCACCAGCACCGGTAGGAAAATCGAACCGATTCCATCGGCCGGAGTCCTATTTAGAACATCTTACACAGGTGTCCCTACCCAACCCCATCCTGGATACACCTCATACAGGTATTCCAGTCAGTAGGCCCCTCCAAGGCCCGATATTAGCGGCAACTAAAATCAATACACCCCCCTCTACGCCGCCTCACGTTTACCAGGTGCATAATACTTCGGAACGCGCATCTTGTAACCCTAGTGCGCCCTGGGGTTGGACACAATCACCCACCCACAAGGAGCTCCCTAAGCAAAGTCGCCTATTTTTCTAACAAGCGCGATCGGCCGGCACCTCACCACAAGTTCCCGTTCGGTCGAGGTCGCAGCTACCGCTACATTGGCACCAATGTATCGGTCCTCCCTCGATCGGTAAAACGTGCAACTGAGGGCCCGCCCTCCTTTACCAGTCCCAGCGGCAAACAATTCGCCATACAAAGATATGGACGAAAGACACCGGCTCTGGACTTGGTCCCTTTCCATTCTGCACACGGCAACCCGTCACTGCGGATGCGAATTACCCTGGCATAGGTTCCCCAACATATCGCACGCGCCATTTCGTCACTGCGGATGCGAGCGGATTTCCGATGGGTTCCGATCTATTCGGACGATAAGCCTGTTGGTCCATGCGACCCACAACAGGCCTATGGACCACGCCGCTCACCTTTGCCCTTGATGGCCTCAATCGGTAACATCTGCGTCCACCTTCTTTATCGACAAAGGCCCATACTATAACCTAGAACTAGTCACCACGACAGTTCCGCCGATTTAATTACAGCGCCTCCCGAAGTACGCAGGGCCACCTTGTTCGTCGTGTCCAGCCCTCCGTCGCTGTCAATTTATTCAGTAAACTCAACATTTTGATCATAGTGAAGTACACGAACGAACAATGTCTGCAAATTATAAAAATTTACTACCGAAAAAAAGTTGTCAAGTCCCTATTGGAAAACCCTATATAATCTCTCTCATCGTGGTACAAATGAGTCTGATACCAAACATCCACGATCACCAATTGAACTCATGAACTTTTTTATACTTCTCTCGAAAAGGGTGAACCTATAGTGCTGAGCAAGAGCCCTGAGATGCCATTAAATAACTTTTGGAGTTCCGCTTAAACAGTTCGAAATCATTTGCGCGGGGAGGGAATTCCATAACTTTCTCGTTCTATATCGGCTGGAGTTGTGGTACAGAGACACACATGCCGTGGGAACCGCAAGTCGGGCGATCATTCGAAAATGAGGGAATATATCTACTATCATGCGCAAAACTTAATACTTTGTTCCCCGTTGATTTTAAGGAATCATTGATATGCAACAGAAGAGGGTTGATGCCAAAATGGAACCCTGAGGAATTCTAGAATTGATGACATAGAGATTCGAAGACACCCTATAGCGTTTGGGATGATAGTGACGAACGTGTGATTCGAACTGACGCTATGACAGTTAGAAACACCAAAAATTGAACCAATGCGTAACACATCAGGCTACTGGCCGTGTTTTGAATTCGATTTTCGTTCGGTGCTCTTCACTTTTTGCTTGTGTATTGTGTGTGTATCTGTTATAAAAGCCACAACCCTATTGAAAACAACCCGAATATATCGATTTTCGACGAAAGTCTTCATTCACTAGTAAAATGTATGGGGAAAGTTTGAATGAAGTAAGCTTACTTAGTGGCGCTCTGTACCAAACGCGGTCAAAAGCCTTGGAGATACTCAGTGCGATAGTCCTTGATCGACCACATTTTTCAATTGTAGTTAGCCAGATATCAGTCACAAGAGTCAAAAAGACTCCCATGGACCGTACTGGCAATTATTTAGAAACCCGTTGAATTCCAGATATTTAATCATCTCTGCATTTATGACCTTTTCCATCACCTCGGGCAACATTGACAGTAATGCTATCAGCCAGTAATTTTGCGTGAGACACCCTGTCATTTTCTTCGGAATTGGTTGAAACCGAGCGGTTTTCCAGCAGGTAAGAATTGTCCTCTGTGCATAGGATAAGTGAAAAAAAAATGTTAAGAACCAGAGACAGTTCTAGAGAACAGTTTTTAAGGACTATTGCTGGTATTCGAGTCGGACCGGTGGATTTTCTACAGTCCTGTCCTGTCGGCGAATTCAAACCTCGATCCCGGCCTTTTGGAACCACCTGTGATCTCGCCGTACAGTCTTCCATGCGGGATGTGAGATTTCGTCCGCGCACTATTCGACGCATTCTACGTGAACTGGTTTGTAGGAAGGCAACCGATCCAGACTGAATACCACCAATAGCCCTTAAGAACTGTGCTTCAGAACTATCGCCGGTTCTTGGCAACCTCTTCTGCTTATCTTATGCACGGAGGACCTTTCCTGCCTGCTGGAAAATCGCTCGAGTTCAGCCAATCCCAAAGACGGGCAAAAAGTGTCTTCCACAAAATTACCGTCCGATAGCATTACTGTCTATTTTATCTAAGGTAATGGAAAAAGTCATCAATACAGAGTTGGTTAAGTATTTGGAGTGCAACGGTCTTCTGAATGATCGTCAATACGGATTCCGTGGCAGGCGGTCCACAGGAGACCTTTTGACACTTATAACCGATATATGGACATCTGCGATTGAACGGCATGGTGAGTCAAGGGCGGTCGCATTGGATATCTCCAAGGCTTTTGACCGCGTCTGGCACGGGGCATTGCTGAGCAAACTTCGTTCATATGGACTTTCCGACCAGCTTTGCGACTGGACGAGGAGCTTCCTCGAGAATCGATCGATCCGGGTTGTTGTGGACGGCGAGTGTTCGGATCTGTATCCTGTTAATTCGGGGGTGCCCCAAGGTTCTATTTTGGCTCCAACCTTGTTCTTGCTTCACATAAATGATTTGTTGGAGACAACGGATAACAAAGTGTTCAATTTTGCGGATGATAGTACGCTTGTTTCCTCCTTTTCGAGTGATCGGCCGATTGGTGCATCTACGTCACATCAGCTGAGACGTAGACAGATTGACTCTCTGAATCAGGATCTGGATAAAGTCCTGCAGTGGGGAAGAGCCAATATTGTCGACTTCAACGCAACGAAGACCCAGTATACAACATTCACAAAGAAAACTGGATCATCGGTTCCACAGCTGATGATGAATGGCCGGGCCCTCGAAGATGGGGATAGTTTGAGATTGCTCGGCGTCACGATCTGTGGGAATGTATCCTGGCATAAACACGTATCCGGTATCGCCAGATCAGCCTCAGGAAAACTGAGCTATCTTTTTAGAGCCAAGAAATATTTTACTCCGGCCCAACTTCTTCTCCTATATAAATCTCAAATTAGACCCGCGCTCGAATATTGCTCTCATGTTTGGAGCTCGGCTCCTAAACATACCCTCGACCTACTTGAGAGCATACAGAGACGAGCGATCCGCCTGATCGGGGACTCGGCGCTGACGTCAGGACTACACTCGCTATCACATCGAAGGCGCGTAGCCGACCTCTGTCTGTTTTACAGATATTATCACGGGTGCTGTTCTTCGGAGATTCTTGGCATTGTTCCACGTAATTCGGTTTATATGCGCTCCACAAGACAATCCGACGGATCGCACCCGTTTGTGGTTCATCTCCCGACGGCGCGAACATCCCTGTATCAGAGCTCGTTCCGTTACAGAGCGGGGAAGCTGTGGAACTCCCTTCCCACGCGAGTGTTCCCGGAGCGTTACAACCTGCAACTGTTCAAAAAGAACTGCAACAGTTATTTGATGTCATCTCGGGGCGCCCACTCGGCGCTATAGGTTCGCCTCTCCCGAGAGAAGTCTAATTAAAAAAAAAAAAAAAAAAAGACAATGCGTTGAATAGCACATGGATAGAACTTCATATCTGGCGCTGAAGATTGTACCAGCGCAATTACAGGTGGCTTCGAAAGACCAGCATCGAGGGTTGAATTTGCGGAGAATAAATTCGTAAAAACATTGGCTTTTGAATGCGATGGTAGTGATCCGCTGCCCATCACTAACAGAGGAAAAGAGGAGAAGCCGAAGTTATTGCCGGTAGCCTTTGCCATTAACCAGAATAGGGCACTCAAGCAGTTTGCTGATCACCTTGTCATTATGAACCTTCGCGATAACACTATTTATCTCCGTGAGATTAGAGCGCCAGTGTTTGAAAACTCCATCTTTTACCGCCGTAATATAATAAAAGGTGACGGTACGTGAAAGATGTTGGAAAAGTGTCACTGATTGATCGTCATTTGGGGAGCAGAGACCTAAAACCTCACAAACCTCTTCAGAACGATTTTCGTCTAGAGTCTAGACGATGTCCAAGTTGTTGGATTCTAATGCTTCATCGGATCAAGTGAAGATAAAGATTCCAGCCTTAAAACAAAATCTTAAATATAAGTCATATCCTAGGCAATGAAAAAATGTCCAGTCAGTTGACGAGTCAACCTCGGCCTCGGTTAGAGATGGAATATCAGGCTTAGGTGTTTTCAAATATTGGTAGATGGCGTTTATATACGTACTAATGAAATTGGTGCCTCTGTTGTTACCAAATACCACTACTAGTTGTCGGTTGTCAGTATTTTACGGGCGCACCCGCTTACCCGGAGATGAGTTGTTTACAGTAACACGAGTCCGAACCATCAACCAAAAGTCCAGAGCTAAGTTGAAGATTCTTCCCGACTAAATCACGAAACGTACGGCGTGATGGGTGGTATCTTATCTTGCCTTCTGAACCGTTCAACGATTCGCTCTCCTCTCGACACCTCACTTCTCCCGACGGATCTCGATACCTTTTAAGAAGTTATGGCAATGTAGACAACCGAAAACCGACCACTTCTTTGGTATTTTTTTTTGGATGGAAAAAATGTATTATGAACAAAACGAAGTTTACCTCATGATTATATACGTATTAAGGTCTTTTTTTCTCTTCAAAAAACACAAAATGGCGGCCGTTGAAAAAAAAACGTGTTTTTAAAAAGTTGCTCGGGTCTTACAAAATATTTTGAACAGTTTTGATCATGCAAAAATAAAAAATAATCGTCTTAAACTGCATGAAAATGTCTAGTCTTTGCCGTACGAAATTTTAAAAATATTGAAAACGGCAAGCTTTTGAAAAAAAAATTGAATTTTCGATATTGGTTATTAATAATTTTTAAAATTTTTAATATTCTGCACAACCCGTAAACCGGCACACACTGCGGACTCTAATTAAGAGGCTACAGTTAAAGTTTGAGCTCAATCGTATAAAAATTAAGAGAGTTATCTTGCAAGCCAATTTGAAAAACATGGTTTTGAGATAATCGCGTTTAAAGTTTTAAGTCTGTTTCATTTCCGTACGTCATACGTTCTGACTATGTTCAATAAAATGGTTTAAATGAACTGATGCATTTTTTTCTATGGTATACCATAAAACAATTTTTTTTTAATTTTTTAATAAATTATCCGTCAATTAAGCCAATAAAAAAATTAGATTTTTTTAAGAATTACATAATTGAACAATAATGCTTAAGGGGGCATGATGCCAAAACAACTGGATCGAACTAAATATCGTCAAATGTCACTCAATCACCTTCTCCCGTAAGCTCTCCCCTTCCTTGCCGTGTTCCTATTTCCTACTCAACCAACAGATATCACCTGTACAATCGATTCGTGATCTAGGTATATTATATGATAGGGAGCTTAACTTCATCTCAGTGTATATTTTAAGGCCCTAACCACAGGGTCTGAATTATACGCATATTTTGTTCATAACTAATCTTCGCATAGCAAAGAATAGAAGAATTCAAAATTAGATAAACATCACAACTACAAACCACACAAATTAACAAAGTAAATTTAGGGTGGCATATTGCAATAAAAAATTGGATAATAGGGCTCATCAGGCACTCCGTAACTAAGTTGCAGATATTAGGTGGAAACGATAACATAATGGTTAATACGAGGGTTGCCTCTTATGTTTCGGGATTTGGCAACCCTAGTCTTGCAATCCGGCAATTGACAGCTCTGTCGTAAAGTTGGACATTTTTGAGGTTATACGCACTCAGAACGTTTTGACATACGAGCGCTATTTGTGTTGTTTACAGTAACTTAAAAGATTCATCTCGGCCCAAAAATGGATTTAAATCGTCAACATTTTCGTGCGATTATTTTTTACAACTTTCGGCGCGGATTAACTCAGCAACAGTGCATGGATGAACTTAATTCAATTTTTGGCGATGAAGCTCCATCAAGGACCAGTGTTTATCGATGGTATGGTGAATTCAATCGTGGTCGTAGTTCACTCCAAGATGAATTTCGTGAAGGTCGTCCAAAATCAGTTGTTGTTCCGAAAACCATTGATGCTGTGCGCGAACTGATATTGGAAGATCGTCATGTGACCTATCGTGAGATTAAGACAACCTTAGGCGTTAGTGGGACCAGCATACATTCAATATTGCATAAACATTTGATTGTCAAAAAAATTTGTTCGCGTTGTATCCCACACAACTTGTCAATCGCCCAAAAAAAGGCTCGTGTCAATTGGTCGAAAGAAATGCTCAAAAAATACGGTCGCGGTGCTTCGAAACACGTCTATGACATCGTGACAGGTGATGAATCGTGGATTTACGCATATGAGCCCGAAAGTAAACAGCAGTCGACTGTCTGGGTGTTTCAAGATAAGCCAAATCCAACAAAAGTTGTTCGCGCACGAAGCACTTCCAAGCAAATGGTCGCCTGTTTTTTCGGAAAAACTGGACATGTCGCAACCGTACCACTAGAACAACGCAGAACAGTCAATTCTGAGTGGTACACAACCATTTGTTTGCCAGTTGTCTTCCAAGAAATCAGGAAAACCAACCGCCGATGACGGATCACTCTTCACCACGACAATGCGAGCTCTCACACATCGGCTGCGACAACTGCATTTTTGACCACCCAAAACATCGATTTGATGGGTCATCCGCCGTATAGTCCTGACTTGGCATCGAATGACTTCTTTTTATTCCCGTACGTAAAAAACAAACTGAGAGGTCAACGTTTTTCGACACCTGAAGAAGCGGTTGCTGCATTCAGAATGCATGTGTTGGAGATACCTCAATCAGAGTGGCAAAAGTGCTTCGACAATTGGTTCAAACGCATGTTAAAGTGTATAGATCTTCATGGGGAATATTTTGAAAAACAATAAAGTGATTTTCGATGATCAATATTTGTTTTTGTTCTCTAATCCCGAAATATAAAAGGCAACCCTCGTAATACCTTTTCAACAGATATTTTATATGAAAGAAAAACTCTACTCATTTAAAGAGCAGCTCTCGTACACGCTTCGAAAAATTTAACCGAAATGCCTTTTTACTGTGGTTTCAATTGTGCCTAATAAATTTTATTCAATGCGAGCAATTTTCGCAATCCGGTTAATCGTCCACCTGGGTTTCATTTAGCGCCAGGACACCTGACTAATGAATGGAAACCAGAATGACGGCAACACTGAAACGATCATCACCAGTAAAAATGCGTCACTGGGAATTACACTTTTTAACGTAAGTCATCGTTGCAATGTAATATTTGGACATGATTTCTTGTCTAGTCAGTACGTTGGCACGTGTAAAGTTTCCTAATGGCAAAGTTAGTCACTCATATGTTGGGTGCCTTATTCGTCAACCCGCTTCTGGCAATGAAAGTAAAAGCTTATCTGGCACTCGAATGGTTATTAAATATTGCGCCATTCCTCCATGGTCACGTACCAATGCAAAGGAAGTTGGCTACTTATTTATGGACACCAACTCCCAACACGCTACTGAGTTCCGAAATCTGGTTTTAAAATGTGTAAAGTAACGCAGTTTCGTAATGTGCGTCTGTGTGTCTGAAGGGAAAGGTGATAGGCATCTAATATGATTACAGCACCTCTTTCCACGGGAAACAAACTTACGAGTATTGTGGAAATTAGTCAATTGCTTTAAAGGGTTGGGCTGCTTGATGCAGACTATACAGTATCCCAACCGATAGAATGGACTAAAGGGCATGTCTTGAAATATGATTAAGTTTTGCCATTTGAGCAACGTACAAGGCATAGAAAATTGTGGGATTAAATGACAGTTGTTCAAAAAGTCCTTAAAACATCCAAGAGATGCCATTTGTAGTATCAAAAATTGTTTGTTTTTAGTAAGACCACAATTACTCACTAGACAGATGCACGAGATATTGTGTGTGGACGAGATTTCGACGAGGCGGTTGCCGCATTTATTCTCAGTGGAAAATACACAATCATGTGATCGACTCCGAGGCTTTTTGGATACTTTTCTGTCAGAATCCTGATGACTTTCTAACTGTGGACAAAAACATGGATACATTGCTACGCTTCAGAGACAAAAGAACGACTAAAATGATGTATTTTTGAAGGCGAAAAAGCTCCGAAGAAGATGAAAAAATCGGCCAGGAAAATAATGGCAAGGAACTTTGTAATCTACAAGAAATTGTCTGCATCGATTACTTCGAAAAAAATAAATAACTGGAGAGTATATGGTTCGTTATTGCCCCGGTTGAGCGAAGAAAACAAGAAAAAACGCCCACCCATATGAAAAAATTCGTTTCTAACGACTTACTGAACGACTCTGGTATAATAAATTTAAACTTAATGTCTATTCTTGTACATATAAGGTTGGTAGAAATATTAGACTTTGGTGGACTTTGGAGATTCGAGATTTATTTCACGAAATTATGTATGCTTCGGAGGTGAGAACAATGATATTTCATCTCCGCAAATCCCGAGTTTCCTATGGGTATCAAATCTGTCGAATGCAGGACAATACGATTGATGATCAACAGTCAATGAACCCAGGGAGAATGGGAAACTTGCAAGGGAGACAATGGCGGTTAGGGGTTGATATGGTTTCGCTTGCAACGAAAAGCGAAACTAGAAGGGTGGCCGCGTGACCTTGTGTAATGCTTCTGTAATTCTCAGAATGCAGAACCACAAGTGCACTCCGAGAAGAGGGGAAATGGAAAAGGTTGAAAAGTATACTCATGCATACTTTTCACTTGACATTGATTTGATTCCCAAGCGAATGCTTGTACTTTTTTATACTGGAACTATTCCCAAGCGTATTGTTTGTTCTTTTTGCTACTGAAAGAGTGGATACCGCTTGGGATCTTGTTTTGCATTGGAATGTTGAATGAGATTTGGTGATAGACTAAAATGTTTCACTATGTAGAAACATCGTCACCCACCCAAGCTTTGCTGTTGCTAACCAGCATGACGGATTTGATTTCAGCGAAATCTGGTATGGGGGACTCGGGGAATGGCGTTATTCTTTGAAAAACAAGTGCGAATCAGTTTAATAATTCAGAGGGACGTTACTTAAAGATAACGTGAAAAATGTGTACTGTACCTGGGATAAGTCTCATGTCGAAGGTGTGATTGAACTTGGAATAAATTTCAATTCAACGTCTCAATTATTCTGCATTTTATTTGAATACAAAGTTCTTATGTCTCTATTGAAAACCCCAATACCACTGCGGTATCTGCAACACCTCTACATATCTCCCACATTTTCCTTTAAAGACGCTTGACATTTAGTTAAGAAAAAAAGAAGTGTATTTTTGCAGCGTAAAGTGGAATAAAAATATTGATTTAAGATTCAAAATAACGGAAACTGTGGCGTTTCTAGCAGATACAAACACCATTAATAGCGAAGTCCGTTAAAGCCATATACCATAGCTTAGTAGGGTTACCACCCCATTTATTGACTTAATTCAAGCAACATAAATACCTACAACTAATGTATATATAGGGAGGGCCATAAATGTTTGCAAATGGCAACACTTGATTTCTTTAAAACCGTTAGGGGGGGGGGCGAGTGCCGGGAATTGTTTATGCGAATATTACGCCCCGCCACTCGCGTGCCCCTCCCTCTAACGGTTCTTAAGACATCAAGTGTTGCCATTTGCAAAAAATTATGGCCCACCCTATATAACTTACAAACTAAAGAGCATAAGAACTAACTTAAATAAGCTTAACCTAAAGTAACCAAGAGAAATCAAGAAGGCGGGGGCAGGTCATAGTAAAGTGTAGAAGCGTCGCTTAAGATTGGTCGTGAGAATGGTTTAGGGGGCGGTGTTTGATAGTGTGGGTGGAGAGGTCGAAGTCGAACAAGGTGGAATTGAAGTTGACATTTCTCAGCACCCACGAAAGGGGTTTCGTTGAGACCATAGGAGGTACGGTGAGGGGGAATGTACAGAAGGTGGGAATTGCGCGTGTTTCGGGGGTTTGTGTTCAGATGAATTAAGTTAAGCAGATAGACACAGTTGACCGACCCGGAGAGGAACCGATGAATGAACATTATATCAGTCACGGCTCTGCGCTGATTCATATTTTCCACTCCTAGCCCTCGGAGAGCGAACCGAAGGAAGCGACGTTGAATATTTTCGATTCTACGGATATGGATCTTGTGATAAGGAGACCATACCTGGCTAGCATGTTCAAGCAGTGGATGGACGAAAGTAAGGTAAAGGAATCGAATTACGTGGGAGTCGGAGAATTAGTTAGACCATCGTTTTACGAACCCGAGTGCAGAGTTGATTTTCTGGATCGTCTCATCAATGTGAGAGAGGATGTTAAGCTCCCTGTCGCAACAGATCCCAAGATCTCGAATAGGTTGGACAATGATCAGAGGTTGGGTATGAAGAGAATGGGGACGTGAGGATGGGCAAATACGCTTACGGAAAAAGATTATGGATTGGCATTTGGCGATGTTTAGTACAAAACAATTTTTGTCACACCAAGTCGAGAAGTTGTCAAGGTCTGATTGCAGCGGTGCAGAATCAAGTGGTGGCTCAATGATCTTGTATATTTCGGTGTCATCAGTATATAGGGACAAGCAGGAACTCTTAATGACATTAGTGGCAAGTTTAGAAGAAGAGTGCCCAGGTGCCTACGTTGAGAGACCTCAGAGGTGGCAAGGAACGGGCTGGATATCATGGACTTGAACCGAACGGAATAAAGTGTATCCTCGCACTGTGCTCTGACATTTAAGGGCACTCCATGGTCCCCATTTGTGCACGCGTTTGTGTAAAAAAAAGTCCTTTAGATAAGAATAAATCCATTTCAGCAGTCCGGGTCGAAGCCAAGGGTGGATAATGGAAGAGGATTAGATTGTGGGAGATTTTGTCTAATGCTTTACTGAGGACGGTTGAGATCACTAGTGCTGAGAGTGTATAGAAATTGAACTCAACAAAATTGGTTGTAATTGATCGACCATTGAAATAAAAGATTTGCAACGAAAGTTAAGAGATTCGTATAGAATGCTTTCGAGAATCTTGAGGGACAGTTGGGCGATAGGGCGGTAATTCACCACATCATCTTTGGGTGGATGTGGGTGATGAAGGAGTTTTTCCAAATGTGAGGGAATACGCCTTGAATGAGTGAGAGATTGAAGTTCAGTGAGAGGGGAGCAGAGAGAATGGATGATAAGTTTCTTGAAGAGGGTTGCAGGGATACCATCAGGGCGCGGTGTTAATTCGTCTTTGAGTTGCAGTAGCTTAGATTCAATTAAGGGCAGATCCAAAGAGTTGTGGAGAAGGGGCCCGGGGGAACAGTTAAGTAGGTAGATGAAGTATGGCAGGTCAGGAACAAAGGAGTCATTAGTGAATGACTGATTGAAGTGAGTGGCGAAGAAATTTGTAATAGTAAGAGGATCAGATGAGGTATGACAGTTTAAGGTAAGGGATATGGGGTAACCATCGGATCTACGTATATAATTGACGAACTGGAAAAAGGTTTTGAGGTCATTTTTAGATTGGCCTGAGTTTTGGTAAGATAGTTGCAATAAAGAGTGTTGAAAAGTTCCGTGAATTGGAGGTAACAGCCGAGAAAGTTGGAGTAGTCAGGTATAGTTCAATTCCGAGAGAAGGTGACCCATAACTTATTTCTTTTGTTACGCAGAGAGCGAAGCTTATGATTGTAGCATGGGGGAGAAGGGGTTGATGGTTTTTTTCTAGAGTAGTGAACGAACGGGGAAATAGAGTAAAGGATTTCGGTATATAAGTGAGTGATAGCGTCTTCGACGGATAGGTGACCGTGATTGAACGAAAGGCGGCCTAGGTAGTCCTTGATAAGTCGAAAGTTATGTTTATGGAAAACGTAGGGCTAGTGATTGGAAGGAGGGGCGGATGATGGCGAATGGACTCGAAGGAAGGTCACGAAAAGGGGGGGGGGGTGTTCTATAGATGTAAAGACGAATGGGATGTGTGGGACAGATGTATTGGCAGGGTCTTTTGTAAAGATGAGGTCTAGCTGCTCAGCCAAAAGGTTTCAAACGTTGCTGACCTGACAAAGGCAAGAATCATCTAGTCGATCAATAAAGAGGCATTCCTTGGCAGAGGTGGGGTGCGAGGTGAAGTGTGAATTATCGTCAGATAAATCCCAATTGAGTTGTGGAAGATTAAAATTTTCGTAGGCAATGATGTCATCCTCGCTATTATTCAGCTCGATTATCCGCTCGATAGTATTAAGAGCGACCTCGTAAACTTCAATAGGCCGGGATAGCAAGATATAGAAGCACATGACAAAGATTTATTTCCAAGGAAGAGTGATTTTGACAGTCACACAGGCCAACTTGGATGAGGTAGGGAAAGCGACAAATGACGACTCGAAGCTGTTATGGACAGCGATGAGCACTCCTTGGTTGTGGAAAGAGTCATTAATATGTGGGGTTTCTTTAAGGCGCCTGAAGAAACACCCACCGTCCTAACCCAACTCCCCGTTCCCAACTTGCAAATACCAGTACCGATCATAAGCAGCTTACCTGTAGATGAGCTGTACAAAGCTCTCCTCTATCAGTTTGATCTGAAAAATAAGCCCATGGCAAGATCATAACCATTTCGGTTCACCTTACATTAACCATAGGAACCCGATCGGCTCAGCTTGTCTGCAACCATGATCATTAAACACACGCCAATCGTTCTGTGTGTTCTTGTTCCAACAATCGGTTGGTCCAAAAAGACACGTCGGGCAACTTACTTGCCTACACAGCTGCAACCAAATTTCCGAGGATCGATCGCCCAAGCGACAACCGAGCATCGAATCGGACACGATCATGATTGTTATTCAAACAATCACACCAATGATCGTGTCCCACGTACCGTTTTCCTAACCCAAACAATCGCCACCCTAGCCATTGCCATGGCGAACAAATCTTTTGTTTACTTATCATCACAGAAAAATCGATTGCCTGCATCGGCATGATTTTGACCGATCATGTAAACAATCGATGTTCCTATGATGCGTTGGTTAAGGCAAACAAATGCGCATCTCAGCGTATGATCCCCGAAATAGCGTGTCTATTTACATAATACACAGAAACCTATTTCTTCATCCGGCGATCGCCACTATTGTTTACAACAGGATGTCCACACATCCAGGGAATGGGCATTGTACCAGGCCTGTACGGTCACATGGGAAATTCTTGCATTAAACCTCAAATCGATCGTTCATTGGTCGCCACCAAGAAGATCCGATTTGCTCCTCCCATATCGGTGGAAGTCCACCACCGTGCATCTGGTGGGATGTGGAGTGCCACAGCCAGATGAGTCAAAGTTTGCCATTCAAACCAGGAGTTTTGTTCCATCCACCGACCGAGTAGGTCGCCCCCCCCCCCCCCCCCCCCCCCCCGGTGCGCACGGGGACGCGAACATTATAAAGTCGAGTCGAGTAAGCGCGTTACCGATTAAAAAGTAATTTTTCTTGTGCCGCTACGATAATGCCTTTCAAGTATAGTACATTGTCTTACATTCTTTTGTGCATCCGCCTCGTCGTCAGTGTAATTAAAATCCGTTTTCTGTAATCTAAATAAATACCGAAAAATGTGCTGTGAATAAAAAGTAACCAATTAATTAATAAACAAACTTGAGTGTTTTCATTTAACTGTCTTGTGGCGGAGTTTTACTCCTTGTGTTGGTGAACAGTTTTGCTGAAGGATCGATGGTATCTCATTGTTCCCCATTCTTACGATTCGCGGATGAACTCAGTTTCTTTTGGTGTCCGCAGAACTCTAATTTGAGATGGTGGGAGCAAAAGTGAACCCCGTGCCGTACGCCGGTGCACAATACTTTGCCCCCCACAAATATGATTGAGGAGGTCATCGCGGAAGATGGTGAACATGGGCGGAAACAGTTCCAGGTTATGAATGGTGGGGAATACCAATAACATAACATTTCCACATCAGTTGAGTGAACTTGAGTTTAAAAACCGAAATCGCCCGCTTGTACTGTGCTCTGACATTTAAGGGTACCCCAAAATCCTCTTTTGTGCGTGCGTTTCTGTAAAGACAAAAAATGCACGCGGCAGATTTTTGATTTTATTTTTTAGTGACTCCAACCGTTATAGCGTCAGTTTGAATCACGTGGTCTTCACTATAGTCGCTAACGCTATAAAACAAGAATTTTTATTATGACACTGTGAGAAACGAAGTATGGTGTGCCGTCGTACGGTACTGGCTTCACTAAGACTCCACCGTCTGCTGTCGTCCACGAGTGCGATAATTGACCGAATAAATGAAACTGAGTTCCGGCTGCGAGCCGTTGCACGAGAGGGAAAATGAAACACACTGTAATTGATCCATTTTTTTTTTATTTTTATTTTTATTTATTTACTGACCTGTAGGAAGCCGGAAGTTCATGACCTCACCGACTCGGCTCCGCCATTGTTCCCTGTCCTGTGCGCTCTCCTTCCACGTTCGATCATCCAATCCGATCTCCTCGAGGTCCAATCTAACATTGTCCTCCCATCTCCGTCGCGGCCGTCCTGTCGGTCTCTTCCCCGTTAGTTTACCGTCAAGAATCTTCGCGACTTGATCACTCTCACTATTGTAGGTTTGCGGTATAGGTCTTCCAATTCGTGGTTGTGGAGTTTCCTCCATTGTCCTGACTCCTCGTCATATTTACCGCCAAATATACCCCTTAAAACTTTATTCTCGAATACGCGGAATTTGTTCTCTTCCCGTTTTATGAGAGCCCATGTTTCGCATCTGATGTCATCCGCATACGCGAGCCCTTGTGTGACCCCGTTCAGGGATGATCCGGCCGTGTTGTCGTCTTATACCTTTCTGATAACATACTCGAGGACAAGGTTAAAAAGGCACGTTGAGAGGCCATCCACTTGTTTTAGTCCGTCCCGGATTTCAAATGGTTCTGAGAGGTGGCCCTCTACCCTAACTCGCCCTTTGTTTTCGTTCATGCAAATTTGAATGAGGGCGGCATATTTTTTCGGGATACCCAGCTCAACCACAATATGGTAGAGTCTTTGCCTTGCGACTGAGTCGTAGGCTTTTTTGAAGTCCACGAACAGTTGGTGAACCGTCTCTCCGTATTCCCACTTCTTTTCCAGCAGTTGCCTTATTGTGAACATCTGGTCGCCGACGGAATCCGCGTTGGTAGTTTCCCAATATTTCTTCTGCGTACGGTGTGATTCTTGCCAGTATGACATTTGTTAATATTTTGTATGTGATTGGGAGCAATGATATTCCTCTGTAATTTTCGCAGTCAGATCTGTCACCTTTTTTGAAAATGGGGATGACTATTGAGGTTTTCCATTCTTCCGGAATGACTTCCTTGTCCCATATTATTTTAACCAGTTGGTGGATCTTTCGAGCAGTTGCCCCACCTCCATGCTTCACAAGCTCTGCCGGTATGCAATCGACTCCGGCAGCCTTGTTGTTTTTCAGTCGACTTATCGCGTCTACTACTTCGTCGAAAGAGGGCTCTGGGACCTGGGGATCGGATGTATGTACGTCTGGTGCGTTTGATGCGTGGTGATGGGTGCGCACATTGAGCAGGTTTTCAAAGTAGTGCTTCCATCTTGTCACCATATTTTTTGTTTCTGTCACCAGACATCCGTTTGTGTCTCGGATTATTTTGGCTTTCCCTCGGTAGCCATTTCTAATTGAATTTATGCCGGCATACATACCTCTGCTGTTCTTTGCTCTGGCATTTTCTATGATTTTTTCGATCCGAGTCTTCTCCCATTCGCGTTTTTTGCGTTTGAAAAGCCTAGTTGTTTCTTTCCGAATTGTCGCGTATCTTACTGCGTTGACTTCATCATATGCTTCTAAGTGGATCATTCTGAGGCGTTTACGTTCTTCGATCTTTGCCCTGCACTCATCGTCAAACCAAGGTTTTGATTTAGTTGTTTTCTTAAATCCTAATACCTCTTGGGCTGCTTGTTTGATTGTGTCTCTGATCGATGCCCATTTAATGTCCACACTATTGCCTTCCTCTTCCTCACTACTGTCATTCTCTAGGATCCTAAATCTATTCGTTAGTTCGTCTTGATATTCAGCCCTTTTACGTAGGTCTTTAGTTTATCAATCTCGAACTTTTTGCTCGTCTCCCGTGACTGTCCATGTGGGTTTGCTGCAAGCCGACTTCTAATTTTGCCCATCACTAGAAGGTGATCGGAGTCGCAACCTGCTCCTCTATATGATCTTACGTCAAGGATATTCGAGTGGAGTCTTTTGTCTATGAGGAAGTGGTCTGTTTGGTTACGCGTTACGCCGTCGGGTGGTATCCATGTGGCTTTATGGATTTGCTTGTGCTTGAACATCGTGCTCTTCACTACCAGATCTTTTGACGCTGCGAACGTGATAATTCGAATACCATTATCATTTGAAACGTCATGTAGGCTTTCTTTACCTATTGTTGGTTGGAAGATATCTTCCTTTCCAATTTTCGAATTGGGGTTGGCGAGGAGGATTTTGACATTTAATGATGAGATCCCATCAAATACTTTCTCTAGGGTCTCATAGAATGTGTCTTTCGTTTCTTCGTCGGTAGATTCTGTTGGGGCGTGTACGTTTATAAATACATAATTGTACCATGGGCCCTGTATTTTTAGCACCGACATTCGGTCATTAATAAATTTCAAATCTTTTACATGGGGCGAAATCTTCTTGCTTATGATGAAGCCACTTCCGAGGTTATGTATATCGGTACCTCCACACACCAGTGTAAACCCGTTGGTTTCGATTACTTGATGTGGGAGTCGAACTTCCTGAAGCGCGACGATATCCATTTTATATTGTTTTGCGTTTTCTACGACCGTCTGTATCGCGCCTGGTTTATATAACGTTCGAACATTCCACGTGCCGATGCGTATATCCCGCTTTTTCCGTTTTTCCCTAGGTCTTCTTTTTGCCGAGTCGGTGTTTTCTTGATGATTTGTTCCCTTATGGTAGTGTCGACTCATCACACCTACGCCTACCGGGTTTTTCGTGGGATTGTTTTTTGTATATTGGTTATTCATTTTTGATCCCACGAGACTTGGGGTTTCAAATAGTCCGCCACATCAGAACCCCGTTTTGATGTTGTAAGTCTGCTTACTGCTCTGATTCGACCCGGTGTCAGAGAGGCGCCGTTATAATACAGCCGGTATATCCCTGGCTGCAAACCATCCAATGGGCACCGTGACGCCTAACACCCTGGATTAGGGGTGGTAGATCTTTGTGTATTACTCTTCGCTAGCCTGTCTGACATGGGTGACCCTACTGGAAGCATATGCTTCCGTCAGCATAGCCTGAGTGATTCATTGTACTTTAAGCCCCCGCACCACGTCAAGGTTTCTACCAAGCGGGGGTAATTGATCTATTGCAAACTTTTTTCCTTTTTATTGTTATGTTTTTAAATGAAATTTATTATTTTGTATACATTGTTTGAAAACATTTTGCGGTCTCTGTTTGATAAGTCTCTGGGGTATTTGAAGACTGCACACCTGGATACCTCGTGTGGTGAGGACGATTGTCCTTGTCTGTTTTTAATTCGGCAAATCACTATTTCGGTCCATGTCTTGTTTATTTGCAAATACTATTATTTATTTCGTTACAATTTATTGAAAGCACTCGTTATTTATTTCGTCACAACCTTCCGAAAGCACCCGTTATTTATTACGTCACAACCTTCCGAAAGCACTCGCTATTTATTTCGTTACAACCTTCCGAAAGCACTCGCTCCGTTTTGCTCGCGTAGATTAAATCTTTCACCCGAACTATTTTAGTAGCACTGAGCGGTTGGGACCCGACTGACCCGATTTGTGCGCCTTGGCGATCGCGACTCTACTAATACATTACCAACGAGAAAAAGTTTATCGCGTCGTGGCTGTGGAGTCGTAGCTAAATCAACTCACTGCTATTTACCAGGAACTTTGAAAGGGGTTGCTGTGCTTTCATAGGGAATTTCGTTTCGGAGAATCATTGCCGTATAGGCTGAGTTAAATTCCTCTGGCGCTATGTATACGAGGAAATTGGTTTGGAAATACGACCGAATTTGGGCATGAGTTGTCGGTTAGACAACGGAATGTGAGTCTTGATCGTCGCGATGGTTGTTTCGCGGAAATGCAACGCATCGTGCTGGTGACTTGCCAGTGAGGGGAATTGGTATGGGGTAGGATGGGAGCCAAAATGGTTTTCGGGGGAACTAAATGTTGCTTGGTTACGAGCGGGGAGATAGTTTAAGCAGGAAGTGAGCCGGAATGATTTTCGGGGGAAATTAGAATTGCTTGGTTGTATAAGGGAGATGATTTAGAATGTATTCTATTGAATTGTATTTTGTTGCGGGTTTTGGAGTGTGTTTTATTGCAGAGTTTGGAATGTGTGCTATTGCAGGTTTGGGAATGTATGCTTTGCGGGTTTTGGGTGGGGAGTTGGGTTAAGGTGACGCACTGCTAGCGGTCAAAATTGGTTGGAATTGTGGGTTGGATCTCCATGTAGTGTAGAGAACCCCCAGAACACCGTCAAGGTGTTACTTTTAGTGAGTTTATTTGTTAACTTCTAAGTACACCAAAAATTAATTTGAATACATCAAAAGGCCTCCCGCTAAACTTGCATACAGATGATTACATCATGGAGCCCAAATTATTCTGCAAATTGCGAGAATATATGCAATAGTATTTTCTCATTCAACAAAACTGAGATTTATAGTCTTTCAAACGTCCTGCTATATTGTTAGAGGCTGATAAAAACATATAAGTTTGAGATTTATAAACACAACGTTGTGTAACATAACAGGTAAATTGAAAAGTCCCCGGCCTGGCACATAGATAGCGGCACTAGAATTAAATCCGTACAATTTTTAGTTAGCCCTAATCTTCAAAAGACGCGTGTATAAATTTAACAGATGTCGGATCATTAGTTTGTGAATTATAGTATTTTGAGTGAAGCAACTTCTGTTATTGTGAAAAAAATGGATAAAAAGGAATTTCGCGTGTTGATAAAATATTGCTTTTTGAAGGGAA
The DNA here is from genome assembly GCA_963931805.1 of Microdon myrmicae. Taxonomy (NCBI): domain Eukaryota; kingdom Metazoa; phylum Arthropoda; class Insecta; order Diptera; family Syrphidae; genus Microdon; species Microdon myrmicae. The sequence continues at coordinate 99,755,953 of OZ007496.1, forward strand.
AAAATACAGTTGAAGCAAAAACTTGGCTTGATGACGAGTTTCCAGACGCCGCCCCAGGAAAATCAACCATCAAGGATTGGTATGCTAAGTTTAGACGTGGTGAAATGAGCACCGAAGACGGTGAACGCAGTGGACGCCCAAAAGATGTTGCTACCGACGAAAACATTAGAAAAATCCACAAAATGATTTTGAATGACCGTAAATTGAAATTGAATGAAATAGCAGGCACTCTAAAGATATCAACTGAACGTGTACATCATATCATTCACGAATATTTGAGTATGAGAAAGGTCGGTGCAAAGTGGGTGTCGCGCGAGCTCACTTTTGACCAAAAACAACGACGAGTTGATGATTCGGAGCAGTGTTTGGAGATGATCAAGCGTAATAAACCCGAGTTTTTTCGTCGATATGTGACAATGAATGAAACATGGCTCCATCATTTCACTCCGAAGTCCAATCGACAGTCATCCGAGTGGAATGCACACGATGAACCCGCCCCAAAGCGTGTGTTACGCCCAAAACCACCCACCCATAAATATATACCTTTTTTATATACCTCTTTGGAGTCACCCTCCACCAATGAATTGCGGTACACGCAAAACCATCCACTAAAAGGATGAAGCACTCCCCAAGCCCTAGCATGTCCCATACACTAAACGGGCCAACACCAAAATTGATATCAATCAAATTGAACTAAACGTTCCATTTGCCTATATCAAATTCAATAATTCAATATCAAAGAAATTGAACTACACGTGCAATTTATCCATATTGAATTCCATAAAAACCCAAAACGTGATAAATGGACCAGATGCTCAACACGGAAATTCTCCTGGACCCAAATCTGCGGACCATATGGCCAACTCATAAGTAAAGTTGGCAAAAAACCATAAAATTCACGGCGACACCGTCCGTTTAAAATCCTATTCAAGGAAACATTTCCTATACGGAACAAAGGACGATCGTAAAAACACTCGCTGAACAACAGACCCATAAGATACAAAAATATCTTTGGCTTCGAATGTTCAGAGAAAAATAAATTGCCAAGTCTGGGCACCAATAAAATAACAATACTTTTAAGGATTCCAGACGGTTGTCGATCCAAGGTAAAACACCTCGGGATCAGACAAATGATGCGCGGGCAATAAAAGAAATTCGAAGACAAAGGATAATGCGTGCGATCATCGCCCAAGAAACCTAACAGGTTTTCTTGTGTAAAGAGAAAGGTGTTCCTGCGATCAAACGATCGAAAAAGGAAGAGAGTTGGTTGTAAGATTTCGTCCGGAACGGACATAGGGAAACAGTGCGCGTACGCTGAGGTGTCGGTTTAAATTAGTAAATGATTTTCAACTTGGTTCTTTTTTCAATTTATTCTTTTTAAAATAATCACATGCATCTCCCTGGAAGAGTATAAGAAATAGTTTAGTTGAAATCATCATCTGTATAATGCATTAACGTGTCCGGGTATCAGTGTATTTCTTTAATACAACAAACCATCTGACGGGATCTGTCGTGAAAATACATTAAATAAGGGTGACACATCCGGTGCAATAATTAAGTAACGAATATTCCAAATAAATTTATGTTAATAATTAAATCATCAAAAGTGTTTTCTTTAACAAATTCGTGGGTGTGTTGTGCAACGTGGGTGGTGAAATAAGGGAAGTCGACGTTTCCCCAAGCATCTACGAACACTTAACCATAAGCTGGTTTAGACAAGAAGGTATACGTACCAGCCACCGGTGGAGACAAGACAGGGACGAGATCCAACCCGTCTCTTGGACAAATAGTAAGTCATTTTAATATTAAATTATACAACAAATGTGGCGCAAGGCGAATGACCTTGCCCAGAAAAACAAATTATTGTGGAAAATTTAACAACCCTCAGCACTGCTAAATAAGGCCAAGACCGGATCCCGGTTGTGGTGCCGATGATGATGATGATACAACAAATACCGTCGGCCCACGACTACTACAACAACACGTGGAAAAACGCAACAGTCGGCTGGCAAGGCTATGGCGTCTGTATTTTGAGATGCGCGCGGAATAATTTTCATTGACTATCTTGAAAAAGGAAGGACCACCAACAGCGACTATTACACGGCGTTATTGGGCCGTTTGAAGGACGAAATCGCCGAAAAACGACCGCATTTGAAGAAAAAGAAAGTGCTGCTTCACCAAGACAATGCACCGTGTCACAAGTCAGTGAAAACGATGGCACAAATCCATGAATTGGGCTTCGAATCGCGTCGCATCCACCGTATTCTCCAGATCTGGCCCCCAGCGACTATTTCCTGTTCTCAAATCTCAAAAGAATGCTCGCTGGGAGGAAATTTTCGTCGAATGAAGGGGTGATCCCCGAAACTGAGGCCTATTTTGAAGCAAAGGACAAATCGTACTACAAAAAATATCTCGAAAAATTGGAGGGTCGCTATAATCAGCGTATCACCCTCGAAGGGAATTATGTTGAATAAAAAAAAACGAATTTTGCCAAAAAAATGTGTTTTACTATGGAAGGCCGGGGAATTTTCAATTAACCTGTTATGCTGTATTATGTTATCGACACGCAGTCTAAAATATATGCAACCTTCTAAATGCAAAGTCGTGCGTTTGCTTATAGGAATAACAATGCTTTTTTTATTTATATTCAAAGGTCATATTAAAAAGTTACTAGCTTGTAGTACAAATGTATATCCGCTGCATCGTTCGGTGCTAATGTTTGAGCGAACAAAAGGATTCACGATTGCCTTTAACGTGCCGTGAAATTATGAATCGTGTAGGCGGAAAACTGGCGCAAGACTAATGACCTTGCCCGGAAAAAACAAATCATTATGGAAAATTTAACAAGCCCCAGGACTTGCTAAATAAGGCCAAGACCGGTTCCAGGTTGTAGTGCCGAGGATGATGATGATGATGATGTAGGCGGAAATGGTCTGAAAAGGTGTGTCAAGAACTGTTTCAAAACAATGTATTAAAAAATACAACAAAGAAAAAAAACTAGAATACATACTCACTTAAATACAATGCAATTCTTGGTCATTTCCGATCCTTACCCTATTAAGAAATAGAAGAAAAAAAGGTTTTGCACAATTAGCTTTACGTATAATTAGTTTAATTTCCCATCTTGTTGCAGATGACCATCAATTTCCGTCCAGTCCGTGTTTTCAATCACTCAAATCCAACTTATAATTTAAACCAGTCAACCGTTTGTTTTATTTCTTCTTTTTTTCTAGAATTTAGGTCATTTCGTTTATAACATCCAGGTAAAGCCAATGGATGTGCTGGTGTCGTCACTGCCGTTCACGTTGCTGGGTCTACTTATGCGTCCAAGACTGGATTTGCCACATTTTAGTGCACATACATATGGATGTGTGTTGTTTAATCGGAAACTTTTATCTGTTCACTAGGTCATTCAACTTGTTTCTAGACAATGCCAAGACGGGAAATAGTGTTCTATGTACAAGTTTACCAATCTGAGATATTAGCGGTATCAATACATAAAATATAACGTAGTCGATTCTTTGGTGTTTAACCTGGTCCACCCGAAGCCTAAAATTTGAATAACTAATCACTCCCAATTTGTATAATCACAACATCGTGTTAGGAATTACAACTCACTGATCTTACAGTTGGCCTCAAATGTATTCTTTGACAAAAGGGAGACGAGTATAATAAGAATACTGCCGTGTACAAATGTAACCCGAAACTCTCAATTTAAATTGAACGGTTATATCCGATTTTTTTTTTGCTAACTTAGTAGCACTGTGACAGAGAGCTGTGTCAAATTGTGTGTCAATACGAGTATCTTCATTTGTAAAATAATTAGGTTTATGTTTTGTGGGCAACGAAAACGAAACTAGAGGTTTTTGCAATATCTAAATTTATTGATGAAGAAACTAGTATTAAATTTTGTGCGCGTAATGAACGTTCCGCTCCAGGAATATTGAGAATGCTACAGGATACCTTCAGTGACCAAACTATGTCGAAAACACAACCATAGAATTGGAGCAAAATGTTGAAAGAGAGTCAAGTACGCATTGAAGATGAACTACATCCACAAACAACAACTAATGCATAATAAGTCATGAAAATCAACGAATTGATGCTCAAAGATCGCCGATCGACAGTAAGAGACATTGCTGATATTACTGGCATTTCAATAGGACCAGTAAGCACCATTGTGAAAACATTAAAGTTTTCAGAAAAGGATATTAGTTTCTCAAGAGTTTTTGTCAAAAAAAGGGGCGAGTATAGTTCCTACCTTATTCTAAACTGAAAAGACCACTGTGGGGGTATATTTGGTCGTGCGCCGTCAGAGACGCTGGTTCTACCTCCAACCCACTGTGTAGTTCGCCGGTGAAAAAAGAAAGGAAAACGACGTCGCTGACTGAAGATTCAAAGCTGGAACAAACTACCGCCGAATGAGGATAAGTAAATGCAAAACACAGTTTTTTTAAAATGGTTCTTTATTTTCGCTGGGTTTGTTTTGGTCTATTTTAATATCGATATTATTTTGTTAGCTTGAAGAGCGCAATTTCATGTAATTATTACTTTGGACAAAAGTTTACAACGACACTTATCACATCGATTCTTCAACTTAATTGTTTCTTGATTTAGTCTGTTTTAACATTGATATTAACTCAGCAGCTTGAAGTTATGCACTTTTCGGCAGTCTGGTGCATAGACGAATTTTTACAGAACACAGCACAGTGCTCAACTCCTATAAACGACCGATTCGACTACAATACATCAACAGCGCGACTTGGGCTCCCTTGTTTTTTGAATAATCGAAGAAGAAATGACACAGCTCAAACGTAAGACTCGACTTGCTCTATGGCACGTGTGCACACCATCAATAATAAACTCTGACTCCCCGAGACATTGAGTCTATCGTAGCACCGGTCGCCACTGGGGGGGATTTCCACCGCTGTGTTGGGAAGCGAATCAGCTATCCCTTTCGTGTGGCGACCAATGAAAACCAGTTTGATTTGATTGGAAGGACTTCCATTGTGAGCGTGCAGAACTGGTTGGATGTCCATACACTGGAAGTGCGGACAAACGAAAACGCGAAGGGTGCCCAGAAGGGAATCCAAACCTGCAGCTGATCAAATAGATGATCGTGTACGGAGGCTGCCTGCATTGCGATCATAAATTATAGAGGATAGATTTTTCTATTGATGTTAAGTCAACAGAACTTCGCTTACGATGGCAAAAGCTAGGATGGATGGGTGCATGTTTGGTTTGGGAAACGAATCGTAGTACATGACCATTGATATGATTGTTTGGATAAACAACTATGGGTCGTATCCTATCCGATGATCGTTTATCCAATTACCGATCATGGGGAATTTGGCTTGTAGATGTGCAAGCGTACACTTACCCAGTTTGTCTTTGGACCAACGGAATTGCATCAGAGATTGGATGCGAAGAAGGGAGTTCGACCAAGTCAGCTGTGCAAACAAATGGTAGCTCAATAGCGACCGAAAAGTTAGCTATGTTTATACTAGCTAGTATTAAATTAAATTGTTAAGATTGTACTATTCATATCCAATAAAGGATGTTATTAAAAAAAAATGTTTATACTAGCGATTCGTTTATGCTAGGGAATGTTGCCGCGCAGGCCAAAATAGCTTCTTCTGTTTATACATCGTGTATACAGAAGCGTTCTGTTTGATAGCCAGCGTGAGGATCGTGGCTGTTCGTTGTTTACACACCAATCATTAGACATGACCGATGCGATGATCGTTCCTCGATAAGGCGACGGATCATGCAATCAGTAATGCAGCTATACAAGCAAGCGACTTGCTATGGCTTGATCGTGGGACCAACTGTTGCCGGAGAAGAGCAAACGCAGTGGAATTGCTGTGTAATGATAAGCATGGATGTCGGCAATAGGACCCGGTGGATTTTCTAATGAATCGTGGTGGTCATGGGTGCCGACCGAAGGAACCGATTACGCTGGTGAGATGCGGCAATGTTACTTGATGCTATGGCAAGATGATGGTCTTGCCATGGGTTGTTTGGTTTTTCTTTCAGGAAATGGGTGGTGATTAAAAGGTAGCTTAACGCTGCCGATTGCAGGTGAGCTAATAATCTCTAGGTGAGGGGTGGGGAGTTGATTAAGATAGATGGGAGGTTCTTTGGGTAGGTTAGAAGAACCCCCACGCCACTTCGGGGCTACCGTTACGACACGATTGAGGGGATAAAAGGTGGGTCGCAGTGGACTTTAAAGGTCATTTCAGGGATCGATTTAAGCAAATGTTTTGAAGATTGGGAAAAACGGGGACATAAGTCGAAGGGGGTCGCATTCAGGCGATATCAGGCTTCGTGATTAGGAGTAAGGCAAGCTGAGATGTGGAAAGCTAACAAATTATTTCGCGTGCCGATTAAAAAATTAGTAATTTAAAGTAAATACAATTAAAGAAAATACTTTAACTGGTAAAAAAACTTTTAAAAAAGAAGAAGGTCATCTTATTTTGCTGTTTTAATCACCAATTTTATTATACTTATTGTGTATTTCACCTCCGTAAAATAATTATCAAGAAGAATAAATACAACGAAAAGGAAAATATGAAAAAAGTTAATTTAAATTAAAAAAAAGAAAAAAAAATGAATGAATGAAGTTAGGGCAGGACTGTAGCGTCTCTAACAGATACACACACAATTCACAAGCAAAATAGTAAATAACACCGAACGAAAATCGAAAATACATCAGAGCCGTATGCCATAGCGATAACATAACAATTCAAATCAGTGGAATATACTTGAGTTTAAAAATCGAATTCTAAAAACGGCCAGTAGCCTGATGTATTACGCTTAGGTTCAATTTTTGGTGATTCTAACTGTCATAGCGTCAGTTCGAGTCGCCCGTTCTTCACTCTTAACTCAAACGCTATAGGACCATCATTTTATTCCGGTTAGTACAAGTGGTGTAAACATATAAACATATAAATAGACATACTAACCGCCGACGATTCAACACATGCGCTTCTGCCTCGTGATCCGTACCATCGGATCAATCGTGTAATCCGTTTAGGGTATCTTACGTAAACACAAGATACCCTAATTGCGCTTTCATTCGCGGGTGTTAAGTGTAACATATCTGTGGGGGTTCTTTTTAGCTTACCCGAAGAACCCCCCATACCTACAACCCAACTTCCATAGTTTCCCGCTAATGCAATTGCATTAGCACCTGTAAATGCTTCACGCATCAAGGTTATCTAACGCATAACCTGAAAGCTCCTGGAAGAGAATTCTTACCTTCATGCACCAATTCGCATTCAAAATTCCCTACAAGAATTCTGTCCATCTTATCGGATCATAAATCCAAAACCCAATTCGGCACCTTCGGTTGCCAGGCAAATCCTAATCTTACCATATGCATTTTCCCTAGATGAATTCCTGTAAAGAAACAATTAGGTTCACATATAATGTAACCATCATAACCAGGGATAACGATCATTGCGTCGCCTATTCCCAGCCTCACCATGTGTACAATAAATTTCCTTACATACACATTGGCTGGCGACTTTTGTCCAACGGACAAAAGCAAATACACGCATCTTGCGTCTAAAGGCATAAACCAAATCCTATAGCATAAGCAAACGCAAATAGGAATTGTGTACTTACCCTTGGCAGCGATGCCATAAACACCAATTCTCGGTGTATATGCTAAATTCAATTAGCACCATGTCCACGATGCATTGCGGCCTATCTATACAGCTGCAATGCACATCACAGACAATGATTTACACGATCTCTTTGTCTTTCAATATTTCTGGATCCGATTCTCATGACCTCGCGGCGTGAGCAAACAGAAATCCATTAGTACCCAACGAGATACGGCTTGTTTACTTAGCCGAATTCACATCTCATTGATGCCCATTATCCCTTTTGATTTTTCAGCTGCATTCTCATGGCCTTGTCGCATGAAAGAACCTATGTTCACACATGCATGAATACCATCATGATCTCCTCTATGAGATCCGGTTACCTACCCCAAAGAGAGACTTTACGTTTCTCTTGTAAGAGGAAACACACCCTAAATTAAGAGAGCCCATACCGAATTTCCTTCCCTAGCGAATTGACATCGCTGAGTCGTTTTTCATCGCCCGACCGAGCCGGTCGGTCCCACTCTCGCTCCCCGGTGCGCACGGGGACGCGAATATATCCCGTCGAGTCGAGTAAGCGCGCAATGAAGTTAAAAGTTATTTTTCTGGTACCTCCCGTACAATGTCATACAGTAGAATACTCTGTCCTACATTTCCTTTTTTTCTTTGTGCGTCAGTTTCATCGTCAGTGTAATCAAAAGCTGTTTTCTGTAATCTACTCAAGTGCAGCAAGATTTGTCACCATAATTAAATACCGAAAAGCTCGTTGTGAATAAAAGAACCTTTAGTGTAATTCGTATCTGTTTTCTGTAACTTGGTGAACAGTTTTATTTTACGGCGAACCTTTTGGAACTTGTGGGGACGAGGTAGAACCCCGTGTCGTACGCCGGCACCACGACTTCGTACCCCCTACATATCATTGACGACCTAGATAAAGATGTCGTACATGATGTCGTTGATGCACTTAAACCAAAAAATGCCAAAAGATTCTGAACCCATATGACCCCCAGAGCGACAATGCAATTAATTGCCCCACATTACACCACAACCGTTGAAATGGAAATTGTGTAATTGCATATCAAAATTTATTGCAATCGCAAAAGTTGAACTGTGACGCAAACCGATGAAGGTATATCGGCTGACGTCGCATTTCAACGCAATTGCAAATTGAAATTGTTAATCAGGAAGTAGGTGGGTGGGGAGCGAAATTGCGTTGTCGTCATCGGGAGGTGTTGACCTCAAGGTAACAAGCGGGGTAAAAGAAAAATAGCAAGGAGAAAGAATAAAGATAGCGAACGTAAAGGTTGTTTTTGGGAGCGGTTGAAATACGAGCTAGGAAGTGTAGTGGAGTTCGAGTGAGTCGTTTGAAATCAAGGGAGATTGTGATCAAAATTAAGTGTACAGGAAAGTGGATGTGAAAAAAAAAAAAACTGGTTGAAAAGTCGTGATTGAAGTTGGGAATATTTGTGGTAAACACCGAAACGATAGGAAGTGCTTGGGAAAAAGAAAACAAGTAAATCGAAATCATTAAATAATAGAAGTAATTGTAAAGACATCAAAAAGAAGAAAAACAGTCAATGGAAGAAGTGGTAATAAATATTGTATAAAAGTGCCGAATAATACTAATTGAAACTGTTAAGTCTAACTCGATGTGAACTATAGATTAAGTGATGTATTATCGTACAGAATAAAATAAAGTGTAAAGAACGAAAAGAAAAAAAGAAAGGAGATAATAAAGAAAGTAAAAGAAACGCCTGTCACGAGGGACACCGGGGTTCGATACCCCGTCGGGGAGCCTCTGGCGCAAGACTAATGACCTTGCCCGGAAAAAAACAAAATCATTATGGAAAATTTAACAAGCCTCAGGACTTGCTAAATAAGGCCAAGACCGGTCCCCGGTTGTAGTGCGGATGATGATGATGAAAAGAAAAGATAAGTGCTGCAAAATTGTTTTCTTTCATTGTGGCGAGAACCCTAGTCTGGAGGAATAAACCCTAAAATCCTAACTAGCGTCAAGTATTTTGTGGGATCCGAAGTAAGCAAATGGATCACAACAAACGCGTCCGAGCGTAGTGGAAGATATATATGGTATTCGCTCCGTAATGTGAAAATTGAGTGGAAGTGTACTGCGGGAAAACTCATACCCTTTCCTTTCCTTGTGTGTGTTTTTCCTCTTTTTCACACCTCTGTTGCGTCCCTCAGGCATCGATACTTTCGATTGACTTATAATCTTTGGCGGGTTTTTGGTGTTTTGAGTGGTGTAATATTCGTCACGAAAGGGATGTGACTTGGATTTCGGCGCGGATCTGTAGGGAACGAAGTCAGGGCACCGACATGGGCGCTGGGTTCTACTTCGTTCTCACACAAAAAAAAATGTTCCGCCGTGGCCTGTAAACGAACGATCACCAGGGGAAACCATACAGAAATTAAAACACACTGCCACAGATTTAAATGGTTATTTCACTTTAATTTATTGTATACTGTTTGATAACGGTGACACAAATACACAATTAAAAACAAAACGATTGGATGTAACTTTAAGTTTAAATGTTATTCGACAGGGGAAAACACGAATACATTTCGTGGTTACCCAACGCGACTCTCGACTCACGACTGGAGACAACGACTCGAACGATTATAATCGATTATCGCTTCCCTGCGCGCACCAGGGAAGCGATAGGAGACACGACCTGGTCCGGTCGAAGGATGGAATTTGACTCGTTGATCGTCATCTCATGCAGAGATGATTTCGCTAAGGAAAAGAAAAGGAAGAGAGAGAAAAACTTTTCTCTTAAGGGTGTAACTAGTGGGGCAATGGTATATGTGCGCGATCGAACAGATTCCATGTTGTTGCATGTGTTCGAAAACAGGCAGGCGGTAAGGACAATAGGGAAAAATGACCACATGCGCCGCTGGTAATGCGGGTCATTGTTTACACGATGCCTCGTCGCTATTTTCGACGTTCGGAGAAAAAGGTGCTAAAAGCAAATTGGATGTTTATGGCATCTCTGGCTGCAATAGAAACCGGGTTCATATTTGCATTAGGAAAGCTGGAGAATTTGGTTTCAGCGTCTATTGCGCTAATTATATGCAGCTGCTTGGGTTGTTTGTTGGTAAGACAAACAAAAAAGGTTGCCAGGCAATGTGTATGAAAAGGTATATGACGCGGCTGGGAAAATAGACGGCGCGATATTTATGGTCCCTGTCATGACGGTTACATTTAATGCAATCCGAATTATTTTGTTTACAGGAATTTGTCTGGTACCGAATTGGTTCAGAATACCAAATAAGCAAACAAAGAAATCTTACGGAAAATTGTATGCGAAGGGATGCATGAAGGTAAGTTTTCTTTATAGGGATTTTATGATTACAGATGGTGATCTATATAATGCGTGAAGCATTTACAGGTACTAATACCGTTGCATTAGCAAACTTAAGGGAGTTGGGTAGTAGTTATGGGGGTTTTTCAGGTAAGTAGACCGTAGGGTTTGGCGGAAACGCTACAGATCTAGTGGGGCATCTACTACAAAGGCATAACATCTGTACTGGTTGCCTTCGCTTAACTATCGCCGGGTCCGACTTGCATCCTTTTCTGAGGCGGTATTGGTTTTTTGTGTTAAGCCATTTCAATGGAACAGGAATTTCATGTCGATCTATGTAACATTCACGGCCTCAAATGCAATTTCTCCTCAGTGTCTGCCCACGTCGGTAACCAGAAACCAGTAATCCTTGCACTTAGCGAGACCCAGGTAATAACTAATGTGGATATTTCCTATTTTACTATACTCGGTTATAACCTAGTGCCTTTCTTCTTTCCACATCGTGGTCTAGCTACATACATACGAAGTGATATTGCTTATCAGCTTCTGCCAAATATGGGCTCTGCACCAATCCAGAATTTAATTTCTTGTGCTAAAACTTCACGTTCGTAGGAATATCATACATTACTGCTTTCTTTACAGAAGCCCAAATTTGGATAGAAACCCCTCCTTTAACGAATTTGATGCTCTATCTGATTCCATCGATAAGATATTGACCCTATATCCCCACACCGAAATCGTTATTGCGGGTGATTTTAATGTGCATAACTCTCATTGGCTTCGTCACTCCGGACACACAACCCCTGAGGGTCAGCATGTTCAACTCTTCGCTGAGTCAAACAATTTAATTCAACTCGTTGGTGAGCCAACACTGGTACCAGATATAGATGGTCATTCCGCCAACACACTAGACCTGTTTCTCACGTCGCACCCAAACAAATACACAATTGAAGTTTCTTCGCCCTTGGGCACATCAGACCATTGTGTCGTGTCAGCTAAATTTCCTCTAACCAACAGCAATAACCTCAATAACGATATTTCGGAGAAAGCAAGGTTGTTGCACTGGATATCTCGAAAGTTTTCGACAAAGTTTGGCATCCAGCCCTTTTATCAAAATTACATTCATATGGAGTGGACAATTCTCTGATCCAATAGATAAGAGACAATCTCTCTGTCCGTTCAATCCAAGCGGTTCTTGATGGTGTCAAACCTGCTTCCCATCAAATTAATGCAGGTGTTCCCCAAGGTTCGGTACTCTCACCCACTCTCTTCCTCATCTTTATAACTGATCTCTTGTCCATTACCCACAATCCAATCCACCCGTTTGCTGATGATAGCACATTGAGTTTCTCATACTCATGCGAACATTCCCTACCAAACACTTCGAACGTCACTACCAATCAGCAGGTGATGCTTAATACATTGAATTCTGGCCTTAACAAGATATATCAATAAGAATTATCTAACCGAGTAGAGCTCAATGCCTTAAAAACTCAGTGCTGTCTCCTGTCGTCAAAGGTGAACCCCAAAGTAAATATACTGTCGATGAATGGCTCTTCCATCCACGTAGACAAGGAACTATCAATCCTTGGCACTCGAATTAATTCGACTCTTAATTGAAGAGACCACATTTTTGAAGTACGGCTAAATGCATAGGGTTCCTTAAGTGATGCAAAAAATACTTCACTCCATCCGACCTGGGCACTATTTACAAGGCGTATATTCGTCCCAAAATATAGTTCAACTCCCATATTTGGTCAGGCGCATCCAAAACTGGACTGCACGTGCTCGATAGGATGCAAAAAGGAGCAGTGAAACTGATTGGGGACCCAGCTGTGAGTCGATCAATTCCGTCGTTAGAACATAGGCGCAACGCATCATGCCTATCTCTCTTCTATAGGTATTATCACGGTCGTTGCTCAACAGAACTTGCTGAATGTGTTCCGCCTCCTCAGACATTTTCCCGCGATACCCGTCAATCTGAGAATGCAGATCAGTTCCCGTTGAAATTCAACTTCACGCGCACAAACAAACATAGAGAGTCATTCTTTAGCCGAACCACACGAATCTGGAATACTCTACCTGATCATGTGTTTCCTTGTCGTTATAATGTCCAGGCATTTAAGACCAATGTACATCGATACTTCCTTTCCTTACCCACTTACTCTCCTGACACTTAAGGGTACTCCAAAAGCACCTTTAGTGCGCGCGTTTGTATAACAAAAAAAAACGAACTTACTTAAAGACTACGGCGATAGGGTTGGGGGTGGGGATTAACTTTAAAGTAATTGCAAAACTAGGGGATGGGGAACTAAACAATGATGGATAGAACAATAGTAGAAGTGGTAGGACAGGGAAGCGCGAGTTAGAGTGTGGGTGTTGCACGATGCAACTAATCATGATGTGGAAGCTCAATAACTCTCCATCCTCTACATTAGAGGCGTTAGCTTGTGTCACAACCAATTAGCTCAGTTTCGATTACATTGAGCTGTGACCCAAGAACTTATGAGGCGAATTCAAGAGAACAGTACAACCGTACGGCTCTTGATCTTGAACACCACAAAAACCCGGGAGAGAAGAGGAGCGATAATGTTGTGGGGAGAAAACAAAAACTGATGAACAAAGAGTTGACGGTGCAAAAAAGTTGAAATAACGTTGATCATCGAACAAAAAAATAACGAATATACGGGAGGAGAACGAACTGGATTTTTTATTACTGTGCACAACGAAAAAAAAAGGAAAAAAAAGTAAGACATGAAAATTGCTTAATGACGGAAAGGCTGCAGAAAAGAAGAATCGCTCTTTGTTAACCTCTCCACAACACAAGGAAACAATATCAAAGTGGAAGGAAGAAGCAGACAGTGGTGCCGTGGATTCCATTACCTCAAATGGATTGCTGATCAGAATCTGCATTGGAAAGGAAAAACAAGATAACTACACAACACATGAGGGGTAAATTATAAAAGATTAAGTCACTAGATACAACACAAGGTATAAAAGGAAAATAAAATCGATACGACACAGAAGTACAACTAATGAAGATTAAATAAGTACAAATTCTCGTAATTATGTTATAAGAGAGGAATAATAAACGAATTAATTTAAGGAAAAGTGCGTTTCTTAAATAAAATATTACAGTCCACTAATAGCATGCCACAACACAGGAATTAACAGCGGAAGAGGTAGGTGGTGAACGGATTGGGGTCAAGAGGAGTAAGAAGGGAGAGGCGTTTGAGAGCGGGAGAGGTTAGATTGAAGTCAAAAAAGGTTAGGTAAGAGTTTGCCCGCCACAGCATTCGGGTTCGTAAGAATTTGATGGGTGGGCAAATAGAAGAGACGGGGGTTTCGCAGGTTTCCGGGGCTAGTGTAAAGTGTGATGGAGGAGAGTAGGCTCGGGCGGTTGATTAAATCTGAGAGAAAATAGTGGATGAAAAGGATGTCGGCCCTTCAAGGTTAATTAGAGAAGGCTTGTGTACGAGGGTAGAATCAGATGATTTTCCCAATTCAATCCTCTGAGGGCAACGCGCAAAAACGCTTACGATCCTGCGAATATGGGACGAATAGTTAGGAGACCAGACCTGATTTGCGTATTCTAGAAAGGGGCGGACAAAGGCTATATAGAGCGATCTGGAAACATAGGGATTAGAGGATTCTTTCGACCAGCGTTTCACGTAAACAAGGGCAGAGTTGGCCTTGAGGATAATGTTTTGGCAGTTTTTAGTTTTAAAGGCTGCCGTGTTCCGGCGAACACTGTCCACAAAAATCAAAGTCACTTTTTTCTTTATCTAGAGATATGACTTTATTTATTATTTTAAAAGGATTCGCGACTACACACTCTAGGTGTTTCTTCTCTATGGCGACCCTGTGCGTCGGATGTTGTCACTGGACTGGACTATAAAATTTTCCCGAAGGAAAGGAAAACTCACCCGGTTGTTCTTTCTTACTCTTCAATAAGACCTTCCCTTGGATATCGTCTCCTTTTCAAGGGATTTCTTTTTTCCAGGAGATCGCACCATCTCTTGTCCTACGATTCCGTTTTGTTCGTAGCGATACTGTGTAGATGCACCCACACACACAGACGCGAACGTTGCTGTCGATGTAGCCGGAGATATGCCGAGGATCGTCAGGCTTTTCACACATCTGCGGTATCCGTTTGTGTACTTTACCCTCATGGGATTTATGGCCCCGGTGATTTCCTAGGCCGAAATCATTAGCTCCGGGTGCGATATTTTTACAAGGTTTTTATCTCCGTGTAGGAACAGTGTCGGTTCATTTATTGTTTACCTTCTGTTCCCACGATAGTTCTTTCGATAAGGAAATACCAAATTGCGGTTGGCTCAAGAGAAGATCATAAATTTGTTTATTTCTTGGCCATACTTTTATCGCATGGAATTTTGATGGCTGCCGGCGTCTGGCGCTGCCGCACTGGCCACTTGTGTTTGTTTGGTGTAGTGTCCTTCGATAACCGTGCAGGCATGAGGAGTTAATAGAGGAATTTGGCCACGTGTCTGTGGATACGTGGGGTTCCGGAGACCAGTATGTATGACTCCTTTAGCTGGGCGAAAAGGTATTTAACCCAACAGTGATTTGTGCGGTTCGCAGGAACGCCACAATGGCATCAATATGTGGGTTGAAGTTAAGCTCCCTATTACATAAGATGCCAAGGTCACGAATCGATTACAGGTGATATATGTTGGTGGAGTAAGACATAACATAGGAACGTAGTGGGGCTGGGAGTCGTTTACGGGAAAGGTGATTGAGAGACATTTGGCAATATTTAGATCTAGGCAGTGGTTTTTTGCGACGAGATCCATTTGGAGAAGTGAGGAGTCGAAAGAAGAGCGGATCGTCTTGAAGAGTTTAGTGTCGTCCGCGCATAGAGAGATGGAGAAGGGCTTGACACTAGAGTCTATATCGTTAATAGTAAAAATGAATAGGAGGGGTCCAAGATGACTGTCCCGAGGAACCCCTGACGTGGGAAGAAAATCATTGGAGGGGGTGGATCTAAATCTGAAACGGTAGGTTCGATCGATAAGATAGGAAGAAATCCGTTTAATCAGTAGGAGTTCGAAACCAAGGGAATATAGCTTAAAAACGATGAGATTATGGAAGATTTTGTCGATGGCCTTGCTGGAATCGGTTGCGATTACATCGACTTCGTTGCGATTCTCTAAGGCACGGAGAGTGGGGGATGAGAATTCAACTAGATTGGTGGTGGTCGACCCGGGAGGAAACCATGCTGGTAGGGTGAGATGGTGGAATGATGTATTTGCAGCGGGACCATAACGCGTTGTAAAGAATGTCTTCGAAAACTTTTGGAATATGTGACAGTTTAGTTTTGGGACGGTAGGTACTAATATCATCTGTATGCCCCTTTTTATGTATGAGGGTGACGAAAGAGGATTTCCAAATACTTGGGAAGACACTTTGTGTAACGGATAGATTGAAGATCTTGGTTAGTGGGTGAAAAGAAAAGAGGAACATTTTCTTAAGAGGACAGACGGAAGTCCATCAGGTCCAGGGCTGAACTCGTCTTTAAGCAAGTTTAATTTTTCTTCAACTAGGTGATGATGAATAATTTGAGAGATGAAGGGACCAAGGGACAATTCGGGCAGGTCTTTGAAGTAAGAGCGGTTAGGCTCGAAAGAGTTGTCCGTGAAGGACTTTTTAAAGAAAGAAGCCAAAAGATTGGCACTAGTTAGTGGGTCGGTAGAAGTAATCGTGTCATAGCAAAGGGAGTTGGGATAAGCGGCCGGTTTACGTTTGTAGTTAATAAAGCAAGTTTAATTTTTCTTCGACTAGGTGATGATGAATAATTTGAGAGATGAAGGGACCAAGGGACAATTCGGGCAGGTCTTTGAAGTAAGAGCGGTTAGGCTCGAAAGAGTTGTCCGTGAAGGACTTTTTAAAGAAAGAAGCCAAAAGATTGGCACTAGTTAGTGGGTCGGTAGAAGTAATCGTGTCATAGCAAAGGGAGTTGGGATAGGCGTCCGATTTACGTTTGTAGTTAATAAAGTGGAAAATGGGGTCATTGATAAGGTTGTTTTGTGTTTTTGTGAGATAATTGTAGGACAGGGAGTTGTGTAGCTCTGTGAATTTATAAAAGGAACCGATAAAGTTGGAGTAGTCCAGGGGAGAGCGTACTCTTTGAAAAATGTTCCACACAGTATGGAGTTTGCGGTTATACCACGGAGGTGATGAAACCGATGTCCTATGAGAACCGTCTCTCCGTATTCCCACTTCTTTTCCAACAATTGCCTTACTGTGAACATTTGGTCGCTCGTTGACCGGTTCCTACGGAATCCGCATTGGTAGCCCCTCAGTATTTCTTCTGCCTACGGTGTGATTCTTGTCAGTATGAGATTTATTAATATTTTGTATGTTGTTGGGAGCAATGATATTCCGCTGAAGTTTTCGCATTCAGACCTGTCGCCTTTTTTGAAAATGGGGACGACTTCTGAGGTTTTCCATTCTTCCGGAGTGACTTCCTTATCCCATATTGTTTTGATGAGTTGGTGGATCTTTCGAGCGGTTGCCTCTCCTCCATGCCTTATCAGCTCTGACGGCTTGCAGTCGACTCCGGAAGCCTTGTTGTTTTTCAATCGATTTATTGCGTCTAAAACTTCGTTGAAGGAGGGCTCTGGGATCTGAGGCTCGGCTGTATGTACGTCTGGTTCGTTTATTTGTGGTTGATGGGTGCATACATTCAGCAGGTTTTCAGGTACTGCTTCCATTTTGCCACGATATTGTTTGTTTCTGTAATCAGACAGCCGTTTGCGTCTCGTATTATTTTTGCTCTCCGTCGGTAGCCACACGTACCTCTGATGCTCTTTGCTCTAGCATTTTCTAGGATTTTTTCGATCCGACTCTTCTCCTGTCCGCATTTTTGCATTTGAATTTTCTCGTATCTTTCTGCGTTGACTTCATCATACCTTTCTAAGTGGATCACTCTGAGGCGTTTACGTTGTTCGATCTTCGACCTGCACTCATCGTCAAACCAAGGTTTGGACTTAATTGTTTTCTTTAATCGTTATACCTTTTGGGCTGTTTGTTTGATTGTGTCTCTGATCGATGTCCATTTAGTGTCCACATTATTGGTTTCCTCTTCCTCACTGCTCCCATTCTCTAGGATGCTAAATCTATTCGTTAGTTCGTCTTGATATTCAATCCTTTTCCGCAGGTCTTTTAGTTTATCAATGTCGAACTTTTTGCTCGTCTCCCCTGACTGCCCATGTTGTCATTTGAAACGTCGTGTAGGCTTTCTTTGCCTATAGTTGGTTGGAAGATATTTTCCTTTCCAATTTTTGCATTGAGGTCCCAGAGGAGGATTTTAACGTCGAGTGATGGGATCCCATCAAATACTTCCTCGTAGAACGTGTCCTTCGTTTCTTCGCTTACAATTAATATTAATAATTAATACTAGCTGGCACCCATGTCAAGTATGCAGGTGCGAAGCGACTTCGCAGGAATTTACATACTTGTTTCACGGTACGTGTTCCTGAGAATTTATTTGCTGTTGATTTCGATGCGGCGTCTTCCGCAGCGTCTTCGTGTTGTTTTTTTTTTTTTTTTTTTTTTTTCATCTCCACATTTATTTAACAATTCAATTAGAGATGTTACTTAAAACTAAATGGTAACTTCTATTTTACAAATATCATTCTTACAATAATTTACTGGCTCTTCGCAAGCACTCTAAATTATACATTATCATTCTTCTTATGTCCTTCGGCGTACGAGCCTTCGTGTTGTTTTTCCCTGGGGATTGACACGCTGTGCTGAAACGGCGTCTTCCTAGAGATGGAATAATGCGGCACCGACAGTAGTTAAGAAAAACAGCTCATCTTGTACAAGTGGCAATGGACTGGTGTGTTAAGTCTTTGGTTCTAACTGTCATATAGCATTCTCTTCACAATAAACGCAAAATGCTATGGAACCGTTTATCCAATCGCAAAGTCCAAAAAGATCTATACCAGACGGTGGTGACCCGAAGAAGTCTGGAGGGACAGCTTTTGATGCACCATGTTTTTAAATTCCAGATGCCTAAATGTTAGTCACACGCCTAAAAATGTCATCCTGTTGCTGCTTTCGTATTGGTAGCAATTTAGGGGTCGGTTGTGTTACAAAAATGTAATTCAAATTAATTTATCCATCATTTTGGATCACAACAACGTGGCTATCGATTGGTAATTTTGTGGGTGGCACTGTTTACTTTTTTTGTGGTTGATTGCTTTCGAACGGTTTTCTAAGAGATAATACATTTTTCTTTCATAAAATATAGGGATAAATTTCACTAAGAATCCGCGATAGTTTTAAGGAATTTTGTTGCTATTCTATCCGGTCGGGTTGTTTTCTTCGAATCAAATCCAAGCTGATTAGCACAGTTGCAAAAGTTTACATCCAGCATTGAAGGCAGTACTCGCGATCATAGATGTCTCGAAAACATTGACATTTTCTTTCGTGTTTGTGGCTTGTGTCATCCTGCCTGTCACTAACGGAAGGATGGGAGAGGTACGCAAATTAGGGTCTATAGCCGTCACCAATGACTAGAAATGACACGAACCATTCCGCAGTAGTAGTTTGTTGATTAGTTTATCGTTTTGAATAGCTTTGTAATCGTTCGGTTAGAAGTCGTTTGATTTGCAGTATACTCGTACTATGACCCGGTGGCGGTTCCCATAAACGCCACTACTTACCTTCCCAAATTACCCTAAAAGCTTCCAGTCCTGAAGCGCCCATAATCCTATCGTTCCGCTAATACAACTGTATTAACACCTGTAAATTTTTCCTTTCCGTAAGAAATTAATGCAGCTAGGGCATTGCATTCAACTCCCTATAAGAATTCCTTCGTCCATGCATTCAATGCATTTTATAAATTCCCTGAAAGAACTTATTATTGTTATATTAACATTTATAAATTAAGGTCATTAATCACATTTGGGGCTCCTCGATAGTATAGTGGTTAGTACACCCGCCTGTCACCCGGGAGACCGGGGTTCGATTCCCCGTCGGGGAGCCCCTGGCGCAAGACTAATGACCTTGCCCAGACAAAATAAATCATTATGGAAAATTTAACAAGCCTCAGGACTTGCTAAATAAGGCCAAGACCGGCTCCCGGTTGTAGTGCCGATGATGATGATGATGATGATGAAAGAACTTATTAAGTACTTACCCATCATAACTATCTTCTGAAAGGAATTCACCAAGGCCAAATACAATATCCCTGAAAAGAAAACTTCTCGGTTCACATATACCATAATGTAACCACATATTCAGGGAATCTTAACCTTGAGTTGACTATTCCCAGCCTTACATGTGTACATTAATGTCTTACATACACATTGGCTGACGATTGCATTGTCCAACGACCAAAGCAGCGTCGGGTAGCTGTTTGTTCAGCTGGAATATACCCGACCACGAACCCTCGTCTAAACGAATAAAGAATCACCAAGTTCGTTCTTTGCCACAAACGAATTACCCTGCATATACAAATGCAAGCAAGGGAGTCGTTTCTCTTAGCACATTTTCTCGATGCATTGCCGTATATTTATTAAGTCGCAATGCACACCATACACAAAGATCTTCACGTCCCTTTTGTCTTTACCGTTTTCCTGTTTTGTTTTTCCTTCGCCTTCGCGCATGAGTTGAACAATATGATCTTCACGATCACTCATACACACATACTACCATGATCTTCATTATGAGATCTGGTTTTCTATTCCACAAAGAGAGACTTTACATCTCTCTTGTGGTAAGTAAAAATATATCCTTAGCTGAGAGAATATCCACCAGCACCGAATCGAGGGTGAATCAACGAGTCAGATTCCAACCCTCGATTGAGTCCTATTACAACCGTCGAGTCGAGCACACGAAGTCGCGATCATCTCCCGTAACGTACGTACGGGGAATGCTCACATCATTGAGTCCATATTAAATTCCCTTACGTGAGTCGAGTTTCTTTTGTTTTTCTGGCTAAGTGTTTTTCCTAATTGTTGTACGTGTTCGTAAATTTTAATTAAAATTGCAACATCTTAGATGATTGTGAAATAACTTGTAGAGTGCCCCACCACACGTGAATTTATTAAAACAAAGTAAAATCACATTGACAATAGTGATTCCGGTAATTATTAAGATCCAATTGTGTCCACCTCAGCGTTCGTTAAATTTACAATAAGAACAAGCTGTTATAAGAACTTAATAGCCGAACAATAAAAATCGTATTCAATAGCCGTGTGTTTTACTTTCTGTGTTGGTGTTTCCTCTGCTTCAGCATAATCGTTTAGTGTTCGGCGGAACGATCAGTACATGATGGGGAAGAACTGAATCAGCGCCGTACGCCGGTGCAACCTACTTCTCATCCCCACATATCATGTATAACGTGCGGAGAAGTAATCGAAAATTACCTCAATGATCATGTAAGTGATCACTTGGTGGATATTTAGTTAATGGTACATTAACCACTTAATAGCAAAGTTCAGACAATAATACAAAAAAAAATGATCGAAATGTCAAATGATCGCGTATTTATTTTCTTCCCTCCTGATTTCAGCTGTTGAAATTGGATAAACTTGTTTTTTCGTTATTATATTATAAAAAAATAAATAAATAAATTGGTATATTTATATTTATTATAATAAATATAAATATACCAATTTTTCTTTTTCTTCTTTTCTCTGTCACCATCAGCTGTCTCCGTCTTTTTATCGTTTTTCAGATTCTCATTTCGTTTCCGTCCGTTCCATAATCTTGGATCCGCTTCAGCGTAATCGTTTAGTGTTCGGCGGAACGATCAGTACTTGATGGGGAAGAAGTGAATCAGCGCCGTACGCCGGTGCAACCTACTTCTCATCCCCACATTGGTGGCCCAACAACCCTTCGTTGGAATAGAACGCCCTGTTTTTAGCCGATGCAATATATTATCATTTTTTATCAAATGAAGATTGATTAAGTGAATTTCGTTGGAAATATTCTTCACAAATCAATGAGTCATCAACATTTATTTTGTCTCCATCAAGCTTTGAAGAGGTAAATTTTTTCCAAATAACGATCCAGTCCTCCAAATATTTCTTATAGGCATATTCCACGAAATGGTAATTTGAAATTCGAAAACAGGAATAATTCTCATATCTTGAAAATACAACATCTACTCGATCATATTAATGATTTTTTTTTGTCGAAAGTCGATCGTTTGCGCTGTCCCATTTAAAGACAATTCAGCTCCTTTCGAACAAGCCCTACTGTGACACGTGTCAAACAGAGAGCATCAACTAAAGTGCGGCGTAATGCTTCACTAGAGATGGATAGTTCTAGCGAAAAGTCTAATGACGATTTTCGAGCACCACTTTCTTCACTAACTTTCCTTCAGTAACTGCCGTTTTCAAACAGACTCTGATGAGGCAAGTTTTCAACTACCTCGCGTCTCTCTTTGAACACTTTACACCAGAAAAATGCTCTTGTTCTCCACATTACAGAGTCCTCGAAGGTTTCTTAAAGAACAGTTGGACATTGGGAACCCACCTTTTTTATACTAATGCGCGCACAAAGGGTGATTTTGAAGTACCCTTAAATGTCAGAACGCAGTATGAGCGGAAGAAAAGGAAGTCGACCTACCACTCGGCCTTTAATAGTCTACTACCTCATGCTGCTCTATCTGTGAACTGGTCCTGAATTTTACTCACGGTGCCGGTACTATGAGAACTTCTTTTCATTTTTTCTCCTAAAAAAGAGCAATCCATAAAATTATTCAAATAAATCTTAATACAAAACCAAAATCTAAAAGACTCCATTTGTCAATACAAGCGTGAAGTCCATTGTATTAACCGATCCAGTAGGGAATAGCAAATGACTATTATGGAAAACCTTTTACGTTTAAAACAGTCAGATTTATGAACCAGAGAAAATGAAGAGGATGAACTGTGCAACTAGAATAATTTCCATTCACCGTCTATGACCGTGACAAAGGCACTAACGTAACGATGTCAGTGTGAAGCCCTACAGTTGGTTTACTGATTAAAATATTGATACATACGAATTACAAAATTAATTTCGATTCAAAAACACACTAATCAGTTAATACGGTGTGAGTGCACACAAACTTTAGGCGCCGCATATAAAAATTCAAGTTTAATTGTAACACCTCAATTGCAACCGGTATTACCAATACCTCCGTGTCCTTAGCCTACGAAACAGTAACCACACAAAACCCATTAACCTAACGAGGGTACTATGTGGAATTCTACAATGTCCAATTGACCCTGGCACAAATTCGCAAACTAGGAAACCCATAAAACCTAAAAACGCGAACGCCATTCTCGACTTATATACAGAAAATTCAGGTTTTGCCAGAGGAACAACACAAGACGGAATGTTTATAACCGACTCTGTAATTAATTTACCATCTTATTACGGCAGCATCGGTTTCAAAGTTTGATAGGTTTAACATAATCTTCCGTTACATTCACAAGCTCGGAATAGGAAGTGGGGATTAGAATTGTATACGAGACACTCACAGGTAATTAATAACGTAGCCTGACGCCAGAGTGTTAGACGCAAAGAAATGGATCGTTGTAAAGGCCTCTGGGAATCAGAGGTTTCCCGTTGGACACAGAAGCATGTGCTAACCATCTTACTGTCAGTCGTCTTAATGAGCATAGAAAACCCATAAAAGGATTAATTAATATTGTAACAACTTTTAATTACCTTGTAAATGTACGTCTTTAGAAAAGTAAAATGCAATTGTACCTAGTTTAGCAATGATTTAGGTTGGACACACGCGTATAATCCAGTTACATCTGTTATTTTTATAAAACCGCCAAAAGCAGTTTAAGCCATCGGCGTCTAACTCCTCAATGTAGCGCAAACTCACAATTTGTGTATCTGTGAAGTCAATAAAGTGTTTAAAGAAGGGATTAGACACAAATACATCATCATCATTATCGGCACTACAACCGGGAACCGGTCTTGGCCTTATTTAGCAAGTCGTGAGGCTTGTTAAATTTTTCCATAATGATTTGTTTTTTCCCGGCAAGGTCATTAGTCTTGCGCCAGAGACACAAATACGCTGAGTGCTAAATAAGAGCAGGAATTTATGTACCATCAAAATACACTTGTAATACTATAATGTTACTTTCTATAACCGACTCTAGTTTTTTTTCTTTAAAAGCGTTAATTTGCCAGTACATCTGACCCAATTCAATTAACTGCTAATGTCACATTTATGAAATAACTACAAACACATGCATGACATAAGTTGGTAAGTCGGTCGTAAAATGTAAGAGAAAGCAAGGAGGTACCTTAGCAGATGCACACGAAATTGTTTGATCAAAGTTCAAATCTATAATATTATCGTCATCAACTTGCCATCCATCGTAGATATATTTAATAAACAAATCCTGAAATCAATTTTGATTCATAACTTGCCATAATTTTCTAATGACAGAAACATGGAACCGCCTACTCAACGTTATGTCTCAGTCAACTACACCTACCGGTGACCCTCCTTCAGGCTTTTGTGTCACTAGTAAAGAAATTAATTTGCGTAAACCCGAATAAAAACGAATTCTCTTTGATTAGAAGAGGAATGAAACAAGTATATAAATTATCGGATAGACTTAACAAAACAAGCCTCGGTACGAGGAGGCGAATGAAAATAGCGTCCAGATATAGGAATACATGTGTAAACGACAACACCAATTATTTTGAATCACATAAAGCTATTGCTATTTAAAAACTTATTTTAAAGCTAGGAACATACCATTACAAGTATTGAAGAACGTGACCCGAACCCAAGCTTTAAAGAGGTTAGAACTTAAGTATCAACACAACAGACCACGGCTACGAGTTGCGAGTATGTTTCACCGCGCTACTTACGAGGGTGGCTTGAAAAGTTTCCGACCTAACAAAGATACAAGACATTTTTTCTTAAAATTTATTTTTATTTTTCTACATCATCACCATCATCATCATCGGCACAACAACCGGGATCCGGTCGTGGCCTTATTTAGCAAGTCTCTCCACCAGTATCCGGTCCTTGTCCGAGACTTGTTAAATTATCCATAATAATTTGTTTTTCCGGGCAAGGTTATTAGCCTTGCGCCAACCTTTTTCAGGATATCGCTGCATGCATTGGTTCACTACTTGTCGGGTGCCAAAGTAGCTATCCAGGGGTGTCCCGTGGAAAATGCATGTCAACTTGAATTGAACAGGGACAAGGATCGTCCTGGCCTTTGCTGGGTTTGTGACGGACCTTCCTCGCGCCCAGGTCCCCCCTAACATCCACTAATCCCCTTTCGTTGGTTTCCCCTCTCTACCTCTAAAAGGAGAATAACTTGTCAAGTGGCTAATTTGCATAAAGTACTTTGTTATTAGCCTTGCGCCAACCTTTCTCAGGATGTCGCTGCATGCATTGGTTCACTACTTGTCGGGTGCCAAAGTAGCTATCCAGGGGTGTCCCGTGGAAAATGCATGTCAACTTGAATTGAACAGGGACAAGGATCGTGCTGGCCTTTGCTGGGTTTGTGACGGACCTACCTCGCGCCCAGGTCTTCCCTAACATCCACTAATCCCCTTTCGTTGGTTTCCCCTCTCTACCTCTAAAAGGAGAATAACTTGTCAAGTAGGTAATTTGCATAAAGTACTTTGTTATTAGCCTTGCGCCAACCTTTCTCAGGATGTCGCTGCATGCATTGGTTCACAACTTGAGGGGTGCCAAAGTAGCTATCCGGGGGTGTCACGTCGAGACTATTTAGCAAGGCTCTCCACCAGTATCCGGTCCTTGTCTGAGACTTGTTAAATTGTCCATAATAAGTTGTTTTTCCTAGCAAGGTTATTAGCCTTGCGCCAATCTTTTTCAGGATGTCACCGCATGCATTGGTTCACTACTTCACGAGTGCCAAAGTAGCTATCCGAGGGTGTCACGTGAAGACTGCATGTCAACTTGCATTGAACAGGGACAAGGATCGTCCTGGCCTTCGCCGAGTTAAAACCAGAGACTTTGCCCTGTATGTTCGTTCCCATCCCCCATTTTTCTACATAGTCTCCTTGTAACTCTACACATTTCTCCCGGCGATGCTCCCATCTCTCTAACCAGTCCAAATAGTACTCGGCGTTTTTCTCTGCAAAAGAACTGTTCACGAAGGTGATTGCCTCCTCATTTGACGAAAATCTCTGTCCCCCGAGCGCAATTTTTAGATTAGGGAACAAAAAAATGCCGCTTGGGGCTAGATCTGATGAGTAAGGCGGATGGTCAAGCAGTTCAAACCGTAATTCGTTGATTTTCGCAATGGCAACCGCCGAGGTGTGAGACGGCGGGTTGTCTTGATGAAGCAGGATTTTCTTTTTGTGCAAATGTGGCCAATATTCCGCAATTTTTGCCTTCAGTTGGTCAAGTAATGATGCGTAGTATGCTCCAGTAATGGTTTTTCCTTTTTGAAGATTATCGATTAAGATAACTCCGTGACTATCCCAAAAAACAGTCGTCATCACCTTCCCAACCGAAAAAACAGTTTTTGCTTTTTTGGCACCGATTCCCCATTGCAGTCCACTGTTTTGACTCTATTTTTGTTTCGAGCGTATAATGGTGTATCCAAGTTTCATCGAAAGTAATTAATCCGCGCCAAAGCTCGGATTTATTGTGCCTAAACTGCGCCAACAGAACGTTGGAAATGTTCATTAAAACACGTTTTTGGTCTAACGTGAGCAAACGCTGCACCGAATGGGCGGACAGTTTTCTCATGCCTAAATCTTGATTTAATATGTGACAAACACGTTCTTTGGACATTTTCATAGCCTCTGCTATCTCTCTCACTTTAATTCGGTGGTCGTCTAGCACCATTTGGTGAACTTTGGCGATGTTTTCGTCAGTTGTAGCCATTTTCAGACGTCCCGAACATTCCTCGTTTCCCAAGCTCTCACGGCCATGTTTAAATTCAGCTGCCCAAAATTTCACTGTGGTAAATTATGGTGCATAGTCCCCATACACAGAGTCCAATTCATCTTTGATTTGTGTATGCGTATTGCCTTTCAAAACCAAAAATTTAATGACAGCTTGATACTCAAGTTTGTCCATTTTCACAAAATCATCGACTCACTCAAAGAACTGTCAAATCTGTCAAACTGCATCCAAAATGGCTGAAATTTTGGCGAGTAACTGTCAAAAGATGCACAACTAGATGCACTAGCTTTTATTGACGAATTAAGCTATCTTCACGTTGAAGTCGGAAACTTTTCAGCCACCCATATATATGGTATAGATATAAATAAATAAATAAATAAATGTATATATATATGTATATATATATCAAATATATACGGTAATCTTACTTTTTTGATTAGCAACAAGTTGTGATTAGAATATCTTGTTCGTGGCTGTTGTTTAGTTTATGAAGAGTATGGGAACCGTCTTGGCTGGTGGGTACTTAATTTTGTTCATTTTCACAAATACACTTACATCGACTCACTCAAACGACTGTCAAATAAAAACTACCAGTCCAAAATGGCTGAAATGTTGGTGAATAACAGTTAAAAGATGCACAACTACATTCACTAGCTTTTATTGACAAGTGCAGCTATCTTCGCGTTGGAGTCGGAAACTTTTCAGCAAGTCTGAAAAGAACCGGAGAAGGTTGGTATTTTAATGGGAGAAGCCTTAATTCCGCCGTTGGAGCCTTTGCTCCTCCCATTGAGCCGTTGAACGAACTGTGTCCCAGCGGGTGAGTCTCGAGTTGCTCCAACTGTGACTTGAGTTCGGATGAATAGCTGTAGTATAGCTCCTTCAGCCTATGTAGGGTTAGTTCTTCCATATACATTGATTTTGTTTCGTCGCTTGGAGCCGGTATAATTTTTTGGTCCAGTCCCTTCCCTTCCTCGAACGAATGCTCCAAATTCTTCAAACCCGCCTCGTTCATATATATTGATTTGGGTGTTTGATCTAAAGCCGAATATGCTTTGTAATCGGCGGTCAATTCGAACGAGACGTTTTGTAGGCTATCAATTAGAGCTGAAATCTTGGCCTTGCTCATCCTGTCTTGTGGAGACTACAAACTACACCGTGAAGATCTATGCAATTTGCTGCCAAATGCGCGGAGATGCAACTCAGATGACACGCGTGGAATGTTGCCGCAAGCCACCTTGTTGACGGTGTACACTCTGCAAATGTTTGTGAGAATTCCTACAGGACCAATTGCCAGTGTTTGTGAATTAACGATGAATGAATACACATATATAAAGGGTGAATTATATTTATAATTTATTTGTTGTAAATGTCTTGAGTGTTGTTATTTATGTTCTAATTATGGTTTGTTGATAATTTACCTATTGAACAACTTGAAGGGCAGTATTGTAATATGTTTCGTGTTGACACTTAAATATCAGAAGAAATAAAATGTTAGTGATTTTTTTCTTATCAATAAAAACTAGATCGCATCGAATGTCATCTGTTAATTAATAAGCTATCAAAGAGTTATCCATTTCCTGATTGAAAATATTTTGTTGACTTGGAGCTTGGCCTTCGTGATCCTCATAAAATGTTGTGCTGGTTAAGAGAAACAAACACACACCGGGATGACTCACGCAGCCCACCGCTGGACAGCTCCCTCGATGAAGGCACACAACGACAACACCCCCCGGTTAAGCTCAAGAGGAAATAAACCAAGACAACTCACGCAGATCGCCGCTGGACAGTCACTTTGTCGAAGGCACACACACCACAAGGATCGCTTAATTAAATAAAAGGAGTTATGTAAAATGCCACCTACCTTGTTTTTAAGCTTTGCTCCGTCGTTGATCACAGGCCGGAAGAAGCTTAATAGTTGACTGCAAATTTACAGGATCCACTTGTTGACGCGTCTGTTGGCGATTTAAATACCACTTGCCGCGATTCTGCTGGCGAATATACCAGGCGTACCGATGTGAAGTGAGCGTCAGGAAACAAATGTATCGATAGGGAACGTTTGTTGTGAACGAGCCCTTATATATTTTTTATTTGGTTGCTATGATATCTGTCAAATATCTTTAGTATGCATCAAGTCATTGTACAAACAACATGATTTTTTTCCTGTTAAAAATGTCGAATTTTGTACCAGAAAATGATGATTTGTGGAAAGCATTAATTTTTTGTTTTCATTTGAAGAAAAGTGCCGCAGAGTCGCATCGAATGTTTGCCGAGGCTTATGGCGATCATGTTCTATCGGAAGCAACATGCAAAAGATGGTTTAAGCGGTTCAGAGATAATGATTTTGATGTGCGAAATGAAGAACGTGGAAAACCACCAACACAGTTTGAAGACGCCGAATTCCAAGCAATATTGGTTCAAGATGGCACTTTAAGTCAAAAACAAATGGCACAAATCTTTCTGGCCGTTTAAAAGTTATGGGAAAAATCCAAACGTGTGTAAACTGGGTGCCACATGAATTGAATGGCAGGCAGATGGAAAAGCGAAACACCACATGTGAAACGTTGCTTCTACGACACGAAAGGAAGTCAGTATTGCATCGAATTGTGACTGGTGATAAAAATAGATTTATTTTAAAAATCCTAAACGCAAAAATTCATGGGTACATCCAGGAGAAGCGTCACCATCGACTGCAAAGCCTGATCGGTTCGGAAAAAAAGACAATGCTCTGTGTTTGGTGGGGCCAGAAGGGGGTGGCGTATCATGAACTTCTAAAACCTGGCGAAACTGTTGATGCGCAACGCTACCGACAACAAATGATCAATTTGAACCATGTATTGATCGAAAAACGACCAGAGTGGGCCACAAGACACGGAAAGGTAATTTTGTCGCATGATAATGCACCGAGTCATACAGCAAAACCCGTCAAAGAAACAATAAAAGCTCTCGGCTGGGAAGTGTTACCCCACCCGCCGTATTCACCAGACTTGGGTCCTTCCGACTACAATTTCTTTTCATCGATAGTACACGCATTGGCTAAGCAGAATTTCACTTCCTACGAAGAAGTCGAAAACTGGGTCTCCGAATGTTTTGCCTCAAAAGACGACCCGTTTTATTGGCGTGGTATCCAAAAATTGCCAGAAATGTGGTCGAAAAGAAAGCAATCCCCAATACTTCGAATAAAATGTTTTTTACTTTCCCAAAAAAAAGACAAAAAAATGCGCTCTCTTCAAACCGGTACACGTAGTACAATCCGGCTCCTTGCTGATGAATGCCCTGGCGCCACCTGCTGGCTATTCTGTTGGCGGATATACAATCCGGCTCACTTGTTGATGAATTTGGTGATACTGCCGGATGATTTGCGGATGTAATATCCGGTTCGAAGGACCAATGTTACCGATTCGGGTTTAACCGAAAAAAAAAGCCAAAAAATTATTTTTAAAATAAATTGTTTATATATCCGATCACCTCTTTTAAACTCAACTTCACTAACTCTTTTTTATCACCTTGTTAAAAAGGAATTTTTAATAAACAGCGAGCTCTCAAATTTTAACACCACTATGAGACTTCTCGATAGTATAGTGGTTAGTATACCCGCCTGTCACGCGGGAAACCGGGGTTCGATTCCCCGTCTGGGAGCCTCTGGCGCAAGACTAATGACCTTGCCCGGAAAAAAACAAATCATTACGGGAAATTTAACAAGCCTCAGGACTTGCTAAATAAGGCCAAGACCGGTCCCGGTTGTAGTGCCGATGATGATGATGATGATGATGTTCGTGGATAGTTTTTCCTTCAATTGTACTCATTGAGAGTATTGTGGCGGTTCCGCCAAACCCCACTGCGACTTACCCGAAGAACCCCCATAACTGCTACCCAACTTTCATAATTTCATGCTAATGCAATCTCATTAGCACCGGTAAATGTTCCACGCATCAAGCTCATCAAGTTTATTTAGCTAAAAGCCCCCCTTACCTTCATGCATCCCTTCGCATACAAATTCCCTATAAGAATTCTTTCCTAATTTATCATAAATTCCCTGAAAGAAAATTCATCGGTTCACATATAATACAACCGCATAATCAGGGAATCTTACCCTTGAGTTGGCTTATCCCAGCCTCAACATGTGTACAATAGAAACTACCTACATACCCATTGGCCGGCGACCTATACCCAAGGGACAAAAACAAATATACGCATCTTGCGTCTTAAGGCATCAATCTAATCGCACAGCATAGGCAAATTCAAATAGGAATTAATTACCTACCCGTACCAGCAATGCCATAAATACCATTTCCCGGTAAACAATCTAAAACCAATTAGCACAATGTTCATGATGCATTGCGGCTGTCAATACAGCTGCTATGCATATTGTAGACAACGATCATCAACGGTCCCCTTCTCTTACATATTCGTGGATCCGTTTACCATTGACCTTCTCACACAGGCAAACACAAACCTAATTAGCATCCAATGATATTCGGCTTGTTTGCTTAGCCGAACTCACATCTCATGGATGCACATTTTCCCTTTCTTTGTTTTAGATTCGTTCCCATGGCTTTGATCCACGAAAGAACCAATGTACACACATACATGTGTACCGTGACGATCTTCTCTATGAGATCTGCTGGGTTACCCCAAAGAGAGACTTTACGTCTCTCTTGGAATAGGAAAATGCACCCCCTAATTAAGAGAGCCAGTTTCACTTGCCGGATTTCTTGTGATAGCGAATGAATATCACTGAGTCCAATTACATCCGCCGACCACTACGGTCGTGCCACTCCCGCTCCCCGGTGCGCACGGGGACGCGAAAGTTAACCGCGAGTCGCGTGGTTAACGTTTGACACCGGATCGGAAATTGTTTAATTAACCATAAGATAACTTTCTAATTAACAAACAATTTAATTAACCATAAGATAATGTTCTAATTAACAAACAATGTGCGATAGCTTAGATTAAAATACGTAATAAGGTCCAGTGACTGTAATTCATGTTTTTTTTTTTCATTTATCATCAATAAAGTAATCATTTAATAAACAACCCACAATGTGCTTTGTTTCATTCCACTTACTGTGGGCGGTGTGTTGCGGAGTTTCGTTTAGATCCTTGTGTTAGACTGTATTCAGCAGAGCAATGGAACTTTCGTTCGGTGTTTTAGTGGCGAAAGTTTTATGATGGAGGAGGAAGGTGAACCGAGTGTCCATGCCTGGCACAATACACTTCCTCCGCACAGTATACCGATGATATAACCAATATAATTACAATTTTAATAGTCACAAGATGAACTAGATAATTTGGTGTTATTTTTAGTTTCAGTAGCTATTTTTTTCCTAGTTGAATCGCCACCGATGTTAATGGCCAGGCTGCCACTGAAGAGAGGCTTATTCAGTTGGCAACGGTTCCAACTGAGAAATCACTTCATTGACTTTCTCGTTGCCTCAGAGCACACCTCGAATTCTATCCAGCGACATGGCTAAGTTTCGACTGCAACCTCGCAACTGCATACCCTTAGGCGCTGCAAAAGTATGCGACTTCACCGAGTCATTTGAATTAATTTAACTCATTTAATCGTTCCATTTTGTTTGTTGTGCTGTTGGTTCTGCAACAATCGCGCACGGGCGATTTCTGGGTTCCGTCAATACACTGGTTTGATAGAGCGCCTGCTTGTTGTCTTTGTCGTGGCATAGAAGTATGGTATGCGGTAGTTAGCCACTTCATGACTTGTCCAGCCTGCCTGATCGCATCGGTCTCTGGGTTGAACTGTTTGATTTGGTCTTCCAGTATATAATCGAGAAATTCCGCATCGAGGTCCTCCTGTTTCCACCCATTTGTCTGGGCTTTCTTCGCCAGTTTGCCAGTGATGAATCCCCTGTGTGGTAATATTTTGTACATCACGGCTTGGTGGTCACTATGGGTGTAGGTATCCAAAACTTGCGCGTGCCCGTTTGTGTTGGTGGGGGCGGGGGGGGGGGGGGGGGGTCAACCTACACTTACCAGTACAGAAATTTAACATCAATAGGTAGACTAAAGGCCAACGGTAGTACTACATATTCTGTAAACATTATATCGCCGAGTTTTGATTCTGATTCCCATCAATATACAAATTTGTGTTCAATATTGCTTAGCAAATCACCATGGAGAGATATACAGTAACACAGCGTATGAAATTTTTGGCAAAAATAATAAATCAGTTCGAAAATCGAAATGCCAATGCGAACTCAAAAGCAAAATCAAACGATACTCATATAATTCCATTGACCTTTTTCTCTGGGGTTATATTAAATCATTTAAATAAAAACATTTAAAGATAACAAAGTCATGAACTGTTCTGCGTCGAGCTCATCCTCGACGAGAACAACAAATATGTATATAGCGTAGGAAGCCCAGCACAAATAAAACGCATTGAAAAAACACATGAATTAAAAACAATAGATCGCGACAAGATCCTTTTCTGAATTTATTTCTACACGATAGACGGTGTAAGTTCAAACAAAAAAACTGTATAAAAAGAAAAATTATCGATGGCACCTGAATAATCTTTTTAGCTCAAACGTTAAAAACATACTGTATAAAGTAACACAACTAAAACCAAAACTGTGTCAAACAGTAACAATGAAAACTGTTAATGAATAGACAATTTTTCCTTCTCGTCTATTCAGCAACTATCAGCATTCAGTGCCACCACAGAATTTTCTGTTGTAACCTCATAGTTTGATTTTTATTGAGGTATAAGCTTAGGCGCTAAATGCTTGAGTGTATTGCCGAATAGACGACGTGTGATGCTGGTAGCAGCTTACATTGATATGGCAGGATAATATTCTTCGTCCATATCATCCATCTTTAACTGTAGATTTTTCGGTGAGTTTGGCATAGAGTTACCATCTTAATTCAAACTGTAGAAATGTTCCGATTTGATTGGTAATGTGCCGAGCAGTGCATCTGATATCAATTTGTCGTTTAGAATCACTGCTGGCATTTTAACATCACGCTCCAGAAACCAGTCTGCCATTTCCGAGTGACATTTGAGGCTGCTTGATTTTTTCGGTGAGTTTGGCATAGAGTCACCATCTTAATTCAAACTGTAGAAATGTTCCGATTTGATTGGTAATGTGGCGAGCAGTGCATCTGATATCAATTTATCGTTTAGAATCACTGCTGGCATTTTAACATCACGCTCCAGAAACCAGTCTGCCATTTCCGAGTGACATTTGAGGCTACTTGATTTTTTCCTTTCATTTTGAATCTTTGATCGTTTTATGCTTTGTTGCTGTACTGCAACATGAACCAACATCCAAAATAGTAAAGAAATCACATATTTGTTTCAAAATAACATAACAATATATAGTTCTTATTTGATTACCCTGTATAATTTAGACTACACTTGGAGAATTACTAGATTCTACATTAAAAAAAAATTATTGTTCAAATAGGTTTAGCATTACATAAATATTTTTGTATTTAAATTTGTTATTCGGACCAATTTAATTCTCCCTTGATTGGCTGATTGATATTAATAGCCCATCCGCTGCAAGCCTCCTTATGTTAAATCAAAAAAGCAAAAACTAAGGTTACTAAAACACAAAACTCCGTTTTAGTCAGATTTTAGTTTTTTTGTATACCTTTGCTTGTTTTTATAATACATGAATGGTTATTGTTATTGCGAAATGCATTAAAGCGGGATACAAAAAACCGGTGTAATTTAGAATGCTCATGAAGACATTGGATAAGAAATATAATCTTTAAAAAGATTTAGCATTTGTTTAAAATGTAAAATATATTCTGCATCTTCTAAATGAAGTACTTTCATCAAAACAGAAACAAATCTCAGATGGCGTGAACAGTTATGTCGATCTCCCGAACGTCGCCTCACATGTGGCGTAGTGCACATAACTCATTTAAGAAAACCTGAATGACAACAACTGACGACAAAACCAAGTCGATTCCCTATGCCGCAGCACCTGAAACCAAACTACATGCCATACGGTCACATATTGAATGCCGAGGTATTAAGGCAAAACAAAACCCAACTCAATAACGATCCACTTAAGCGGTGTACTCACCGGTTACTTTGGTAGCATAGTAAAGAGTTTCTCCCGCAGCCCCCCACTGACTAAATTTTTCTTCGTCACGGTTGATAGGGACTTGAAGACTAGATTCAGTTATGTGGGCGCCACATCTTCCATAATTTTTAGATTTCCCCTGGTCCTCTAAGAACCAGTGCCATACTTTTCTTGTTCTGACTCCCAACATGTACGTGCGCAATGCACAATACAGGTTTGTTTCATGGAACAGTTCCATTTTTTAGGTTGCTGGTAAAACAGCTACAGTGATAAGACAATAACTGAATACCAAACAGTAAAATCGGTGATAAACTACAAATACGAATGTTTCCAAGCGAATGGCATACATTTGCAAAACTGTCAGCCAGCAGATAACTATACCTGGTGCCTATTGCAGGTAGAGGAGATGAACGTTCATTTATTATCAAACCACCATCTTTTCGTGAAAGAAGGCACTTTGAATGGTTTCCCACAGAAACAGTATGCTAAAACGAATGAAATCTAACTACACGTAACTAAAGTCGGACTATGCACAAATACCTATTGTTATGTAAAAAGGTGAAATAAGTTTCACTTTGAATGGGAATTTTTGTCTCCTGTGATGTATCTGACTGTATGTCGCAGTTGACATAAATTTCGTGTTAACTGTTTTATCTTAGTACTCGCATTCTTTTATAATTACGGATATTGAGTTCAATTCCTTATTAAGAGTTTAAAAACACTTCTTTTTTTTTTTTTGGATTGCTATTACATGCGCCTATGTGTAATAATTATAATAAAGCACTGCCAAAAATTAAGATAAATATTAAAATGAATGCAATTATTGGTTCATCTATTGAAGGTGAATATATTACGTCCTATACCATACAAATTGAAGTTTTTAGTCCAACTAATTTTTTAATTACCTTTTTTGCATCTCCCATATCAATCAGTAGAGAGGAGATGTGCTATCAATAGGTTGCATAACTAGTTATACACAATAAAAGTGGTCGGTCAATACCGCCGATTCCTGTAAAATAGTTACCTCATTTCAACAGTGTTTGCCCCTGCTTTTTATCTCTGTCGTGAATACTGTAATATATTTACAGTCCACGTTTTTTGAAAGTGTCTCAACTTTCGCTCCATTACGCAACACTTTTCTCTTTGAAACGAAATAAATTTGAATTAGCTAATAAATTAAAAGAAAAGGTTTAATAAAAACATGAATAAATATAAACCAAAACTTTTCAAGATGTATAGCATTGTAGGAAACCTTTGTACGAGGGTTGCCTCTTATGTTTCGGGATTTGGCAACCCTAGTGTTGCAATCCGGTAATTGACAGCTTTGTCGTAAAGTTGGACATTTTTGAGGTTATACGCACTCAGAACGTTTTGACATACGAGCGCTATTTGTGTTGTTTACAGTAACTTAAAAGATTCATCTCGGCCCAAAAATGGAATTAAATCGTCAACATTTTCGTGCGATTATTTTTTACAACTTTCGGCGTGGATTAACTCAGCAACAGTGCATGGATGAACTTAATTCAATTTTTGGCGATGAAGCTCCATCAAGGACCAGTGTTTATCGATGGTATGGTGAATTCAATCGTGGTCGTAGTTCACTCCAAGATGAATTTCGTGAAGGTCGTCCAAAATCAGTTGTTGTTCCGAAAACCATTGATGCTGTGCGCGAACTGATATTGGAAGATCGTCATGTGACCTATCGTGAGATTGAGACAACCTTAGGCGTTAGTGGGACCAGCATACATTCAATATTGCATAAACATTTGACTGTCAAAAAAATTTGTTCGCGTTGGATCCCACACAATTTGTCAATCGCCCAAAAAAAGGCTCGTGTCAATTGGTCGAAAGAACTGCTCAAAAAATACGGTCGCGGTGCTTCGAAACACGTCTATGATATCGTGACAGGTGATGAATCGTGGATTTACGCGTATGAGCCCGAAAGTAAACAGCGACGTCTGGGTGTTTCAAGATGAGCCAAATCCAACAAAAGTTGTTCGCGCACGAAGCACTTCCAAGCAAATGGTCGCCTGTTTTTTCGGAAAAACTGGACATGTCGCAACCGTACCACTAGAACAACGCAGAACAGTCAATTCTGAGTGGTACACAACCATTTGTTTGCCAGTTGTCTTCCAAGAAATCAGGAAAACCAACCGCCGAAGACGGATCACTCTTCACCACGACAATGCCAGCTCTCACACATCGGCTGCGACAACTGCATTTTTGAGCACCCAAAACATCGATTTAATGGGTCATCCGCCATATAGTCCTGACTTGGCACCGAATGACTTCTTTTTATTCCCGTACGTAAAAAACAAAGTGAGAGGTCAACGTTTTTCGACACCTGAAGAAGCGGTTGCTGCATAAAGAAAGCATGTGTTGGAGATACCTCAATCAAAGTGGCAAAAGTGCTTCGACAATTGGTTCAAACGCATGCAAAAGTGTATAGATCTTCATGGGGAATATTTTGAAAAACAATAAAGTGATTTTCGATGATCAATATTTGTTTTTGTTCTCTAATCCCGAAATATAAAAGGCAACCCTCGTATTTGTTCCCAAAGCTGGTTTTATTCAAATTGATTTCAAGTCAGCACCCCTATAGATCTTCATCTCCATTTGTTTTTCTGCTTGAAAATCGAATATTATTTAGAGGAGATTGCATTCATTTAATCCAGTTTATAAAGAGGACGATCGTGGAAGCAGTTAACAGCCAACTGCCACACTACCTAATCTATGGAGGGAATTACATTTTAATTTGACATCTCTTCTATTGCTATTAACCAGGAACAATAATCGGAGTCTTAATAAAATAACAGCAACTGAAGGATCTAGCAGCCATCTATAAGTGTTTGACTTATAGCATCATTAGTAGTCAAGTTTTCGTTCATAAGAGCTACCTTTCTGATTACTACAGATGCGAAGTAAATTTGTTTTCATTCGCAATTAACATCGCTCCGATTCATCGAAAACATTACACATTCCGTAGGAATTTAGGTTCCATTTTCCTACAGATGCGATTTACCTTATTTCCAACTAATATAATTTTCCAATTTGTCGCCTAAATTTGCAACTTAGTTATGTCGATTATATTATTATGATACACATTACATTTGATTTTGCTGCCCTTCGCCGATGTTACGTCTCCAGAGCCGTGCTTCCTCTTTCGAGGGAAGAGCGTGGGGGTTATTAAAATAATTAAGTTTTATAATTATAGTTTTATTTATTTTTTATTGAACTCAGCTATCTCAAGCTGAGCTCTATTCTGAACTACTTTTACAATATAAATTTTCCTGTTTTTATAGAACATTTTGTTCCAACTAACTGTGTCGTATAAATTGAACAGAACAATCCAGAAGTTTCTGTTTATAATTTTGAATAAACTTTGAACGAAAATCAAAGTGGCTATGTTTTGAAATGAAAAATGTGCTTGTTATGAAAAGGGGCATGTTTTTAAATGTGCTGTAAGTGACTGGATATAGAATATTGTGTCTGTTTATTTATGAATTGTATTAAATGAGAATGTAAGATATGTGTGGATGTAGTTTTAAAGGTTGTGTTAGAACGGACATGAGATTAGTGTTAAAGCGAATAAGGGTAGTATTCTGGAATACAACACCGACTTTTTACTAACACCTTGGTGAGCGAATAAAACTCACCCTCAATTCTATCGCGCCGACGTAAAATAATCACACAATCTCATACTCGGCGACAGGCTGCTAAGAAACATTTCCAATTTTTCCGCCCTTGTTCCTGTGGAAACAATTTTCGGCGCATCAAGCTAGAATTTAAGCATTTTTTGTTTAACCTGTTATTTAGAATCTAAGAATATAAAATGGAAATAAAGTATTTTGCAAAAATGGAAATAAACGATTTTCGGCGCACTATCACAATGTACTGAATATACTGCCTTCGTATGTGCTCTTATCATATACGTCTCGGAAGAATGGGCGAGTTAAACTATCACGGTTACTCATCCCCATGACACGTAATTTTCCACAGCTCTATGTTTAAAATCACATCCTGTGATTCATGCTAAAACGACGATGTAGTATAATGATAAGTCTCTCTTTGGTTGATAACAACGTTTTGCAGTATAAATATCATGTAAATCTAGTCAAAGCACTTTCTTTTACACTGAAAAATTAGCGAATAAAGTATCGAATTCCGGCCGTTGGTCGGAAACGAATAATTTTTTGTAAAATTCAAGGAAGCCAAAATTAACTGGCGCAAGCGGCGCGTTAACAATGCAAGAATTTGAATTTGTTTGTACTTTTATCGCATGGATTTCAAAAGAAAGTAGCCCAGGCTAAGCTGGAACGATAGGATGATCGTTCTGTATAAATTTTCGTCTAGAATTTGCTTTCCGATCTTATCAATTGCGGTCAGGCGAAAGGGAATCCAAGCTGCGCGGTACAAAAAAAGAACATAATAGGTTGACGAGCAAATTATTGCCAATTTTACACATAGATTGCGTTAGACATTTTTATAAATGACTTTCGTCAATGTTATGATCTTTTCCTTGTTGGGACTTGTTATCTGTCACTTTTACTTGCTTTAAAAACAAACTGATCGTAATTTTATTTACAGATGTTAGTTTGGTAACAATTTCAACATGGAAAGCAAAGAAGAGCATGTTCGTCATATTTTGGCTTTTGGCGCAGTACATTTCCCTGACTTGTGGCGATTCTCCCGAACGCCACCACCCATCTTCCCATCATATGAGGTAAAAGCTCCCATCTAGGACATACAACCTTAATTAAAAACAAGTATCGTGGCAGATCGTTGAACGCCACTACTTACCTTAGAGGTGAAAATGGTAATCGTGTCCTAGAATACCCCAGCATGTACTTACCTTCTGCGCTGTGCCTGCAAAAACGAAGAAAAATCATGAAGCATTGATTCACGTTGATCAGCAACAAATGGTAATGCAGTAAAACCTATGTGGTCGCACTACCCGCAAAACAAGATTGCCCAGTCGTGTCGGTTGCCGAACATCCGACCAAGCGAGGCACGGCACCAGCACAGCATATCCTCGGTACGTCATGTGCACAAAGCCACCGGTCGATTGTATCGATCGGCATTGGCATGCTCTGGCAAGAGGACACCTCGTAACCAAGCAAGTGTAGCATTAACGAGATGCTGTCTGGATGTTTGATGATGAGAACATCCAACGTTTCCCCCATGCACCAATACCGCCCTGACGCAGCAGTTTCGGCAGGGATTCCTGGTCGAAGCTGTTAGCTGTCTGTGCATGTTTACTGTGGAACGGCGCAGATACTGTGCCCCGTAGTATCAATAGAGTAAACATTTCAACCCTTGTCTTTTATGGAGATGCTCGCATCTGTGGCAAATGTATAAGGGGATCTTTGCTGTGTCTGCATATTCGCGGAAGCACACGATGAGTAGAAAGAGGAACCATCGTGTGTACATTCTAACCCCCTTCGCGATGGATCTGAATGAAGAACGAATGAGTTACCATATTTGGTCATGGAAGCGGTGATCAAATGTGTGGATTGGAGTGGCGTCGAAGAACGAAAAAGGGTTCTAAGTTAGTCCTGATTGTCTCATCGGTAGTGGTTGTTCGGTATTGAAATAAAATCTGCGGTGCGAACGGAAATCACATTCCATGTGAATTGAAATTATATTGTGAAATAATATCTGCGATGCAAACGGAATTTACACACTATGTTAATTGCAATTATATGTTTTGAACGTAAATTGAAATTATATTGTGAAATAATATCTACGAGGCAAACGGAAATTACACTCTATGTTAATTGAAATTATATGTTTTGAATGTGAACTTTTGGCGGTTTCGTAGTCTGTAAACCTTCTGCCAATAAACACGAAACGACACACGGAGCGGCGACAGCGACAATTAAACACCAAGTCTTTCCCTTCCTTTGCAGCGCTCGTTTTATTTTATGTTATTGCTCTTACACAAATTGTTACAATATCTTTTTTTTTATTTAGGGAATATAATAGATGGATTAAACGAATATATTCGAACACTGATTTTATAGCTTCTGTAGCACAACCAAACATGAAAATCAAATCGACACTATATTAATTCACCGTCCACATACTAATCTCGTCTTTTAATTAAATCGCGTTGGTGAACTGGCGTACCCTTTTAAGTTTACTGGGGGGCAAACGGTTTCTTTCGCTAATCGGCGCGGCGCGGACTGACGTCTTCCTCGGGGTTCTCTAACTGTCTGCTCCTCGATATAACCTCCTTGGTTGCTCGAAATAGGCTACCCGATATGGCTATCAAAATCTGACTGACTGGACCTATCCTAAAAATATCCCCTTTGCATTAATCAGCCCGCATCTGCAAAGGAAAATTTTTCCATCCAATCTGCTAACAGAATTTACCCCTCTTATCTGTTAACAGCATAACATTTCCCTTTGTATCTTAAAGGAGAATTTCCCATAAGATCTGGAAAAGAGAACTCTTACCTACTTATCATCGTTAACATCATTCGACGTCGGTGGTCGGAATCATGTTATTTGCTCTGCACATCTAGCATGCGGCAAAGGTCGCCTGTATCTCGGATGTGTACGCGGACTATGGGATGTAAGGCTTTGTTTGCCTTTCCCATCACAAACCTCTATCTGGGATAGTGTTGATTTTTCATAGCCACCAGAATAGGCATCCGTTGTTCGGTTTATTATTCCTAGCGATCCCTTTTTGACCACCATAATTATCCTCGGGTAAGATAATTATATTTAGCTCCTCAATAGTATACTGGTTAGTATACCCGCCTGTCATGCGGGAGACCGGGGTTCGATTCCCCGTCGGGGAGCCTCTGGCGCAAGACTAATGACCTTGCCCGGAAAAAACAAATCATTATGGAAAATTTAACAAGCCTCAGGACTTGCTAAATAAGGCCAAGACCAGTTCCAGGTTGTAGTGCCGATGATGATGATGATGATGAAGATAATTATATTTGCTTTACCCTATGGGAACAGCGTTTTAATCGATTGCTGTTTCTCCGCAATGGCTTTGTTTGGGCACGTGCGCCTGTCGGTTTTGGGATCTTGCACGGAATTTAGAGGTGCTAATTGGCTTTAGCTACCCGAGTATGCCTCCCTGGTTCGGTTTATTTACCGAAGATGTAATTCCTTGGAAACATCGTGCAGATGTTTGGGATGGGTGATCTGTATGCGATGCTTTCTGCATTTGACGCATTGCTTAGATGAGATGCTTTAGCTTCCCTTTTGAATTGGGTAGAATACCATGTGTAGCGATCCTAAATCGCTACCCCTATCCAAATCCCCAATGGTATCAATTCCTAAATTCCCTAATTTCATATTGAATCATATGAGCAATAAATTAACCCAAAGTTAATTTATCGCTCATTGATTCAATTCCACATAAAAAACCCAAATCCCAAACTTTCCATTGCTCCATTTCAAATCCCATATTGAGTCACATGTACAACGAATTTAACCAAAAGTTAATTCATCGTACATTGACTCAATTCCTAAAAAATCATGAAATGCTAAATTCAAAACGCATTTCATGATTCCCCTTCCTAGAACCCA
The DNA here is from genome assembly GCA_963931805.1 of Microdon myrmicae. Lineage (NCBI taxonomy): Eukaryota > Metazoa > Arthropoda > Insecta > Diptera > Syrphidae > Microdon > Microdon myrmicae. The sequence goes on from OZ007496.1 coordinate 99,798,374, forward strand.
TCCAACTAAAGCCTCTAACAAATTCCCAGAACACAACCCAAATTGAAACACAAACTCTTATGTGTGTTTCTGGGAATTTTGACCCTAAAATAGTTGACAATTCTCAACTAAAAATTCTATAAAAGGGGAGTGAATTTCAATTTCGTGATCAGTTAAAGTTCCGAGGCCGAATCTATGACAAACAAAAATATAAATCAATTTAGTAGTTCTCCAGAGGCCAAACCACCGGTCGCGCGCAATGTAACCAAACTTCAGAAAAATAAAATAAACACTAATTAATAAAAGGATTGTCCTTTCGTCTTTTGCGTGGTTTGACTTTCGGCCCGGCCTTCCCTTCCGCTTGAAACTGCATTGCCCTCGATATCCGACTGCAGCCTCTCGGGCTAGTTTGGCTTCGCGACGCGCCAGCCCTTGCAGTGACGTGTTGGTATAACTGATCCACCCAGTGCTAGTGACGCCAACCGACGAAAACTGATCCGACGCACCAACCCTTGCAGTGACGTGTTGGTATAATTGATCCACCCAGTGCCAGTGATGTCAACGGATAAGAGTCGATCCGACGCACCAACTATATCGAAACGTTCCGCAGCCGAGTATTGGGGAATTTCCTAAAAGGAGGCAAGGCACAGTTACTACGCTGCCTCCTAAAATATCACACACAACAACTGGCGCAGCCGGTAGGATTTAGGTAAAGCCATAGAACGGACGGTTCTAATAAGAGCTACTAAACCCTAAATCCTACAAACCTACAGAAAACACCACAAGGAAAACCACGGATAAATAAGCATAACCAATCTACTGTCATACAAGGATTTTCACCTGACATCAGCAGCACAGATATTGCGGCAAAGAATATTTTCTCAGCACTTAAGGACATCAGCCCAACCATCGTCAAAAGCATCCATCCAACGATTAAATGTGAGGTTAACAAACCACCGACACTATTACACGGGACTGGACCTAGACTAACCTTGGAGTTAATAAAAAATCGAGAAGGACTTATTGACAAGAGGACTAAAGGAGAGATTGCGAAGCTAAGAAAAACAACCGAGAAGAAACACTAGCAGAAGCAGTACAAAAAGTGAATCCAAAAAACATAAGTGAAGAAAAGAAGAGCAAGGAATCAAATGCCAAGTCACAGGGACAAAAACCAGACGAGAAGTACGACTAAGCAGCCAATGAACAACAGAGAGCAGCTAAAATAAAAGACACCTAAAACAAAACAACAATTCCAACAAGAATAGCCGTTACAACAAGAATTGCAGTTCAAACAACACCAACAAAACAACAGTTCCAACAAGAATAGCCGTTCCAACAAGAGTAGCAGTTCCAACAACAACAGCAGTTCCAACAGCACCGGACGAACAACAGCAGCAGAACAACAGAAAACAGCTAAGTGGTCATTCATTTTCCTTTTTAATTTACTCTTATTAAGTATAGCTTACATTTTTCATTTATTACAATACACATTTTTATGCCTATTGACCCCAACCTACCCAAAATCTGCTCTACTCTAAGTTAAACACAAAAATAACCCTTACATACAGAAAACAACAAATTGCTACAAAATCAATTATAATCTTGCTGCTATTTCAAAAACATCCCGTCTCAATCTTGTCTGTATTGTGTAGCAATTAAGCCCTAGGGAAGGATTTAAATTTTTATATACAAAAAACCAAAAACACGTTTGGGATAGCAAACCACTGAAATCCAAATACACCCAACCTCCCCCTTCTTCCTTACACGATTATACTACTATTATTCCCACCATTTCTAGTTTTTACAGCACCCTTTACCATCGACATACCTGACCCTTACACACACTACCGTTTTACCCCCCCCCTGATCTATGGAATTAGGAACCACCCCAAACACTACTACGCCCCACGACATTTTGAATCCTTCACCCAAAAAACTCCGTAGCGGAACTATCATCGAAACAACCCCTCCGATAAAAACTCGCGACCTTAGCCCAAACCTACCAGAAATTTCAGCTCCTCAGCACCAAACGGATCTCGTAACCTTTGAAACAATGGCTATTGATTATACAAAGGTTGCGAAGCTGTCAGCACAGCTAATCCCCATCTTCTCCGGGGAATTAAATCCGCATATAGGTACAGAGCTGGAAACATTCTTGGATTGTTGCAAGAGGGTCTTAAACTGCCTCAGGACCGAAGAACACGAGGCTTTTCTACAGATATTCCCCACTAGACTGAGGGGAGAAGCTTCTGCCCTCTTCGCGTCCACTCCGTTCGCAACCTTTCAGGAAGCCGAGGATGTGTTGAGAAAAGTTTATTTACCGGTAGAAAATTATCAAGACCTGGTAAATAAACTTTTAGCCATTCGACAAAACCCAGCAGAAGCTATTATTCTCTTCCAACTACGACTGAAAAAATTATTAATGGAATGCAAAAAAGCCGCGGAGCTAAAATATGGTCCCATACTGTCTGAGGCAGTAAAGACACAACTAGATGATTTCGCTAAAAGCATCTACAAGAAGGGGTTAACAAACCCGTACCATCGGCAATTCTTAATATTAATGGGCGACGCACCGATGAAAACGTTAATGGAAAAAACATTGGAGTTGGAACAAATCCAACAACCTCAGCTGCCGTTAATCTCTGCGCAGGTTCCACTTAATCCCCTTTCATCTTATTCACCAATAGCACCCCCAACTCCCTATAAACCAATTTTAGATACCCAACTGGATCAGCCTATGGCCCAAATAGTGTCCAACACCCCAGATGTGGAAACAATACCACACATACAACTAATAGCACAGGGGATTCCAAACTTAGAGACGCAAATACCGCCAGCTGACCAACCATACAGGGAAACCAAAGGAATAATGGAAGCAGACCCCCTCAGCATACCCCTGACACATGCAAACTCTCTCAGTAGGATAACCTGCAGCTACTGCAACAAAAGGGGGCATGCCTATGAGGATTGTGTGAAAAGGAAGAACACACCCTTTTGCACACACTGCCAGCAATTAAATCACGATATCCGTGATTGCCGGCAATTAGGGGAAGTAAAAAGAGTTCTGCACGTAAGGCAGACTTGCGACTTCTGTGGCCAACAAGGTCACAATCTAGGATCCTGTCAGCAAAAGCTGAAATGGGAGTCGCGAGTTCAATGCCAACCTGCAAAGAACTCCTCTACTTCCAAACAAAGAAGGTCAAAACCCTCGGTGGCAAAAACCTACCACATCAGGACCCCACGCGCGCCGTTAACCAGCACCCCAACTGTCCAACTACCTATAGATGTAGGTGTTAACAAGAACACAACACTAGTAGTGGACACCGGCGCTGAAATCAGCCTGATCAGCCAAAATTGCCTTAGCAAAACAGACTGCAAAATAAATCGGCAAGAAGCTTGCACTTTAGAGACGCCATTCGGAAGCATTAGGACCTTGGGAACCTGTAAGGTCAACTTCCAATTAAAAGGTAAGCCCAAACTCCCATGCACATTCCAAGTAGTGAGCAATATGCCCGATCTTCCAGAAGACGGTCTGCTGGGAAATGACCTCCTGTCAAGGAATTGCAACGTGGAGGGCCCCAAACAACGCGTCACTTTTCCTCGCACGAAAAGAAACCCTAGCGTATTTAGCGTGCCAATAAAATTCTCACACTTCGAGAAAAAGGCGCCTGAAAATAAATACGCCAAAGGAAAAAAGGAGCAAGCCCAAGTTAAACGTAAAATCCTCAGGTTAAAAAGGAACCCCAAGGAGCTAAGTGATAATGTCAAGGGTATTAACCAAATAACAAATACTTCATCAACAAATTTAACAAACCCGCGCCCTAACTCCTCTCAAAATAATAATTTATTGCAAATGCCTACAACGCCTGAAAAAATAATAAACCTCATTGAGATCGCGGAAATACTCAGGGTTTATCATAATTCCCCATCCGGTAAACATCTGAGCATCACCAAGTCGTACAACAAAATACGACAAAGATACTGGTGGCCGTCCATGCTCTCCGACATTCGGAAATACAGAAAGCAATGCGAAGAATGCCGTTCTTCAAAGGCAACCGCATGCCCCGGAATTAAAACAAAACCGCGATTGTTTCAAGTGGGAAAGATGGTATTGGTAAGGCACAAAACCCACAAGGGCAAAGAAACACCCACCTGGAAGGGCCCTTTCCTCATTACAGGAGTAACTGGGCCGAACAACACGACTATCAAAATTGGCCAAAAATCAGTAAAGATAAACAATAGGAAACTGAAACCATATTCCAAGACCAATTAGTTCTGATTCTTCACCCTAGTTCCAAATTCCCTCCCACTACTAACCCTAGACGTATGCTATCCCCAAGGTGTATCACAGTCCATCACTTAAAAACATTCCTAAATACACAATATGGACAGAAATAACAGACGACATAAAAATTGTCAAAAAATATATAAAAACTAATAAATATTATACAAAAGAATATTAAAACAAATGTAAAATATAAACAAAACAAAACAGACATTAACCCTCAATGAGGAAGGCAATTTATAAATAACAAACAAAATTGTAACCATTTCAAGAATACATGTATTACTAGAATAAGACCCTTTTTAAACATAATTACATTTAACGGTTAAATATATATATTTGAAAAAAAAAAAAACAACTTCACTATTAATAAAAAACCAAATTGAAATAAGAATATTTACTTTGACCTTTTATAGTTTAATTTAAAACTTATTTACTGTAAAATTTACTTTCATTTTAAACAAGACCTGTAAATAACATAACCAAATTAATTAACACTATATCTAAAAACAAATGAATAAGAAAGATACCCCTATGTTAACTACCAAATAAATTTAACACTACATATAGCACATAAAGAAAACCAATATAGATATACGAAAACAGTTAAGTACAAAAAAATTCACATACGAACCAACAAACTTTAACCCTCAATGAGGAAGACAGTTTATAAACTAAATTGTAAAAAGAAAAAAGTAGCTAAACAAAATTATTGGCAAACCCAAAATAACATAGCCCAATTATTGGCATTAACTTCTGTATTAATATTAATCATTAATTTTAACTAATTAGCATTAACAAATCTTACTACTATATGAACCATAATAACAAAAAATGTACATGTCAGATAAATAATATCTCTATCATTAACAGACACAGTTACAACAAAATTTAAACAATTAATGTCCAAATACCGACCCAATTATAAATGTAAACTACCGCGAAATTGAAATGCCACCACCCTTTGCTTTCCACCCATCCTAGAAAATTAATCTCTTCTAGATTAATTTTCTTTTCTAAAGGGGGGAGGGATGTAGCGATCCTAAATCGCTACCCCTATCCAAATCCCCAATGGTATCAATTCCTAAATTCCCTAATTTCATATTGAATCATATGAGCAATAAATTAACCCAAAGTTAATTTATCGCTCATTGATTCAATTCCACATAAAAAACCCAAATCCCAAACTTTCCATTGCTCCATTTCAAATCCCATATTGAGTCACATGTACAACGAATTTAACCAAAAGTTAATTCATCGTACATTGACTCAATTCCTAAAAAATCATGAAATGCTAAATTCAAAACGCATTTCATGATTCCCCTTCCTAGAACCCATCCAACTAAAGCCTCTAACAAATTCCCAGAACACAACCCAAATTGAAACACAAACTCTTATGTGTGTTTCTGGGAATTTTGACCCTAAAATAGTTGACAATTCTCAACTAAAAATTCTATAAAAGGGGAGTGAATTTCAATTTCGTGATCAGTTAAAGTTCCGAGGCCGAATCTATGACAAACAAAAATATAAATCAATTTAGTAGTTCTCCAGAGGCCAAACCACCGGTCGCGCGCAATGTAACCAAACTTCAGAAAAATAAAATAAACACTAATTAATAAAAGGATTGTCCTTTCGTCTTTTGCGTGGTTTGACTTTCGGCCCGGCCTTCCCTTCCGCTTGAAACTGCATTGCCCTCGATATCCGACTGCAGCCTCTCGGGCTAGTTTGGCTTCGCGACGCGCCAGCCCTTGCAGTGACGTGTTGGTATAACTGATCCACCCAGTGCTAGTGACGCCAACCGACGAAAACTGATCCGACGCACCAACCCTTGCAGTGACGTGTTGGTATAATTGATCCACCCAGTGCCAGTGATGTCAACGGATAAGAGTCGATCCGACGCACCAACTATATCGAAACGTTCCGCAGCCGAGTATTGGGGAATTTCCTAAAAGGAGGCAAGGCACAGTTACTACGCTGCCTCCTAAAATATCACACACAACACATGTATGGATGCGTTGAACTCGATCTTGGAAGCTTTTGAACGTTAAGTTCCTTGGTTTTTGCTAGCGGGTTCAACGTTGTTGCAATCTCATATAGTCTTTATTACAGGTATTGTAATGACTATTGGCCGCGTGTCTGTGGGCACGTGTGTTGCGAAAGGTGAGTAGAGTTCCTTGGCGGAAACGATAACTCACCTGTAAGGAGTTGTATGGTTCGTAGAGCCGCTACAAACTGAAATTATATTTTGAATAATATATGCAGCAGCGTTTAATTTAATCAGAATTCAACAGTTGGTCCTGACTCAGTCGTGAAGGTTTTGGTGTAAACCCACAGACTTATTTACATATTTTTAGGTATTGCTGTTAAAGACAGAACGCAGTACGAGCTACTAAAAAGTTACGTAGTCTGTTGTGCGATAAAGTTGTGGGGTTTTTCAGGGCCCGAAGAACCGCGCATCGCTCTTGCCCCATATTCCACTGCAAATACCTTTAATAGTCTTACCTGCATAAGAGTATCTTTCACCTGAAAACATTAAGCCCACGGCAAAGATTACCACCTGGCCGTGGCAATAAAAACTTTTGCCCTCAGGCATGCATTGCACCCAGTGCATGACGTCCCTATAATCTTATGCTTACCCACGTCATGCCATGAAAACTAAATCAACACAGAGTATCCCAATGTGCTTGTTTTGTTTGCCCATGTCACCACTAATCGTGCGGCTACCCAGCCTCACCAGTTTGCCACCGTCGACAAGGTTTCGGCCGACTCAAAGCAAACATTTCCCGCATGTTCAGCAGCAGCTAATTTTCCATTATCGGTTTCCACCGATCATGGGCCGCAAACAAGCAACGAATTGGATGTGGCCATCAAGTGTTTACTTTAAACAACTGGCAACGGTCGCATCCTATATTCGTTTGCAAAACCAAAAGTCGCACCCTTATCTTCAGGATTGTCTACAGTACATCCAAAATTCCGCCAACCGACCGCGGACCTAGAAACCAACATGTCCATCAACTAAATGTTGATTTATGACCTCTCCTAGGGCGAGCAGATCTTCGGTGGGTTTTTCACACCAGAAAGGTCTATCGCCGGCACGCGTTACACTAACCCATTGTGTACACAGCCGCCGACCCCAATGCAACGTTGGCGAACTCAAACAATGTGTATCCCATCGTTGACCATGGAAATAGCGTTTCTGTTTACATAAGATTGCAGAGACCTATTACTTCCTCTAATGATCATTACGATGGGTTACAACAACAACGCCCGCACCCTCTTATGTTCGTTCGTTGCTGGCCTTCAGTAGCAGATACCCATACATGGAAAATCCACCCCATGTCATCGTACCCAGTCACGATTGGCTGCCTCTGGTTGATCGTTTCGCTCCTCCCTTTTTGAAGCTATTCGCTGCCATGTCGATCTTATGGTTGCGAATAGAATTCAGTCAGATTTCATCATTCAAGTGTCCGCACGCGCCTTGGAGTTGACCGAGTTATAATCAAACAGTGTCATTAATTGTCAGAGTTCTGTGACCAATTCTAATTGCACCCATTAAAGAAATCTAATAAATGAGAGTTCGCATTCTAAAGCTACTTATAGCATCATTGTATTTGAATTCTGTGAACCATTGTGATTGCCTCAATAAAGGAAACTATTAAACGAAAATCCACCAGTGCCTTTTTTTCTAGTTGTCTTTGTTTTTGGTGTTTGTGTTGTTTTTTTTTTTTTGAAGACAGTTTTAGTGACGATTTCGTTCGTGGGTGATAGATGTAAACCCGTGTCCATGTCAGGCACACAACATCTACGCCACATTGATGACCTCTGTGAGAACACGCTATTCTGCACAGTTACGCGAAAAGACCCTCACCAACATTGGTGACCCACGGTGAATTGAGCAAATGCAACCTTCTGGTCCAAGAACAATTTACATCCTGTTCAATGTTAAAAACTATCGAAAACAGTGACTTTATGGTAACATTTAAGATCGCGCAACCTTCGAGCTCCGAACTTGGAACGGTAACTTTAATGCAAGTGGCTCGTGTTCAGGGGTGAATTTTAATGACAATTGAAAGGTACCCGGTACCCCAACGGCTGCCGGACAGTACACACCTATAACTACCCTCACCGACCAGCAGCCGTCGAAACAGCGCCGGATAACCTGAGTCAAAACAATTCGGGAAGCAACACCAAGAGCAGTGACGAGACAAAATATATAAACAGCCTCATCAAGACAGCAGTAAGCATGTAAGTTATTAGTAGTTTCCTCCTTTTCTAGTGCATATTTGTTATATTTGTTTTTAATGAATGCAGTGCCGTAAACAATCAGATAGCTATTCAAATACATTGTTCCTAATACTTAAAGTAGAGCAAATAAATTAATACAAAGAAAAAGGAAAATAAATATGTGTAAACTCCTTCAAAGTCGTGTTGAATTTGCCTAAATAACATTCAGATAACCAGGATAGATTAGTAATTTTTTATGGGGATTGTGCTTCTTTTAAATTGTTTGTATCCAGAGACTTACCTTATTTATCTTTTTATTTTTTGTTTTTCCGTTTAAATACAAAAATAGGTACAATTGCGCTCACAATACAAATGAAGCGAGATTGTTTTACTCGAAACATATCAAAGTACAGTATATAATAGGTTTACTCGCATATTCTAACTGGACACTATCTGCTTAAATAACAATAACCTGTAATAACTATTAGCGAGCTTTTAGCTAGTAAACGATTTTGTTGCAATCAAGAGTATAATTACCACAAATTACTCCAATTGTAAATTAAATTTAAATTTCCATTAGAAAAGTAGCCAACTAAAATAAAAATAAACAAACAAACAATCATTTGAAACGAGATACCTCGAAAAACCAACCTCTTTATTATTATAATCTTAATGCATATGTTATTTTATTCACATTTTTATATGAGTTATTACATAAATGTACAAAATAAGCATATTTTCTCCTTATTTTCTGTGTTTTCTTAGAAGTAATATATAAAAAGTTATTCTGACCCTACATTTGTGTATTCAGATTTGATGTATTCGAGGAAAGAATTAATGGACTAAACCAATTAAAACAAAGAAGAAAACCCAATAAGTTTATGAAGCTAAAATTCATTTAACCATTTACATTATATATTAAGCGTAATCAATAAATGTACTCACGACTTACACTACAGTACAGGTAAACGTGAATTTACTAAGTTACCTATCACACAAATATTAATAAAAGTTAAAAACCAAAACCGAAACAAACACCCTTTAAAATATTTACAAACCAAGTACAACTTAAAGCAACGAATTCTCATTTATTTCATACATTCCTATATTCCTTTTCGGATTATGATTAATCATATTATAGAATTTCTGAAATAAAAATTACCGAAAGAAAGCCGTGCAAAAACACCAATTTTATATCGACGAGCGTCATAGAAATAAACACGCGCTGCCATTTAAAATACAAACACATTATTTGCTTAATATTCAATACTATAAACGAACTATAGCCACCAACATTTTAAACCAAAAAATAACCCAATCGTTCCCATACATTTGTAAACCCCTTCAGGGTATTAAGTTACACGTAACTCCCGGTAATTGCATATACAACTTCTCCGACACTTCTCGACGCACTTTAGGTAATAAAGACCTTGTTTCGGGATATACGCGACTCTTTCAACTCGACTCTCCTCAACCAAACTTCCCAAACTATCTATTCTCGTCAATTAAACCCCATTAAGATAAAACCTAGGCAGCAGCCTCCACGACTTTTCTCGACTTGTTTGAACTCACACTACCCTTGGGCAACTTCTTCCCAATTTCCGACTAACTTCACAGAACTTGCGATAACCTCTGGTGATTCTCTCAACTCCCTGCGACTTCTTTTGACTCGTCGGCGACCTCTTGCAACCTTTTTCGCGTCCTCTTACGCCCCATTCCCACTTTATACACCCTATAATGGTCAACACCCGAAATAGCGCGGCCAAAAAGGCTCAGGAACAATCCGAGTCCCTTGAATTCCACGACGCCTCCAGCGTCGACTTCCCGGCTGATCAACTCGATGCCGATCAGGACCTACCTGCACTACCGACCCCCCTGGCACCACCGGTTGCCCCCAGTGTCGTTAACCGACCCCAACCTGCTTCCTCTGAAGCTCTCCCGACCTCCCCCAACTCCCCTAGTACCGGCCCTTTGGTGGATCCTGACATTATAATGCCCACAACGCGAGCCGGTACCTCTCAACAAGCCCATAGACCATCAGAGTCCCAAGAATTCCACGATGCTTCCAGCCTCGGGAATAGGACTCATCCTACAAATATAGGGCTTCCCCCCTTCGATAAGGAGGATCCAGACCTTTGGTTCGCAGTAGCGGACCGCATCTTCCTGACCTCTGACATGCACGACGAACCACATCATTAGGTCGGCCGACAGTAACGCGTATAGCAACATGCATGAAGCTCTGCTCGACGCTTTGGACGAGCCCGGAAGTTTGCGGCAACAACGCATAGCTGCCGTAACCAACCTTTCAGGGATGAGACCGCCTCTTTTCCTGGCCCATTTACGCTCCATAGCGGGGACCAGGATCGGGGACGACCTAATAAGGCCTCAATTTTTGAGATGTCTCTCCCAACATGGCCGTTCGGCACTCATAGCTCAACCCAACCAGAGTTTGGGCTATTTATCCAAAATTGCGGACGCAATTATGGAAAGCTCAGATCAGTATTGTGAGCCTCCAGCGTACCAGGTAGCGGCGGTTTCTCAACACGCCGCCCAGTCTACACGGCGCTCCCTTCTGTCATTAATAGCCCCTCAGTTGGCTCCAGAGCAGCAACCTCCTCAAACACAGTTACCCCACAGAAGGCCCACCTCAACCAATTTCCCACAGCGGAACCAAGAGGCAAGGCCCAATGTATTACGTCAGAGAAGTTCGTCACCTCAGGTAACTACTTCTGACCTTCGGGCGCTCCAAACCTCGCTCCGTCGCGAGATAAGTCAATTTCGCGCGGAAGTGAGAAATAAACCTCAAAGCGCCCAGAATCGAGCCATGCCGAGCCGTCCTTTTAAATGGCAACAATCCTTTCAAAATGCCCCTCAGCGGGCCAATTCTCATCGAGCACCGCCCCGACCTCCCCGTAACGGCAACTTCAATAGGCAGAATGCACCTAATAACGCCGTTACTCTCCCTTGGTGCGCCAATCACCAACGATACGGTGATCGAGCGTTTAATTGCAAGGCGCCTTGTGCTTGAACACAACCAGCCACCAACTAAAGGCGCTCTTTAAACTAATTTTGCCGACCGACCCCCTCGCGCAATCGGCCGGCACCCCTACCATAAGCCGCCTAACCATCAGGGATTCTAAACTGAATATCGCTTTTATTGTCGATACCGGCGCCGATATATCAGTCCTCCCGCGATCGTTTGCTCCGCGCAACCGCGTGCCCGCCGCACTTAAATTGTCAGCTGCGAATAATTCGCCGATACTTACGTACGGACGAAAAAAGCTGACACTCCAACTAGGTCTTCGACGTCCGATCACTTGGCGATTCGTCATTGCGGACGTAAACGGACCCCTAATAGGTTCCGACCTATTAGGCGCACACAATCTGTTGGTCGATACGACCCATAACAGACTAGTGGCTCCAACCGCTCCCCCCTTGCCCATGTCGGCATCTTTCAAACCCTCGAAACATATGAAATTCCTGGCTACTCTTTGTCTGCCAACATTACACATGCATGTTCGAGGATATCGCAAAACTACTTTTATGCGCGCGTTTTAAAAAGAAAACGCCTGTGGTATTTGGAATCTCATTCTAGATATCTCTTGTGTTTTTGTAGTATTGCTTTTAATATTCTAGGTTTACTTTGCGTAATGCCTTTTATTGACACATCAGAGAAATGTTCGTGCTATTGAATAATTATTCAAATAAATATTTATATAATGATAGTACTTGTTAATAGTCACATTAAATTTTATTTAAAAATATTTCCAGACTGTTTAGACAACTCATCCTCGAATTTACCAGCCAACACTGAGAAAACACCTTTTAACAACGATGAGGAGCTAGCGGTAGAAATACCATCGAAAAAACACACATCTGCAAAGTCCAAAGAAAAAGACAGTACCAGCAAAATGAAAAGACACACATTAATAGAAAAACCAAGTATAGAAACCACTTCTTCCACTGGTCTAAACCACAAAATTGGTCCCAACGAATTAAGTTACAGCAATTTAGATAAACAGAAACTAAAATACAGTCAGTATCACATAAAACCTACTGAAGCCTTTGCCGGGCCCGATGAGAACACCAGAGCAATAAAACGGGTTCGCGCCTCGAAAGATTTGAATTCAAACGACTCTCCCTTAGCCCGAGACATACCTTTGGCATCCTCCGACACGATTTCAGTTGTACCTACAGCATCGATTTCTTTTCATGGTCGACAAAATCCAAATCCTGACATTCAGGACATAATAACCGGAATTGTTAAGTTACTAAATGGTAATGTTAACGTTCATGCTAATACTCAAGGCAGTCACCGAAGGCCTACATCTAGTCGAATAAATAATCGCGGGCCACCCAGAATATCCGATGTACAGACACTCCCACTTGATTATGATATTCAAAAACCCATAGGGCCTAGCTCTATCCGACCACCACCATATCACTTTGATGGTATTGAAAAACCTTTTCTAACAGGAGTACCAATACCCGAACAGATCGTACCCTATAGGCCAGGTTTCGTAAGCAATCGACCGCCATGGCATAGGAATCGTTTAAGACCTCCAATAAACACCAGTAGTGGAGGTAGACGACCGATACCACAATATAAACCTATAGCAACACACAACGAGCCTTTAATGCCCTTGGAACACTCAGAGAGTAGCGAAACCAGTATAGAAAAACTGGAACATCACCTCATCAATGAAGACAATGAGACAACTGAAGTTTCTCCAACAGCGACGATGGCAAACGAATTATGGCACGAAGAAAGTGCTCCCACCAAAGACCAAAATCAGCTTTCAGAGTCTAATTCAACACCTCCTCTAACAGATTTCGAAGATACATCAATCGCCACAGAAACAAAACCATCGAACGCATCCACAGAAAACCCCGGCGTTATTGCAGGATCCCAAAATGAACCTGAGACGCCAAAACCTGCAAGTCCATCCCCACCCTTGTCTACTAAACACATTGCCACTCCCGTGTCCTATGAAGATCTCATTAATGTACCTTCAGAAGACATAATATTCATGACAACGTCTAGCTTTAAGAAAACGCCATCTCTAGACGTCACCAAAACAACGTCGACAACTACACTCAACATCAACACGAAACCCTCGGAACTTGGCACTGTGGAAACTTCCGTATTAGAGGACATTCAGGCCACCTCCGTCGAAACTATACAAGGCACAACAACAAAAGCCTCCCAAGAAGCCTCCTATCAACCCAGACCTGGTATAGTTTTGGATGATCCCGAATTTAAGCCCGGTCATGGAAGGAAACCAGTCGGACGACCCCATCAAACAACACATATCCAACCGACTCGACAACAGCTTCCTCCGGGATACGGAGAAATATTCGATGTAACCCTATCCGCAATTCAAGGACCTGGCGCGAGTGGATCACAGCAAACAGTAAAAATTAAACCTTATGGATACGACGGGCAAATAGAGAAGGTTGGAAATGCTGACATTATTGTCTCACCCTCCGGTGATGACGGTTTCGTATCTATTGATGGGAAAAGAACGTATATCAATCTGTTCGGTGATCCAACTGATCCACCAAATCCTCCACCGTCAGCCGTCTCTCCATCGATTCAACAAACCGTCACAACACAAATTTCAAATCAAACCATCCAAGAACATAAAGTGAACGACGTCCCCTTACCAATTGGCACAGGGGTTGGTTATGCAGTCCCTGAGACCGAAGTAGTTAAGGTCAACCCGTCGAAAACTCACTCTAATCCAGTTGTGACAAATCGGACGCCATCAAAGAGGCCACCATACAGACCGCGGAATACACAACCTCCTGTGCGAATTGACACCTGTATAGTTGGAGATGATTCAACGTGTGATCAAGCACAGCATGAACGATGTAAGACAGAAAATGGGGTTTCGAGTTGCCACTGTCGTCCAGGTAAGCTTAATATATGACAAAAGTGAAATGCGCCTCAGTGGCTCAGTTAGTGAGGAAGTTACAATAGCGTTCGACTCACAATTCTGTGCTATCGTGGGTGGTTAGTCAATAAGTGTTCAACTTGTTCAAGCAAAATAATTACAAATTGGGAAACTTAAAATTATTCTTAGAATGAAAATAACACAATGTGTTGTAGTCTTCATTTTTGAATATCAGAGACTATTTACAAATTTATTACACAAGGTGGTCCAATTAAACTCAGAGCAGTTTACTACTTCTTTATGTGCCAGATTCTAAAGGAGTAGTGTTGTAAAACTTTACTTGCACACAAATAAATATAACTAATTATGGTAAGAGTAGTCACTGTATTGGCTCCTCGATAATATAATGGTTAGTATACCCGCCTGTCACGCGGGAAACCGGGGTTCCTTTCCCCGTCGGGGAGCCTCTGGCGCAAGACTAATGACCTTGCCCGGAAAAAAACAAAATCATTATGGAAAATTTAACAAGCCTCAGGGCTTGCTAAATAAGGCCAAGACCGGTTCCCGGTTGTAGTGCCGATGATGATGATGATGATGATGACTCACTGTATTGCCGACGGGATTTGACTCCTTCTTCTTTTCTTATGGTCGAGAATGGGTACTCACTCGGTTCGTGTTTCGTTAGTGTCTTCGCTGCTGACTATCCTAACGGTGTTTCTTTGGTTCGGTTGTATGATTTCCGGGGTATCTTAGTTTCCTTGATTCCTTGTCACTTGAACTCGCCCTTGCATTCAACACACGCCAGTCGCGACTTTCCATCTAAACTCACTTTGTGATTATTTGGTCGGTAACGGAATAAATTGTCAATACGCTAAGTGTAAAGTCGCCACAGGCCGACATTCACGTCCAACCAGCACCAAAGGAAAAATCAATTGTTCCACTTTTGTTTGTTTTATTATCGTCTTACAAATTTTTAATTTTAATTACACTCAGCGTTAAAATAGACATACGGGTAGAAACCCAAACTTGCTTTCTCCACTAACGAGTCTTAATTTTCAAATAACAACGAAGCTGTTTCCAAAACACGACTGAGTCAATTTCCAAAATAACACGAAAATCGCTCTTTCGCGTCCTTTTATACTGGGGGACAAATTTACCCCCATCTTACCATTTACTGATTCATTGGAATTTGGTTTCGCCTCTCTCTGGCTTGAACCCCCTTCCACAGAATCGTCATGTGCACAAGTATACAATAACAGGTAACGGCAAATTTGCTGGGAAAGGTCATTGTTTTTAAAAATATGTGTGGAAATTATTCTTGGTCCTCGGTAAGACAATTTTATAGTTCCTTTAGGGTAAGAATTGCGACATTTACGTGGTAGGGGACGGAAAGGGTGGAAAGAGTTTTTATGTACTTTTTCCATTTGAGTTATGTCTATTCTTTTTTAATAGATAGTACATGGTATGTACGATGGAAAGTTTAATCAGGAACCGCTTTTGGGATAGGATTATGTTCCGGAAAAATATTTCGAATTATAATTCGCATGTAGAATGAAATGTGCTATTGAGGTGGGGAGAAATGTTGCTTTTAATACGAAATTACGGGATAAGGGCGCGAATTTGTGTAATTAATTAGATGGAAAGGATTGGAAATGTTCATTATTAATTATGTAACAATTGCACCTCCTTATTAAATATGTAGTTTCATCCTTAAAAGAGGAATGAAACTCACTGAATGGCGTAATGTTTTATTATATATACATTTGTAAAAGGTTAGTTTTCTTTATTTATTCTAATAATGTCAACAATGGGTGTTATATTTCTATTAAAACCCGTCGCTCACCACAGGAAAAAGAGAGAGACCGAGTGCCCGCTGTGCGCTATTTTTATACTGCATACTCAACGAACAGTGAAGTTAGCGTTTGTTCAGTGCCCGAGGACACAAGTAGACCTCAGCCGCACCAGAGTTGCGGTTGCACTGAACAGAATTGTTTTTCACAATTCAAAACTACGGCTATTGGTGGGAAAGGTGTATTACAGCTCGTCCAACCTGACTTAATACTCGTCCTCGAGTCTTTCCACAATCCTTGGGACGGCCGCGTCGATGTCCAGATCTTCTGATTCCGTTTCGTCTGTTTGCCCCACGGAATGGCTGTCGTCATCAAAAGAGACGCATCTCTTCATCCTGTCTGGACTTTCTACGGACTTTAATTTCTTTGGGTCCGTTGCGTTCCTGTGGCATCTTTCAAAACATATCGGTTATTACCCAACACTTTCGCCACGACATACACCATCATCGGCACTACAATCGGGGTCCGGTCTTGGCCTTATTCAGCAAGAGCTCCACCGTTTCCGATTTCGAGCCGATGTCATCCAGTTTGGCATTCCCAGGCACCTTGCGTCCTGGTCTACGCCATCCTTCTACCGCAGACAAGGTCTGCCGCGCTGTCTCCTTCCATACATCCCGCCACAAAGGATTTTCCAGGCAGACTCCTCTTCGCTCATTCGAGCTAGGTGTCCCGTCCACCGGATTCTACCGAACTTAATTTTTCTTACGACGTTGGCTTCTAGGTAGATCGCCTACAACTCATGGTTGTAGCATCTCCGGAAACGTCCCCCCTCACATACGGCGCCAACAATTCGCCTTAAGATCTTCCTCTCGCACGCCGGTAAGAGTTCAGAGTGCCTTTTACTGAACACCCAGATCTCGGATCCATACATGAGTACTGGTAAGACCATGGTCTTGTACGGTAGTAGCTTGGATGTTCTGGATAAATTTCGGGATTTAAAGAGCCTTGATAGACCATAGTAAGCTTTGTTAGATTTGATCAGCCGTTCGCGTGTTTCTTCTTCCATATTGTTATTGGGTGATACTATTGACCCAAGGTAGTTAAAGGATTGCACTACTTCAAATTCGTGCTCCGCTACCCCGATAATCTGACGTTAGGTCTTCTCTTCGCAGAAGTTGCTACCATGTACTCAGTTTCCCCCTCATTAATGTGCAGTCCCAGTTTTCGTGCCGCCTGCTCGATCTGGGTAAAGGAGTCCTGTACAGCCGATTCGGATCTACCGATGAGGTCGATGTCATCTGAATAGGCAAGTATCTGGCTGGACTTGGTGACAATAGTCCCTCTAGTTGTAACGCCAGAGTCACGGATTGCTTTCTCCAACGCCAGGTTGAAGAAGGAGGCAGGCCTGACCGTCCCCTTGTCGGAGTCCATTAAAGATGTTTATTGGTTTGGACAGCAAACCCGCTATTTTTACTTGACTAGTTACGTTGATGATGGTCAACCTACAAACTCGTATCAATTTGATTGGAATGTCGAACGCTCTCATGGCATTATATAGCTCTACTCTGGCTATGCTGTCGTAAGCGGCCTTAGAGTTTATGAATAATGGATATAATGGAATCTTAAATTCGGCGGCCTTAAAGTCTATGAATAAATGATATAATGGAATCTTAAATTCCAAATATTTTTCCATCGCCTGCCTAAGGGTGAATAGCTGATCAACCGCTGATTTGCTGGAAGGAAGCCACACTGATATTGACCAATGATGACTTTAGCATATGGGGCTATCCGATCTTGTAGGATAGTGGAGAGTATCTTATAGGCGGTACTCAGCAATGTTATACCCCTATAGTTGCTGCACAGTGTGATATTTCTCTTCTTATGTATGGGACGCCAATCTTCCGGCATCTCCTCTGGCTCCCATACGTGCACCATGATCTCATGAGTTCCGTAATATAAAGGTGCCCATCCTTGTTTGATCAGCTCAGTTGGTATGCCATTAGCTCCGGGAGTTTGATTTGAGCTGTCTTATGACTTTTAATGTTTCCTCAATGCTTGGTGGCGGCAGCATTTGTTATTGGTCTTGCATTGGTGGAGCCTCCAATTCATCTGTGAGCTGACCATTTAGCAATTCATTTAAGTGCACTGTCCATCGCTCCAGAATGCCTTCAGGATCGGTGATCAGATTACCCTCTTTATCCTTGCAGTAAGTGTGGCGTGGTGTGTACCGCGTCATACTGCGGGTTATTTGGTAGATCTTCCGCGCCTGATGCGGATCTCGCTTTCTACTTTTCTCTATTTCATAGACAAGATTTTTTCCCAGGCACCTTTCTTTTGCCTGTGAAGTCTTTTTTCAGATCTTCTGAGTTCTTTTAGTATTTCGTATTGTCAGTATTTAGTATTTCTCCACGCGTACCCGCGTCCTATGAGACTGCTGCATTACCCGGTATGTAGCACTCTTACGTTCAGTTTGCACTGAACATCAAACCAGTCGCTCCGATCTCTACGACGACTGCCTTAGATGGAGTTGGCAGTACTAATGACGGTATTCTTAAGGTGTGCCCATATTTCCTCTACGCCCGGCATTCTGGCCCCAGAACTTACTCTCCCTGCGTCGAACTCTTCGAGGATGAATCTTAACGCATGACCAAAAGTCTTGCTGGTGTTCTCATTGCGTAAGGCAGCCGTGTTGATTCGAACCTGATCCGCGGATGCAATACGTCTCCGTAAGGCAATCCGCACTCGGAAAACTGTACCAACAAGATAGTGATCCCAGTCGACTTTGGCACCTCGGTACGTTCATGCCGTCATCAGGCTCGAGGAGTGGCGGCGATCTATCAACACGTGGTCAATTTGGTTGCGAGTAGCTCCATCCGGTGATACCCATATATATATATATATATATATATATATATATATATATATATATATATATATATATATATGGCTCCTCGATAGTATAGTGGTTAGTATACCCGCCTGTCACCCGGGAGACCGGGGTTCGATTCCCCGTCGGGGAGCCTCTGGCGCAAGACTAATGACCTTGCCCAGAAAAAAATAAATCATTATGGAAAATTTAACAAGCCTTAGGACTTGCTAAATAAGGCCAAGACCGGCCCCCGGTTGTAGTGCCGATGATGATGATGATGATATATATATATATATATATACTTGCGTAGTGCCCCAAAACCGGCTCCCGGCCTATTTCCGCATTCAAATCACCAAGAACGATTTTCATATCGTATCTTGTGCAGGGATTGAGGACCCGTTCGATGTTCCCGTTGTATTCTTCCTTTTCGTCGTCAGGGGACTCCTCTCTAGGTCCGTGAACGTTTATGAGACTTATGTTCTTAAACTTGCCTCGCACGTGAAGAGTGCATAGCCTTTCGTTTATTGCATTAAAGCCGATGATGGCAGGCTTCAGTTTTTGGCTGACTAGAAACCATTTAAAACCACCCCTTTTATATCAAAATTATTGGAAAAAAATCGCGAACGACGCAGTTAATTCCACTCCACTCAACATTAACTTACGCAGAACTCATTTATCCTGCCACAGTTTCGCCCAGCACGAGCTATTCGTCTCGCTTAATTGATATTCCACTTAATTGATACACTTAAAGTGCAGTGGCCTTGGTTCAGAGATATTTCGTCACTTCGAATCACCTGTGGCGTTTCGTTATTATTCGTATGCCTTTCTTTCGTAGGCATAAGCATTTTTACTGGGAAATCCCTAAGCAAGTGCATAACACCTGGTTTACAGTAGTTTGTCATTATGCGTACGTTGCATTTTTGCAGGTGTAAGCAACTGCCAGGGAATCCTGCTTTTAGTATTTGGATATGAAGACGATATGCGATACGATACGAAAAATATACTCGTGATTGGATAACGTGTAGCTTGGGGAATAACTGTGAGCCACAGACAGTTAGTTAAAGAGGAGACATTGCGCGATATTATTATTACGTTAAAGATGTGTATAGTGGGATTCTACACCACTTCTGATCTGTCAAATGATCCAATGGACAAAAATAGTGTTCTGAATCCAATGTTTAGGCATATGGAAAAGGTTCATAGCAAACGATTTTTCCAGTCTCATCAAATGCAACACAAAACCTTATTGGCCTTCCACTTTTGGCATTTAATATTGGACTTCACCCCACCACGACCGCTTTCGCATAATATTTTCTTATATGTTCTGTATTTCATCCCCAGTCGCCATCTATTTGAATGGATCGATTTCGTATTGTTGGGGTGAAGTTTGCTAGGAGCATCAGCACGGACACAGGTTAAGCAAAACACCACTGATTGTTCGCTGAGAATTGTCCACCGACCAATGAGGGATAAGAAATAAAAACTCGTTGGTTTGGTTTAGTTTGGTAAAATGTTCTCTTTATTTGATTTAATTTCTTAATTAATGGGTTCACAGTATTGATTGTTAGTCCTTCAAGTAATCACCACCGATCTCTATTTCTAATTCCACATGAAGGTAACACAGATCATTATCGTTCGGCTTTTCCTTAATGTTTTTCAATATCACTTTCGGAAAAGTTTCCGAGGGGAGAAAAAGGCGTTCTAAAATCTTCTGATTATCGAGAATCGGAAATTAAGGGAATCACTTATATGCACGTCAGCGAAATGACATGTTATCACACGGACCATACGACTGTACTCGACTTTACACCTGATGAAGCTACACTCGACCTTACTCCACGGAGGATGGGAAAACGGGACTCTCTAGCATGCGTGTACGCGGCGGGGGATGCATTTTTTAACTCTGGTGCCATTGCACCAATCATGCAGACAGACGCCACTGCGGTGGATTTCCACCGATGTGGTGGGAAGCAAATCAGATCTTTCTTTTTGGTGGTGACCAATGAAAAATCGACTTGAGACCCATTGGAAGGATTTCCATTGTGATTGTGCAGATCTGATTGAATGTCCATACATTGGAAGCAAGGACAACGAAAAATGCATCGGAGGCTGGATGCGAAGAAGGGAACCCAACCGGGCAGCTGTTCAAATAACTGCTAATGCAATAGAGGATATTGCTGGGCGACCGAAGTAGGTTTTTCTGTTTACAGCATATACAATTTCAAGGGAAGCGCTATGATGGGTACTTTCTTGGCTTAGCAAACGAAACATAGGACGTGACCGTTGCCATGAATGTTTAGATAAACAATTATGGTCACGTCCAATTCGATGTTTGTTAATGCATCAGAGGCTAAAAGCATTGGTATCTTAAACGATAGTGGATATTTCCGGGGGCCGACATAGATTTTTCTGTTGGTGTCATGTCAACAGAAATTCGTTTACGGTGGCGAGCGCTGGGATGATGGTGCCCATTGATTTAGAAAACGAATCACAGGAGAAGACCATTGCTAGGTTGTTTAGATAAACAAATTAAGTGTCGTATCCGATTTGATGATCGTTTATCGTTAGGCGACCGATCATGTGTAATTTGGCTTGTAGCTGTGCAAGCGGGCAGCGGATGGTTGGGAAAAGTAAACACAGAGGGATTACTGTGTATATGATAGATATGGTCGCCGGCAAGAGCAACCGATTAGGTTCCCAAATGGTTCGTAATGAAATTATGCTGCTTGATGCCATGGCAAGATGAAGATCTTGCCGTGGGTTATATTTAAGGTGGGAAATGGTTGAAAGTGAGCTTTGTATTGCTCGTATGGAGGTAAGAGATAATGATTGGTAATGTATTGCAGGCTGGGAATGGGGAGTTGAATTAAGGGAAATTGGTGGTTCTTTGGAGGTGCTTAAAGGACCCTCACAGTATCATTTGGCCAAGGCTTCACAGATGGATATTCGATCCATCATGCGTTTTGCGTCAATTTATGTGGCACCGCAACATCGAACTTCTTTTTAAATCCAGCCTTATACAAATGTTTTAAGGTTGTTTTATGGCCATAATTTGTTACGACAGCTAACATGTCGGTCTACTTTGATCATGTTTATGTATTTATCGACAGTTTTAGCGTGTGCAAAGTGCATTTAACGCTACAGCCTTGCTTTACACAGAAATCCACAACGCCATATCCCTATATGTCCCATACTCCCGACACAGGTTATCATTCTCATCGCCCCCATGGTATAAACACAAACTACGCACCCTTCGTAACAAGAGGAATAAGTTGTGGAACACTTTCCTAAACACGCGTTCTCCCCTTGACTACTTCAACTATCTGGGTCACTTTTACCAATTCACCGAGCTTTACAGCTCTCTCTACCAAAATTACCTTACCAAAGCTCAATTCAACCTGATCAACGACCCCAATTCAACCACAGACGGAAATCTGATCCCAATCCGCCTCCCTTTTCTACGGCTCAACTACTACAACGGACTCCCAAACCATATTCAATCTTTTCGCGTCCTTCTTCAAACTATGCTTCACGGACGACTCGTTCGAGCCTAACCCCTCCTACTTAACTGGCATGTCTGAATTCTCCCTCGGCCCTCTCATCCCTCTACACATTCAACAACACCAAGTCATAAAAAACTTGAAGAACTGAAACACGATTTCAGTCTCGGCCCAGGCGGACTCCCTGCTATCCTCTTCAAAAAATGTTCCTCCTCTCTCTCTCTCTCCCGCTCGTGTCAAACTTCAATCTATCCCTTTCTCAAGGTCTATTTCCTGACTTTTGGAAATCCTCTTACATAACCCCCATACATAAAAAAACGATATATCCAATTATCGTCCCATTGCTAAGCTTTCGCACATTCCTAAACTATTTGAAGGCCTACTATATGAGGCGTTATGTTTTCGCTGCCCACCCATCATCTGTCCGAACCAGCACGGCTTCCTCTCAGGCAGGTCCATTACTACTTACCCTGTCGAATTCACATCCCACACACTCCTTGCCCTAGAAAACGGCGATGAGGTCGACGTAGTCGCTACCGACTTTAGCAAGGCCTTCGACAAAATCTCCCATAACCTCATTCTCTTCAAGCTATCTTCCCTCGGTTTCGAACCCCTGCTGATTAAGTGGGTCTCATCCTATCAGTAATCGAACCTGCCGCGTGCGTTTTAGATCCACCCTCTCCGATCCTTTTTTCCCACCCTCAGGTGTCCCCCAAGGCAGTCATCTCGGCCCTCTCTTATTTATCCTAACCATAAACGATACAGGCTCTTGCATTAGTCACTCCTTCATCTCGCTATACGCGGATGATTCCAAAATGTTCAAGACAATCCGCTCTCCCCTGGACTCTTCACTTTTCCAAGCGGATCTTGACAGCTTCTCGACTTGGTGCCAAAATACTTGTCTAGAAATGAATATCGCCAAATGTCACACAATCACCTTCTCTCGGAAGAGTTCCCCCACTCACCCACGCTCCTATCTCTTACTGAACCAAACGATAACATCGGTTGAATTGATTCGCGATCTGGGCATCCTATGCGACAAGGAGCTCAAATTTACCGCACATTTTGATTACATAATCCTCAAGGCTAATGCCGCCCTGGGGTTTGTCAAGCGCTGGTCGAAGGAATTCCTTAACCCCTGCGTCAGCCGATCACTCTACACAACTTTTGTCCGGCCACCACTCGAATGCGCTAGTCAGGTCTGGTCCCCGTATCAAGTGACTCACATTCACAGGATTGAGGGTCTTCTACGTCGCTTCTGGATTCTACCACCATACACAAGCCGGCTCCTTCTAATCAATCTAAACACACTTGAAGAGCGCAGAATCCATGCCGACATCATCTTTGTCCATCGGCTTCTGTCTGACTCAATCAATTGCCCAAGCTTGCTCTCCACTTTAACATTGCATACAAACCCCCGTAACCTACGTAACCCTCGACGTGCCCGCTCATCACACTTCTTACGGCGCTAACGGACCCATCTCGCGTATGCTACGACAGGCCAACTCTTTCCCCACCTCCTTCGATTTCAACATCTCCACTCCCGCTCTCAAACGACGTCTCAGAATAAACCCGTCCTAAATCCGCCCCCTCCCTCCAATAATCCCCTCTACCCTGCAATCCTACCTCTCCTCTCCTACCCTCAAAATAGTTCCCCCAGCCCCGCCCACAATTTCAACCTCTCCCCCCAGCTCACTAACCCCGCCCCCTACCAGTACGTAGACATGCCCTTCACTGTCACTGTCTCGCAAATGCCGAATTTACCACCCCCACATACACTCGCTCTTCCCTAGCTTCCTACCTCCCCCATCGCACAGTCATCTTCACCTTCCTGGCTTTTTTTTTTCTCCTTCTTACTCTAGATTTAAGATAGTCTGTAAGGCATTTATATTAATTTAATTTAAGTTAATGTAACCTTGCATTAGGCTAAATAAATGAGGGTTCTGCCCTCACTAAACTACAAACTTTAAAATCCAAAATTCCAGACCAAAATCAAAGAAACTAAAAATGCGTGGAACTCTCTATGACAATATCGAGACCATAAACACCCTTCCAGATTGCAGCCATCTATCCTTCAATCATATATCACTACAACTAATAACAATACATTATATATGCATGTTGCCTTATATATATACTGTAGTGAATAAATGTTTATGAAACAACGTGCAAATTATTACGGATTTCGATAAATGGTATCAAATACTTTATTAAAGTCCTGGCACGACTGTTTTTGAAGTTCATTGAGATCTTTTTCAGTTAAAACGCGAGAGATTCAAAATATGTCGCCTTAGTGATTCTACACAATCACAGATATTCCTACATCATCATCATAATCGGCACTACAACCGGGATCCAGCCTTGGCCTTATTTAGCAAGTCTCTCCACCGGTATCCGGTCCATATCCGAGACTTGTTAAATTGTCCATAATCATTTGTTTTTCCGGGCAAGGTTATTAGCCTTGCGCCAACAGATATTAGAACACATCCTCCGTAAACTTTTGTCCATATCATGTTTTAATAGTTAAAGATATAAAACTATTTCTCTTATGCACGTGTATTAACCAACGAAGGGGTCACCGCACCGGATCATGATATCTTTTACTTTTTCAATCATCCAAAAATTGTATATAATAAAATTACAAAATACACGAGGGAGTTTCCGATACATTATCAGTGGTATTCTTCGCCAAATTGGAAACCCCTAATTTTATCTATGGTTAAGTCATAAATGTATGAGTGCCAGTAATCTTTCGTACGTTGACATTATAATATTTAAACTATTAACGGACCGCTCCCCTCATCAGGATGCCACAATTTCTTAAGATAATTTTTAAGCTTTTTTGGAATTTTCCAATTTAATGATCATCGTTGCTTACTAAACTCAATTTGTTTGTTTCGGGCATTTTGAATTTATGATCTGGATATAATGAATATAATCCTCCTCCATCCCTCAACTGTCACTAAATACTTATAGTCAAATTATAAATCGATCTTCCTACGTGTTTTTACGCTTATTTTTTTCGTAGGCTATTCACGTAGAAAGCACCGAGAGCCTTGTAGGAAGGTGGTGTCATTCTTTATGGCACTTCGCGTGGACCGCTTTTATGAGCACAAAATTGTTTGGGATAACAAACTCCTCGATAAGGACAGTGAGGTATTTAATCAACTGAGTTACGAATCTGGACGGGCGGTAAGCGTATATTCTTCAATTTATTTGATATTTCATTTCCATAACTAATCACATTTATTCTCACAGATCGACTCGGCGATGTCAATGACTCCATATTCTGATGAATTCATGGAAGTCAAAGTCAATAATATCTATAAAGGCGGACCAAACCTTGAGCAAACCGGTGTGTTTGTGAATCTAACACTTAAGGTGAGAATATTTGGGAACTTAATAGTGATTTGCCTACATAACGGTGGAGAATACATGCTTAGCAAATGTGTGTATTAAACGTGACTTTCTAGGCCCATTCGATATTGCCAGACTTATGAGATTATTCAAATAAAAAAAGACTACAATTCAACTCGATTTATTAAAGACGTTGGACTCATCGAGCACTACAAAAAAAAAAAAAAAAACGGCACAAAACGAGAAGCAGGCCCAAAGTGCTCAATCAATATTGTTGAAATAGTCGTTCTGGAATGTAAGAGAATAAAGCTATCTTTTGACATTAAATTCCTGTATCTGACCCAAAATACTTCTTTTTTTTTATCCTTTGTAATCGGTTACAACTTCGTTGTAGGAAAACATAGCTCTGCAATTTTAATAGGTTTCGAATTTGAATCCAACCGGTGATTTGTTTAGTTTAAGGTTTACTGTTTACCAAAATGAATTGTTTAATCGACCAACACATCTTAGAATTGTGTAAATTTTTTCAACAGAAATTGTGATTCTGTCATAATGTTGTACGCATTACAAGAAGGTTCTGTTCGACATTCATTTCATGTTTTTTTTTTCATTTTTAAAACATTTTTTATTTTTCTTTTTATATTCTTGATTTCTAAATTAAAGGCTAGACAAAAAATGCTTAAATTCTAGCTTAATTATCTTATATAATAACTTACTGGTCCTTCGCAGACGCTCTAAGCTAAACATTACTTAACATTTGTATAATTTGCCTTTCGGCGACAGAACTTTGTGGCAGTACTGATAATTAGTTGAAATACAAAGAAAAATTTGAAAAACCTTGTGTCAATTTTTGTTTGTTTTTTTTTCTTAAAATTTAACTTACTTAACTTACCTACTTTTTTTTTTATGTAAAAGCACTTAACCTAACTTAACTTAAATCTTATACTACCCTAATTCTAGAAAAGCTAAGTCTATGTAAGCTAGCTGATGATAGTATGATTCTATACCGACTTTGGTATCCAGGTCTTTATATACCATTCAACCACCAGAACTGTTGACGCTGTCTAATACTATCGTCCCGGTCTCTGTGGGAGATAGCCCTACTGAAGCCCAGGAGATCTTCTTCGATGCCCGTTACTTCCCGGTCGTAGCACAATCGCCCGTCTACAGATGATCTACTTACATGATAGATCAGCCGAATTCCGGATCTATCCTGTATAAGCCCTTTTATGTCCAAGTCAAGGAACGCCTCTGGTGGAACAAAGCCGTTGCGACGCACGCTCTCATAGTACAAGGTGTTTGGATAATAGGCCCCAGGTTATAGCGTTTGAAATAATAGTGAAGAAGATCGTGTGATTCGAACTGACGCTATGACAGCTCGAATCACGAAAAAATTTTTACCTAAGCGTTACACACCAGGCTACCGACCGTGTTTAGAATTTTATTTCCAAACTCGAGTATATTCCGCTGGCGTGAATTATTTTTATTTATCGCTTGGTATACGGTTCTGGGGTATTTTTCTTATTCGATTTTTTTCGTTCGGTGTTCTTCACTATTTTTGCTTGTGAATTGTGTGTATCTGTTAGAATCGCTACAAGGTCATTGGACGAGCTTATTGCTCTCGCAATATGTCCTCTGATTAATTTATTCATAAATTATCCACCCTATTTATGTACGCTTCATTATATAAAGTCTCATTTGAGTAATACTTTTTATAGTCCGATTCCGGTGTCCGATATAATCTGAGACAACTTCTGAGACACTTCCTTTCGAACACCCGAATCTTTTCCATCAAATTTGGACCTATGTTAAACCATACTGGACAACCATATATGAGCATTGGCCTGATTAGCGTCATGTAGCATATGACTTTTACCCTGCTGTCAAGTTGACTACTGTGAAATAGCCTCCTTGTCATAGCAAAAGTTTTCCTCGCTTTGAGCAAAGCAGCCTCTACATGTCTGTTGAAATACAAATATTGGTCTAGCCAGATGCCCAGGTATTTAACTAAACTCTTGGTTTCCAGTTTATCCCCATGCGGTCCCACGATAACTAGCTTTCGCCAGTTTTTCCTTGTGTCGTACGTGGCTTTATATAATGGAGTTCTAAATAGGATGGCTTCACATTTCTGGAAGTTGATCTTAAGTTTCCAGTCATTGCAATAGCGCTGCACTTTGTTGAAGTCTCGCTGTATTAACCTATTTATGATCGCAACTTTCGGAGCTGTTCTGTAAATTATGAGATCGTCTACGTACGCAATAGCCTGCGGAAGTGCTTCTAATAAGTCGCTAATATAAATGTTAAAAAGAATCGGAGATAGTACCGCGCCCTGTTGCAAGCCATTCTTGATATTATACGTTTTATTAGAGATCACATTACCACTTTTGACCACGAACCTCCTGTCTTTTAACATATCGTAAAGTACATATAGTAAAGGCTTATGTATGTCATGTCTGACCAGTTTGTAATACAACCCTTCGATCCAGACGGTATCAAAGGCTTTCTCCAAGTCGATCAGACAGGCCCCTGTGCATTGGTTCCTACATTTATTCCATTGTATGTCGGAGACCAGTTTAGCTGCGGCATGTGTGGTTTCATGACCCGCCTTAAAGCCAAACTGATTATTTGGAATAATGCTGTTGTCGTCTACCCATTTTACCAGAGCTTTGTTAATGGTTTTTTGAAATACTGTACTGATGCTTGGGAGTAAACTTATCGAACGCATGTTCATTGGGTTTGTACAGTCTTTGCCCTTTTTTGGGATGGACTGAATGATAGCCGTTTTCCAACGCGCTGGATAATATGCATTATTCAACGCGTTGTTAAACAAGACCGTGTATATATCTATTGTCATTGGGGGCAGGTTCTTGAGTACGATGTTAGGTACTCCATCTATTCCCACTGACTTGTTGCTTCTTAATGAGTCGAAGATACTCTGGATTCCTTCCCTTGTGATTAAAAGGCTATTAGCCTCACCATTGGCATTAATGTCAATTGACAGATTATCGTTACTGAATTCGGTAAAACCCGGATTCTCCGATTGCCAATATGAAATTTCATTCCGGAGGTGCAGGTGATTCAGTAGAATTCTGTCCTCCAGGTCGTGATTTCGGCGAATGCTTTCATTCACCTTGTACATTTCCTGAAAGACAGCTCCCACAGCGTTCACCTTTTCCAAAGGATCTTCACTATTGAAGATAGCGTTCTCTGTATCTATGCCAATGTTGATTAGCAGCTGCTTGTTTACCTCAGTACGTGGAATTTGGAGACACTGAATCTCGTTTTGATTATTTCTCCTGAATATTTTATTTATTTGTGGGAACATATTCGGGTTATTAGTTTTTATAGCCCGAATTCTGTTGTTCCAATATAAATTTGTTGCTAATCTATAATTAGCTTTAAGTAATTGTTGGAGGTTTTTTAATCGGGATTTCAGTGATAGTATCTCCTAGCCTTGTCTGTCTGTAAACTGTCTGTGTAATTGTTTTAGTTTCGATAGCAGTCTGCTCTTTTTCTTGTGGAGTGCGTTTATTGTTGCGTTTCTGTACATGTTTATGTGATCTGTAACTGTTGTTTTGGGAATTGTTTTGTCCATTGTTCGTTTTACGGTTTCGTCCATTTGTTGGATGTATTTGTCGATTTCGTCATTTGTCAGGTTTCTGTTTACTGGCAGATTAAAGTCATTCGAACGAAGTTCTCTTGTTAATGATCTGGTGAACCGCGGCCATCGCATTGCCCTGTAGTTGTAGGGTTGCGGGATCACGAATTCCTCCAGATCTGCGAAATCGCTCGGAAGCTCTATTACTGCCGTGAATGCACAGTGGTCACTGTCGTATTCAATCGCCCGTAAACAGTTTCTGTTTCGTCTGTTGGTGTTAAGTAGTCTCAGTCGTGAGTCAATTAGCAAGATATCTAAGAACGATCTACCTCTAGGGAATGATGGATATTCGGTAGCCAGCAGGTCAGTTCTATATTCAATATGATACTGATCTAACCAGCCAGCCAACTGATTTCCTCTGGCATTCGATATATAATTTCCCCAATTCCCATGCTTGGCGTTCATATCTCCCCCTAGGATAAAGTAGTTTTTGTCCAGGTGCAAAAGTAAGCATCGAAAGAGTGTCTCGAGCTCCGCTATAAATAGGTTATGTTGGTGCTCCTCAGGTGCATAGACCGCAATCGCATACAAGCCCCTTCCTCGCTGAAGGGGTATGCGTACGATACAGGCTTCCAGCACCCGGAACCTGGGCACTTCTCCACTATATATAACTTTATGGTGGATTCCTTTTCTCATAAAGATTGCGACACCCCCCGCTTGAGTGAAGTTAGGACGGTCTCTTCGTATAATATCGTAGTTTTTATGCCATATCTTGTGTCTCTGGTTTACCTTTGTTTCCCCCGCCAGAAGTACATCAGGCTGTTCATCTTGCAACAGGTTGAAAAGATTGGCTCTTCTCTCAGTTCTTATTAGTGAATTTACATTCACGACAAGAGCTTTTATTTATATTGTGGTTAGAGTGTTTATATTGACTTTTTGTTTAGATTGGGCAAGTGCGAATAGATCTCGTTTATTTGATTTTGCAGCTGTGTCATCTGTCTTTGCAGATTGAGCAGAACCGCGACCACGTCTGCTTGCGATGTTGTTTCAGTCTGTGTGGGGGTATTTGTGGCTACCAATGTTGTAGCCTGGTATGGTGGTCTCCCACCCGGCGCAACTTGTGCGTACGACCGCTTCGATGTTACGGGCATTGTTGTAGTACGAGCTGGCTCTGTGTTTTTTTGCCGGGTCACACTTCTTGCCATTATTTCTCGGAATTTAGGACATCCTCGATAATTAGTGGGGTGTCCCTCATTCCGGCACACTGCGCACTTTAGAAGGGCATTGTCTTTTCCCAGGGGGTATTCTTCTGCCTTATGGTCTTTTCCGCATTTTACGCAACGGTGCTGCATTTCACAGATCGCCGCCGCGTGACCAAACCTTTGGCAGCGGACACATTGCAGCATGTCTCTGCCTTTTTTTAATTTGTCCCGTGTGACGCTTTGATGATCCAAGACTGTAATCTTTCTTAGACCACCAATTCTGCTGCTGGGCGTTAGTTGAACCAAAAAGAAGGGTAGCTTGGGGCTTTCCCTTCTTGCCTTGGTTGTGGTGAACGGTTTTACGGAGATAAACTCGAGATCGTCGTGCCTCAACTTTTGCATCTCGAGCAGAGCCTCCGGTTCCACCTCAGGGTCGACACCCTTTAATAGAACCGTTACCCTCTTTGTTTGCTTCGGCGTGAACGAGTAGAATTCCGCGGTGGCCCTTTTTAAGACCTGTTTAATTTTTTCGTGGTCTGCCGCCGCATAGGTTTGAATGGCATGCCTGTTACCAGCCAGTCTTTTAACTTCAAATTTGTTTCCTATAGCTAGCTTACAAAGACTTACCAATTCCTTACACTCAATATCTATGGTGTTGATTGGTGGCATCTTTATTTTTTGGTTGTTATTGTTGCTTTGCCGCTGTTGTGTTGCTTGTTGTGGTCGATTTTGTGTTGATTGTTGCTGTTGATGTTGATGTTGATGTTGCTGTAGCTGTTGCTATTGGCCGACTTTTGGCTTCGGCTTTTGTTGTTGTTCGGTGTCTTTTTCTTTTTCGAGTGCCGCTATTCTTTTCTTTCGGCGTCTCTCTTCTAGTCGGGCTCTTGCCATCGCAAGTTTCGCTTCCAATTCACTTATTTCCTCTTCTTCATCCTCGGACTCTGAGGATGCAAGAGAAGCGAACGAGTTGTTTGTCCCATACATGTTAAAGTTGGAGGGGGATGGGAGCTCATTGACCTCCTCCATTTGCTTATCTCCTTTCTCCATTGTTAATTTCGCGGTTTTACTTCGCGTCATAATGGAGTTTTTCGGTGTACCTTTCCGTTTGTATGTTGTTGCGTTTTTATCTTCCTCTGTATTCATGCTGGTTCTTTCCAGTTTGTTTTCATTAAAAAAAAACAATGGCGACCTGCAATACGAACCACGAAGTCAATATCTTCCGTACGTCGACTCGAACTCGGCTATCGTCGGCTAAGAGTCAGTAAACTTGCACTCGCGCCAAATGATGCATTGAAAACTCTGTGCTTAACTAGCAATATATTGTGTGTTTTAGTTTTCACTTTTACGACTGAGATGATATATTTTAATTGTCTTGCTTTGTTTTTGTACTTCACTGAAGTGATTTTGTGAGCACGTTTTTTGTCGCTTTTAACATTTGTTTTGTTTGTTTGTTGTTGTTGCACTTTGTTTTAATTATCACACACGTCACGTCACTGTTTTTCTATTTCGTGGCTTCGTTCTCGTTTATCAATTAGATTAATTATATCAATACGTTGTCCGTTTTTTAAACACACGTTTTGAAACTGAGTATTCACAGAGTGAAAGCCGATGTTTTCGTGATATTAAAATACATTGGTTATGTGATAAACAGCACTTTAGTTAGTATTGTAATTGTATGTTTGTCAATGAAAAAGTGTATTCAATGTGCACAAAACCGAAATAAATGCACGATAAATGAATAAATAGTCTAATGAGTTGATTGCGATTAATATTTCGCGAATTTAATAATAAATTCACTGCGGTTGATAAAGATTTACTTAGAGAGCTGAATTGCACGTCTACATCGGATGTTTTATATATTGTCTCTGTTCTGTTCGACATAATCGGCTTTTTATGTGCATAGTCAGTCAAGTAATTCAAAGAGACAAATTACATTTTATCGATTCTTCGGCGTTCTCAGACTCTGAGCTTGACTTACAGCACATTATGGTATAAATTGAAGCCCCTCGACCATCGATTACAAATCTTATTCAGCGATCATACTCATTTCTCGGTAAACAGAAACCTGAGGAAGCATAATTGCCGTACCTGGAGAGTCTAAAAACCAACATGTGACTGTAGAGAAACTCTTGTATTAGAAAAGGTGCCTGTTTTATGTGCGTTGTGGTCGGATGGTGTCATTGGTCAGTACTTTTTAGAAAATATGGGTCTGTCAATTTCCACCGTTGGGGCCATGTACTCATCAATTTTTTTAATCAGCAATTGAAGACTGATAGTTGGAACATGTGGTTCCAACTAGATTGGACCACAACCCACAAAACGGTAAATTTTAGCTTTATTACACGAAAATGTCCCAAGCCGCATAATACGGAGATTTGGTGATGTAAATTGGGTGCCGGTCATCAACGATTTGACGCCGTTAATTTTTTTTTTTAATAGGACTGTTATTTGATAATCCTCAAACTCCTGTTCAGTTGAAAGTAAACATTTGTTAAGTTATGGCCGATATATCTGTAACCCCACTGTCTACTTACCCGAAAAACCCCCATAACTACAACCCAGCTTTCATAAGTTTCTGCTAATGCAATCACATTAGCACCTGCAAACGCTTCACGCATCAAGTCTATCAAATGTATTTAGCTAAAAGCTCCTGGAAGAGAATTCTTACCTTCATTCATTTATTCGAATTCAAAATTATCTATAAGAATTCTGTTCCAAACTTCATTAATCCCAAGCCCAATTCGGCACCTTCGGTTGCCAGGCAAATCTCAATCTTATACACGCATTTTCCCTAGTCGAATTCCTGAAAACGAAACAATTTGGTTTACATATAATGTAACCATCATAACAGGGATCATACACATTGCGTCGCCTATTTACAGCCTCACCATCATCATCATCATCATCGGCACTACAACCGGGAACTGTACTTGGCCTTATTTAGCAAGTCCTGAGGCTTGTTAAATTTTCCATAATGATTTGTTTTTTCCGGGCAAGGGCATTAGTCTTGCGCCGGAGGCTCCCCGACGGCGAATCGAACCCCGGTCGCCCTCGTGACAAGCGGGTATACTAACCACTATACTATCGAGGAGCCTCACCATGTGTATAATAAATTCCTTTACATGGCGACCTATACCCAAGGGACAAAAGCAAATATACGCATCTTGCGTCTTAAGGCATAAATTAAATCCTACAACATAGGCAAATGCAAATAGGTATGGTATACTTACCCTTAGCAGCGATGCTATATACGCCAATTCCCTGTAAATAAGCTAGAATCAATTAGCACCCCGTGCATGGTGCATTGCGGCTATCATTACAGCTGCAATGCATAGCTTAGACAATGATCGACAGGATCTCTTTGTCCTACATATTTCTGGATCCGCTTCTCATAACTTCGAGAGGATCGTCATCGCATAACCGGGCTAGCTCTCGAGGCTCGGCCCACGCTCGACTGGTGACGGCATTTTGTAACATCAGGGGCATCGGTTTCACCAATACCAATGTAAACGCCGTCCACATATATTTGCAAACAACAAAACCTGATATCCTTGCCCTAACTGAGACCCAGGTCGATTCGTCAACTGATTCGACATATCTTCGTTGCTCAGGATACGACTTACATTCGAGATTCCGTTTTAAGGGCGGAGTCTGCGTCTTCACACGGTCTGATCTGGCTTGCCAGAGGATGGAGGCGTTGCAACCCAATAATATGGACATCATATGGTTGAGGGTCGTGCTGAGGAATTCTGTTAAATTTCCCGGATGACGATCGACCGGCGACATTTTTCGAACATCTTTCATATACCGTCGACTGGATACAGATCAACCACCCAGCTTCTGAAATTATTGTCCTTGGCGATTTTAATGTGGACAATTCCGACTGGTTGTTACATTCTAACAGAACCGACGAGGCTGGGAGGCTGGCGGAGATGTTTGCTGTAAGCCACAACTTGACTCAACTCGTGGGGGAGCCAACGCGAGTACCGGATGCCCGAGGCGATTATGCGAACACCCTGGATCTGTTTTTGACATCCGAACCGAGGATTTATACCATAGAGGTTTCTGCGCCACTGGGAAACTCAGATCACTGCTTGGTATCTGTCGCGCAAGCACTTGCATACCAAGCGAATAACCGGCCTAGGCAGCTTCGCCATGTATGGAAGTATGGGGCTGCTAACTGGGACGATATGTGAGATTTCTTCGCATCCTTTCCATGGGCGGAGGTGTGCTTCGGAAATTCCGATGTTAACGCTTGCGCGGAGTCGGTATCAGAGAGTATTCTCCTGGGGATGGAGATGTATATTCCGCATTCCATCAAACGATGTTCGTCTGATAAACCTTGGTTTGATAAAAAATGCGAGCTAATTACAGCGGCAAAAAATAGAGCTTTTAAGCAATGGCGCTCCAATCCCACCGATGTTAACAGAACGAATTTTGTTAGAACCAGAAACGCGTGCAACCAGGCGATTGATACCGCGAAGAAGGCTCACAACGACAGGGTGATCAATAAGCTCGTTCGGTGCCCAACTGGTTCGCGCTCCTTCTGGTCAATGGCAAAGGCTGTCAGCAGTAACTTTGCTTCCTCCTCTTTCCCCCCGTTGATGACAGACAGGGGAACATTAGTCACGAATCCAAAGGATAAAGCTAATGTATTCGCGAATTTATTTTCCGCGAATTCCAACCTCGATCCCGGCCTTTTGGAGCCACCTGTGATCTCGCCGGTACAGTCTTCCATGCGGGATGTGAGATTTCGTCCGCGCACTATCCAACGCATTCTACGTGAACTGGATTGTACGAAGGCAACCGGCCCGGACGGAATACCACCAATAGTACTTAAGAACTGTGCTCCAGAACTATCCCCGGTTCTTGGCAGACTCTTCCGCTTATCTTGTGCACGGAGGACCTTTCCTGCCTGCTGGAAAATCGCTCAAGTTCAGCCAATCCCAAAGACGGGAAAAAAGTGTCTCCCACAAAATTACCGTCCGATAGCATTACTGTCTATTTTATCTAAGGTAATGGAAAAAGTCATCAATACAGAGTTGGTTAAGTATTTGGAGTGCAACGGTCTTCTGAATGATCGTCAATACAGATTCCGAGGCAGGCGGTCCACAGGAGACCTTTTGACACTTATAACCGATATATGGACATCTGCGATTGAACGGCATGGTGAGTCAAGGGCGGTCGCATTAGATATCTCAAAGGCTTTTGATCGCGTCTGGCACGGGGCATTGCTGAGCAAACTTCGTTCATATGGACTTTCCGACCAGCTTTGCGACTGGACGAGGAGCTTCCTCGAGAATCGATCGATCCGGGTTGTTGTGGACGGCGAGTGTTCGGATCTGTATCCTGCTAATTCGGGGGTGCCCCAGGGTTCTATTTTGGCTCCAACCTTGTTCTTGCCTCACATAAATGATTTGTTGGAGACAACGGATAACAAAGTGTTCAGTTTTGCGGATGATAGTACGCTTGTTTCCTCCTTTTCGAGTGATCGGCCGATTAGTGCATCTACGTCGCACCAGCTGAGATGTAGACAGATTGACTGTCTGAATCAGGATCTAGATAAAGTCCTGCAGTGGGGAAAGGCCAATCTTGTCGACTTCAACGCAACGAAGACCCAGTATACAACATTCACAAAGAAAACTGGATCATCGGTTCCACAGCTGATGGTGAATGGTCAGGCCCTCGAGGCTGGGGAAAGTTTGAAATTGCTCGGCGTCACTGTCTGTGGGAATGTATCATGGCATAAACACGTATCGGGTATCGCCAGATCAGCCTCAGGAAAACTGAGTTATCTTTTTAGAGCCAAGAAATACTTTACTCCGGCCCAACTTCTTCTCGCATATAAATCTCAAATTAGACCCGCGCTCGGATATTGCTCTCATGTTTGGAGCTCAGCTCCTAAACATACCCACGACCTACTTGAGAGCGTACAAAGACGAGCGATCCGCCTGATCGGGGACTCGGTGCTGACGTCGGGACTACAGTCGCTATCACATCGAAGGCGCGTGGCCGGCCTCTGTCTGTTTTACAGATATTATCACGGGTGCTGTTCTTCGGAGATTCTTGGCATTGTTCCACGCAATTCGGTTTATATGCGCTCCACAAGACAATCCGACGGATCGCACCAGTTTGTGGTTCATCTCCCGACGGCGCGAACATCCCTGTATCAGAACTCGTTCCGTTACAGAGCGGGGAAGCTGTGGAACTCCCCTCCCACGCGAGTGTTCCCGGAGCGTTACAACCTGCAACTGTTCAAAAAGAACAGCAACAGTTATTTGATGGCATCGCGGGGCGCCCACTCGACGCTATAGGTTCGCCTTTCCCGAGAGAAGTCTAATAA
The DNA here is from genome assembly GCA_963931805.1 of Microdon myrmicae. Lineage (NCBI taxonomy): Eukaryota > Metazoa > Arthropoda > Insecta > Diptera > Syrphidae > Microdon > Microdon myrmicae. The sequence goes on from OZ007496.1 coordinate 99,835,418, forward strand.
AAAAAAAAAAAAAAAAAAAAAAAATAACTAGCGGCATGAACCAATAGAAACCCAATTAGGACCCAATGAGATTCGGCTTGTTTACTTAGCCGAACTCACATCTCATTGATATACATTATTCCCTTTACTTTGTTTTCAGATTCGTTCTCATGGCTTTGTCCCATGAAAGAACCAATGTGCACACATACATGTGTACCTCTATGATCTTCTCTATGAGATCAGGCTACGTACCCCAAAAGAGAGACTTCACGTTTCTCTTGGGATGGAAAATACATCCTTTAATTAAGAGAGCCAGTACCACTGGCCGAATTCCCTTTGCCAGCGAATTAATATCGCCGAGTCGTTTTCCATCATCTGGCCACCACGGTCGTTTCTTTCTTCGCTCCCCGATGCGCACGAGGACGCGTATATCTAGGAGTCGCGGTTAGTGCGGAAGTTCAGTTAACAGTGCCATCTTTTATTTGAACGTTCGCGACAGTTTTTTTCTTTCTTTGTTTTAAAAAAAAGAAGTAAGGAAGTGAACTTCGCAACCTTCCGAGCATTCCAACTCTCGAACAATTTTAGTGAAAGTTCTCCGAATAATTTATCCGGTGGCAGTGCCTTTCCAACAAAAAGCACAGTGACTATTTAGTCCAAGTTGTGATTGGTGCCTAAAATAAAAATTAAAGACAACGAATAGGCAAACATCGCCCCAACACCAGCATTAGTTACCCAAACAACATCACCGGGAGTAGCCGATTGACAACACCAACATCACGGACCAGGTTTTTTTTCTTTCTTTTATTTTATTTTACAAAATGTTTCATTCCTCTTCGCGGTGAGCTCCTTCCAATATATTATTTTTCTTTTAAATTTTGTATTGTCATGTTCTAGGCTCCTCGATAGTATAGTGGTTAGTATACCCGCCTGTCACGCGGGAGACCGAGGTTCGATTCCCCGTCGGGGATCCTCTGGTGTAAGACTAATGACCTTGCCCGGAAAAAACAAATCATTATGGAAAATTTAACAAGACTTAGGTTCCCGGTTGTAGTGCCGATGATGATGATGATTGTCATGCTCTATCGTTTTTTTCCTTTGCATCTTTGTGTAAACTTACTAATCAAAGTTGAAAAAAAAGCAGAGCTCTGATTTGCAGAAAACAATATTTAGCGCAAGATGGTATAAATTTCCTTGAAGCCAATTTTTTTAACTTCAATTTCGGTGTGTAAATCGTAGTCAGTAATTTAAAAAGCTAACATATAAAAAAAATCAGATGAGCGCCAATCAAATAAGTTCGGTGCGTTTTCAAAAATCAAAACATTTGAACAATTTAATATCGATAATATTTTTGTTGTTTTCATATTATAATAAACACACTCTTATAGATATGAATTTTCGAAACACTTTCAAAAATTACTCTTAAACTCATTTATTGTGTAGTTACGGAGAAAAACAAAGTGTATTAACACACATGAAAAGGGTTATATATTAAAAAAAAACCAAAAAAAAGAAAAAAATTATTTAGGTCATTTAACATAACCACAAAATAAACAAATCACTCAATCGATTAAGGGGCAAAGAGTAAATTTTATATAATTCATACAAAAAGCAATGTAAGCAGTATCATAAGCACCAATTCCTCCACTCTCCCCCACTTATTTCGAGACTACGTCGCAGAGGGGGGTGAGCTAGGGTTTCTTAAAGCTCACCTGAAGAACCCCCCATATTCGCAACCTATTTTTGCATCTCAGCACACCTGCAAACCTTTCCTTTCCGTAGGAAATTCATGCACCTAAAGCATTGCATTAAACTCCCTATAAGAATTCCTTCATCCATGCATCCAATGCATTTCATACATTCCCAGAAAGATTTTATCAAGTACCTACCCATCATAACTATCTTCTGAAAGGAATTCACCAAGGCCAAACACAATATCCCTGAAAAGAAAACTTATCGATTCATATATAATGTAACCGCATAATCAGGGAATCTTAACCTTGAGTTGGCTATTCCCAGCCTTACATGTGTACAACAATGTCTTACATTCACATTGGCTGGCGATTCCATTGTCCAACGGCAAAAGCAGCGTCGGGCAGCTTGTTTGTTCAGCTGAATATACCCGACCACGATCCCTCGTCTAAACGAATAAACAATCTCCAATTTCGTTCTTTGCCACAAACGAATTACCCTGCATAACAAATGCAAGCAACGGATTCGTTTCAGCTACCGACCCAAGATAAGATATACAATTTTCATTGTATAAAGTATTGTAATCCATCAGCACCTTTCTCTAATGGCTATTGGTCTATTTACACAAGGGCATCACTCATCTAAGATTTTTATGATGCCCTCGTCCCATCTTTTCTTTTAGCACATTTCCTCGATGCGTTGCCGTCTATTTATTTAGCCGCAATGCACACCATAAACAAAGATCTTCACGTCCCGTTTGTCTTTAGCGTTTTCCTGCTTTGTTTTTCCATCGCCTTCACGCATGAGTTGAACAATATGATCTTCACGATCACTGATACATACATACTACCATTATCTTCATTACGAGATCTGGTTTTCTATTCCACAAAGAGAGACTTTACCTCTCTCTTGTAGTAAGTAAAAATATATCCTTAGATAGAGAGGATATGTGGCGGTTCTTTAATACATTCCCAAAGAACCGCCCATCCTCTTAAATTAACCACCTTCCAAGCCCAAAGTACGTACCTGCAATTAGGGGCAGCGTAAGCTCCCCTCCAGCATCACACCTGAAAGTTAAACCTCATCAAGGCATGCATCACATTGAATTATTATATGAACTGTACCATATCTGCATCGGCTCGGCTTGTCAGCAATTATAATAGATAAATACTTGCTGGCGAGCGTAATTGTTGACACAGTCGTAGCCGATGGGTTTTGCTATGGTTCATAACCATTTATTGCCCCAGTCCCGAGGTTCGCAACACTTGTGACCAATTTCCTTTATCGGTTATCTACCGATCATGGGATTTGGGCACTAATATGTTTGACGTTAGACAATCATACCCCAGATTATGCCTAACGCCTGTTAAACAAACAAACACACAGTAGCATCACTGTGTTTATCCTATTAATCGACCGCTGTTCCATGGCCACCCTGGGCGAGATGTACGCTTCCACATCTGCAAGGCTAATTCCTCGCCATTATACTCATATACCGGCACCGTCTTGTAAAGAAGACCCAAATTTTCGGCTGACCTATCGTCACCAGAATGTATAGCCTACAATGGCATTAGCATGAACACCTGAGTAAACATGATGCATATCATCGTGACCCTTGAAATAGCGATTTTATGTATCTTAAATATCAAAGATTTATGGCCCTCGAAGTAGCGTTTCTGTTTATTTAAGACACAGAAACCTATTTCTCCCTTCGGCGACTTCGCTATCGCGTATCTCTATAATACGTACAATTCATTACACCAGCCCATGTTTATTCAGGTGCATTTTCGTCGTTGCCGATATGCAAGCTGAAGGGCAACGTACTTCTCCTCTACGGACACATATACAATCCTCCCCTATCGATGCAATTCGCGGTCATCGAATCTGATGGATGTGAATTGCATCGTGGAGTCAGATCGTAAACACCGCGAAGCGTACACGTACCGGGGACGTGGCGTTTATCAGAGTTTAATTTCAACAGCTAAGAGTGTGCACGCGTCGAAAGTAAAATGCTACCTCCGGTTCAATTGCTCTGCAACTAGTGTGAAGTGTCAAAATGCGAGTTGTTTTGGTGATCAACGAAGTATCTTCCTTGTCGAAGTCGGTGAAATTAAGAATATGTTTTGTAAGTTTGACTATTCTAGACAGATTGAGTGTGTTTCTAAAACCCCGAAGATCTTTGGAATGTACTAAACCGTCAAATGGGGAATCTTCAGCTTTCGATCGTGAACAAGTAATAAATAAAAGTTAACTTGTATAATACAAACCTATTCAAGAGTTATACCGTAGAGAGATATAAAAAGTAGTTTAAGTGCACGAGAACTTTGTAGTTCCAGACAAGCATTTGTGAAAATAGATTCAGAAATAAAAATAAACAGTTTACCACTAAACATTTCATTTTCTCTTTTATTTGTGGAATTTGGTGAACAGATTTCTGCGGACAAGTGTTGGGGAATAAGCGAACCAGAGTTACGACGACACCAAATTATTTCCCCACAGATATCCACCACCACCGAATCGAGGGTGAATCAAGAGCCAGATTCCAATCCTCGATTGACTCTTATTACGACCATCGAGTCGAGCACACGAAGTCGCGATCATCCCCCGTAGCGTACGTACGGGGGATGCTCACACCATTGAGTCCATCTTAAACTCCCTTACGCGAGTCGAGTTTCTTTTGTTTTTTGGCTAAGTGTTTTTCTTTATTGTTATACGTGTTCGTAAATGTTAATTAAAATTGCAATATATTAGACGCACGTTATACATGTTATGTGGGGATGAGAAGTAGGTTGCACCGGCGTACGGCGCTGATTCAGTTCTTCCCCATCATGTACTGATCGTTCCGCCGAACACTAAACGATTATGCTGAAGCAGAGGAAACACCAACCCAGAAAGTAAAACACACGGCTATTGATACGATTTTTATTGTTCGGCTGTTAAGTTCTTATAACAGCTTGTTTTCATTGCAAATTTGACGAACGCTGAGGTGGACACAATTGGATCTTAATAATTAGCGGAATCACTATTGTCAATTTGATTTTACTTTGTTTTAATAAATTCACATGTGGTAGGGCACTCTTCAAGTTATTTCACAATCGTCTAATATCATCATCATCGGCACTACAACCGGGAACCGGTCTTGGCCTTATTTAGCAAGTCCTGAGGCTTGTTAAATTTTCCATAATGTTTTGTTTTTTCCAGACAAGGTCATTAAGTCTTGCGCCAGAGGCTCCCCGACCGGAAATCGAACCCCGGTCTCCCGCGTGACAGGCGGGTATACTAACCACTATACTATCGAGGAGCCGTAATTGCTCTATACGGATGCGAAATATGGGCTCTAACAAAACGGGAAAAAAACAAATTCCGCATATTCAAGAATAAAGTTTTAAGGGGTATCTTTGGTGGTAAATATGACGAGGAGGCAGGACAATGGAGGAAACTCCGTAACCATGAATTGGAAGAGCTATACCACAAACCTACAATAGTGAGAGTAATCAGGTGACGAAGCTGGACATGGGGCGAGAATGGCCGACGATAGGACCGTGCGTAGAATTCTTGACCGTAGACCAGCGGAAAAGAGACCGACAGGACCCCCGCGACGGAGATGGGAGGGCAATGTTAGGTTTGGCCTTGAGTATATCGGATCGGATGGTCAAACGTGGAAGGAGAGCGCACAGGACAGGGAACGACGGTGGGGTCGAGTCGGCGAGGGGAACAAGGGAAATATGACCTAATGCATAGTTCGGTAATGAGGGTCGGCTAGATAAATAGCAGCCGCTCATTAAATAGAAAATGTGATTCGGATACCTAAACGATGTGAATTGTCTATGGTATGCATTGCAGCTGTTACGATAGCCGCAATGCCGATGCACATGGTGCTAATAGGTTTAAGACGCGAGATGCGTATTTGTTTTGGTTTGCACATTGTGGGAGTCAGAGAATTTTATTGCTGGAAGAAAAACGTCGCCAGCTAAATGTATACATAAGGAAGTTTATCGTATACATGAATGAAGCTGGGAATAGACGACGCAATGCTAATTATCCCTGGCTGGAATGGTTACATGATATCTGAACCGAGGGTTTTTCTTTTCAGGAAATTTATGATGAGGAAATTAAGAACTCTTACAGGGGATTTGTAAGCGAAGGAATGCTTGAAAAGCTAAGAATTCTTTTGCAGGTACTTTTGGGTTATAATAATTGGATCTGTTTGATGCGTGAAGCATTTAAGATGCTAATGCGAATTGCATTAGCGAAAGCTGGTGCAGACCCGGGTTGTGGTTGTGGGGGTTTTTTCAGGAAGGCGAGCCGTGGGATCTGGCGGAACCGCCACAAGGCTCCCTGATGGGCCGTTCTTTCAGCATGCGCTCCTTTCGTCGGATCGTTCCAGAATAACTATTGACCACGATCCACACCGGCGACCAAGGCTGGTGGCACCATCACCTGCAGGTGATGGACGTCAATGGTGCCACCAGCCTTGGTCGTCGGTGTGGATCGTGGTCAATAGTTATACGGTTGAGGAGTGTGGATACCCCCCGCACTGACATTTTCAATGAATATAAGACAACCCCTTTTTGTTTTTTTTTGTGATTTATGATGATTTAATGGTTTAATTTTTACTGCTTTGACGTACTGACTTCAGCCATAAGTTCGGCCTCCGGTTTGAACTGATCATGAATCACTAAAAGAAAAATGGGAGTGGCAGGAGGCCGAGTTAAATGACACAAAGACAAATGTGTCCTTCATCTCGTCTCTAGCTTCTGGTCATCTGGCCACAACTAGAATCACCAAGATCCGAAAAAGAAGGGGGGAGTATCTAAGGATAGTGTTTACACGGATAGTTCGGATTAACTACATGAGCGGAGGGATGATGGGAGGAAAATCGTACAAGACCGGCAGGTCTTCACATAGATAAGTGTTTGGGTAATGGCTACCATCAGGCCTTCTGGAGTAGTTGGTGCATCTTCTGAGGAATTTTTTTTTTTTTTCGAAAACTCGAAATCTTTCCACATGTGCCGAAGATATGCAGGACCATATGAGGAAGGCGTACGACATTCCAGATCAGATTAACTGCTTATAGCAGAAAAGTTTAACCTTGGTTTTTCTTACGGAATACACCTAGGCTGTGTGTTCTCTCCCTTATTGTTTATTGGGAGCCAGATGGCATACTAGCGAAAACAATTGACAAATTTTCGAATGCATTAACTGGTTTTTTCATCAAAGAAATAGCAAGGACATTTGGTTTTTATCATTCACCGTAAGAGGCATTAACTTGGGACTGAAAGTCCTTTCGAAGAAATACTTCAGAATAATTTAATTTTAAGAACTTAAAGCAACAAACACGAATTCTAAACTTAGGTGGTCACGGATATATTGTGCGACCATAGCCACAACATCAATGCCGATCTGTGGCTCCTATAATGCCACATTCCTCTTCACTGTCTACCTATCTATTAATGCAATATATTTCTGTATCTATTTATCTGTCTACGAATCTTAATAATTGTTTCCAACTATCGCTTTCCAGATTGAAGAAAATGCCGAAACATTGCGATCAAACTTTCGAAGTGATGTACAAAAACATCTGCTCGGCGTCCTTCATCGACGTAATAATAACATTGGAAACTCAGTCCTCTATGTCGAATCACCTCAAGGGGCTATATCGAACGTCCAAGATCTAGATGAATGCCAATCGCAGGAATTAAATGATTGCCACACAAATTCTCAATGTACAAACATTTGGGGAAGCTTCCGGTGCACCTGTAACAGCGGCTTTCGTGATCCCTGGATGGACCAATTCCAACGAGCCGGTCGAGAGTGTCAGTCATGCCCAGATACATATTGCAATAATCACGGTACCTGCAGTTACAATGGCGATGGTTCTCAAGTCTGCCAATGTGATACGAGTCATTATGGTGGTCAGTGTGAAATTGATGGAGAAGTTTTGGGGGTAGCCATCGGTGCATCTGTCGCTGCAATAATCATCATAGTCTTGACTTTGATTTGTTTAATAATGTGGTCAAAACGATGGCAACGAGAGCAGAAAAATGTTATTGGTTCACCTGTATTTGGGTACATGAATACAGCTCCATTAAAATCAGGAGGAATGCTACAACCAGGATACCAAGTCACCTTAGAAGACCGCATGCGATGGGCCCAAATCGCTGATGTCATGGCGCAAGCAAATCATTACGCGGTATGTACACATAAGGTCGATCACCTCTACCGAGGCTTAAATATGACATTCTACATCTTATTTTCTCTTTTCCTAGGCCGAGCCGATTGCGCCAACAAGACCTTCTTCGGCAATGTTCGGATACCCTAACCTAATGCCTATGGGCCTAGGATCGATGGCTGGTATGTGTTTACAGCTACTTTCATGACAACTACCTTATTACGAAACTTAATTTTAGGGAGTGTATCTCATATGGGGAGCACATTACAAATGCATCAGAATGGAACACTTCCGCCTGTTCCACTACCAAGGTAAGCAATATATGTCACTGCCGAAAAATATAGAAATCCTAAGTAAGAACTATTGGGTGTGGAAGTAGAAAGTCGGCTTTTCTGTCAAATTGATTGATTGATTGATATTGTGGGAGTTATATGTACGTGTGCCGGCGGACGGCACGGATTCACTGAGATCCCCAACGACGTTCCGCAGAAAATTATTCACCAAGGAGGAATGAAAAAAAAAACAAAGACGCTGGAGTTGTTTGCCATTTTAATGTTTTTTTATTTTTGCTTATTTTAAATATCAGCACATACACATAGAGCACTCCGCTGGTGTTCTTAATATACAGTATTTAATATTGTTCGTAAAATAAGCTCACAGTAACGACTTCCTTGCTATATCATTTGTATTTATTACAAACTAGCTCGACAACATATGTCTGGTGCGTTTATGAAAGAATTAACGCGGGATCAATTAAGTAATTGTTCGCTTTCCACTACACACACTCAGATTCAACAGAGATATTTTTTTAAACTCCGATTAAATTCACGCGTTCGATTGGTGATGGGGTCCTTCGAGTACTTTCATAATTGACTACGAAACCGCCTCAATTACACTTGCATTGAAAATTTACTTTACTAACAACTCGTCTGACTCGTACATAAACAAGATCGCGTCTGTACGCACCCAAGCTCGACAGCGGCTGATACTCGACTTACTCTTTACAAGCGAGAAAAAGTTCATCGCGTCGTGGCAGTGGAATCATAGCTAAATAAACTCACTGCCATTTACTAGGAAGTTTGAAAAGGGTTGCTATGCTTGCATTGGGAATTTAGTTCCGGAGAATCATTGCCGTATAGGCTGAGTTAAATTCATCTGGCGCTATGTGTACGAGGAAATTGGTTTGGAAATACGACCAAGGAATGTGGATCTTGGTCGTTGCGATGGTTGTTTCGCGGAAATGCAACGCATTGTGCTGGTGACTTGCCAGTAAGGAGAATTGGTATTGGGTAAGATGGGAGCCGAAATGATTTTCGGGGAAACTAAATGTTGCTTGGTCACAAGCGAGGAAATAGTTTAAGCAGGAAGTAAGCCGGAATGATTTTCGAGGGAAATTGGAATTGCTTGGTTGCAAGCAAGGAATGTAATTTAAATAGGAAGTTAACCGAAGTGGTTTTTGGGAAAAATTATATGCGGTTTGATGTAGTTGGCTGAGATGATTAGCATTCCGTTGTAAATTTGAATATGCATTTATTACAGCTTTGGAAATGGATTCTTGGTAAGTTTGGGGATGTATGCAATTGCAGATTTGGGGACGGATGCTGTTGTATATTGGGATGTGATCTTTGCATATTTGCGCATGGATTACGGATTGGGGTTATGGTGACGCGCTATTAGCGGTCAAAATTGGTTGGAATTGTAGGTTGGTTCTCCGTGTGGTATAGAGAACCCCCACAATATTGCTTGGTGAAAAACCCCTAACTGTTCTGAAAGCTCTTCTTAAATTTAAGATGAATTTTCATCCAGTAAAACTTGAAGTTTTTCGTCGTCAAATTTTTTTACTGTGCCTGGACGTGGAGCATCCTCAAGACTAAAATGTCCTTCACGAAATCTTGCAAACCACTTTTTTCCTGTCGACAGACTCACAGAGTGTTCACCCAAAGTCGAATTAATCAGTTCCATGGCTTGAACAGCAATTGAAAACAATAAAATGGAATGGCGTTAATATTGCTTATCGACATCCATCTCTTATACAACTGCTTGAACGACAGCTTGAAGTATGTACTAAGCGATCTTAACAGTTATGATATCAAACCTCTCCATGTTATATCGTATATTTCAAAACATAAGTTATTAATATTTTAAACAACCATCATCATCATCATCGGCACTACAACCGGGAACCGGTCTTGGCCTTATTTAGCAAGTCCTGAGGCTTGTTAAATTTCCCGTAAAATTTTCCATAATGATTTGTTTTTTTCCGGGCAAGGTCATTAGTCTTGCGCCGGAGGCTCCTCGGCGGGGAATCGAACCCCGGTCTCCCGTGTGACAGGCGGGTATACTAACCACTATACTATCGAGGAGCCCCAAATGTGATTACTGACCTTAATTTATAAATGTTAATATAAAAACTGCACATCTTTTGAGTGTACATTACTAATTTTGAGTAGGATTTGTAATAAGTTGACAACAAAATCAAAATTGTGATTGTGAAAAAAAATTCACATTGCTGTGGGAACAACATAGCACTACCAACGGCCTCATAAAACCATCAGGGGAAATTCTTCACCACCTTTCGAATTGTGGCCGACTGCTCGATGAAAAAGTGGATTCCAACTCCAAGCCCTCGTACCACATCATTCTATATGTTCTGAAATGTGGTTGGGAGAAATCGTTGATCAACATCAATCGATTCTCATCGGTACGATCCTCGATCTATCCTTTCCAAAAAAAAAAAGGTTCAAATTATTATGGGCCTTGCTGGCAAGCATATTACTGGGTTATCAGCATGACCGATGCTGCGATCCGTTGCCGTTTCTCGGAACGATCGCCAGCGTCGGGCATGACCATCAATATTATTTACCCAATCAATGACCAACGATTCACACAATGGCTAGCGATGCAGTTTCGTTTACTTAAGTAGACATCTAAGCGGATGCTCTTGCCTTATGTCACCAGAACAGGAGTAATTACCCTAAAACTCATGCATCTAATGTTATCTGGCCGTTGTGTGTTAGTTTAAACAGAATCCAAGTGCACCCATGCTTATTGGGATTGTTTGCCTTCGGCGAGTGTGTCTGTTATCGGTCGCCAGCCGCCCGCGCACCTAGGAAACATTATGCCAATCAACTAAACGTTGATTTATGGATTCACAGATGTACTAGCAGATCTTCGGTGTATTTTCACACCCGGTGGGTCCGCTGCCGGCGAGCGTTACACAAATTAATTGTGTACACAGCTGCCAACCCATCCAATGCCGGCGAACTCAAAAGATCTGCATCCCCGTCGTAGATCATGGGAAATAGCGTTTCTGTTGACATTAGATCGCAGAACCTTTTCCTTCAGCTAATGATCATTATGATGGGATGCGATAACAAGCTCCGCATCCATCTATGTTCGTCCGTTGCTGATCATGTAGCGCATACATATACATGGAAAATCCACCCCATGTTAGCTAACCCAACCACGATTGACTGCCTCGGGTTGATCGTGTAGCTTCTCCCCTTTTGAGGCTATTCGCGTACGGTTCCTTCGTGCGTAGACGAATGGAAAATCAGTCAGATATCTCCAAGGCTTTTGACCGCGTCTGGCACGGGGCATTGCTGAGCAAACTTCGTTCATATGGACTTTCCCAACAGCTTTGCGACTGGACGAGGAACTTTCTCGAGAATCGATCGATCCGGGTTGTTGTGGACGGCGAGTGTTCGGATCTGTATCCTGTTAATTTGGGGATGCCCCAAGGTTCTATTTTGGTTCCAACCTTGTTCTTGCTTCACATAAATGATTTGTTGGAGACAACGGATAACAAAGTGTTCAGTTTTGCGGATGATAGTACGCTTGTTTCCTCCTTTTCGAATGATCGGCTGATTAGTGCATCAACGTCGCACCAGCTGAGATGTAGACAGATTGACTCTCTGAATCAGGATCTGGATAAAGTCCTGCAGTGGGGAAGGGCCAATCTTGTCGACTTCAACGCAACGAAGACCCAGTATACAACATTCACAAAGAAAACTGGATCATCGGTTCCACAGCTGATGATGAGTGGCCGGGCCCTCGAGGCTGGGGATAGCTTGAAACTGCTCGGCGTCACGGTCTGTACGAATGTATCATGGCATAAACACGTATCGGGTATCGCCAGATCAGCCTCAGGAAAACTGAGTTATCTTTTTAGAGCCAAGAAATATTTTACCCCGGCCCAACTTCTTCTCCTATATAAATCCCAAATTAAACCCGCGCTCGAATATTGCTCTCATGTTTGGAGCTCGGCTCCTAAACATACCCTCGACCTACTTGAGAGCGTACAGAGACGAGCGATCCGCCTGATCGGGGACTCGGCGCTGACGTCAGGACTACAGTCGCTATCACATCGAAGGCGCGTAGCCGACCTCTGTCTGTTTTACAGATATTATCACGGGTGCTGTTCTTCGGAGATTCTTGGCATTGTTCCGCGCAATTCGGTTTATATGCGCTCCACAAGACAATCCGACGGATCGCACTCGTTTGTGGTTCATGTCCCGACGGCGCGAACATCCCTGTATCAGAACTCGTTCCGTTACAGAGCGGGGAAGCTGTGGAACTGCCTTCCCACGCGAGTGTTCCCGGAGCGTTACAACCTGCAACTGTTCAAAAAGAACTGCAACAGTTATTTGATGGCATCTCGGGGCGCCCACTCGACGCTATAGGTTCGCCTCTCCCGAGAGAAGTCTAATAAAAAAAAAAAAAATCCACGGCGGCTTTTATCCAACCAACAAAGCATAGCACAACTCGTGCCTAGCTGCCAAGAACCGAATTCTCTAGTAGTGTAAATATACACACTGAAATCTGACCCTTGAGTCGCCGTAGATGCCATATACAATCGGCATAGATGATATACACAACCGCCATTGTGTAAAAATCTAAATTGCTTCTCAATGACTTGCAACTATTGATTCAGCTGCAAGCACTTCTCCCAGAAATGTTCCATTGTTTGAATCTCCAAACAATCACCAACTTCGCGCTTAGCCGCCGGATTCGAATTCAATAGCATAAACAAATGCAAATAAAGAATCCGGTTCTTACAACGACCAAAGGTACGATATACAAATTGTATGATGTATCCCAAACCTATTAGCACCTAATGAGTGGCAGCGTATTTATTTAGCTGAACCCTCATAACAGAACGATGCCTTAGGTCGCTTCTCTCTTTGTTCTTTTTCCCTGGTTTTAGGTTTCGTTTATCCTTTGCCAAAACGCATCGATAAACACTATCATCTACACGATCACACATACACACACATCACCACGTCCTTCTTCCTTGTTTTCACCACGAGAGAAAGTCTTTCTCTCTCGAGGAAACACACCCCAGTAGCGAAGTGGCTGTGCATCGAGCAGAGCAACGCGGAGTCTCATTTCAACCACCAACGATCGCACATCGCTGGTTCGCGTTTCCCCCTTAGTAGAGTGAGCATGGGGTGCGTACCGGAGTGCACCCCAGAGTCGAAGTCGGACACAGACAATTACGTGATCCTTGAAACAGTGAAACTTAATTTAACAATAGTTTTGTGAAAACCAATAAACCATTTGTAAATTGCATTAACTGTTCGAGTGTCAAAATTTAGTAGTAAATCAAAATAAACAACATTCATACGAAACAATACCACCGTGCGTTTTATTTCTTGCTTGGTGAACGATTGTCCGAGGTATTCCGTGGAGTTTCTTTTCTCATTGTATTGAACAGTGAACTTTCGATCGTTGGAAAATAAGTGGAGTATTTCATGACCGTGACAATGAGTTCAAAGTGCATCTCACACATGAACATGATAGGAAATCTTTGTGAACCTGTACCAAAGCCGGCATATGACGAAGACATTTCCTACACTTCTACCTTTTGTAACGTCGTATTTATGCGAAACGGGCTTTTCGGCACTGGCTGCAATGAAAACCAAATATCGAGCCATGTTAGTAGTCGAAAAAGAGATACGAGTGGCACTCTACACATTGCCCCCAAGATTCGATAAACTTTGTGTCAGTAAACAACAACAACCCTCGCATTAAATTTTTATGCGATAGATGTAGTTGGTTTAAATGTTTAAAAATAATTCTATATAAAAATAAATATACACGTATGTGTATGTTATACTCGTAGCTAAAACTTGTTATTATTCTGTTGATTGTAGTTTTCAGTTTTTTTTTGTAATAAAGTTTTTATTATTTAAAACGTGTCTATATTATTTAATCTAATTTTTTTTGGGGAGGCGTGGTAGCATAAAGGTTGGAAACCCCTGATTTAAGCCGAAGATATGCAGGAACATATGGGAAAGGCGTACGATATTCCAGATCAGATTAGCTGCTCATAGCAGAGAAGCTTAACTTTGGTGTCAAGTTTGTTACTTCAGTTCAAAATGTTGTGCAGTTGCTTAGACCGATAGAGGCCCCTTTGAAGAATGTGGGTCACATGTTTGATGAAATTCATTTTTGGGGTATAAATGACGCTAAGATATTCCATCCTATCATGTGGTCTAATCGTAGTACCTCCTATTTGTAATCGAATATTATACGAATATCGGGAAGTAGGTTTGGGGTGTTTAGTACTCAGAATTATAGTTACTGCTTTGGATGGATTCATCCAGGTGACGGTTGAGTGATTTGTTGCGAGTTTAGGGCTTTTGGATGACGTCTCTATGGGTAGTAGGTATTGTGTGCAGGCGTACTGCACTGGTTCACCCCTCGAGTCCATCAAGTTTCCCCATTGGGTAGTCGTCAATGTGGGGTACCAGCTCCGGTTTTGGCTTTGTTAACACTGCAGCTGACGAACACCTGGTGGAATGCACTTGCCGTGGATGCCATTCTAAAGTTCGAAACATTTTACCTCTGTAAACGAGCGCTGCCGCGAGACACACTGATTTTATTCGGGCGTCTTGTCGAGGGTCTTTTCTATAACACTATATTCGCGACTATCGTAATGCAATGCAGCGACACATTATTAATAAAGGCGGATCAATGAGCGAAGAAGCAGCAAAAGGATGAACGTTAAGGAATTTCAACGGCTAGCAATGCACTTCCCGATCAGGTCAATTCTAAAACCAGCCGAATAAGTTTCAAAACACATTTTATTTATTTCATTTGGTACTATAACTAAAAGACAAATCGGATAACTCAAGTCTGTGGTCGGGTTTGGTTGATTTAGAACTGTTGATGATGCACATTACCTATCGTATTCAATTTCCGTTCTCGCGCAAACTCGCCTTGAGTAGGACTTTGTTCGGATCGACTTTTTGTTTTACGTTTTACGTGGAGGCCCGACTTGCCGCCACGGAATCTGTTGGACAATTGAAGAAGTTCATCGAAGCGATAGAATACCACATATTCAATCATCGCTTCGATGACCAATTTGGTCATAATCCCTTTTGAATTTGTATCTCAAAGAAAGGGTTGATACTTAACACACACACGATGATCACATCTTCGTTCGTGCGGTGTGTCGCCCAGCATGCGAACCATTAACTTGAAATTAAATAAACAATCATTCGCAGCTGGGGCGAGTCATCCTGTAAAGGGTTGGGATGTATAAACGATCAGCGACTACGTGTAGCATGATTGCTGATCGTGTGCATGTTGTTGTTGGCGTCTCCATGTAATCAGCCAGATACCCCCATGTATTTGTCGGTCGGATGGCCGTTGGCTGTGGGCATGCATGCAAAAGGTAAGATACAATATTTTTCATGTGTTCGGCTGGCGCGTGAAAGTATATCTCATTGATATAGTTCAAGCAATGTTGGTTACTACTTGATGCAACCAAATTGCTTTTAATGTGGTGGAAGCCGATTTATTCATGGATATCGAACCGAAACGTGTATCAAGGATTGGTTCAGTATTTGTTGGTTGCATGTTGATGCGACCAATCCGTCTCTATGGATTTGCCTGTTTTAGGTGCAGATAATTCAGACTAAGGAAATATTATGTTTTATGTTGAACAGGTAAGTACTTATTTTCAGGTTTGATATGCCCTACGTGGGAGCTCAAAATGAGGTAATGGGCAGTTTAATTGGTGGTGCTCCAGTGAGCCGCCACATCTACACTAGGACGTCATCCGCATAGCATATATGGTTTACTCTCCCGTCCACAGGGCGGGGAATATCTAAGGTGTATATATTAAATAAGGGGGGGGCTAGAATGGAGCTCTGTGGTACGCCTGCAGCGGTGTTGAAAGTCCGGGAAAGCTTTCCATTCACTCGAACTTGAAAGTTCTGTTTCGAATGAAATGGTAGCTGATACTACACACCGCTCTACTAAGGCCAGTGTTCAATAATTTAAGAACGAGACCTTCGATCCACGTCGTATCAAAGGCCTTTTCTATGTCAGGCTCATCGCAATGGTGGGTTCCTTATTAAAGAGGCGCACGCAGACGTGGTTTTGAAATATGATGAGAGCCATTGTGGTGCTATGCGCTCTTATAAATCCAAATTGGAAATCAGGTATTAGGTTTCTGGCACTGATGAAGTTATTTTGCTTCTCATATATGAATTTTTCATATATATTTGCTGATGCAAGTGAGAAGCGAAATAGGACGAAAGCTTGAGGGGTGATACGTTGGTTTGGTATTGGACAAACATCAGCATGCTTCCAAGCTTGAGGAAAATATCCCAAGGTGTAGGCATTGTTGAACAGAATGGAGAGTTTTATAAAGATCAAGGCAGAACGCCTTCGCAACGAGTGGTATAGACATGTTGTCGATACCGGGTGACTTCTTGGGGTTACTCCACTAATCCGAAGATGTGCCCGTTTTATATAGGCCTATAGCCGTCGTCTTTGTTCGCTCGTTTCCTGGGTGCCGTTTTCCTTGATAGCCTGGAATCATATAATAATATAATTTAGAATCTAAGAATATAAAACGGAAATGTTGCAAAATTGAAATAAAATGAAGTGTACGCGACCAATACTTTTAATATTTTTTGTTGACGAGCGAAGATCGATGTAATTCATTTAACGACTATTCAGGTACTGACCCGGCCGGTAGCCTGATTCTTCAATGCTTCGCTTCTCGCCCGTTTCATCGTGTCTTCAATTCACCTTCTTTATTTTCCATGCTAAATGCAATAGTACCATAAACTTGGACATTTGTAAACGTAATGTCATAGAAATATTGGTCGATTTGCGTCTGCGTAATAAGGTCATTGTCGATGGAAAATGTCAGTGCATGCCATCTTGAACTGCTAAACAATATTAATGTTATCGAGCTATCAATTGATAATCAGTGACGAAGGGGGTTTAATGCATTTCGCTTGTGGACCTTCTAGCGCAAGAAATTCACAATCAGTAAAGATAGAGGATTTGACCACGTAATTCCAATGCTTTCTTTTAAATGTACGCTATCTGGAAATTGTAAACAATATTATTAACGAGGCATTCCCATTAACTGGGTCGCCTTGTGGAGTTCGATTTATTTTACTCATGTGTAAAGTTTTGGCTTTAAGAAAACAAAAAGGAAGATATTAATTCATATTTCTCTCTATTTTTGGAACTAAAAGGTTTTCATATTTCCCACCATTTTTTCTTATATAATACTTTCGTTAGAAGGAATACCTTAATGCATATTTTATTATTGTTAAATCGGCAGAAACATGGGCAAAGTATGGCGCAATGTGTCTGTGGGGAAAAAGTGCGGTGCCACAGGGACACAGGTTCACTAAGACTTCCCAACTTAATTGTCATTGATCACAGGCGCAAAAATAAAACACGGTAGTTCATCTAGTATTTTTATTTAAACTTATTCAAATGACGCTTTAAAACAACACTACACATTGAAAACTTAAAGGCTAGTTCTTATTTATGGTTAAGCTTAGGTCCGAATGTAATTTAAATGAAACTTTTGACCAACAGCAAACAGTGAACACATAAAAGATAGCTCTGATTTATTAATTACAATTATCACTTAAGCTTAGGTCCGAATGTAATATAAATGAAACTTTAGAGCAACAGCAAACAGTGAAAACATAAAAGATAGTTCTGACTTATTAATTGTAATTATCACTTAAGCTTAGGCCCGCACACCACCGTGGTTAAACGTCGACTCAATTATTACTTAACGCTAATGTCCGCACACCACCGCGGTTAAACTTCGAATCCTTTGGTAAGGGAGAAAATTGAATTCTTCCTCCGCAGTGACCAATGGGAGAAGATCTCCGACACATTGGTCTCAGCGAGGGTGCACACACGCGCGATGATCGCTTCGGTTGTTCATGCTGTGTGTCTATGAGTATGCTGACCGTGGATATACGAATCCAACCAAGGGAAGTGGTTGCAGCTGGTGCAAACCATTATACCGAGAGGAATTTGGATTTACATAGGATGGCAACTGCGCACAGCATCTATGCCGATCATGCACATAACGATGGCGGTTCACAGGATCGAACTCTCATGTGTACATTTACATTATAGAGAATTCGATATCCTTTGGCACCCAGACGCGAGGTATAATATGCCTGTGAGTCGGACGACCGGCCGACATGTACGCAGATAAAAAAGGGGAATATTCCCTGCACGTGTGTGACGGAATTCATTGGAAGATATTAGAACCGATATGGTTCGAGTTTATGTCGGTTGCTTGGTGCTGCAACCTAATTGCTTTTCAGGAACATGACGCGTTTCTTGCAACCATGCCCTTGGGAGAAATGTTTGTTTGGTGCTAATGCTTTTGCATTAGCGAAAAACTATGGGTTTAGGTGCTTAGGAGAAATCTTTGAGTAGATAATAGAAAGGTAAGTAATGGCGTTTAATGGAACCGCCATTGTGGGGGTATAAGTTGGTGTACCTGGTACGACACGGATTCCTTATATTCCCAACGACGTTGCTCCGATGAGGATAGTCCACCCAGGAAGACAGGAACAATAAAAAACACACTGATGTTGGTTGGTTGTATAGATGTTTTTGTTTTATTTGATTTTGTTGCGCCATCGCGGCTGAGTTTTTAATTAACATTTTGATAAGTAGAACGTTCTTAGGCACTCGAGCTGCGTTAGCCTGTTACACGAAAAACTGCTAAAGAGACATTTTTATCGCAATATAAATACAATTTAAATCACTATAACTTTACACTTCTTCTGTTTCGTTAAAAAGTCTCCGATTTCCGACAGTTAATTTAGTTACGTTAGGGAGTCTTCGCGGACAAGCGTGTGCATAAGCATGCACACGCGGCGTTGGTTAGCGTCACGACTTCCTCCTGTAAATCTTCTTAATCGACTCGCTCGTCTCTTTCGGGGAGTAAGAAAAGAAAAAAGGGAAATTTATTACTGGTGCGCACTAGCCAGCCGATGTGATTGCGCTCTCTCTTGTGCGCTCTTTGTTTCCCCATGCGCACCGGGGTGAACAAGCGCTGGCGCGTTCGTTGTACGCCGATGTGCGCAGAGCGGACGAAAAGCACAAAGCGAGGAGCGCAATAACTCAGGTTGATCTGGCTTAGTGTGCGTGTGGTAATGTGGCCTCCGAGGTGTTTCACACTGGGGTAGTGTGGTGTGGCGATTATCCCGGAGGTGCATAACTATGGAAAGGAAGAAATGCGGAGGAGAGGAAAATGAGTTTTACGCTATTCACCTGGGTAAAGAGATGTTTGATCCCCAGCGAATGGAGGAACTGGGAAAGGGCCAAGTGACGCTAGGGAAATATTATCGCGTGATTCAATCGATTGTTTTGATAAATTTCCCAAACGGTTCTGCAATGATGCGACAACTTCGTCCGGCTAGATTTGGTTGTCACTAATCGCCATGAACCAGAGTTGCCGTATGGCGAAAAAGGGAAGTTAAACTCTTTGATGCGTTGTCCGCATGGAAAAATGAGTTTAGCTATGCGCCCTTGGAGGTAACATTCTTTGCAGGTGAACAGGTAAGTAGGGGGAAATGGGGTTGGTTTGACGCGCTGTAAGGCGGTCGAAATTGGATGGGATTGGCTGGGAATGGTGGGTGGTTCTCCGTGTAGTTTAGAGAAACCGCCACACCATAATAAATTGTTTTCCAAGGTTTTTTAGGTGCTCTAGGAAGAAGTTTTTGTGTTATACCTGCAAGAGGTAAGCAGTGGCGTTAGGTGGAAACGCCACATGTCCTATTCGGTAATCGCCATGATTGTTAGATTCGCTTGGCAACGAGGATAGAGCCTATCACAAAAGGTGTCCACAAATCACCAAAACTAACTCTGTCAATAGTTTCAGCTTTGGAGATCCTATCATTCTACATTTGTGTTCATAATTAAAAATTGTACATTAATACATTGGAATAAAGTAAAAGAAAACAAATCCCCTTTAGAAAGTAACTTGAGAGCATAAAGATTGCCCGAATTTTCACTCGCCTTTCCCCATTTCGGAATGCTTAATTATTTTTACTGGTTTCAAAAATGCATTTGCCTTTTAAACATAAACAAACACTTACAATTTTTTGCAAGTATTTTGGATTATTAGTTTACTGCTTTTAAAACTTATTAACTATTTATGTTTTTTTAAATATCAGACATTTTGAAGTAAAAAACATTTCAACTACTATTCATCATTACATGTAATTCTATTTTATTATTCTATTATTTGTACATAAACTTTGTTAACTGCATTTCGAAATTTGTTACAGGTTGGGCATGGGATCTCGTTCAAGCGGAATGAGGACACTAGAAAACTCCAGTTCAAGTGATGAAGAAGATCGAACCGATCTTTTAGGGAGAAATTTCCAAGTTCCTCGTCCTAAAAGCCGAAGTAACAACAGTGTAGCCGTAAGTTTATTTATATAACGTTAGTTAAACAATTTATTTTATAAAATTTACGTTTACAGAATCAATCCGGCATTTACTACGATGTGGACTACGAACTCTCGCGAAATGGAAATAATGGAAACAATAATAGTGGTTATGGAGGTCCAATACAGAGTCATCCCTCAACGACCGCTTCGGGCCAACAGAATATTCCCATGAGCACGTATACTTCCGGAAGAACACCCAGCTGTTTTTATCTCAAATGATAACTATGTTAACTTTTAACACTACACGTAAATGCCATTGAACAATTTTTTATTTAGGCTGAAAACTAATAAAGATTCATCGCGGAATATTGTATCAAATAAGTTTTAAAACAACGAAAAACGAAAATCCTTTTTGGAAACACAGCCGCCTATGTGTTAATAACTATATACTGAAAAGTCAGTAGTTGCACTTTAATCTGTTTTAAGTTTTGAAAATTTCGCGAAAAAGTGTTGCTTTTTTTGTAAGCATTAACATTAGAAATAGTGAAGTCAAGTTGTTTATTTATTGTATATAAAAAAAATTATTCAAATTATTTATATCTTGCATATACTTATGTTTATTTAGTAAATCTCTTTCTGGAGATGTATTGAAATAATAATTGTAGTATTCCTTCTGGAATAAGCAATATCTAAGCAATTACTGTATATAACTTTAAATATATAAATAAAACTAATAATATTTGTTAGCTACCGTAAAATGAAAAAAAGGTCATTAATTATTTTTTTTTATTATTATTATTAAGATTCCTCTTGAAAAATATGATGTTCTTTACTTCTGGGTCGTACTATGTCGCCTATTACTGATTTTCCTAGTGGACTTTTAGCATTTGCGACAATAGTGAAGAACGTGTTATTTGAACCGATGCTATGACGATTAGAATCACTACAAATTGAACCAGTGCTCAGCACATCAGGCCACTACCGCATGTACGAATTCGATTTCTAAAGTCAAGTACACCCAACTGACGTAGAATTGCTACGTTATTTCTTGGTATACGGCTGATGTTTTTGCTTATTTGATTTTCTTTCTGTGTTGTTCTTCGGTATTCGCTTGTGTACTTTGTGTGTATCTGTTAGAAACGCCACAGACTATGTTTTCACGGAATTCAAGGCTTTATTGTAAGAAACCGGTTATACATTTATGATTCAAAGTATTGTCTATATCTGTTCACTGCTTTCTTAGATCTTCGTAGTACCACACGTATCCCACATCATTCCTTGAGGCGATCTACGAATTGACTCAATTTTGATTGCTTTACAAGAACGGAAATGCTACTCAATCAGAACGTATGCCACTAATCGAAACAGATGATAATTAGAAGGAGCAGCGTGTTGAGAATACTGCAGATGGGGTATAATTTCCCATTTCAACGTTTCTAAGTATGTCTTGGCCACTTTTGCTGTATAGGGTCGAGGATTGTCATGCTGAAATATCACTTTATTGTGTTGGCTCAAACTAATCAGTTGTGTTCAATACCGATCGACTGCAATTGCTTCAGTCAGTTTTAACAGCTCCTCGCCGAGCTAGTACCACCAAATATAGATCACGACCTTGTAGCTATAAATATCCGGTTTCGCCATCGACGTAAAACCTTGGCCGTGAACTCCCGCGATTTTGTGCGTTTGGGATTATCATAATGAACCTCTGAAATCCCTTCCGTCCTTGTCTTTCAAGCAAATGTTCGCAAACACGTCGTTAAACCTTTCTCAGTTTCAACTCGTACAGTCCCCAATTTCCTTGCTTCTGAATCATTCCCGTGGATGTGAGGCATTTTGAAATTGTTTTTGAGTACCTCCCAATCTCCACGTCAATTCTTCTTGACTTTGATAAGTTTTCCGATTGTGCTTCTTTCACTACTATGTTCACGACACGTTCTTTCACCAATGATGAACGACTTTGAGAGCTATCGATAATATCTTCGTATTGAAGCAGAGATTTAAATTCCCCTACGTGACGCGAGTATACAGAGATTTTTAATCGAGAATGACCTTATTATGCAGACACAAATCGACCAATATTTCTATGACACTGCGTTGACAGATGTCCACATTTATGGTACTATTGCGTTTAGCATGGAAAATGAAGTGAATTGAACACACGATGAAGCGGGTCAAACGCGAAGCATTGAAGCATCAGACTAACGGCGGCATCAGTACCTGAAAAGTCGTCGAACGAACTACATCGAACGTCGCTTGTCAACAAAAAATGTTAAAAGTATATATACGCGCGCGAGTAACGTATTGTGGTGCATATGACAACCAGTAGTAGAATATTCTAGAAAGTCCAAAACAAAGTACTAGCATATTTTAGAAAGTACTGGAAAACTGGAGACTATGATTAGTAGAAAATTCGAGGCTATGGAACGGACGGGAACGAAACACCGGATCAGAATGAAGAAACGGTATAAATACGTCAAACGCAGATCAGAAAGTAAGAAGTGAAGCAGAGTAAGCAAGCGATAAATAAGGAAGCGATAAGTCAAGAAATCGTTAAGTATACGGTAAAAGTAACGGTTGTTATTAATGGACTAATAAAGTGTTACAGTAATTCAAAATCGATTTAACGGCTCTTGTTTATTAAAATAATTAATCCAGCGAACCCTAAGCTCCCTACAGCATGTTAGTGCAATGCCAGAATCCAAGGTCAGTCTTCCTAAACCTCCAAGAATTGGGTCATCAACAGCAACGGCCAATTGCCCTACAGCAACGGATATGGGCAAAACAAACTCATCAGCACCAACGGTCAATTGCTCCACAGCAAGATATGTGGGCAATACCAAATCAGCAGAATCACCAGCAGTAACGGGCATTTGCTCTACAGCAGCGGATACCAGGAACAACCGAATAGCCGATTCGGCAATATCACCGTATATAATACAATATGCAACGAATCAAAGCAGACCAGTGTTTCAATTATAGTTGTAGCCAATAAATCTGTATAGCAATAAGAAATAATAAACGGTCGCAGTGGACAATTAGAAGAAGTCATTTTTCTTTCGGGCCACAAAAAAAATGTTATTCGCGCGCGTGTGTGTGTATGTGTGTGTGTGTGTGTGTGTGAATGTTTGGTTTCGGTAGGAAGTTGGAAATATTCAAAAGATACCTCTGGACCGATCCAGAGGCATGCCGGACTTTTACCGACTAAAACCATCTCCCGCCAGGCACAAATTCCCCTTGATCCCCGCGGAACTTTCTTTTAGATATTCCATCGCGGGGCGAGACGAAGTTAACCTGTTATTCCGCTCGTCACGTCGTAACAGCTACATCATGTCACATAGAATATCATTTGCTACGGACCATGCCTGTTTGGAACTCAGCATGTATTCTATTACCCCTGCCGGAGTAACTGTCCGTCTCGTATGTGTCTCCAAAATCGTTCGTGCGGTCTCGAATCTCACGCGCTCTGTGAGTACGCCTTCCGCATTTTCTATTTTGCCTTCGCAATACAAGCAGTATGGGTTATTCACGTGCTTATACCTGTGCAAGCATTGCCAACAGCATCCATGTCCTGATATTAGCTGAGTCAGGTGGTAATTCAGCTCGCCATGTTTTCTTTTCACCCATGTTTCTATATCGGGTATCATGGTGTGTGTCCAACTTCCTTTAGTGAAAGAATCCCACCTTTGTTGTCATTCTCATAGGGTTGAGAGGTCTAATTGTGACCGCATTCTCCGGCGATTCTCTTATGAGACCTCATGCAACGCAATGTT
Organism: Microdon myrmicae; assembly: GCA_963931805.1. Classification (NCBI taxonomy): domain Eukaryota; kingdom Metazoa; phylum Arthropoda; class Insecta; order Diptera; family Syrphidae; genus Microdon; species Microdon myrmicae. Next base: position 99,859,720 of record OZ007496.1, read on the forward strand.
TTCTTTAGCTGCAATGACAACTGGTTTTATCCCGGCCAAAACATTTATGGCATATTCGGATACCATTCGGAATGCGCAGCATACTCTTAGTGATGCCAGCCGATGTGCTGAGTTCACTCCCCTCATGTACGACCTATACTGTGCGTCTTCGGTCATATGTAAGCTGCATACATTATAATAGAGTGTAAATAATGGATCCCTTATATGGGGCCGGGGTCCACCAACATTGGGTAGAAGTCTTGCCAAAACTTTGCATAGTCTTGCCGTTTTTTCACTCGTTTTCCGCAGGTGTTCTTTTAAGGTGGGAGGTATAAAAATGAATAGACTTTACTTTATATTAAATAAATTAAAATATAAATACAATTAAGATAAAATATTTTCACGACTCCAATTGACTTTGCGCGACTCTCCTTAGACTCCTCTCGACTCCTCGCGTCCACTAGCGTTGTGGGGTAGGAATTAAGTGCACCGGCGTACGGCGCTGATTAACTTCCTCCTCCATCATTCACTAATTAATTAAGTTTGGCCGAATATCGCAGCAGGTACAGGAAACGCGCTTTAACAATGAAATGTGTCTAGTTTTGAATTTAATTTACTTTTAAATTTTGAAAATCAAACATTTAATGAAATTTATAAATTGTTTATTGTTTATCTTTTACATTTTTGTATGATTTATACGTTTTCACAAAAACTATTGAGCACTTCGTATGAACTTAAGGATATTAGTAAAGAGACTATTGTATACCGATTTTTGCTGCACTATATGTTTTCGATAATAAACAATTTGGGATCAATAAATTTACGTTATTTCATAGATTCACGGATAAATTTACGTGGAAAAATAAACTAAAACTTCCTAGAGTTGAAAAATAAAACACACACGACTCACGGGTATATGTTCGCGTGTTACTGTTTACGCTTCTCCGCTGGTGGCGCGGAGAGCGGGAGTTTCACCGTGCGACCAGCGTGGTCGGAGGATGGAATAAGACTCAGCGATCGTCATCTCATGCAGAGATGATTTCGCTAAGGAAAAAAAATGAAGAGAGAGAAAAACTCTTCTCTTAAGGGTGTGAATATATCCTTGCCAAGGATATGTTTTATCTCCCACAAGTGTAACGTAGAGTCTCTCTTATGGGAACAAGAAAACCAGATCTCGTAATAAAGGTCATGGTGGTATGTGTGGGATCGTTCAGATAGATGCGTTTCACACGTGCAGTGGAACGACGAAACAGGCAGGCGGCAAAGACAATAGGGAAAAATGACCAAATGCCCGTTGGTAATGCGGGTCATTGTTTACACGATGCCTCGTCGCTATTTTCGACGTTAGGAGAAAAAGGTGCTAAAAGCAAATTGAATGTTTATGGCATCTCTGGCTGCAATAGAAACCGGGTTCATATTTGCATTAGGAAATGCTGGAGAATTTGGTTTCAGCGTCTATTGCGCTAATTATATGCAGCTGCTTGGGTTGTTTGTTGGTAAGACAAACAAAAAAAGGTTGCCAGGGAATGTATATGAAAAGGTATATGGCGCGGCCGGGAAAATAGACGGCGCGATATTTATGGTATTTGTCTGGTACCGAATTGGTTCAGAATACCAAATAAGCAGACAAAGAAATCTTATGAAAAATTGTATGCGAAGGGATGCATGAAGGTAAGTTTTCTTTATAGGGATTTTAGGGTTATAATAATTGGGTCTGTTTGATGCGTGAAGCATCTAAGATGCTAATGCGAATTGCATTAGCGAAAGCTGGTGCAGACCCGGGTTATGGTTATGGGGGTTTTTTCAGGAAGGCTAGCCGTGGGATCTGGCGGAATCGCCACAGTACTCCCCTCCCAGTGACGTAGTCACGAAAAAAAAGGTAGGGGCGAGGGAATGCTCGATGGTGGGTGCTGTGATGATAGGGAGGTTACTTCGGAATGCGCTGTGGTAATGTTACGGGACTATCGTTGTGACCAGTTCCTGGTTATTGTTTGGGCCTTTATCGATAAGATGGACACAGTTGTTACCGCTTGATGCCATCAAGGGCAAATGTGTGCGGCGTGGTCCATCGGCCTGTTATGGGTCTCGTGGACCAACAGGCTTATCGCCCGAATAGGTCGGAACCTATCGGAAATCCGCTCACATCCGCAGTGACGAAATAGTGTGTGCGAGATGGAGGGGGATTTATCCCAGGGTAATTCCCATCCGCAGTGACGGGTTGCCGTGTGCGGAATGGAAAGGGACCAAGTCCAGAGCGGGTGTCTTTTGTCCATACGTTTGTATGGCGATTTGTTTGCCGCTGGGACTGGTAAAGGAGGGCGGGCCCTCAATTGCACGTTTTACCTATCGAGGGAGGACCGGTACATTGGTGCCAATGTAGCGGTAGCTGCGACCTCGACCGAATGGAAACTTGCTGTGAGGTGCCGGCCGTCGCTCTTGTTTAAAAAAAAAAGAAAAATAGGGGATTTTGGTTAGGGGGCTCCTGGTGGGTGGTTGATTGTGTCCAACCCCAGGGCGCCCTAGGGTTATTAGATGTGCGCTCCGAAGTATTATGCACCTAGGTATTTGAGGCGGCGTAGAGGGGCGTGTATAGCCTTTAGTTGCCGCTAAAGGGGAGCCATGGTGGCTAAAGATTGGGGAACCAGGTATGTTGTCTCAGTCCGGTGGTATCGGTTTGATTTGTGGACCGGTGTTGCTGAGGCATTTGGGAGACGTAGGAGATCTAAGGACGAATGTCCTGAAATTTAAATAAAGGGGCAAAACCAGGTGCCCTGATAGATGCTGCTACGTGTAGTAGCTGTGGTAACGAGGGAAGCTGGCTTGCTGAAATCGGGTAGAAAGGTCGAGCATTGATGAACAGTTTCGCGTGATAACTGTTTTTGGCGTAGATGGGCGCCAATATATGAACAGAGACAGAAAAAGGTGTTAGAGGTCAAGCAGAGTCGAGAAGGGTTGCATGGGGTTGCGTGAAGGCTATGGTTGGTGAGCGTGAGCGCCAACCTTCAGGAAAGAGACAGAAAAGGGTGAGTGTGTTTCACGCGAGACGAAACCGGGCGTCCTATAGATTATATGCTACGCGAAGTAGCTGTTGTTACTTAAGGAGTCGAGTGAAGTCAGAAGGGTTGAAAATGATGCAAATGGGGTCTTAAAAGGGTGGATAGAGGCGAATTTTGCCAGTATTTAAAGAAGGCCAAAGGTCATCACTTTGAACTCGAAGAGTCCGAAGGGTGTGATGAGGAGCCGGTGGTGGAGGGATTAATGGAGTCGAGAGAGTTGAATGTTGGCGACGTGAAGTAGAAAAAGAAATTAAATGTAGTCGAAAGAGGATTAAGAGAAGTAGTAAGCGGAGCCGTGTGGAGTCGAGTAGTGTTTAAAAGGGTTAAATAGGGGTGAGCGAAGTCGGGTGAAGTCGCGTGGGTGAGTGTTGTCGAAGGAATGAATGGAGTCGAGAGACGACGAAAAAGAGTAGAGCGAAGTCGAAAAAAAATGAAATGGAGTCGAATAGTCGAATGTGTGAGCGCGGAGTCAAAAGACGCCAAATGGAGTTGAGCGAGTCGTGTGAAATTGTGCAGAGTTACAAGCGAGGCGAACGCGGTTGTACACCGGTTTGTACCCAGAGGGGGTTTACAATAATTATTATGATTTTTTTTTTTTTTTTTTTTTTTTCCATATAGGGGTACATTGTTTATTTTTGTTTTATTTCATTGTTAATGCTTGGTTTAGTTGTCCCAGAATTGATTGTATGTATGTAATTTATGTTTTGATACTATTATTTATATTTACTATCTTAACATATTTTTGAATTTGATTTTGTGATTTACTATTTTGATTACGTTTGTTTGCTCCTTTTTTGTTTATTTGACAATTTAAGAAAATAGGAATTCCCTTTTGCAATAAGTGCTACATGTGACAGGGATTAAGAGCAAGTACGTTATAATTGGGATAATTATTAGAGTAAAATGGTACCAATTTCGGGTATGATACATTTAGGACGGTTATTAAAAATATACTTGAAGTTGTTTCTTCTTAAAATCGTTAGTTTAATTGACCTCTTAATAAAAACTGCTTTAATTAAATTTCTGGGTTACTGAAGAGAAACCCGTAAATATACCCTTATTTATTATTTTAATTATATAGTTTTTTAATTTATTATTGTATGAATATCGGCTACAGCTGTGTCGACAATTACGCTGGCCAGCGAATGTTTATCGATTATAATTGCTGACGGGCCGAACCGATATGGGGTATAGTGGTTATTTTATTTATTAAATTGTTTTTTTTTCGTTTTGTTGGATTTAATTAACTCCATTAAGTTTGTTGTTGAAATAGATTTATTGTATTTAGTTTGGTTGTGCTAATGCTATGGCAAGTAATTTGTTTATTTGCAATTGCTGAGGTTTTAAGGCGGTGCAATCTAATGACAATTAAAGTCAACACTTAACTTTCTAGGAATAAGAATTTAAAGATTGGGGAACCAGGTATGTTGTCTCAGTCCGGTGGTATCGGTTTGATTTGTGGACCGGTGTTGCTGAGGCATTTGGGAGACGTAGGAGATCTAAGGACGAATGTCCTGAAATTTAAATAAAGGGGCAAAACCAGGTGCCCTGATAGATGCTGCTACGTGTAGTAGCTGTGGTAACGAGGGAAGCTGGCTTGCTGAAATCGGGTAGAAAGGTCGAGCATTGATGAACAGTTTCGCGTGATAACTGTTTTTGGCGTAGATGGGCGCCAATATATGAACAGAGACAGAAAAAGGTGTTAGAGGTCAAGCAGAGTCGAGAAGGGTTGCATGGGGTTGCGTGAAGGCTATGGTTGGTGAGCGTGAGCGCCAACCTTCAGGAAAGAGACAGAAAAGGGTGAGTGTGTTTCACGCGAGACGAAACCGGGCGTCCTATAGATTATATGCTACGCGAAGTAGCTGTTGTTACTTAAGGAGTCGAGTGAAGTCAGAAGGGTTGAAAATGATGCAAATGGGGTCTTAAAAGGGTGGATAGAGGCGAATTTTGCCAGTATTTAAAGAAGGCCAAAGGTCATCACTTTGAACTCGAAGAGTCCGAAGGGTGTGATGAGGAGCCGGTGGTGGAGGGATTAATGGAGTCGAGAGAGTTGAATGTTGGCGACGTGAAGTAGAAAAAGAAATTAAATGTAGTCGAAAGAGGATTAAGAGAAGTAGTAAGCGGAGCCGTGTGGAGTCGAGTAGTGTTTAAAAGGGTTAAATAGGGGTGAGCGAAGTCGGGTGAAGTCGCGTGGGTGAGTGTTGTCGAAGGAATGAATGGAGTCGAGAGACGACGAAAAAGAGTAGAGCGAAGTCGAAAAAAAATGAAATGGAGTCGAATAGTCGAATGTGTGAGCGCGGAGTCAAAAGACGCCAAATGGAGTTGAGCGAGTCGTGTGAAATTGTGCAGAGTTACAAGCGAGGCGAACGCGGTTGTACACCGGTTTGTACCCAGAGGGGGTTTACAATAATTATTATGATTTTTTTTTTTTTTTTTTTTTTTTCCATATAGGGGTACATTGTTTATTTTTGTTTTATTTCATTGTTAATGCTTGGTTTAGTTGTCCCAGAATTGATTGTATGTATGTAATTTATGTTTTGATACTATTATTTATATTTACTATCTTAACATATTTTTGAATTTGATTTTGTGATTTACTATTTTGATTACGTTTGTTTGCTCCTTTTTTGTTTATTTGACAATTTAAGAAAATAGGAATTCCCTTTTGCAATAAGTGCTACATGTGACAGGGATTAAGAGCAAGTACGTTATAATTGGGATAATTATTAGAGTAAAATGGTACCAATTTCGGGTATGATACATTTAGGACGGTTATTAAAAATATGCTTGAAGTTGTTTCTTCTTAAAATCGTTAGTTTAATTGACCTCTTAATAAAAACTGCTTTAATTAAATTTCTGGGTTACTGAAGAGAAACCCGTAAATATACCCTTATTTATTATTTTAATTATATAGTTTTTTAATTTATTATTGTATGAATATCGGCTACAGCTGTGTCGACAATTACGCTGGCCAGCGAATGTTTATCGATTATAATTGCTGACGGGCCGAACCGATATGGGGTATAGTGGTTATTTTATTTATTAAATTGTTTTTTTTTCGTTTTGTTGGATTTAATTAACTCCATTAAGTTTGTTGTTGAAATAGATTTATTGTATTTAGTTTGGTTGTGCTAATGCTATGGCAAGTAATTTGTTTATTTGCAATTGCTGAGGTTTTAAGGCGGTGCAATCTAATGACAATTAAAGTCAACACTTAACTTTCTAGGAATATATGGTATAACTTTCTGTTTTTGTCGTTAATTCCATTATACCATTTTCCTACACTGGTAGAATTACTGCCACACAATTAATTTTGGTATTTGTCTAATATGCAATTTGTTTGTTTGGGTAAAACTTTTTATTTATTTATATTAAACGTAATATAGAGACAAGATAATATTGTCCTTGCGAGTGTATGTCTTTTCAATCTGTATACAAAATAATAGGTCAATCAGTGTTGATAAAATGTATATATGAAAATGTTGTCTTTTTAATATTAGGATTATGATTGTTTTAACTACATTAAAGAACAAAAGGCAAGAAAATAAAATATAAATTTGAAAATAGAAGGAACAAAAATATATATATAATTGGGGTATCTACAGAGCTTTCACTTCTATTCCTTTAATCGTATAGCTATTTTTAACATTTGGTATTCTGTTCGCTCGTTTTGTTTTTGATTAAGTTTTAGTATAAACAAAAAAAAATAATATCGTGATTTGTGTCAACTGAACAAGGACTGTATTTGGTGGGGTCACATGGAACTCTGTTACTTTTCATTCATAATATATCTGAGAAAACTGAATATGTTGCAAATATTTTGTTTAGAATTTACTTGAGTGTATATATTTATATAAAGGAGAGGAGAAGCAATTGAAATAATATGTAAAAGCAAAAAAAAAAAAAAAAAATTAGGGAAAACAATGGAAATATTTTTTACGCATTTCTCATAAATAAAATTTATGAGAATATTCAAAATAGCTCATACAGTAATGAAACAACTTAATAACAACACAAATAATTATTTATCGATACTAATTTAAAAGGAATAAACAACAAATATTAATTCAAAATTAATTTTCAAATGTTCTCTTTAAAAACTCTGTTCGTCATTTTCGACAAACGGTGGTGGCTCTAACAAGGACATTCTAGCCACGACATTGACATCATCAAGATCATCCTTTCCACAATGTTGCTCTTGCAGTTCGATGGCTTTGGAACCATGCTGACGTTGAAATGTTGTAAGGCACATAAATGTTTTTTTTAGGAAACAAATTTTAAGTTTCGCTCAGAAGGAGCTTACATGAAGACAATACAAAAAGGAAAGGAGAGAAAAAAAATTACAAAGTTTTAAAGAATACCTGATGTTCTATTGTGGATCGGTGGCATGGTGCTGGTATTTGCATTTCCTGGTGACGTTGTCCGGAGATGGTGTTGTTCCTCGTGCTGCCATCCATTCGGATGCTCTCGGTGATGTTTCGCCAGGTGCTGTTGTTAGGCTGGCGTTGGGGCGATGTTTTTGCCCATAGATTGTGTTTTTGGCAATTGCCGCCACAATTGCTCACCGGAAAAGTCACTGACACAGTTGCCGCACCGAATAGTCACTATTGGAAGTTCAAAATTCGAAATCATGAAGTTGCGCGTTGACTCACTGGTAGGTCACCAATGTGGGGAGGAAGTATAGGCACCGGCATGGGTGCGAGTTATACCTCCTCCTCCATCATCATTAATAATGCCGCCGAACACTAAACGACTACGAGGAAGCAGTGGAAACATCAACGAAAGCAAAACACACGGCTATGGATTTGTTGCACAAAGTTTGTTTTTATTTAAAATTTATAAATTGTTTATTGTTTGTCTTTTACATTTTTGTATGATTTATACGTTTTCACAAAAACTATTGAGCACTTCGTATGAACTTAAGGATATTAGTAAAGAGACTATTGTATACCGATTTTTGCTGCACTATATGTTTTCGATAATAAACAATTTGGGATCAATAAATTTACGTTATTTCATAGATTCACGGATAAATTTACGTGGAAAAATAAACTAAAACTTCCTAGAGTTGAAAAATAAAACACACACGACTCACGGGTATATGTTCGCGTGTTACTGTTTACGCTTCTCCGCTGGTGGCGCGGAGAGCGGGAGTTTCACCGTGCGACCAGCGTGGTCGGAGGATGGAATAAGACTCAGCGATCGTCATCTCATGCAGAGATGATTTCGCTAAGGAAAAAAAATGAAGAGAGAGAAAAACTCTTCTCTTAAGGGTGTGAATATATCCTTGCCAAGGATATGTTTTATCTCCCACAAGTGTAACGTAGAGTCTCTCTTATGGGAACAAGAAAACCAGATCTCGTAATAAAGGTCATGGTGGTATGTGTGGGATCGTTCAGATAGATGCGTTTCACACGTGCAGTGGAACGACGAAACAGGCAGGCGGCAAAGACAATAGGGAAAAATGACCAAATGCCCGTTGGTAATGCGGGTCATTGTTTACACGATGCCTCGTCCCTATTTTCGACGTTAGGAGAAAAAGGTGCTAAAAGCAAATTGAATGTTTATGGCATCTCTGGCTGCAATAGAAACCGGGTTCATATTTGCATTAGGAAATGCTGGAGAATTTGGTTTCAGCGTCTATTGCGCTAATTATATGCAGCTGCTTGGGTTGTTTGTTGGTAAGACAAACAAAAAAAGGTTGCCAGGGAATGTATATGAAAAGGTATATGGCGCGGCTGGGAAAATAGACGGCGCGATATTTATGGTATTTGTCTGGTACCGAATTGGTTCAGAATACCAAATAAGCAAACAAAGAAATCTTATGAAAAATTGTATGCGAAGGGATGCATGAAGGTAAGTTTTCTTTATAGGGATTTTAGGGTTATAATAATTGGGTCTGTTTGATGCGTGAAGCATCTAAGATGCTAATGCGAATTGCATTAGCGAAAGCTGGTGCAGACCCGGGTTATGGTTATGAGGGTTTTTTCAGGAAGGCTAGCCGTGGGATCTGGCGGAATCGCCACAGCGTCCCCTCTCGCCTCCTTGCGACCTTTTCTTTCTTTTTTTCTACTTCCGCCGGCTCCTTTTTCGACTTCGTCACCACGATCCCCACCACACGAGCTGGTACCTCCCAGCAGGCGCAAACTCGGTCTGATTCCCCCGCATACCAGGACGCTTCTAGCGTCGAACCCAGCCCCCACCCTCCCGATATTAAGCTCCCTCCTTTCGACGAGGAGGATGCAGAGCTATGGTTCGCCATAGCAGAACGCATTTTCCGGACAGCCGACATGCACGGCGAGGAACTCCGTGCAGTTGAGTTGATGCGAGTGCTCGACTGCACTCAACGGACGCATGTTGCTCATATTATTAGGTCAGCCGACCCAAATCCCTACAGCAACATGCAGGAGACGCTCCTCAACGCCCTGGAGCATTACCAGGAGCATGAGACAACAACGCTTGGCGAGCGAAACAAATTTTTCGGGAATTAGACCGTCCCTTTTCTTGAGCGATTTACGCTCAATAGCGGGGACCAGGATTTCGGACGATATAATTAGGCCTCATTTCCTGAGGTGCCTCCCACAACATGCCCGCTTGGCATTAATAGCCCAACCCAACCAGAGTTTGGGCTATTTATCGAAAACCGCTGACGCAATTATGGAAAGCTCAGCCTACACGGCACCAACCATTTCCACTAGCAGCACCCCGGACTGCTCTAGTAACGCCATTCCCACAGCCACCCACATTCAGAGGGTCCTCTGTCCTTAGCTCAACACATTATCCCCAGCTGACCTATGGGGGTATGAGTGTGGTGCCAACGTATGGCACGGATTCCTTATATCTCCCAACGATGTTTCGCTGTTGTGTGGATAGTCCACCCAGGATAACAGGAACAATAAATAACACACTGATGTTTGTTGGTTGGATAAATGTTTCGTTTTTTATTCGATTTTGTTGCGCCATCGCGGCTGAGTTTTTAATTAACACTTTGATAAGTAGAACGTTCTTAGGCACTCGAGGTGCGTTAGCCTGTTACCCGAAAAACAGCTAAAGATACATTTTTATCGCAATATAAGTACTATTTAAATCACTGTAACTTTACACTTCTTCTGTGAATCTCCGATTTTTGACAGTTAATTTAATTACGTTAGTGAATCTTCGCGGACAAGCGTGTGCATAAGCATGCACACGCGGCAGTGATTAGCGACACAACCTCCTCTTGTAAAGCTTCTTAATCGACTGCCTTGAAAAGGGAAGAAATTGAATACAACCAAAAGAGAACATACTTCTGCTCTCTCATTGCCACGTTCTTCGATGTGTGGTAGGTTACGTCCGTAAACTGATGATTGAAGAGAACGGGACAATAAGAGAACAGAAACACGCTGTACGATTATCTTGGGGTGGATTTGGTTGTATGTGCATGAATCAATGTAGTTCTGAGCGGAAACCATTGACCTGATTCGGTAGTATGGTGAGTTCAAAGTACATTGATCTGTACGAAGACAGAACTGAGAAAGAGAGGAGAATTAAGCTAATGACATTCACCTGCAAAAAGAGAGCATTGATCCCCAGCGAATGAAGTGTCTGGAGAAAAGCCGAAGTAACGCTAGGGAAATATTATCACGTGATTCGATCGAATGTTTTGATAAATTTCCCCAGCGGTTCTGCAATGATGCGACAACTTCGTCCGGCTGGATTTGGTTGTCGCTAATCGACATGGACACGAGTTGCCGTATGGCAAAAAAGGGAAGCTAAACTCATTTATGCATTGTCTGCGTGGAAAAATGAGTTTAGCTATGTGTCCTTGGTGGTAACATGCTTTGCAGGTGAACAGGTAAGTAGGGGGAAATGGGGTTGATTTGACGCGCTATAAGGCGGTCGAAATTAGGTAGGAATTGTGGGTTGTTTCTCATATAGAATAGAGAAACCCCCACAGACCCATGAGTGCAGGCCCAGCGAGTCCCTCCCAGACCACTCCCCTACTCAACTCACCGTTTTCGACCTTCTAGCCCTCGAGGCCTCACTCCGCCGCGATTTAAACCAAATTCGCGCGGAGGTAAGAAGCGCCCAAATAAGCGCGCAAAGAAGCGCGCAAAACCGCATGACGTGCAGTTTTTGCCACAAGAAGGGACACGTATACGACGAGTGCCTAATAAGGCGAAACACACCTTTCTGCCGGGATTGCAGGCAGTATGGCCATGACATTGCGGATTGCCGTGCGCATCACACTCTCCATTACGCAATCCCAAACCACCACCGCAGAATAGGTCACCACACCAGCAGAGGGAGTCCCAGAAGAGAACTCATCCGGGACCACGCCAAACCTCCGCCTCCAAGAACCCACCCATATCAAACCTCCGAGTGTCCAGCATTCGAAGTAGCTGCGGGTTGTGTGGCCGTACAGGTCACACGTGGAACAAGTGCGGAGACAGGGTGAGGTTGGAAAAAACTAAAAATTCCCCAGTAACACCCACCCCAACACGAACCCAACTGGCTAAGAGTAAACGTCAACGCCAGTGCCCACAAACCCACACGTCTGACGTAAGCGGCAAACAATTCTCTATACCGACGTAGGGACGCAAAATGCCGACCCTAGACGCGGATATTCTCCACCCCGCACCCGGTACTCCGTCACTGCGAAGGCGAATTAATTCTGGACTTGAAGCTCCTCTATCCCGCACACGCCACCTCGTCACTGCGGATGCGAGCGAACTTCCGATAGGCTCCGACCTACTCGGACGTCACACCTGTTGGTCCATACGACACGCAACAGGCCAGTGGACCGCACCGCAATTCCCTTGCCCCTGCCGGCCACACACGCGGTAACAACCAGGTCCACTCCCAATACCGACCCAAGCCCAGCGACGATCCAGGAACTCGTCAACACGACAGTTCCAATACTAATCACCACGCTTATTACAGCAATCAGACTTCTAAACACCTAACTCTCCTTCCGACGTCCACACCAAACTCCTCCGCTCTCCTGCCTTTAATTCGTGACTACGTCACTGTGGGGGGAGTGCTGTGTGGGTTCTCTATATTACATGGAGAACCAACCCACAATTCCAACCCAATTTTGCTCGCTAACAGCACACCATCTCATTCCCAGCTATTTCACCTGAAAAAAAGATATATCCCAAAAGGACTCATTACTGAATTCCTTATTTTATGCAGGTAATGCATAATTGAATTCAGTACCACTTGCCATACGGCAACTCCATTGCATTAACCCCATGAGATTTCCATCGGAAATCTCAATGTCATATTGGTTAGCAACAACCAAGTCTAACCAAACGACGCGGTTGCATCATCGCAAAACCGCTGGGGTAATTTTCAAATTCTTCGAGTTTGGTTCCCACGATCATAATTCCCAAGCAGTTGCAGCGTCCCTTCGACTTCCCCCAGACACGCTATTCGCTGGCGATCAACAAACTCTTTAGTCAGGTGAATAGCACAAAACAATTTGCATCCCATTTCATTTTCCCCTTTTCAGAGTACATTGCACTCTGAGGTCAATCCAGTCTCCTAACTAGGTTGTAGGGGTTCTTTAGGGCTCGCCCGAAGAACCACCCATTTTCCTAACCCAGCTCACCATTCCCAACCTTCAATACTTTACTAAGCATTACCTCTTACCTGGACGGACAAAGTAACTTCGTTGCCCTCCTGCGCTTAAAAATTTGGTCCATTGTTGCGATTGTTGACTATAGCAATTTGGATAATGGGACTATCAGTTTGTTCCTAGCTATCCAATAATATCAATGTTGTAGCCTTCTTCGAGGAAGCTGTTGGCATGATATTCCTCGTTGGTGCTGTGTCGCCTGGTTTTGTTGGACGATTATGTTGAGGTGACTGGTGCTGGTGTGTCGCTTGGTGATGCTGTCGTTGGGGGAACGTTCGCCCGTTCATTGACTTTCGGCAATTGCCGCCACAATTGCTCACTGATTGTCACTGACACTGTCGCAGCACCGAATAGTCACTGTTCTTATCTGAGTTCACATACACATAAGAATGCGTCCGGTGACACGTCGAAAGAATAATAAAAAAGAAAAACAATCCATAGGTGTTCGAGATAGCACCTTATAGTTTACGTTTAGCGCACGTTTTAAAAATATGGAAATCTCGAATCGGTGAAATATGATTGCGAAGTAAATAAAGAGAAAGTAGCTGAACTTATAACACTCGACTCATTGTCATAAAGACGTTAAGAATTCGGACGCGCAATATACACCAACAGGACACGATAGTGAACATACCAATCTGATATATTCAACCAAACGAGGAAGTGCACTTACAATGCCGTTGATTGATCTTAGGTCAGAAGGCGCGGTTGTTTCTACACTCGCGGGTCACCAGTATGGGGATGGATGGTCTGTGCGTCGGCATGGACGCTGATTCTACCATCCACCCGCTACTTCCTCTAAGTGTTCCACAGTACCTCCGAACGAAAAGCACAACACGATCACCAAGCAAAGGAAGTAAAAGTGATTGATTAAAAGTAAATGTTCTTTTGAGGTGTTTATTTATTTAAACCGGTTGGTAACAGAACAAGCGACAAAAGATTCTCATATTTCCTTAGGACATATATTTAATATTGCTTTAAAAAAAACGATTGCCCACACGACTCCGGGTATTTTTACGCGTCTCCGCAGCCGGCGGAGAGCGGGAGGGGCATGACCGTGGTGGTCAACGGATGGAAAGCGACTCAACAATATTCAATCGTTGTTAAAAGAAATTCAGCCAGTGAAACTGGCTCTTTTAAATTAAGGATGTATTTCCTGTTCCGAGAGAGACGTAAAGTCTCTCTTTGGGGTAACCAAACAGATCTCATATAGATTATTATTATTATTATTATTTATTACGATGTAATTAATTACACAATAACTTAATTCTAAATAGCGCCAGCTGCTAGGGCTTTCGGCTAATATCGAGTTACTTTAAATTTTGTTGTGAAGGTTAGTAGGTGTTAGTAATTCGTATGTGTAGTTGATATTCTGTTCTGATGGTTTTGCCAGAATGTTGCTGAAGGGGTCGTTTCCAAATAGTTGCTTTGCGATGGTTTGTACTTTTGGGCAGTCGAATATGATGTGATGTCGAGTAAGTGGGATTTGGTTGTTGCAGTTGCGGGGGGCTGGTTTTTGTAAGGATGTGTTGGTGTGTCTTAGCCGGAGTCGTAGTTACCATTTTATGTTTTTATTTGAGACTGTTGTTGGGTAAGTAACGGGTTTGGTGTCCTGTTTAATAGTGCTGTACAGGTGGGTGTAGTGGTGCCATTCTTCGTTCTCCACGTTCTTAAGGGCATTTTTTACCTGTCTTTTTATGTCCGTTTTGTTAGGATAATGGAAGGAGACGAGTGGCGACTTTGTCCCTAGTTTTGTGGCCGCATCGGCTGCTTCATTTCCACTAATGTTACAGTGCCCGGGGGTCCAAAGTAGCTTTATTTTATTATCTTTCTTAATAATGTTATCTTGGATTTGGCGAATGACACCATTTGTGGAGTTTACGTTGGTAATTGCTTCTAGAGTTGAAAGGCTATCAGTACAGATAATCGTTGGGATTTTCTGGACCAGTTTTGTTGCTTCCAGAATTGCCGTTGCTTCCGTTGATAGGATGGAACAAAAGGTGGGAAGTGATCCCATTCTGATTATTTTTTTGCGATTGTTGACTATAGCAAATGACACATTTGATTCCTTTTTGGAACCGTCTGTGAAAAACAGGTTCCAGTTTTGATGTTTGTCGATGGTATCCTTGAAAATTTTTTGAATGATTATCTGATTTGTTGAATGTTTTGGATAATGGGACAGGTCATCTAAGATTGTATTTCTCGGAATTAACCATGGTGGGAGCTGTGTGCGGTGAGGTGTTGAAGTATTTATAGGGATATGTAAGTCCTTGGCTATATCGATGGCCCTTTCCAGCCCTGAGCGGTATCTCGACCATCGTTTTTTTTTATAAATTTTTCGGATGTCCTGCACTATGGGGGTTGCTATAGACATTGTACATTTGTAAGCGAGTGAAGCTGATATGTATTTTAGTCTGTTGTCTATAGATGGGAGACCGCATTCGACGAGGATGTTTTTGATTGGTGTAGTACGGAATGCTCTGGTACTTGCTCGAGCTGCGGCGTGATAGGGAGATTTTATTATTTGCAGTGTCATTTTGCTACGTTTTCCGTATATCATTAGTCCGTGGTCGATTTTAGATAGGATGATGGCTTTAGTTATGTTAATAAGGGTGTTAGTATGTGCAGATCCATTCTTATATGCTAAATATTTTATAATATTTAATCTTGCAGCTAGGCTTTTCTTAAGTGCTAAACAATGTTCTTTAAAATTGTATTTACTATCAAAGAGGATACCGAGGATTTTCATGGATTGTATTGTAGGGATTGTGTGATTCTGAAAGGGAAGTGTGATGTTTTTGCTGCAGCTGGTTTTTCTACAAATATGTAACATTTTAGTCTTTTCGAGGGAGATCTTTGCGCCTGAGGTTTTACACCACTTAGTGATGTCGTGTAGTATTTCTGTATAGGTAGATTGTACTTCGTTGAGATCGTTTAGGTTTGTTAGAATAACTAGGTCGTCAGCGTAGAGGCAGTGTTTTATGTTTTTATATTTTACGAGAATGTCGTTTATTCCCTCAAAGGCTATAGCGAATAATAGGACTGATAGTGGAGAACCCTGTGGGATACCGTTTTTTATGTTGTATATTTGTGAGAATGCACCACTTGTTTTGACTCTAAACTTCCTGTTGGAAAGAAAGGACTTGATTATGTAGAACATATTATTACCAACTCCCCATTGCGCTAATTTATTCAAAATCACATGAGGACGGATCCGGCCGAACGCTTTTTCAAAATCTATGGACAGAATTGTTGTATGCTTTTTGGTTGATAAAGAAGATGTGATGAAGTTGTCGATATGGAGTAGTGCACCAATCGTCCCACGTCCTTGCTTGAAACCAACCTGTTCAACGCTTATTAGATTGTTTTTCTCCATGAACCTACAATTTTTTCAAATGTTTTTCCTAGACATGGGAGTAACGATATTGGCCGATATCGTTTTGCCGAGGGCGGTTCGCCCGTGGGTTTTGGTATGGGTACAATTGTGGCTATTTTCCACACTTGTGGAATTACACCTGTTTGGAGTATGTTATGTGCGGCTAAACAAAGAGACGATGATCCGATGTGAAAATGTGCTAATTGGTTTTAGCTAGGTTACTGGGAAATGGTGTTTATGACATCGCTAGAAAGGGTACGTATTGAATACCCATTTGCATTGATTATGCTTGGATTTCAATTGATGCCAAGGGACGCGAAATGCGTATTTGCTTTGAGTTGCACATTGTGTGAGTCAGGGAATTTTATTGCTCGGAGAAAAACGTCTTCAGCCAATGTATACATAAAGAAATTTATCGTATACATGAATGAAGGTAGGAATAGGCGACGCCTTGATAATTATCTCTGGCTGGAATCGTTACATGATATGTGAACCGAGGGTTTTTCTTTTCAGGAATTTGTCTGGTAACGAATTGGTTTAGAATACCACATATGCAAACAAAGAAATCTTACAGAAAATTGTATGCGAAGGGATGCATGAAAAGGTAAGTTTTCTTTATAGGGATTTTAAGATTATAGATGGTGATCTATATAATGCGTGAAGCATTTACAGGTACTAATACTGTTGCATTAGCAAACTAAAGGGAGTTGGGTAGCAGTTATGAGGGTTTTTCAGGTACGTAGACCGTAGGGTTTGGCTCCGAGGAGAAGTATCGGTGTTTGGATGCTATCTGTGATAGTGATAAGATCGTGTATGGTTATTGGTTGGGATGTGGGGGTGTATGCTGATATTATCGTGAGGTTTCTGCCGATATTTATTTCTACTGCTACGACCGAGATTGCAGAGTTTACTACTATAAGTTTATGCAGGATTGATCTATGTATAAGTATACCTGTACCATGTTTAGAAGCAACATTTTCCGTAAGGTTGTGAAAGAATACCGCGTATTCTTTGGATCCTGTGGCCCGAGAGTCGTGGCGGATGTGCGTTTCTTGTAGAGCTATGATGGATGGTTTCAGATCTTTGATGAGTCCGTTCAGATTCCACTGTAGTATTGTGAGTTTATGGGCATGATTGCTATTGTGTATACTAAACCTGCTGCTGTTGGGGATTTTGTTGTTGTAAGGGTTCAGTCTCCGTGTCTCGAGTGTTGATCCATTCAAGCCGAAGCCCTGTCTGCTTCGGCCCGAGTTGGGATTTTCTCGAGACACAGAGACTGTGCTTACGTTGGGAGTGTTAGGGTTATATGTGGTTATTGTGAGGGAGTGGGGAGTTTAATAATTCTTGAATGGTGGGTTCATTTATTTTTAGGGTAGTGATTTTGTTAATAGGTATAGGTTCGTTGTTACGGTTAGTTGTTGTGGGTTTTATGTTTAGAGATGATTGGTTTTGTATGGCTTTACGGTATTCTGCAGATGTAGAAGGGCAGTTTGAAATGGATGAAGTGTATGTCGATGTTGGTTGGAATGTAGTTTTTGTTGGGTTTTGTTTTGTAGTTTCTTTTATTGGTGATGCTATATGTGTGGCTGTTGTTTTGAGGAGTGCGGCATAGGATTCGTTTGGTTTGTTTGATGGCGTGGGATTTCGTTCCCTATATATCCGTTTCGCTTCGGATAGAGATGTTTTATTTCTTGTCTGTATTTCAAGAATGGTCTGGTTTTCTATATATTGGGGGCATGATGGGGATGAAGCGGGGTGAGGGCCTTGACAGTTGGCACAGTGGGTTCGGGCGCATTCCAGGTCGGGGTGTGGAGGTAGGTTGCAGTTGTTGCACACTGGGTTTCGCTTGCATCATTTGGCTGTATGTCCGAGTAGTTGGCATTGGCGGTAGCGCATTGGTCTTGGGATATACTCGTTTACTTTGGCTTTGTGCCATCCGATTTCTATGTTACTCGGTGGATTGAAGCGGTCACATGAAAATAACATTAGTCCGGAAGCCCTGATTTCGCCATTTTGCGGTTTTTTAAATTTATGGACAATTACCACTCCTTGAGATTTCATTTCTTGGACGATGTCTTCTTCCGGAACATTAATTAGGTATAGTGCGTAAACAATACCTTTCGAGAGGTTTAATTTCGGATGCAACTTTATTGTTACCGGACATAGTTGATCGAACCGTTTGGTATTCATAAAACGTAGAGCTGTATGTTCATCCTTCACTAGTAAAAGAATTGAACCGTCTCTTAGCATGGACACTTTTTCATATTGTGTACTAATTGAGTCTATAGCTCTTTTTAATATGAATACATTCACTCCGGTCAGAGGTTTTGTCGCGTGATTAGGAAAAATTTGTATGAAATTCGGGTATTTTTCACTTGTCTTTGTTGGTAATTCCGGGAAGTTCGTTTCAATAGGACTAAATGCCTGCCGTTTTTTTATTGACGGGGACGTCACTCAAGGACGTTTCCTGCAACATACCGGATCTGTTGCCGGTGTGCTGCTTTGGTCCTAAGGCCATTTTTTATTTATTTTTCTTTTACTTTTGCTTTACTTTGGAACGGGTTAATTTAAAATTCACCAACAAAAACAATTCACTTACAACACGCACAGTACCGTAATAAAATATTCACACGCGGTTTTGTCGTCACAATTCTTTCACTGCATAATACGGTTACAATTTGCGTCCTTACTGTTCGAGAGTTCGTCCGATAATGTCTCATATAGAAGATCGCCACAGTACACATGTATGTATGTACACTGGTTCAAAGCCATGGGAAAGGCTCTAAACAAAGAAAGGGATAATGTGCATTCATGGGAAGCGAGTCTGGTAAAGCAAACAAAACCGAAACTCGTCGGATGCTAATTGGGTCTTTATTTGTGATGTGCGTCGTGGCTAAATAAATAGACGCAACGCATCGAAGAAATGGTGTTAATGGATTTTGGCTAGATTACCGGGAAATGGTGTTTATGGCATCACTGGTAAGGGTAAGTATTGAATTCCTATTTGCATTTGCTTATGCTGTAGGATTTAATTGGTACCAAGAGATGCGTGTATTTTTTTTTTGGTCCCTTGGGTGTAGGTCGCCAGCCAATGTGTTTGTCTGGTGATTTATGATACACATGATGAAGCCGGGATAAGCCAACTCAAGGGTAAGGTTTCCTGATTATGCGGTTGTATTATACATGAACCGATGAATTTTCTTTCAGGAAATTTAAGATAAGCTTGGAGAGAACTCTTATAGGTGATTTTAAATGCGAAGTTATGCATGCGGGTAAGAATTCTCTTTTCCAGGGTCATTTTTAATTACAAATTTGTTCTCTTTAATGCGTGAAGCATTTATGATGCTAATGCTATTGCATTAGCGAAAGCTTATGCAGGCTGGGTGAAAGTTATGGGGTTTTTTTAGGAAAGCGAGCCGTGGGGTTTGGCGGAACCGTCACAGAACCTGATCGGTTCCTCTGGGCGGCAACATATCCATCAAACACACAGCTATCCTCCAGTGTTTACTCGTTTCCAACAATCCGTTGGTTCAAAAGACAAGTCAAGCAACTTGCTTGCTTGCATGTCTGCAAGCCAAATTTCCGATGATCGATCGCCTAAACCGATAACCGATCATCGAGTCGGACACAACCATAATTGTTGCCCAAACAATCAAATCAACGCCCGTATCCACGATCCGTTTTCTAATTCAAACACTCTCCACCCTAGCCCTTGCCATCGTGAACAAATTTTCTGTTGACTTAACGTCACAGAAAAATCCATTCCTGCCTTCGGCAATATCTTCTATTGCTTACAATGGCATGATTTTAACCGATCGTGTAAACAACCAATGTTCCCATGTTTTATTGGCTAAGGCAAACAAACGCGCATCTTAGCGCTTGACCTCCGAAATAGCGTTTCTGTTTACGCAATACACAGAAATCCATTTTTGCATCCAGCAATCACCACTATCGTATACGATAGCAATGCAGCAGCCTCTGTTGCTTATTCATTTATTTGAACAGCTGCAGGGTGGATCGCTCTCCCCCACATGTAACCGCCGATGCATTTTCGTTTGTCCTGGCTTCCAGAGAATGGGCATTCAAACAGACCTGTACGGTCACAATGGAAATAGTTCCATTAAAACCCAAATCGATCGTTCATTGGTCGTCACCAAAGAAAAAGATCGGACTTGCTCCTCACTCATTGGTGGAAATCCACCCCCGTGCGACTGGTGGTATGTTCCGTGCAACACCACAGAGGAGTCAGATTTTAACAGCGAAACCATACGCACGTGTCGCGAGTCATTAGCACTGTTGTCTTGTCAATTTTCAACCCTCAGGAGGTGCGCCCAAAGGGAGTCGAATTGAAGCCCCAAGTTATAGTCCGCGAAATAATATTTCATTTTCATAAGTACAAGTACTTCATCGATTTTTGATTACCGATAATAAGAAGATTCCGATCGCTGTTTCTTTCTTTTCGGAACATGTTCAAAAGTGCTAGCGAAACATTTAAATGAGAATTATCTGTGTTATTTCAGCTGTTCGAATTAGTTATAATAAACAATGTTTGTGAACCTAATACATAAGCCATTTTAAGTGAAAATAATAAATAAAGAAGAACAATTGGAAAACAACATAAAGCCGGAGTGTTTATTATTATTTTTTTTTTGCTGTAGAACTTGTAGCGTTCTACGAACGCACAATTCTGCGCAGGTAAGGTTCCTACCTTCAAAGAACTTACTTACCTGAGAGCGTTGCACGCGCCCACAGACGCGTGCCCCAAAGTCCCACCATAGGGCCTGCAACTCGCAGCCAACGTTGAGACCGACACCAAAAAGCAGGGAACTGAACGTCCCCAAAGCTTTTTAGGTCAACCTCAACAATTATAATTCATCATGCCTGAAACAAAGGTATAAACATCCATGCGTTCTATTCCTAAAAAAAACAATTCCCAAAATGCCATACATGCTGCCTGCGCCCAGGAACATCTCATCGAACCGGCAATTCCGAAATTCGATACAAAAGAATTGCTTTCATCAAAGAATAAGCCGATCAACGGATGCACGTGCGGGTAATCTAACGCAAGGACCACCCAAATCCGTTGAACAACAGAAGGCAGCCACGACCTATCGCAATCGAATATATCTCAACGAGATATCCGATAATTTATGAGGAGTTAAGCTAACAAAGGCAATACTCCGGTCCCACGGCCACGCTAGAATTTCACACCATTATAAAGATCTAATAGATTTCGATTCCGGGTACCAAGTTCAAATAAGACCCACGGACTGTACGTCAAAACAATCGCCGAATATCTCTGGTCTGGGCGCCAGATGTTCTGTGCAAACAGAAGGCCGTGAAAAAGAAATTCTATCACCAATGATAATGATGTATGCAAGGAATGACTTTCTCCTTTCAGGAAAATAGGAAATTACCCCTGGGATGAAATAGCATGCTGCTAACAGAGATTTCCGGAATTCTGTTACAGATCGAATAGAAAAAATTTTCCGTACAGATACGGATACCAGTTTGGAATCTGGATATCTGTGTGGGCAGACAGACAGTCTGATTTTGATAGCCATCGGGACGAGAATCTCTTTCGAAGGACCAGGAGAGTCTATATCGAGGAGTCGCGGAGATAAGTCGAAGGATTGAGGGTCAACGTAGATCATTCGAACCGCGAGGATCTCTATCGAAGAGATTCTATTAAAGTTAACCGAATGAGGTCGTGAAGAAAATTATTCGAGGAAGTCGAGTTAGCGTGTGTTTCGTTCGGTGGCTACCTGCGTTCGTATTGTTAAGACCATGTATAACACCAGTGTATTTCAATAAAAACAAAATAGTAAGAAACTATTCCTCTGTGTTTTGTGTTTTGTGTGCATTCGCCCGTTGTCCCAGGTTGCTTATTTGTGTGTGAACAGTGTTCGGCGGAACACTCCGACGACTAAAGACGAAAAATCGCCAAAAACTCATGTCTTTTGCCAGTGAAGATATTAACTAAAGGAGAACAATTGGACAGCGAAACAAAATCAGTGTTTATTTTTCTCTCGGCGGAACCTTTAGATTGTTTGGGGAGTGAAGTGAACCCGTGTCGTGTCAGGCACCTACTTCTACCCCACAAGGTCACTCGGTCATCACCAGATTTTGCGTTCGTGCATGCAAAAAGCCAATCAACCCTGAGATCATCGTGCTCTCCTTTTTGGTTACCGCGTTCACCATATGTCCATCGACTGTCGAATGAATGCACAAGTGTTTATTCACCTCGATGGGCTGGGAAATGAAAGAATGCAGAAGATAGCACGATTATGATTGGTTGATCGTTGTGCATAACTGAGGAGTCAATTTTTCATCCCTCATTGGAGTTAGTCGAATTTCAACCACCACCGGGGTCGGTTACGCCACAATGAGTCGAATTTCAACCACCAAAGAGCGCACACGTTCCCGAGTCGATTTTTACCTTCCGCCGTTTACACACACGTTTTAGGAATGTCGTTAAAGAAAGTTAGTGAAATATAATTCCTCCTTATTGTTTGCGTTAAAATCCTTTTATAAAAATAAATAACAACAAATCGCCATCTGCATTATGAATTAATCAGTAAACCCTGTGAAATTTGTGTAGCCAAAAAAAAATATTAAGTAACTCTGCTAATTTAGTGTCAAAAATCAGAAGTGTGAACATTACTATTTTAAGAAGTTTTAAATAAAAAACATCCATTACAATACCAATATATGTGTGTTTATTCTTTTTGACCCTGTGTCCGCTTCTCTTCTCTTGGATATTTTTGAGAACTTGTGTTCGGCGTAACATCGTTGGTGGGTGTAAGTGAACCCGTGTTGTACCGGCACACAACTTACAACCCCCGCAACATCAACGTTGATTTCAATGTCAAGCAAATTGTAACAAGCGTTCAATTGTCGAACATTGAATTCAATTCCTTAAAATCAAACATCACGATGCATATATTCACATGCATCGTACGTACAAACGATGCCGTTGACATATAAGTGTTCATCTGACTCCAGCTCTACGAATCAGTGACGTAATATTAACTAAAAAAAAAACATATTTACAAGTCTGCTGTGACTGCAGATGTAATATGAAAAAAATCCAACGTGAACTGCTGCATCTACGCATATCCGTAATCGAAACATATTGTCTTATAAAAACTCGTTTGAATTTATTTTTGAACACCATACAATTTTTAAAAACTGTTTATTTTTTTTTTTTTTTTACACATACAAACAAAAAAGAAACATTTTAAACTTACTATCTAATTCCTCTTGAACAACTCATAAATATAATGTTCTCTTCATATAGTTGTAATGATAATACAAAAATATCTAAGTAACAAAATTTAAAAAATAAAATTAACACTCTATCTAAAATTAAAATATTAAGACGCGGAACCTAATTTCAATTCATTCAATAAACCTAGTGAGAAATAATAACAACAAAGAGCTACTATTAGGAAGTACTCGTTATTTCATTAGTTCTTGTTTGTTTTTTCAATTTGACCTTTTGGGTTTCTTTTTCACTCTACTACGATTAACAACTTTAAACTATTTATATAAACCTATAGAAATATTTATTTAGTTAGTATATATTGCATTGTAAATGTTGGAGTATACAGTTCCTAGAGATTAAAAGGGTTTCCAACTCACCGGAGTACTTTTTTCTAAATGCGCACAATATTCAAACTTCAACTCCACTTTTTCTTTCAAATATGATAAAAATTATTATACGTGTTTGTTTTCTTTGTGATTGTGTTTGGTATTTACATTCGAATAAAGGAAGCTTCGATTTTAGATTGTTTCCGCCCGCGATAAGCTCTGAGGCCGAATTAGGTAATATATATCCCGAGTGAGTGTTTCAACAAATGGGCCAGTTGTGAATTTTTTCTAAATTTGACTAAATGACCCTAATATTTAACAGAGTATTCATTTTGATAGAACTCCATTTGAGGATGAATGATCCTTATTGTGTTCAACGAACATAACACGTATATCGTCTAATGCCTTCCGAAGATTCTCACTAAATCGATGGGCACTCTGAAATTCAACATTATATTTTTGATATAAGTACAATTGAAAAATCTTGATATATTAATTTACCGTAGTTCCGCAACTTCGTTTTGCTGATATATGGAAGAAGATAAGGTCCTCGCCAGCAATGATGTAGGAAACTCCATATCCGTCATCAGCTACAGGACCAAAACCTCCCCCAGTGCTTATGCAGTTAGGATATTTTTTCAAATCCATCTTAGGTGTTTGACCATGTGGAGTTTGACTAGTCGACAGACGCCAAGGTTCACTAAGAACTTCATTGAGGAATGGTGAATCCACCTCCAGGTACTTCGAAACCACGTATAAACAAAACAAATGGCGATCAATTCCACGGCCGCACATGGCATCCTGATAGCCCAATTGATGGCGTTGGCATGCTTTATACAACAGTCGGACTCGTTCATCAGTCTAAAAATAGGATATTGGGATAAAAGTCATCTTTAAGTAAAGATTGGTGGCTTACGGAAACGTTCTTATCCTCCATGGCTTTTACCCAAGCACTTGATTCGATTGTACAAGGGCGCACGGTTTCTGTTCGCCCCTCTCGGAACAACCTGGTCATTGATGCTTCATACGTAAGCGAGAAACGTTTGGCATCGCGATAATATGCCAATTGTAGAGCCATTTGAATATATGCATCTGGGGATATGCGACATTTTTTCATGAATCCTTTTCCGTATTCGTTGTGCAATAAAATCCGTAGATCTACGTCCTAAAAAACACATTTCATATTTCGTTAGTACTATAATGTAATATAAAGAAAGGCATTGGAGTCAAGTACAACTAAAATCTCCTGAAATTAGTTTCAATTTCTACAAATTGTCCCTTTTTACAAGGATACGTTGTTAATTAATTATTGTAAAATGGTGGCAAATAACAGAACCTAATTATTACGGAATACACTTTCTGGACGGGGCCTGCAAAGAAACAACAGCAAAGCCGCGACGATCATTTATAATTCTCTAGAAATTTCGATAGCAGTGGTTTTTGTGGTAGTTCGCGATAGAAGATGAGGTACTTTGTTTCGGCCACTCACGAATGCGTGGTTTTGCACAAGAATACCAAATCATATTTATTGTTAAAATCGACGAGCATGAGTCAATAAACTATTCATGCCATCAGAGGTCTTTTTTGGAGAGTCGTATGTTATCGTCTGTGCGGAGTCAGTCATGGAAATTATTCTTCTCGGTATGGAGCTTCACATTCAAACGAAATTCATCTGATAAGCCTTAGTTTGGTAAAAAGATGCGAACAGATTACAGCGGGAAAAATGGAAGTCAACTTGATCAGGAACAAATGCTGTCAGAATCAGAAACGTTTGTAACCAGGCGATTGATACCGCGAAGAAGGTTCACAATGACAAAGTGATCAACAAACTGCTTGGGACTCTAACTGGCTCATGTCCCTCCTGATCACCTCTATTGGTGACGCGCGAGTTATTCTCCAATCTCGGGACAAAATTTAAAAAATTATATTGTTGGAGGCGATGCGAGTTTATTTCAACACGTATTGGTGCTTTTTATCCTGAGAAAGATTGGCGCAATGCTAATAACCTTGCCCGGAAAAACAAACTATTATGACAAATTTAACAAACCTCGGGTATGGACCGGATACACCAAGACGACTACGGAAACGAAAATATTTTGGACGTACATTCTGCAACACATTAAGATACCTCCGACCAGCGACGTTACATGTTATCCGGATACTGCGGATACCCTTCACTTGAGGCAACTCCACTGAGTATGCGACACTTACCAAATTGAGAGCGATATGCTCGACATCAATAAATGTACGATTGTCACTCATAACTTTGGCACCAGCTACACTGTTGTTCACTTCAGTTTCCAGAGGATTTGTCGGTTTGTACGCCGAAAGGCATAAGCAAAAAAATAAATTGATACTCTATAATTTAGAGTACTTGCGAAGAGCCAGTAAGTTAACATAAGAATAATATGTATAAAATTGGGGAGAATGAACTAACAACTCTCGGATATGGATCGGATACACGACAACGACCACGGAAATTAAAATGGCTAAACGATTTGAGAATTTTCCCATGCAACGTCCGCTCACTATACAGCGATCGAGCTCCACAGCAGCTAGCCGACGCCCTGTCCGAATATAAGGCTGACATAACAGCATTACACGAAATAAGATGGATGGGGAGCGGTGTTATTAAAAAAAAAACGAGTATGACATTTATTACAGCTGTCATGCAAACCACATGCAAACCAAGCCTGCCATCATCGATTTTAATGCAATAAACGAAAGGCTATGCACTCTTCGCGTGCGAGGCAAGTTTAAGAACATAAGCCTCATAAACGTTCACGGACCTACAGAGGAGTCCACTGACGACGAAAAAGAAGAATACTACGAGAACGTCGAACGGGTCCTCAATGCCTGCTCAAGATACGATGTGAAAATGGTTCCTGGTGATTTGAATGCGAAAATAGGTCGGGAGCCGGTTTTCGGGCACTACGCAGACTCCCATAGTTTGCATGAGACCACTAATGACAATGGACTACGGGTCATCGAACTGGCAGTATCAACAAACTTGGTCGTTGCGAGTACCAGGTTTCCTCGTAAAAATATTCACAAAGCCACCTGGGTATCACTTGATGGAGCCACTCGTAACCAAATTGACCACATGTTGATAGATCGCCGCACTCCTCGAGCCTAATGACGGTACGAACGTATCGAGGTGCCAACGTCGACTCGGATCATTATCTTGTTGGTGCAGTTTTTCGAGCGCGGATTGCCTTACGGAGACCTATTGCATCCACGAATCAGATTCAAATCAACACGGCTACCTTACGCAATGAGAATACCACTAACACATTTGGTCATGCGTTAAGACTCGCCCTCGAAGAGTTCGACGGAGGGAGAGTACGACCTGGGGCCAGAATTCCGGGCGTAGAAGAGAAACGGACACGCCTTAAGAATACTGTCATTAGTACTGCCAAATCCATCTTAGGCAGTAGTCGTAGACATCGGAGCGACTGGTTTGATGATGAGTGCAAACTAGTGACTGAACGTAAGAATGCTGCATACTAGGCAAGGCACCACTTTCATAGGAGGCGGGTACGCGGGGAGAAATACAAAAAAAAGACTCTGTGGCGTCTCTAACAGATACACACACAATACAATAGTGAAGAACACCGAACGAAAATCAAATAAGAAAATACATCAGAGCCGTATACCATAGCGATAACAAAATAATTCACATCAGTGGAATATACTTGAGTTTAAAAATCGAATTCTAAAACACGGCCAGTAGCCTGGTGGGTAACGCTTAAGTTCAATTTTTGGTGATTCTAACTGTCATAGCGTCAGTTCGAATCACACGTTCTTCACTATTATTTCCAACGCTATAACTCCACAGACAAAAGAAAAGTGCCTGGGAAAAAAACCTTGTCTGTGAAATAGAGAAAGGTAGAGAGCGAGGTCCGCACCAGGCGCGGAAGTTCTACCAAATAATCCGCAGTATGACGCGGTACACACCACGCTGAACTTACTGCAAGTATAAAGAGGGTAATCTGATCCCCGATCCTGAAGGCATTCTGGAGCGATGGGAAGTGCACTTCAATGAATTGCTAAATGGATGCAAGATCAAGACCAAATGCTGCCGCCACCAAGCATTGAGGAAACATTAAAAGCCATAAGACAGCTCAATTCAAATAAAGCCCCTGGAGCTGATGGCATGAGCTGATCAAACAAGGAGGGACAGCGTTACATCACGCAATTAAGGAGATCATGGTGCACGTATGGGAGTAAGACGAGATGCCGGAAGATTGGCGTCGTGGTATAATTTCCTCATACATAAGAAGGGAGATATCACACTGTTCAGTAAGTATAAGGATATAACATTGCTGAGTACCGCCTATAAGATACTCTCCAGTACCCCATACGCTAAATTCATCATTAGTCAATATCAGTGTTGCTTCCAGCGATTGATCAGATATTCACCCTTAGACAGGCGATGGAAAAATGTCTGGAATATAAGATTCCATTATATCATCTATTCATAGACTTTAAGGCCGCCTACGGCAGCATAGTCAGGGTAGACCTATATAGAAAGTTCCGCATTCCAAACAAATTGATACGACTTTGTAGGTTGAACATGACCAACGTAACAAGTCAAGTAAAAATAGCCGGATTGCTGTTCAAACCAATCAACATATTTAATGGACTCCGACAAGGAGACGGTCTGGCCTGCCTCCTCTTCAACCTAGAGTTGGAGAAAGCAATCCGTGACTCTGGCGTTACAACTAGAGGGACTATTGTCACCAAGTCCATCTTGTCTACGCAGATGGCATCGAAATCATCGGTAGAACCGAATCGGCTGTACAGGAGTCATTCACCCAGATCGAGCAGTCGGCACAAGAACTAGGACTGCACATTAATGAGGGTAAAACTAAGCACATGGTGGCAACTTCTGCGAAGAGAAAGCCTAACGTTGGTCAAACTATCAGGGGACTGGAGCACGAATTTGAAGTAGTACAATCCTTTAACTACCTTGGGTCAATAGTATCAGCCGACAACAATATGGAAGAAGAAATATGCGAACGGCTGATCAAATCCAACAAAGCCGACTATGGTCTGGTCAAGGCTCTTTAAATCCCGAAATTTATCCAGAACATCCAAGCTACTACTGTACAAGACCATGGTCTTACCAGTACTCATGTGTGGATCCGAGACCGGGCGCTCAATAAAAGGCACTCCGAACTCTTACGCGCGTTCGAGAGGAAGGTCTTAAGGAGAATCGTTGGCCTCGTATGTGAGAGAGGACGATTCCGGAGACGCTACAACCATGAGTTGTACGCAATCTACCTTGAAGCTCATATTGTAAGAAAAATCAAGCTCGGTAGACTCCCGTGGGCGGGACATCTAGCTCAAATGAGCGAAGAGGAGGCTGGTCGGAAAAACCTTTGTGGCGGGATGTATGGAAGGAGACAGCGCGGCAGACCTTGTCTGTGATGGAGGTATGGCGTAGACCAGGACGCCCAGAGCCTGGGAGTGTCAAACTGGATGACATCGGCTCGAAATCGGGACCGGTGGAGAGATTTGTTAAATAAAGCCAAGACCGGTTCCCGGTTGTAGTGCCGATGATGATGATGAAGAAGAAAGTAAAAGAAATGCCAAGATTGCACTTTTTTGTTGCAGATATTCTAATGACATTAATTTGCCTCTCATGAAGGTAGCCGGAAATCAACTTGGATTTCCCAAATGAATGGAACATAAGACCGGCTTGGGGAGGTAGAAGACGCAAGCAGGATCTTGTGGGGAAAATATAGGGTTTTGAGAACACTATATTCTGCTACTAGGCATACTCCCGACCTACTTGATAGTTTGACGGGTTTAGTCTATTAGGTCGTAAGTGTTCCGCCGAACACTGTCCACACACACAAGAACAACCTGGAACCCGGAGACACTGCCAAAAACAATCAAACACGGAGGACTTTGTCTTCACGAATTGTTTATTGTTTTCCTTTTTTTTAGGTTTATTTTTTTTCCTTACGTTACTGTCTTAGACATTTCCTTTAACTTAAAATTATAACCGTTACTACTGACACACGCACCGACTGACTTCCTCTAAGGGATTCTGTAACTGTCACTCCTCGTTTCGACTGTTCGATATAGACTGAGGCTCTAAGTCGATTAACTGTATTCGCATCCCCCGTCGTAAGGGAAATTTTTCCAACGCATCTCTGCAACAGAATTTCCCTATAGCATCTGCTAAACAGAATTTCCCATCGTATCTGTAAAAGATTTTTTTTCTCGTGATCATCATTATCATTATCTGGTGGTTATCGGAATCTTGTTCCTTTGTCTTATGATCGGTGGTACGCCGCTTATTCTCCGGTCTTTTTCTTGGGATTGTTTGTCTTTCCCATCTGGCCTGAGAAACAAGGGTTCTCATGCTATTCAGATGGATACAAAGGACTATGGGATCGGTAATGCTTTGTTTGCATTTCCAACTCATAAACATCTATCGCGGGTAGTGTTAAGATGTTTATGGTTGCATGACTATTGGTCGGCAGCGAAACGATATGCTTTGTTTGCACAAGTGTGCCTTATGCGTTAGGGTCATGCAAGGGATTTAGGTGCTAATTGCTATTAGCTACCAGAGTAGGCATCCGTTGTTCGGTTTATTTACCGACAATGGTGTTTCATGGGAAACATCGCGTTGATGCTTAGGATCGGTGAGTGATTTACATGCGATGCCTTGCTGCATTGGGTGCATTGGTTTGGATACGATGTATGGATGCGTTGAACTCGATATTGGAAGCTTTTGAACGTTTAGTTCCTTGATTTCTGATATCGACCTCAACGTCGTTGCATGTCATATTACCTTTTGTTTCAGGTGTGGTTAATGACTATGGGGACACGTGTCTGTGGGCACGTGTACTGGAAAAGGTGAGTATATTCCTTGGCGGAAAGGATACCTCACCCTATAGTGGGTTGGGTGGTTCGTAGAACCGCTACAATAGTATACAGAGATGGACGATCTGCCTGATAGACGACGCACCATTGACATCGGGACTGCAGTTGTTATCACGCCGAAGGCACGTAACGGATATTATCATTGGAACTGGAGAAGAACTCCAGAACAGTTATGTAATGGCATCTGGAGGCGCTGAGTCGGCGCTATAGGCCCGCCTATCCTGAGATATGTATGCGTTTCTAGCAGATACACACACGACTAATAGTGAAGAACAACACCATCGAAAAGACAAGTCGAAAAATCAAAGTACATCCATTAAAGCCGTATACCATAGTATTTACACATCAGTTGTGACTACTTGAATTTAGAGATCAAATTCGTACACGCAGCAGTGGCCTGATGCGTTGAGCTTTAGTTCTAGCTTTTACTGATTCTAACCGTTATAGCGTCGGTTCGAATCATACGCCCTTCACTACCGTCGCAAAGGCTATAATTATATAAACAAATATCTCCAAATATTTTCGCATAATTCCCGACAATCAGTGTATTTATGAGAACGCCTGTAAACGCTGCAGAGGACAAAGGTCAGACCTTCCTACCGCCAGCTACCTCAACAAAGAAGACACCCGAAAGTTGGGTACGGGCACACATGATTAACCGCGATACGGCACCTCACATAAACGCGGACGCGGTAAACGCTGCAGAGGACAAAGGTCAGACCTTCCTACCACCAGCTACCTTAACAAAGAAGACAAGACACCCGAAAGTTGGGTACGGGCATACATGATTAATCGCGATACGGCACCTCACATAAACGCGGACGTGGTATAGATTTATAATCTGTTCAATAATCTAACGTAAGCACTTTTTCCGCCGGGAGTTTGTTTATAAGAATTACACGATATTTTGCCCAATAAGTAATTTCAATAATTATTTAACTGACGTCAATAGGTGTCATTGATTTGCTTATTAGGACAATTTATTTATTGACCTAAGAAGTTGTTTTGAACAAAAGGTAGGCGTTGCGTGTAACACAAGTCGTACGGATGACAACATCCATGCCGTTCGTGAGTTTATTGAAAGTGATCGCCGCATAACTGTTGGAGAAACCTCATCAGAAGTGGATATCGGAACGAAAGACGAGGTATGCCCATTCGTGATGTTATCCTTCTTCATGACAAAAATTCGAAAGTAATGAAGAAGTCGAGGAGCACGTGCGCAATTGGCTAACAACTCGCCCTAACGCTTTCTACGAACAAGGTATATTAAAGCTTCCGAACCGGTGGCAAAAGTGTGTAGATCACTCAGAGGACTATATTGAAAAATCTTGCTAATATAGTTAGTGTGTATAGAAAGAAATTACTGTTTATATTTGATTCACCCTCGTATATATGTAATATCATATAGAAGTAATAGTTTACTTTAAAATAATTTGAATGTAACAGTTTACCTTACAGAAATAAAAAAAAATGCATTAACAAAGTGCAATAAGAGTATTTGCAAGTAAAAATTTACTTCACAAAACCAACGAAAAATTGCTTACTTTGTATACATAAACATGAATCAACTTGGGCATATTATAGATAACCTCCAAGATGTTATTACCCCGCTAGAAGTTATGGTCAACCTTACTAAGCAGCCAGTAGAGAGAGGTACCTAGGGAGTACTTTCCAGTCAGTACGATAAGGCAAAGCACCTATGGACATCCTCCGAGACTTTTTCTAAATTTAGGAAGTTCATCAGAAAGATCTCCCCGAAACTATTAGATGAGGTTACAATTGAAGTTGAAGACCCCGGAGTTACATCTGAACCAGCTGATCAGGACACCAGCCATGCTTATAAACCACCGACGGCTACAGGTGTGAAACCGGAACAACATAAGACGATCTAAGCACCAGAGCATCCCCATCTGGACCCAAGTCATACATCCAAGACAACCGATTCTTGCACATTTGGCGATAGCTGCAATGAGGAGCTTATCACAGCTGGCGGTGATCCCATGGGTTGGAGCCTATCAGTTATAATGCTCCTCCGGATACGCACACAAGAGTTGGGGATACCCAGGTACGACTGAGATGACCAAATAGATGAGAAAATACAGCATAAGTTCAGCAAAATATTTGAAACCGCACTGGATCGAAGGAACACAGAGTACCCACAATTCAGCTCATTGGATTTTGTTATGCCTCGGGAGACGGCTACGCAACAATGAATTACAGTCGCGTTAAAAATGAGGAAGTTTACAAAACCCGGTTACTAGCATCCAGGGGTCGAGTCACACCACTTAAGACAAGAGAGAAAAGGAAAGTAAACTATGCACGATACCCAAGATGGAGCTTGAAGGAATTGTACTCCTAACCGAGCTTCTCAACCAAGTCAGAAGCAAGCCTCACTATCCTTATATCACTGTGATAGTATACATATAGTAGCCCTTCTCTCAGGGAGCGTGTCTCCTTGTCCTTAAAACCACAAGGGATCTCTTAAGACCGCTCCTGAGGAGGCTCGTTGCGGTCGCTGTCGTGCTTCCTCAGGACTGAAGGAAGAGCGACGACCGATTGTTCGGGTTGATTAAAAGATGGGAAATTGTTGTGTATTTATTTTGAATTTTGCAATCCTGGAATTATTATATTAATTGTCAGGGTCCACATTTTCGGACCTAGCCCAAAGACTGATTTGAATGTTTCTAAATTCATATTTTAATTGTTGACGTCCACAACCAGCGGACGCCAATCAACAGTGATCCTCGAATCCAAAATCCATTTCCCTTTTATACAAATCTTCATTGAGATTTTTATGTGAGAAACTGGGGAAAAGGATGGGAAATCTATTTTTAGGACATAAGCCTCTGGTTACAGTGCATATGGAGATAAGAATTTGTGGGAATTTTGATCTATTTATAGAAAGAAAGAAATTATGTGTATGTGAACGAAATGAACACTTAAATCGTTTGACACGTGTTTGATTTGGTTGTGCGTCCATCACCTTATAATAGATAACATAGACAGTAATGCTATCGGTCGGTAATTTTGTGGGAGAGACTTTTTTTTCCCCTTGGGATTGGCTGAACTCGAGCGACTTTCCAGCAGTTAGGAAATGTCCTCCGCGCATAAGATAAGCGAAAGAGTCTGCCAAGAAGGGGAGATAGTTCCGATTCGAGCACAGTTCATAAGGACTATTGCTCGTATTCCGTCTGGGCCGGTCGCCTTCCTACAGTCCAGTCCACGTAGACTGCGCTGAGTAGTACGCGGACGGAACTTGAGATCCCGCATCGAAGACCGTACTGGCGCGATCACAGGTGGTTCCAAAGGACCGGGATCGAGATTTGAATTCGCGGAAAATAAATTCACGAACACATTAGCTATATCCCTTGAATTTGTGACTAACGTCCCGCTGCCGTCACTAAAGTGGGGAAAGGGGAGGAAGCGACGTTACTGCTGACAGCTCTTCCCATTGACCAGAAGGAACGCGAGCCGGTTGGCCACTCAAGGAGTTTATTCGTCACTCTGCCTTTGCAGGCTCACTTCGCGATATCAATCGGCTGGTTGCACGCGTTTCTGATTCTAACAAAGGTCGTTCAGTTAACCTCGGTGGGATTGGAGCGCCATTGCCGTCACTAAGGTGGAGAAAGGGGAGGAAGCGACGTTACTGCTGACAGCTCTTCCCATTGACCAGAAGGAACGCGAACCGGTTGGCCACTCAAGGAGTTTATTCGTCACTCTGCCTTTGCAGGCCCACTTCGCGATATCAATCGGCTGGTTGCACGCGTTTCTGATTCTAACAAAGGTCGTTCAGTTAACCTCGGTGGGATTGGAGCGCCATTGCCGTCACTAAGCTGGGGAAAGGGGAGGAAGCGACGTTACTGCTGACAGCTCTTCCCATTGACCAGAAGGAACGCGAACCGGTTGGCCACTCAAGGAGTTTATTCGTCACTCTGCCGTTGCAGGCCCACTTCGCGATATCAATCGGCTGGTTGCACGCTTTTCTGATTCTAACAAAGGTCGTTCAGTTAACCTCGGTGGGATTGGAGCGCCATTGCCGTCACTAAGGTGGGGAAAGGGGAGGAAGCGACGTTACTGCTGACAGCTCTTCCCATTGACCAGAAGGAACGCGAACCGGTTGGCCACTCAGGGAGTTTATTCGTCACTCTGGCGTTGCAGGCCCACTTCGCGATATCAATCGGTTGGTTGCACGCGTTTCTGATTCTAAAAAAGGTCGTTCAGTTAACCTCGGTGGGATTGGAGCGCCATTGCCGTCACTAAGGTGGGGAAAGGGGAGGAAGCGACGTTACTGCTGACAGCTCTTCCCATTGACCAGAAGGAACGCGAACCGGTTGGCCACTCAAGGAGTTTATTCGTCACTCTGCCGTTGCAGGCCCACTTCGCGATATCAATCGGCTGGTTGCACGCGTTTCTGATTCTAACAAAGGTCGTTCAGTTAACCTCGGTGGGATTGGAGCGCCTTGTTTAAAAGCTCTATTTTTTCCGCTGTTATCTGCTTTTACAGCGCACGGCTAATAACCTTGCCGGTAAAAATAAATTATTATGGAAAATTTAACAAGCCTCGAAACTTGCTAAATAAGGCCAAGACCGGATCGCGGTTGTAGTGCCGATAACGATGATGAATCTGCTCGCAGTTTTTATCAAACCAAGGTTTATCAGATGAACTTTGTTTGATGGAATGTGGAATGTAGGCCTCCATCCCGAGAAGAAGAATCTATGTGGCCGACTCCGCGCAAGCGTTAACATCGGAGTCCTCGAAGCACACCTCCGACCGTGGAAAGGATGCGAAGAAACCTCGCAAATCGCCCCAGTTAGCAGCCCCGTACCTCAATACATGGCGAAGCTGCTTAGGTCAGTTATTCGCTTAAAATGCAAGTGGTTGCGCGACTGATACCAAGCAGTAATCTGAGTTTCCCAGTGGTGCAGCAATCTCCATGCTCGGCTCGGATGTCAAAAACAGATCCAAGGTGTTCGCATAATAACCTCGGGTATTCCGCACTTGCGTAGGTTCCTCCACACGTTGAGTCAAGTTGTGGCTATCAGCGAACATCTCCGCCAGCCTCCCAACCTCCTCGGTTCTTCTAGAATGCATCAACCAGCCGGAATTGTGTACATTAAAATCGTCAAGGACGACAATTTCAGAAGCCAGGAGCTTGATATGTATCCAGTCGGGGGTGCGTGAAAGGTGTTCGAAAAGTGTCACCGGGCGAACGACATTCGGGGATCGGTAAAGACAACAAAGAAATTTAACAGAATTCTTCAGTACGATCAAAACGACAAAGATGATAATTTCAGAAGCCGGGTAGTTGATCTGCATCCAGTCGACCGTACGTGAAAGATGTTCGAAAAGTGTCATTGTAAAAACGACAAAGAAATTTAACAGAATTCCCCAGCACGACCTTCAACCACATAATGTCCATATTATTGGGTTCTAACGCCTCTACCTTTTGGCAAACCAGATCGGGCTGTTTGAAGACGCCGACTCCATCCTTAAAACGGAGTCTCGAACGCAAGTCGTATCCTGAGCAATTAAGATATGTCGATTCAGTTGACGAATCGACGTGGGTCTCAGTGAGGGCAAGGATATCAGGTTTCGCCGTTTGCCAATTTTGGTGGACGACGTTTACATTCGTATTGGTGAAATCGATGCCCCTGATTTTATAAAAAGCCGTTATCAGTCGAACTTCGAAAGAGCCTCGAGAACGAGCCCGATTATGCGATGCCGAGTGTCTTAAAGTTCGGTTATATTATATATATCATAATATTTGCATGATGTTGCCCTTGACATAGTCCCCCTCGGAGATCCGAATGGGAAACTAGTTTACCGCCGGAATTGTTTATGTCAGAAGGTACCATTGTGGGGAGGAAATATTGTGCCTAACACGGACACTCCGTTCATCTTCCTCCTCCACCATAATGTTCCACCAAGTAAAACGCCGAACCAAAAGGACGAAACGCCGCCACGTTTGTCCACAACCGGGAGTAAAGGAAGTTTATTCCGTTTTATTCTCTTTAAAATTGTGAAGGATACTTCTCTTTGTTCTCAGCCATTATTAAATATGTTAGTGTACTATACTTCACTTAGAACTTGGTATTAATATTAAATTGATTTTTATAAATTTTAAACACGATGAAACACTTCTTTCTCGACACGACCTACCGCTCTCCGCCGCGCGACGGAGAGCGGGAGCGGCACGACCACGGTGGTCGGCGGATGTAATAAGACTCGATGTACGCGCACTCAAGGATGGAAGGAGACTCCTCGAGGATAGAATTCTGACTTGAATTCCATCCTCGATTAGGGTTAAGGAACGGAAGAGAGAGAGAAAATATTTCTCTTAAGGGTGCGGCCACCAAGGAGATTCGATCTTTTGGTGCAGTGGTGTGTATATGTGTATAGCGGTTGAAATAATAGTGAAGAAGATCGTGTGATTCGAACTGACGCTATGACAGTTTGAATCACGAAAAAAATTGAACCTAAGCGTTACCCATCAGGCTACTGACCGTGTTTAGAATTTGATTTTTAAACTCGACTATACTCCACTGATTTTTGGTTCTGATGTATTTTCTTATTCGATTTTTCGTTCGTTGCTCTTCACTATTTTGCTTGTGAATTGTGTGTGTATCTGTTAGAGTCGCCACATGTGTTCGTACACATCACCGTGTTTATCGATGCAGTTCAGCAAGGATAAACAAAACCTACAGCTAGGGAAAAAGAACAAAGGAGAAGCGACCTAATGCATAAGTCTGTGATTAGGGTCAGCTAAATAAATAAGCTGGAATTCATTAAATGGGAATTGCATTTGGGATACCACAAACGATGTGGATTGTTTATGGTATCGCCAGAAAACCTTTGAAGGACAGCGTTCTTTTGTTTGCACATGGTGCGAGTTAGAGTATTAGTCTCAACGTCTATGGTGCTAATTACATGCAGCTGCGTTGGACTGTTTATCGTTGGTTAAAGTGGTAGTCAGCCAATGTGTATGTAGGTAGTTTTTATTGTACACATGTTGAGGCTGGGAGAAGCCAACTCAAGTGTAAGATTCCCTGATTATGCGGTTGTATTATATGTAAACCGATGAATTTTCTTTCAGGGAATTTATGATAAGTTAGGAAGGAATTCTTATAGGGAATTTGTATGCGAAGAGGTGCATGAAAGGTAAGAATTCTCTTCTAGGGGCTTTTAAATTATAAATTGCTCTATTTAATGCGTAGCGTCTAAGGTGCTAATGTGATCGCATTAGCGAACTTAAGGAAGTTGGGTAGCAGTTATGGGGGTTTTTCAGGTAAGTGGCCCGTGGGGTTTGGCGGAACCGCCACACCATCATAACTTTCCTCCGTGTCCGTCTGGGCCATCAACCATACATCCGAAAGATGGTCGAAGATTTCTCCCGACGATATCGCGGAATGTACAGCGTGACGGGGTGGTATCTCACCTTGGGACCGGCTAGCACCCAAACCAAACTTTTATCGAACCAGTCCATCAACCAAGCTCCGAAAGGGAATTCTCCCCACCATTTCCAGGAGCCTATAGCTTAATGTAGTGGTATTTCACCGGGCGACAGGGCGTTGGGACCCCACCTCCTTTGATGTCAACGCCACCTCGCTTGCTCTCAAACCCCATCTCCTTGCCCCACTTAACCCCCCCCCCCCCCCCCCCCCCCCAAAATTCACACAGGCACACTCGTGGATATATTGACCCTTGTCCGTATAATACTGTGGGGGTTCTTTTAGCTTATCCCAAGAACCACTCATTTCCCTTAATTCAACTCCCCATTTCTCATCCAATAAATGTTATTAAACTTATTCGAGTTCGAGCGCGAGCGGGGCAAAAATCACGCACACTGCTCTCATTGTCGCATCTTGTGTTTGGATTTAAATTTAGAACAAACGAAAACAAAATTACGTGAAGTTAACGCCACAAACAGTGTTTCAGACATTAAAATGATTGCCTTCCGCATTTTCACTTAAACAATAATTCGCCAGAAACATTTTATTCAACAGACATCCTCAGCTGTTACATCCTGTTCATTTGCAATTAATGAGTAGCGTGTTTACTTTGAAATCAGTATATATATTAGGCGTACAACTTTGTTTCCGCCGTTTTTTTTCCGAAATTCGAGGCTTTATTGTAAAAAAATCTCCGTTCTTGAAGCGTTGAAACCGCTCTCGGCACGTTCTTTCACTAATAGCGGCCTCACCATAGGTATTTGAGAGCATTCGATGAGCCTCAGTCGCAGATTTCTTCATATTAAAGCAGAAAATTAAAACCTCCCGCAAATGACGAGAATTTGGCTCGTAAGCTGACATGTTTAACCGAGAATAACTTTATGATGCAGACACAAATCGACTAATATTTCGATGGCGTTATGGTTACAAATACCTAAGCTTATTGTATGACATCGATGATCTATTTATTTCAACTACCACTTGCCGCTACAGCCATCTATTGCAAAACGGCGGAAGCAAACTTGTACATCTAATACTATAGTCGAAAAATTATTGTCAAAACTCATAAGACGGATTTTGTATGTTATACTAAATTTGAGAGTGTTAATTAATCAATTAAATAAGAACAAATAGCCAACGACAATAGTGTGTTTTATTTTCCTTTCCGCTCGGTATTTCGAAACTTTGGGTTGCTGCACAATTTTCGGGAGAAGACTGTGGAAGTTTAGTGAACCTTGCACCCTTGCCGGCGCCCTTACCCACAATACCACAATACCTTAGTTTTTAAGTTAGTAGTTAAGTTTATATCAATATCGCTTGTATTAAGCTCAATAAATGAGGGTTCTGACCTCACTAAATTAAATTAAATTACAATAGTGGTGATAAATGTTTTAATAATATGTATACTTGTAAAACTACAGTAAAGTAGTAGATTTATAATTTCATTTTCATTCAGATTATTATATTGTGGTAAAAAAAATAAATAAATGAATAAATAAATAAGTAGAATTTGCAGATTACTTACATTCAATAATTTTGTGGCCTCAGCCGTGGCTTCTTCAATTTGCTCCTGACAGGACTCCAACTGCCAATTCAATCGAATCGGGGATGGTGGTATGAATTCGGGAACTCCTTTTGTATTCCCGTTTTCATCATATCTAATGTATGCAGATAATTGTTAATGTTTCTATATAATTACCTTTTAGTTGGGTTAGTATTGGCAGCATTACATTTTAGAAATTTATTTTTACAAAGATTTTGAATGCAAAGTATTTACAAAATTAGTTAGAAGGCAATCGTGAACATCTATAAAAAAGCATTCGAATTTTAGTAAGCCAATAAATACAAAGGATAGACTAATGCAGAGATATATTAAAGCTACTATTTACCCATGAATATCATCACCAATTATGTATTCCCACAAGTGGCCCACAACCGGTGCGTCAGCCCTAAAAATATTGATTCAAGGTTTTTATCAAGCGTGCTATAGATTTGAGTCCACAAGAATGGAGGTGCTCTATAATTTTTACAAGGAAAAGAGGATCTAAGTTAATTCATAACACATTATTCCTTCAGGTTGGAGAAGAATCATATTCACAGACGAGTGCATTGGGTACACAAGTTGTAATTGGAACCAAGCAATTGTTGTAAAATAGTTGCAGTGTGGTCAATAAAATAGAAATGTTTATATTCGAGTTAAGTGCAATGTATTTAAATTTAAATTTATTTAAATGGATTGTTTAAAAAACACTTAAATCCAGGTTATAATAATAATTAATTAAATATTTGTATTCTATGTAAAAATGTGAACATAAAAACAGCAGCGATATTATGAATGAAATAACTTTAATAAAACGAAATCAATTTTTTCTGCTTCACTAGAACCATGTCAAGAAAAATCTCGAGACGTGTTTTGCCTATAGGTCAATATTGACAATAAAAGATAACAATAAATTTACCTCAACAAAAACATGGCTGTGGAGATTACACATATGATTACTTATTACGAGGACTTGAAGACTACAGAAAGTTTTAGTTTCTGACTTATTTTTTTTTTCTTAAAATGTGTTTATGGAGATGGTGCGAAAAAGTAAGTTCAGTATATTTTCTTATTTTTTGGACGTAGATTCTGCAAAGCATTAAGATAGTTCCGAGCAGCGACGTTCCATGTTATCCGGATACTGCGGATATCGTTCACTTGAGGCAACTCCAGTGAGTATGTGGGGAAGAAGTATTGTGCCTGACACGGACACTTGGTTCCCTTCTTCCTCCAGCATTCACCCCACTGTTCACACGGTTCCGCCCAAACTCTTGATGATTCACCGCAGCAGGAAAGGAAACACCAGCGTCGATCAATTGTCACTGATCACGCCATCACACAAGTAAAAATATAAACTCAGGATCTCTTTGTTTTAGCCTCATTTATTTTACGTTACGTTTATAACTTCACAAAAAATGGTTTAAAACGATCGCCCGCACGACTACGGGCGGGAGTGGCATGACCGTACTGGCCTGCGTATGGTAAAGGACTCTTCGAGGATAGAACTCTGACTTCTATTCTATCCTCAATTATGGGTGCGATATGGAGGGGAAAGAGAAAACGTTCTCTTAAGGGTGTGGCCACTAAGAAAATGCGATCTTTTTGGTACAGTGGTGTGTGTGCGCGATCGAACAGATTCAATGTTGTTCCACGTGTTCGAAAGCAGTGGAACAACGAGAAAGGCAGTCAGCGAGAACAAAGGAAAAGGCGACCAAATGGTTTGCTCCGTAATGAGGGTCATGTTTATGCAACGTCGCTATGACGGACGTTGGAAAAAAGGTGTTAATGGGATACGATACTTTATACCATGAAAATTGTATATCGTATCTTGGGTTATTTGCCGATACGCATCCCTTGCTTGCATTTAGGTATTTCAAGTAATTAGTGGTGGCGACGAAAGAAATGCATCATAGTTTGTCGCTAGTGTTGCAGCTGTAAAAACAAGCTGACGACATAGTATTCTAACTCAGTCAAAGGGTATCGAATGTTTGCTAAGGATCAATTTTAGGAAGTTCTAAAAAGGTCAAGAAGAATTCCTACAGAAAATTGAATGCAAAGGGATGCATGAAAAGGTAAGTTTTCTTTATAGGGTGAAATTGCATTGGTGAAATTATATGGGAAGATGGATGTTATGGGGGTTTTTAAGGAAAGCGTACCGTGGGGTTTGGCGGGACCGCCACAAGTATACGACACTTACCAAATTGAGAGTGATATGCTCGACATAAAAAAATGTACGATTGTCACTCATAACCCTCGCAACAGCTACACTGTTGTTCATTTCAGTTTCCGGAGGCTTTGTCGATTTCTACGCCGAAAGGTATAAGCAAAAAAATAAATTGAAACTGTATAATTTAGAGTACTTGCGAAGAGCCAGTAAGTTAATGTAAGAATAGTATGTATAAAATTGGGGAGAATGAACTAACAAGTCTCGGATACACGACAACGACCACGGAAACTAAAATGGCTAAACGATTTGAGAATTTTCTCATGCAACGTCCACTCACTATACAGAGCTCGAGCTCCACAGCAGCTAGCCGACGCCCTTTCCGAATATAAGGCTGACATAACAGCATTACACGAAATAAGATGGACGGGGAGCGATGTTATTCAAAGAAACGAGTATGACATTTATTACAGCTGTCATGCAAAACACCATGTGCTCGGGGTAGGCTTTCTAGTCAGTCAAAAACTGAAGCCTGCCATCATCGGCTTTAATGCAATAAACGAAAGGCTACGCACTCTTCGCGTGTGAGGCAAGTTTAAGAACATAAGCCTCATAAACGCCACGGACCTACAGAGGAGTCCCCTGACGTCGAAAAAGAAGAATACTACGAGAACGTCGAACAGGCCCTCAATGCCTGGGT
Source organism: Microdon myrmicae (assembly GCA_963931805.1). Lineage (NCBI taxonomy): Eukaryota > Metazoa > Arthropoda > Insecta > Diptera > Syrphidae > Microdon > Microdon myrmicae. Next base: position 99,902,096 of record OZ007496.1, read on the forward strand.
AGGCTTTCTAGTCAGCCAAAAACTGAAGCCTGCCATTATCGGCTTTAATACAATAAGCGAAAGGCTGTACACTCTTCGCGTGTGAAGCAAGTTTAAGAACATCACCCTCATAAACGTTCACGGACCTACAGAGGAGTCCCCTGACGACGAAAAAGAAGAATTCTACGAGAACGTCGAACAGGTCCCCAATGCCTGCCCAAGATACGATGTGAAAATCGTTCTTGATTATTTGAATGCGAAAATAGGTCGGGAGCCGGTTTTCGGGCACTACGCAGGTTCCCATAGTTTACATGAGAACACTAATGACAATGGACTACGAGTCATCGAACTCATCGACTAACCACGTGTTGATAGATTACCGCCACTCCTCGAGCGTCATGATGGTACGAACGTACCGAAGTTCCAACGTCGACTCGGATCACTATCTTGTTGGTATAGTTTTCCGAGCACAGATTACCTTACGGGGACGTGTGGGGAGGATGTATTGTGCCGGACACGGACACTCGGTTCACTTCTTCCACCATCATAAATGTTACTCCGGAAATTATTCGTCACTGAAAACCCGAATGAAAACAGCACGACACCGAGAGAAGATCGAAAGACGGGACGAATGATCGCCACAAGGAGAACAAAAACACTAAATAATTTTTCTATGTTCATTATTTTATGATATGATGCGACAGTTGAGCGGAATAAAACGCAGAGGTTATTTAATTTTATTGTTATTGGTTTTTATTTAGAACTGGTTAAACTGGAGGGAGCATTCACTATAATTGGTGAATGTCTACATTTACATGGTGTTGCATTATACACGAATGATATAACTAATGGAGAACTTGGTTTTCTTATGAACAGTTTTTTTAATGTTGTTACTGATTGACACGACGCACTGAAACACGACCTGGTAAAAATCACGAATTAGGACACACTCGACTCTGGGTATAAACGCATCCTCGGCGCGCGACGAGGAGCGAAAGCCGAATCGAATGGCGCGGTCGGCAGATGGAATTAGACTCAGCGATAAACGGTTCGTGCAGAGCTGACTCGCTAATGGTGTGAGTTTCCCCGAGAGAGAAAGTGTTTCTCTCCACTAAGGATACGTTTTACCTACCACAAGAGAGACGTAAAGTCTCTCTTTGTGGAACAGAAAACCAGATCTCGTAATGGAGATCATGGTAGTATGTGTGCATGGGTGGTCGTGAGAATCATAATATTCAACACTCGCGCGAAGGCGATGGATAAGCGGAGAAGACAGGCGGTAAGGACAAAGGGACCGTGAAGATCGTTGGTAGTACACATGTATGTGTGTACATGGGTTCTTTCATGGGACAAACCATGAGAACGAACCTGAAACGACAAAAATGGCATTGGGTGTATCCATGAGATGGGAGTACGGTAAAGCAAACAAACCGAATCTCCTTGGATGCTAATGGTTTTTGTTTGCTCATGCCGCTGCTGATGAGAAGCAGATCCCGAAATATGAGAAGACAAAGGGAACGCTTAGGTCTTTGTCTAAGATGTGCATTGCGGCTAAATAAATAGGCGGCCATGCAATGTGGAAATGCGCTAATTGGTTTTAGCTTGATTACCGGGAAATGGTGTTTATGGCATCTCTGGTACAATGTTTATAATCCCTGTTATGATGGTTACATTGTATGTAAACCAAATCATTTTGTTTTCAGGAATTCGTCTAGGGGGATTTGCTTGGCACTGAAGGTGCCGAATTGGTTTTGGAATTCCTTATAAGTTAGGAAAGAATTCTTACAGGGAATTTGTTTGCGAAGAGATGCATGAAAGGTAAGGATTCTTTACAGGGACTTTTAGATTATAAATTGGATCTATTTGATGCGTGAAGCATTTAAGGTGCTAATGGGATTGCATTACCGAAAACCTATGCAGTTTGCGATGAAGTTATTGGGGTTTTCAGGTAAGTGGGCCGTGGGGTTTGGCGGAACCGCCACAGACGTATTGCATCCGAGGATAAGGTTCGCATCAACACGGCTGCCTTACACAATGAGAACACGAGCAACACCTTTGGTCATGCGTTAAGAGTCGCCCTCGAAGAGCTCAATGGAGAGTGTTGGCGATGCATCACGAATTCCCAGGAAAGGCAAGCGCCAGCACACCATTTCCAGGGAAACAACGATCAGCGGCGCACCGATTCCAGGAAGCCGCTAAGAAAAGCAGCCCCCAGGAAACGAGCGAAGGGGGGGGGGACAGCTGCGGGCCTATATAAGGCAGGCACATCGGTGAAGCAGTGGGAGTCGTCGAAGGAAGTCCTAACGAAAAGGTCTTGTTCAAGACCAACTGCGAAGAAAGTACTAACAAGAAAAATAATACATATTGGATCACATTAATCATCAATAAATAGGAAATAAGCAAAGTTATTGCAACGTGTTTTTCGCTTCGTCGTTGAAATTTTCCCTGGTCGGTTGGCTTGTCTTCTTCGTTGGTCGCGTCGTATTCACCTTTCGAGTATCAGGGATTTGTACTGGGCAAGACTAAAACGCCCATTTCATCCAGAGAAGACTGCGGCTCTAAAGGTACAATCCCTCTAATTAAGAAAACATCGTTTGGCCGGCCAGCGCCGAAATACGGTCCACTAAAGGAGAGACTGAGGCGTCGCTCGAGGAAGCGCCGTTTGCTTGTTCAGTTTTCCTTTTTCATTGCAACAACAGAGAGACAGTAAGTTCTGGGGCCAGACTGCCGAGCGTAGAAGAGAAATGGACGCGCCTTAAGAATACGGTCATTAGCACTGCCAACTCCATCTTAGGCAGTAGTCGTATACAAAGAACTCAGAAGATCTGAAAAAAAGACTCCACAGATAAAAGAAAAGTGCCTGGGAAAAAAAACTTGTCTGTGAAATAGAGAATAATAGAGAACGAGGTCCGCCCCAGGCGCGGAAGTTCTACCAAATAATCCGCAGTATGACGCGGTACACACCACGCTGCACTTACTGTAAAAATAAAGAGGGTAATCTGATCACCGATCTTGAAGGCATCTGGAGTGATGGAAAGTGTGTTACGTACGTCGGCCACCACCATCATTTAATAATTTACATTTAATAATAATAATAATAATTGAATTTAATACTTTGTTTCAACATAGTATGATGGTAAGGTGGTGGAAGAATTGCATGATCCTGAAGTGAGTTTCTGAACCCACCCTGATTCGGGTGTGGATCGTGCAGTTCTTCGAGTTCGAATTTGTTTTTCGAAGTGGACGGGAATGGAGAGCGAAATGAGAGAGACAGGGGGATGTTGAAATTCGGGATGTTATGGTTCCGTTGTTGACAGTGGTCGAACAGAACATTTTTGAATACGGTGAATGTGCAAAAAAGACAGTTTTTGAAAAGTCAGAAAGGAAGAAAGTGCAACGTCCCGTGGATTTTTTTGATTGAAAAGTTGTAAAGGAGAAAAGTTTAAAAATTACAAGGAAGTAAAAGAAAGAAAAAATTAATAAAGTTGAGAACGCGTCCATGAAGGACTGATTGCAAATCATTGTTTGAATTTGAGTTGGCAGGAGACGCTGGCGAGCAACTGAGACTGCCGTCATAACGAAGGCTGGCTGTCCCGAACGTCGTTGGACTTGAAATATTGGAGAGTTCGGGTAAGCCCCCTTACCAGCACTTAAATAGGTTCCGGCAAACAGAGGGAGGTTGTGTGCGAAAACGGCGGGCAGCCACTGGGTGCAGCCAGGTGTGGATAATAGCCTAAAACAGCTCTGTCCAACAAGTAATATCCCAACGAATATAAGTATATACACGTTTCCATCTTTTGCACACCACTCGGAGTAAAACCACAAGAATTGGCGCTGCGGACAGGATCAGGTGTAGATAAAGGAAATCACCCTGATACAGAGTGGAACCACGGTATACAACACGACACCAGAGAACAGCAGTGAAGGGCGTGGAAAAGAAGTAAATTTTTTTATTGTTATCTTTTTCCTCCTCTGAATCGATTAACGTTTGTTATTTATTTATTTATTTAATTTTTTACCGTGAAGTGGAAAAATTTGTATGTTAATTATAGTAGAATTGTTTTGGTTTTAGTTTTAAGCTGTTGCTTTGATGTTTCGATTTAACTTATTTATTTATTTATTTATTGATTTATTTATTCATTTTGTGTACCAGATGTCAATGGGAGATATTTTTTGTGATTTTCAATATTAACTTTGATCGAGCTCTAAATTTTTGCTTGGAATTGTGATTCTGCTTTTCTTCCTTTTCGGCTGCGCGTTTGGATTTCGTTTGTTTTTTTTTTGTTGTGTTACAAAAGTGACCCAAAAGTGGTCATTATATTTGCATACCCCTTTCTCTCTCTCCAATTCTCGCCCACTGAGGACTGCGTTTGTTAATAGAGTAGTGTTTTTGTTTGTTTATTGTGACCGACGGGTGTAGTGTGTGTTTCTTTTTCTCGTTGCAAGACCGTTTGTTTTGTAGATTAGTGCACCGTTTTTCAGTCCCAAACATTGGTGAATTTTTAATTACGGGCTGACCTCCTCTGATGTTCCGGGTTTCCTTGTTACGCATCAGGCCCCTATAGTGATTGCGAGGGAGGAAGGTTCGTCGGCGTCTTGTTGTATATTGGGAGCGTGTTTGTTTTTGTTTTTCGCACCCCTTCTGTTGGTGGATACTGTCGGCGACGGGGTTGTTTTTTTTCTTTTCTCCGCGGGGTATCCGGGATTGACTTTGGTGCAGGTGACCTTGAGATCTAGTTAGACGGCCGGCAGATGCAGACAAGGCAACGTCAGAGAGATGTCCGAGAGGGCACTCCTGCCCGGGCACGACCCGAGGCATTTCCCGAGCCGCCGGTTGACGAGGTGGATCCGGAGGCGTTCCATGATTCGAGGGACGAATTTGTGGACGACCGATCGCCACCCCCCCCCCCCCCCCCCACCGTCGGTAAACAGCCTGTCGGGAGCATGGAGGACACGCCGATGCCCTCGTATTTTAAACTGGGCCCACAACCATGTCCTGTACGGACCATGCTGGGCACAGATAGGGTTTTCGACCTTGTGTCGAAGACGGTCCCCATGTTTTCGGGACAGGAGGGACCGGATACGGCCGAGAGACTATCTTCATTTCTCAAAGGCTGTAGAAGGACCTTGGATGGGCTGGCGGTGGAGGAGGAACATACCTTCCTCCGGTGGCTGCCCTCTAGACTGAGCGGCGAGGCCTATCGGATGTTCGAGGAGAGACCACCCACGACATTCCTTGAAGCGGAACAGCGTCTTAGAGAGGCCTACGAACCCCGGGTGTCGTATGAGGAGTTGTGTGCACAACTTTCCAAAATGCGACAACTTCCTTCCGAGGATGCCACAGGCTTTGTTTCCCGAGTGAAGCGGGCCGTGGTACGGTGCGAGGAGGCAGCTGAGCGCTTTTATGGTCGCCAGGGTAGGTCCGTCTTCGCCAGCCAGCTTGAGGGCATGGCCAAACCGGTGTTGGTGAGGGGTCTGAGGGAGGAAGGACTAAAGCACTTCCTCCTCACGTTGGGTAATGTCCCTTTTCGTAGCCTGGTGGACCACCTAACCGGATTCGAGCGAGCTCGAAGGGAAATGCTGAGGCAGGACGACCTGTTTGTGGATGCGCGGCCGACAGCGTCAGAAACATTAGAGATAGGACCGGGAAGTTGCTCGACCCTTTTGGAAAGTTCACCCTCCACTTCTGGGGATTACACCGCGGCGCCGGCGCCGGTTTTATCGAACTTAAATCCCCGGGCGGTGTCATTCGTGTTGCCGGCCGAAGAGCCTGATAGTCGTCGGCGGGGGGAGGGTGGTTTCGTTCGGGAGCAGTCGTGCGGGCCTCTCAATTATAGACGGGATGCTGGTGCCTATGCTCCGGCCCCCTCTGGCGAGGGAGCGTGGTCAAATACCGTCTCTTCCTCGAGTCGGAGTGAAGGGTCGCAGGGTTTGGCTCAGCGGACGTATGCGCCTGGAGATCGATCGGGTCGGGACAATCCGGTCCGGGATTCGGTTGGTCGATCGGCTCGCCCCCTGGAATCCCAGACAACATGCAGTTTCTGCAAAGTGAGGGGTCACGTGTACGACGAGTGCCTGAGGAGAAGGAACACTCCTTTCTGTCGCGAGTGCTGGCGGTATGGCCACGACATAGTGGACTGCCCGGATCGTCCGACGAGGACGCGCGGTCCCCAGACCACATACAGGGGTAGAGGTCAGCAGGGCGGACTCGCACGGCAGGAACCGCCTTATCAGCGACCACAATTTCAGCGGAGAGCCCTACCAGAGCCGCAGCCCCCGTCTACGGGCGGCGGGCCGGCGACATCAGGCCCCAGAGTATTCAGCGTCCGGTGCTGTTGCGAGTTTTGTGGCCGACAGGGTCATAGCTTGCGCGGGTGCGAATACAGGCAAAGGTGGGAAAAACAACAGCATTCCCAGGGTTCTCCTCATAAGCGGCACGCCGGAACAGCACCTGTTGCGAGCCGAGAGCAAGACACCCGTGTGGAGACTGGGGCAAACGCGAGAAATAGGCGCAGAGGGCGTCGGAGGCAACGTCGGCGAAATCGGAAAGCCGGTAATAGTCGCGCGGAGAGTGTGGTTTCCCGGAGGGTGGATGGAGATGATGGACGACGGCTGTCCGTGTCGAGCGGTGGCGGTAAGCGACCCGACTCCATGGACTCAAAATCCTCAAAGACGGATGCGAGGCATGATGCCGCATCAGGCAGCGCGGGGAGCCGGGAATGGCAGCCCCGGCGCATTGGGCCCAAAGTGGGCAGAAAGAATAGCTCCAGTTCCGCTAGTTCGGAGTCCAGTGGGACTCCCGAGCGGAATATTCCTGAACGGGGGAGCGGAACATTGTGCGAGTTTTGCGGTCGACACACTCATAAGGCGGCAGAGTGTCGACATAAACCAAAATGGGAGAGTTCGGGAAACTCCCCAAGGTCGGGTCGGCAAGATCCTACCCGACCGCACTAGAAACGAAAACCAGCTCCAGCTGTTCTCAGTTTTCGCCGACTCGAGTCCCGATCTCCCTCTAGACATTGGCCGTAGGAACCCTACGCGCCTAATCGTGGACACCGGCGCTGAGATCAGCCTGTTGAAGCTGAAGGCACTCCATCCTAGATTTGGCATGGATGTGCATAAAACTACAACGCTCCAAGCGCTGTTTGTCAAAGGCAAGGCGAGGGGATGCTGCACTGGGAATTTCAAGTTGCACCATGAGATTCCCTGCAGTTTCCAAATAGTAGACTCCTTGCCGGGTTTGGAGGAAGACGGATTGTTGGGGTACGACTTCCTGTCTCGGAATTGTAAGGTAGACGGGCCGGGTGGTTGTTTGGTTTTTCCCCGAACGACCGTAAATCCCGTGCCATTCTCCATTCAATTTGTCAACTATGGGACGGGAAGGGTTGAGCGTGTGGCAGCCAAACGGGGAGACGTGCCAAAGGGACCTGTTAAGGTCGATACTGCGGCAGGTACTCGCCCGGAGACCCTACCCATACAGGGGAGGGCTGCGAAAAGCGGTTCAACCACGTGCTACCCACGGGGTCATCCGGATGAACCCCGAACAGCGGACGTTGGTAATATAGTTATAGACAACGTTCTATATAAACGAACAAATAAGGGAAGGATAAGCCTTCCTATAACTTGGAGCCCCTGATCCTAGCTGGCCAGACTCTGGTTACCCTCCGGAATCTTCGTCCTTGTAAAGGACCTTCGTCGAGGGATACCATCTTGAGAGTCTGACGAAAAGTCTTTAAGGCCAGGCCTAATGCTGCAGGCGCAGTCCCAGCGAAGACTGCAGAGGCAAACCCCAGTGCTGGGGGTTGGATCGCATATATGAAAGTGCGAAAGCGCACTATAATGTCGGGTGATGGTAGGTTTTGCCGCCGAAACGGGAAACCCCCCCGACCCATCAACCCATGGACCGGGGCAAGTACCGAGTCCAGAAGAGGAGGACTAAATTAAATATATAGGAGCGGGACGCTTTCGCCGGCCGGGTGACATTTCGGAGGTTGGACAAGGGGGGAACGCCTCGCCTTAGCGAGGGGGTCCTAACCGGATCGTGTGGGCGGTCGAGCTTTTGGTCGAATCGTCGGATTGAGTGTCGGACCCGCCGCGGACGTTTGTGTTGTCCTTGGTTTTGTGAAGTGCTTGTCGGTTGTTCCCCCTCTTATATTAATACCTACGTGTTATTTATTTATTTATTTATTTATTTATTTATTTGCACTAACCCTGATATATAAGTAGTATAATCATTACTAACATTAGCACTTAAGCATGATTTATTTATTTCCTACTAACAATGATATATAAGTAGTATAATCAGTACTAACATTAGCACTTAAGCATTATTTATTTTGTTCCACTAACCCTAATGTATAAGTAGTACGAAATATATAGAAAATCCTTACTAACCCTAACACCTAGGCATGTTTATTTATTTGTCTATTTATCTATTGGTTGGTTTGTTAATTGTTTGTTTGTTTGCTCTCCGCCGTCCACTCTCCGGCGTGACATTCCTCTCCTAAGAATGGCACGCAGTCTTGTGCGGGGGGGAGGTGTGTTACGTACGTCGGCCACCACCATCATTTAATAATTTACATTTAATAATAATAATAATAATTGAATTTAATACTTTGTTTCAACATAGTATGATGGTAAGGTGGTGGAAGAATTGCATGATCCTGAAGTGAGTTTCTGAACCCACCCTGATTCGGGTGTGGATCGTGCAGTTCTTCGAGTTCGAATTTGTTTTTCGAAGTGGACGGGAATGGAGAGCGAAATGAGAGAGACAGGGGGATGTTGAAATTCGGGATGTTATGGTTCCGTTGTTGACAGTGGTCGAACAGAACATTTTTGAATACGGTGAATGTGCAAAAAAGACAGTTTTTGAAAAGTCAGAAAGGAAGAAAGTGCAACGTCCCGTGGATTTTTTTGATTGAAAAGTTGTAAAGGAGAAAAGTTTAAAAATTACAAGGAAGTAAAAGAAAGAAAAAATTAATAAAGTTGAGAACGCGTCCATGAAGGACTGATTGCAAATCATTGTTTGAATTTGAGTTGGCAGGAGACGCTGGCGAGCAACTGAGACTGCCGTCATAACGAAGGCTGGCTGTCCCGAACGTCGTTGGACTTGAAATATTGGAGAGTTCGGGTAAGCCCCCTTACCAGCACTTAAATAGGTTCCGGCAAACAGAGGGAGGTTGTGTGCGACAACGGCGGGCAGCCACTGGGTGCAGCCAGGTGTGGATAATAGCCTAAAACAGCTCTGTCCAACAAGTAATATCCCAACGAATATAAGTATATACACGTTTCCATCTTTTGCACACCACTCGGAGTAAAACCACAAGAAGTGTACTTCAATAAATTGCTAAATGGTTAGCTCACAGAAGAATTGGATGCTCCATCAATGCAAGATCAAGACCAAATGCTGCCGCCACCATGCATTGAGACTAGACTTTAAGGCTGCATACGACAGCATCGCCAGGTAGAACTATATAATGCCATGAGAGAGTTCGGCATTCCTAAAAAATTGATACAACTTTGTAGGTTAACCATGACCAACGTAATTAGTCAAGTAAAAATAGCTGGATTGCTGTCCAAACCAATAAACATATTTAATGGACTCCGACAAGGGGACGGTCTGGCCTGCCTCCTCTTCAACCTGGCGTTGGAGAAAGCAAACCGTGACTCTGGCGTTACAACTAGAGGGACTATTGTCACCAAGTCCAGCCAGATACTTGCCATGACATCGACATCATCGGTAGATTGGATTCGGCTGTACAGGACTCCTGCACCCGGATCGAGCAGACGGCACAAAAACTGGGACTGCATATTAATGAGGGGAAAACTAAGTACATGGTGGCAACTTCTGCGAAGAGATGGCCTGACGTTGGTCAAACTATCAGGGTAGCGGAGCACGAATTTAAAGTAGTGCATTCTTTTAACTACCTTAGGCCAAGGTACTTGCCATGGCATCGACATCATCGGTAGATCCGATTCGGCTGTACAGGACTCCTTCACCCAAATCGAACAGGCGGCACAAAAACTGGAACTGTACATTAATGAGGGAAAACTAAGTACATAGTGGCAACTTCTGCGAAGAGAAGACCTAATGTTGGTCAAACTATCAGGGTAGTGGAGCACGAAATTGAAGTAGTGGAATCCAATAACTACCTAGTATCGGCCGATAACAATATGGAAGAAGAAATACGTGAAGGCTGATCAAATCCAACAAAGCCTGCTGTGGTCTATCAAGGCTCTTTAAATCATGACATTTATCCAGAACATCCAAGCTACTACTCTACAAGACCATGATCTTACCAGTACTCATGTATGGATCCGAGATCTGGGTGCTCAGTAAAAAGCACTCTGAACTCTTACCCGCGATCGAGAGGAAAGTCTCAAGGAGAATTGTAGGCCCCGTATGTGAGGGGGGGACGATTCCGGAGATGCTACAACCATGAGTTGTACGCGATCTACCTTGAAGCTAATGTTGTAAGAAAAATCGAGCTCGGTAGACTCCGGTGGGCGGGACACCTAGCTCGAATGAGCGAAGAGGAGCCTGCCCGAAAAGTCCTTTGTCGCAGGATGTATGTAAGGAGACAGCGCGACAAACCTTGTCTACGATGGAGAGATGGCATAGGCCAGGACGCCCACGGCCTGGGAGTGACAAACTGGATGACATCGGCTCGAAATGGGGACCGGTGGAGAGACTTGCTAAATAAGACCAAGACCGGTTCCCGGTTATAATGCCGATGATAATAATTATCATAATCATCGACACTACAACCGGGATTCGGTCTTGGCCTTATTTAGCAAGTCTCTTCACCGGTGTCCGGTCTTTTCCGAGACTTGTTAAATTGTCCATAATAATTTGTTTTTCCGGGCAAGGTTATTAGCCTCGTAATATAGTGTAAAATATAAAATAGGTGATATGTATAAAATAGAATTTAATATTTAGTCTTAAGTAAAATCTGTAACGTGTATTGGAAATAAATGTGGAGTTAAAACAAAAGGAAAAGGCTTTGCCGATTTGGAAATTAAAAAAAATGGAAAAAACACAATGCAAAATGGGGTCATCGCTAACCAATTTTGTCAGAGCAGAATTGGATGGAGCGATAGAGTTGGCAACCGACTCAAACATGTGGTGAAGCTCATAGTACACTAGTATATTTTTAATTGTTTATTTGTAATAATAGGCTCGCAGCTTCGTGCCATAGACTCAATCAATGGTCTACAGAGGTCAAGTAGTGTCCCAAAAAGGCATCCCACTAATGATTATTATTTGTGAGTGTGTTAAGGAAAAAACGTTTGCATACCTTTTATTTGTATCATGTTCACAAAAGTAATTTTGCAACCCCCATAAATGTCAAAGCACAATGCAAGCCGGAAACGAGGGAAAATACGAAAATGCTAATACTGATCATCTTGATCGTTTAAATTTACAGTGACGAGAAAGTACATAATCAGGAAGACGTTTCGATCCTCGTACAGTTTGGGTGGAGAACGATTCTCCATTTTTATCCAATTGAAATTCATTTTTAAAGTGAACTGATGTATACAAGGATGTCGCTGGAAATATTTGCAAATTCATGAAGCTCCGTTGAGCAAAAACATGATATAAATGATATATGCAAGTTGGGGCCGAAGTCCAATGACGGCATTGAACAATTTCTGTTTGAGACCCTTACCCGCTTCTATATCCCATATCAAACACGTACAGTGTTGCCCATTATGGTATTTGGATTGCAGTTTTGGCTGAGTAAAACTATAAATTGCATACAGATTAGATGGTGTTAGGGGTGTCTTTCATTTCTTGTTTTTGTTGGAAAACACATTTAAAATATTAAAAAAATGTTAATATTCTTTTTGCATACGTAGATGAGGATCAGGAACTGGCATAACGTTTTCCTTTGACAGATAATCTAGTTCAGTTCATGACCTTATAGCGTTTGCGATGATAGTGAAGAATGTGTGATTCGAACCGACGCTATGACGCGTAGAATCTCCAACAAAAAAATTGAACCAATGCTCAACACATAAGGCCACTGCCGCGTGCCCGAATTCGATTTCTAAACTCAAGTACATTTAACTGATGTGGAATTGCCATGTTTATTGCTTGGTATACGGCTCTCATGGTTTGCTTATTCGAATGTCTTTCGGTGCTCTTCCTTATTGGCTTGTATATTGTGCGTGAATCTGTTAGAAACACCACAACCTTACCTACACTACATCAGGAGTTTTCTTTCACGATAATAACGGCGGATTCCCGAGCGCTGTTCGTAACAAAAAACACTTTGAAATTAATTCGTTTGCAGTGCAACCTTTTGCATATTCACAGTTTTACAGAAAGTTTATCAATATGCGTCTCAAACTTTTGCAATGAAACACAATGATAACTGATATATGAAAACATTAATTAATTTTAACGGAATAACTTTAAATTTAAGTTAAACACAATATGTTTAACTGGATTGTAAACCAAACCTTTTCAAATAATTATTTTTACATTATTAATAATTTGCATACATTTCTATTTATTTGACCACAACATTGTGCAACTATAAAAAACGGAAAAGAAGAACTTATGAACCAAGTAAAATGACTCCTTAAGCTTACATTTAAAATAAATACCTCTACTTGTATTGTTATCCTCTACTGTGTTTCATTTTATGTTACACCAGTAAATTCATTGCATTCACTGGAAAATTATTGATGTGCAGAATCACACAGTTTCGATTATTATTATACTCTACTTTAACTGCAACACAATCCTTTTATAAACTTTCTTTTTACACGAAACATGCGTACTAAAAGGATTTTGCGTTACCCTTAAATAGGATTTGTTACATTTACTTAACTCTTGATTCTTGTTCATTAATAGAACTTGCAAAGCAACTACGCACAATCCTCTATTTCGTCCTTACATGCTCCAGCACTTTTGATTGCTTTTGTACTTTCGCAATATATTCCCGGTAAATATGACACTTACTTGTTAAATTCTAACCTTCGCATCAACTACAGAGACATGCAATAATTTCAATAATTGTTAACCCTAACCGCGCCCCCTATATATTTAGTTACTCCAATATTTTCAACAGCCCGTCATCCACAAGTCACATCTAATACCGCCAAAGTTAAACTGGAACGACGTCAATAATTAACGCCTTCAATAAATAACGCTATCCAAGACGAACAACTGTGTCTTTGTAATATATTAATATACATACTAATTCCACCTAAAAAAAAAGGTGTAAACCTTAACGTGCTGCGGGGGTTAAACTACAATGAATCACTCAGGTTATGCTTACGGAAGCATATGCTTCCAGTAGGGCTTCCCATGTCAGACATGGTAGCCAAGATTAACACACAAAGATCTGCCGCCCCTAATCCGGGGTTTTACTCGTCACCGTGCCCATTGGATGGTTTGCAGCCAGGGGGATACCGGCTGTATTATAACAGCGCCTCTCTGACACTGAATCGAATCAGAGCAGTAAGCAAACCTTACCATATCAAAACGAGGCTCTGATATGGCAGACTATTTGAAACCCCAAGACTCGCGGGAACAAAAATGAATAATCAATATATACAAAACAATCCCACGAAAAACGCGGTAGGCATAGGTGTGATGAGCCGACACTACCATAAGGGAAAAAATCATCAAGAAAACAGAGACTCGGCAAAAAAGAAAACAGGGAAAAACGGAAAAAGCGGGATATGCACGTCGGGACGTGGAATGTCGAACGTTATATAAACCAGGCGCGATACAGACGGTCATAGAAAACGCGAAACAATATAAAATCGACATCGTCGCGCTTCAGGAAGTCCGACTCATACATCAAGTAATCGAAACCAACGGGTTTACAGTGGCGTGGGGAGGTACCGACACAGATAACCTTGGAATTGACTTTATAAAAAGCAAGAAGATGCCTCATGTAAAAGATGTGCAATTTATTAATGACCGAATGTCGGTGCTAAAAATACAGGGACCATGGTACAATTATGGCTCCTCGATAGTTTACTGGTTAGTATACCCGCCTGTTACGCGGGAGACCGGGGTTCGTTTCCCCGTCGGGGAGCCTCTGGCGCAAAACTAATCACCTTGCCCGGAAAAAACAAATCATTATGGAAAATTTAACAAGCCTCAGGACTTGCTAAATAAGGCCAAGACCGGTTCCCGGTTGTAGTGCCGATGATGATGATGATGATGGTACAATTATGTACTTATAAACGTACACGCCCCAACAGAATCTACGAGCGAAGAAATGAAGGAGACGTTCTACGAGACCTAGACAAAGTATTTGATGGAATCTCATCATTCGATGTTGAAATCCTCCTCGGGAACCTCAATGCGAAAATTAGAAAGGAAGATGTCTTACAACCAACTATAGGTAAAGAAAGCTTACACGACATTTCCAATGATAATGGAATTCGAATTATTATGTTCGCAGCGTCAAAAGATCTGGCACGATGTTCAAGCACAAGCAAATCCATAAAGTCACAGGGATATCACCCGACGGCGTTACGCGTAACCAAATAGACCAGTTCCTCATAGACAAAAGACACCACTCGAATATCCTTGACGTAATCAGATTGCGAGTCCGATCATCTTCTAGTGATGGGTAAAATTAGACGTCGGCTCGCAGCAAACTCACATGGGCAATCACGGGAGACGAGCAAAAAGTTCGACATTGATAAACTAAAAGACCTGCGCAAAAGGGCTGAATATCAAGACGGACTAACGAATAGATTTAGCATCCTAGAGAATCGGAGTAGTGAGGAAGAGGAAGCCGATATTGTGGACACTAAATGGGCAACGATCAGAGACACAATCAAACAAACAGCACAAAAGGTATTAGGATTTAAGAAAACAATTATGTCCAAACCTTGGTTTAACGATGAGTGTAGGGCGAAGATCGAACAATGTAAACGCCTCGGGGTGATCCACTGAGAAAGATATGATGATGTCAACGCAGAAAGATACGCGATGATTCAGAAAGAGACAATGAGACTTTTCAAACCCAAAATACGCGAATGGAAAGACTCGGATCGAAAAAATCCCGGAAAATACCAGAACAAAGAACATCAGAGGTATTATGTTGGAATAAACTCAATTAGAAATGGCTACCGAGGGAGAGCCAAAATAATTCTAGACGCAAACAGCTGTGCGGTCACAGAAACAAACAATATAGTCACAAGATGGAACCAGTACTTTGAAAACTTGGCCAATGTGCGCATCCATCAACCACAAATAAACGCACCAGGCGTACATACAGCCGAGCCTCAGATTCAACTAAGTTGTAGACGCAATAAATCGGATGAAAATTAACAAGGCCCCGGAGTCGGCTGCATAGCGGCAGAGCTTGTGAAGCATGAAGGAGAGGCAACAGCTCAAAACTTCCACCAACTCATCAAAAGAATATGGGATAAGGAAGTCACTCCGGAGGAATGGAAAACCTCAAAAATCGTCCCCATTTTCAAAAAAGGCGACAGATCTGACTGCGAAAACTACAGAGGAAAATCATTGCTCCCAACCACATACAAAATACTAACATGATATACTTGCCCTAACTGAGACCCAGGTCGATTCGTCAACTGATTCGACATATCTTGGTTGCCCAGGATACGACTTGCATTCGAGATTCCGTTTTAAGGGTGGAGTCTGCGTCTTCGTGCGGTTCGACCTGGCTTGCCAGAGGATGGAAGCGTTGGAACCCAATAACATGGACATCATGTGGTTAAGGGTCGTGCTGGGGAAATCTGTTAAATTTCTTTGTTGTCTTTACCGCTCCTCGAATGACGATCGACTGGCGACTTTTTTCGAAAATCTTTCACGTACCGTCGATTGGATACCCATCAACCACCCAGCTTCTGAAATTGTCGTCCTTGGCGATTTTAGTGTGCACAATTCCCGCTGGTTGGTACATTCTAACAGAACCGACGACGCTGAGAGGCTGGTGGAAATTTTCGCCGCAGTTTGACTCAGCTCGTGGAGGAACCTACGCGACTACCTGAATCTGTTTTTGACATCCGTGCCGAGCATTTATACTGTGGTGATTGCTGCGCCACTGTGAAACTCGGACCACTGCCTAGTACCTGTCGCGCAACCTCTTGCATTTCAAGGGAATAACCGAACTAAACAGCTTCTCCATGTATTGGGGTATGGGGCTGGCAACTGGGGCGATTTGGAGATTTCTTCGCATCCTTTCCATGGTCGGAGGTGTACTTTGATGACTCTGATGTTAACGCATGCCCAGAGTCGGCCACAGAGATTATTCTTTTCGGGATGGAGATCTACATTCCCCATTCCATCAAACGAAGTTCATCTAATAAACCTTGGTTTGATAAAAAATGAGAACACCGAGGTGAACAGAACGAATTTTGTTAGAATAAGAAACGCGTGCAAGCAGGCGATGGATACCTCGAAGAAGGCTTACAACGACAGAGTGACTGATAGACTCCTTGAGTGTCCGACTGGTTCGCGTCCCTTCTGGTCTGGCACGGAGCATTGCTGAGCAAACTTCGTTCATATGGACTTTCCCATCGGCTTTCCGACTGGACGATGACCTTCCTCGAAAATCAATCGATCCGGGTTGTTGTGGACGGCGCGTGTTCGGGTCTGTATCCTGTTAATTCTTGAGTACTTCAAGGTTCTCTTTTGGCGCTAACATTGTTTTTGCTTCACATAAATGATTTAATGGAGACAACGGATAACAAAGTGTTCAGTTTTGCCAATGATAATTCGCTTGCTTCCTCTTTTCGAGTGACCGACCGATTAGTGCATCAACGTCGCACCAGCTGACATGTAGACAGATTGACTCTCTGAATCGGGATATGAATAAAGTCCCGCAGTGAAGAAAGGCAAATCTCGTCAACTGCAAAGCAACGAAGACACAGTATACAACATTCACAAAGAAAAGTAGATCATCGGTTCCACTGCTGATGATGAAAGGTCAGGCCCTGGAATCTGGGGAAAGGTTAAAATTGCTCGGTGTCACGGTCTGTGGGAATGTATCGTGGCATAAACACGTGTCGAGCATCGCCAGGCTCAGGAGAACGGAGCTATCTTTTCAGAGACAAGATATATTTTACTCCGGCTCAACTTCTTCTCCTGTATAAATCCCAAATTAGACCCGTGCTCGAACATTGCTCTTATGTTTGGAGCTCTGCTCCTAAACATACCCTCGTGACCTACTTGAGAGCATTCAGAGACGAGAGATCCGCGGCGCTGACGTCGGGACTATAGAACGAAGAACGAAACGCCTCAGAGTGATCCACTTAGAAAGATATGATGAAGTCAACGCAGAAAGATAAGCGACAATTCGGAAAGAGACAATGAGATTCCTCAAACGCAAAATACACGAATGGGAGAAGACTCGAATCGAAAAAATCCTAGAAAATGTCAGAGCAAAAAACATCAGAGGCATGTATGCAGGCATAAACTCAATTAGAAATGGCTACCGAGGGAGAGCCAAAATAATTCGAGACGCAAACCGCTGTTTGGTCACAGAAACAAACAATATCGTGACAAGATGAAGGCAGTACTTTGAAAACCTGCTCAGTGTACGCATCCATCAACCACAAATAAACGCACCAGACGTACATACAGCCAAGGTTCAGATCCCACAGCCCTCTTTCGACGAAGTTGTAAACGAAATAAATCGATTTGAAAACAGCAGAGCTCCCGGAGTCGACTGCATACCGGCAGAACTTGTGAAGCATTGAGGAGAAGCAACAGCAACCGAAAGATCCACAAACTGATTAAAACAATATGGAATAAGGAAGTCACTCCGGAAAAATAGAAAACCTCAATAGTCCCCCCCATTTTCCAAAAAGACAACAGATCTGACTGCGAAAACTACAGAGGAAAATCATTGCTCCCAACCACATACAAAATATTAACAAATGTCATACTGGCGAGAATCACACCGTACGCAGAAGAAATACTGGGAGACCACCAATTCGGATTCCGTAGGAACCGGTCAACGAGCGACCAAATGTTCACAATAAGGCAACTGCTGGAAAAGAAGTGGGAATACGGAGATACGGTTCACTAACTGTTCATGGACTTCAAAAAAAAGCCTACGACTCAGTCGCAAGGCAAAGACTCTACCATATTGTACTTGAGCTGGGAATCCCGAAAAAATATGCCGTCCTCATTCAAATTTGCATGAACGAAAACAAAGGGCGAGTTAGAACAGAAAACCACCTCTCAGAACCATTTGAAATCCGGGATGGACTAAAACAGAAAGATGGCCTATCACCGTGTCTTTTTACGCTTGTGCTCGAGTATGTCATCAGAAAGGTGCAAGACGACAACATGGCCGGATCATTCCTGAACGGGGCCACACAAGTGCTCGCCTTTGCGGATAAGATCGCCGTTTTGGGCGATAATTTAGAAAAATAAGTGGGTCTCATCCTATCTCATTTATCGAACCTGCCGCGTACGATTTAGATCCACCCTCTCCGATCCTTTTTTCCCAACCTCCGGTGTCCCCCAGGGCAGTCATCTCGGCCCTCTCCTATTTATCCTAACCATAAACGACATAGGCTCTTGCATTAATCACTCCTTCATCTCTCTTACGCGGATGATTCCAAAACGTTCAAGACAATCCGCTCTCCCCTGGACTCCTCACTTCCCCAATCGGATCTTGACAGCTTCTCGACTTGGTGCCAAAATAATTGCCTAGAAATGAATATCGCCAAATGTCACACAATCACCGTCTCTCGGAAGAGTTCCCCCACTCACCCACGCTTCTATCTCTTACTGAACCAACCGATAACATCGGTTGAATTGATTCACGATCTGGGCATCCTATGCGACAAGGAGCTCAAATTTACCGCACATATTGATTACATAATCCTCAAGGCCAACGCCGCCCTTGGGTTTGTCAAACGCTGGTCGAAGGAATTACTTAACCCCTATGTCACCCGATCACTCTACACAACTTTTGTCCGGCCACTACTCGAATACGCTAGTCAGGTCTGGTCCCCGTATCAAGTGACTCACATTCGCAGGATCGTCGTTTCTTGCGCTTTGCCCTCCGTGGACCAAACTGGGAAAATGCGCTGACTCTACCACCATACACAAGTCGGCTCCCTCTAATCAATCTAAACACACTTGAAGAGCGCAGAATCCATGCCGACATCATCTTTGTCCATCGCCTTCTGTCTGGCTCAATCAATTGCCCAAGCTTGCTCTCCACTTTAACATTGCATACAAACCCCCGAAACATACGTAACCCTCGACTGTTTTACGTACCCGCTCATTACACTTCTTACGGCGCTAACGAACCCATCTCGCGTATGCTACGACAGGCCAACTTTTTCCCCACCTCCTTCGATTTCAACATCTCCACTCCCGCTCTTAAACGTCGTCTCAGAATAAACCCGTCCTAAATCCCCCCCCTCAATAACCCGTCTACCCTACAATCCTCTCCTCTCCCTCCCTCCAACTAGTTCTCTCCTATACCTTTCCACCACCACCACCCCCCCCCCCTCCCCCCCGTTTTCTTCTCCTTTTTTTTTTCGATAGAATACTTGAATAATGTCTTAACCACTACTCTAGATTTTAAGATAGTCTGTAAGGTTTTATGTTAAGTTAATTTTAAACTTGCATTAAGCTAAATAAAAATGGGGGTTCCGCCTTCAATCAATCAAACTGTAGATAAAAACAGTGGTATCATCATACAAGCGGCAGAAGAGGTGGGCCTATAAATAAATGAAGACAAAACAAAATACATGATTACGGCGAGACCAGGTGGAACTCAGGGAACACATATAAACGTCAGAGGCAAGATATTTGAAAAAGTTAAAGAATTTAAATATCTGGGAAATATACTGGCGGCCAGTAACGAAATGTCGAGGGAAATTAACAAAAGATTACACTCCGGCAACGCTAGTTGGCACGCAGTCAGTAAACTGTTGAAATCCAAACAGCTATCACGTAATATATAGCTTCGTGTCTATAGAACCATAATCATGCCGATTGCTCTATATGGATGCGAAACATGGGCTCTCACAAAACGGGAAGAGAACAAATTCCGCGTATTCGAGAATAAAGTTTTAAGGAGTATCTTTGGAGGTAAATATGACGGGGACGCAGGACAATGGAGGAAACTCCTCAACCACGAATTGGAAGAGCTATACTGCAAACCTACAATAGTGAGAGTAATCAAGTCGCGAAGATTAAAATGGGCCGGACATGTAGCACGAATCGGCAATGATAGGACCGTGCGTAGAATTCTTGGTGGTAGACCAACGGGAAAGAGACCGGTAGGACGGCCACGACGGAAATGGGAAGACAATGTAAGGTTTGACCTTGAGGAGATCGGATCAGATGGTTAAGCGTGGAAGGATAGTGCACAGGACAAGGGACGATGGCGGAGTCGAATCGGTGAGGTCATGAACTTCCGGGTTCCTACAGCCCAATAAATAGAATAGAATAGAAGCTTTCCTTTGGTTTCCTAGTGTGGGGCTGCACTAAGGTGGTTACAAACTATCACACGAGGATGAATCAAATATAAACGATAATTTTACTTTTTTGCTTAGCAACGGTGGCGGAGTCGAGTCGGTGAGGTCATGAAGTTCCGGGTTCCCACAGGCCAATAAATAATAATAATAATACCCGAAAACTGAATCTGTTATATACTTTATTTAATTTACTTATTTAAACAGCACTGCAGCATGTAACGGTGGCAATATTTTCAGTAGTGCGCATTCGAGATAAACTTGTTCCTCGAATAAAATGTATAGTGCTTAGTAAAATCATTCTGCTTTGGTTTGAAAATAGTATATACTTTTCAGAAAGTCTAAAAATATATTATTTAGACTTCCTGAATTCTAACTTATGTATTTAAAGAAATCATTTACTTGGTTCATTATAATAGTGAATAAACCCTTACCTTACCAAGCCCAGGTGTAGATAATTTGTAATTATTTCAATCTAAATAAATTGAAAGTGTTGACGAAAGAGAAAATATAGGTCGGGGAAAAAGAAATCCATTACTTTAACTTAATTTTTTTTTTTTCAGAAATTTAACATCTGCTGTCCACGTTTGGCTGCTCCGATCGCCAAATTCAAGCAGTCAAATTGTTGCAAATATAAGTCCGAATTTGGTGTTTAGCCTTGTGGAAGTAGTTTATCAAATAGAAATTCGTTGCATAATGCTTCATATGACACCCAAATATGGGACTTTTTTTTTTAAATGATTCAAAACTGTTTTGCGGCTGTCTTCAATCATCTTCATGATTTTATCAACATTTTCCACGAAGGACCTTTCTGTCAAGTTTTTTTTTAAATGATTTAAAACAATTTTGCGGTTATCTTCAATCATTTTCATGATTTTATAGACATTTTCGACGAAGGACCTTTCTGTCGATGTGCTTCTTTAACATCAAAATTACGGGAACCAAAATTACGCATAATTGGCTGCGCGTTATCGGGACCATAGACAACAATAAAAAAACTGTCAAGGAATTTTATTTAGCGACGAATGTCACTTTCCCAACGAAGACACGCCTGAAGTTGTTTAATCAATACGTTAGGATATTTATATCATTTCCCCCATCTAGCGAAAAGTAATGAAATTTTTTTTTCCTTAAGCTAATATATATATAAAAAGAAAATATATATACAGTTGTGGCGAACTAATTAAGATCGATACTAGAAATTTTGTTTACAATAATTTTTTGTTAAAATTCTTTGCTTTAAACAGTTTGCAAAATGTTTTTTATATATGTATTTTAGTATATTTGGCGCAAGACTAATGACCTTGCCCGGAAAAAACAAATCATTATGGAAAATTTAACAAGCCTCAGGCCTTGCTAAATAAGGCCAAGACTGGTGCCCGGTTGTAGTGCCGATGATGATGATGATTTTAGTATATTATAATATATAAATAATATTTACAAAAAAAATAACAAAAAAACATAAAATTAAATCCAAAAGGTTTTGTAAAACAAAATTAGCTGGCGATCTAATTAAGAACGATTTGTTTCTTTTTGTATAATTTCGTTTTAAACGTAAATATTTGTTGGTAAATATAATAATTTGTTTGAAAGTAGACAGAATTATAAGTTCTTGCTTTGTTTTAAGACATTTGAACGAGATATGGGAAAGAAAAAAAGCTGTACAAAAAACATGAGAGAAGCGATAATAAATCTTCTAAATAATGAAACGTTGTCGTATAAAGAAATTTCAAAAAAGGTTAATTGCTCTAAAACAATGGTATTTAATGCTATAAAATATGTAGAAAAACGTAAAACCACAGATCTCGTAGCAAGACGGAGAAGATCTCATAAAACGACTGAAGCCCAGGATAGGCTAATTGTTCGAGCTGCAAAAAAAATCCATTTATGCGTTCAAAAGAAATACGGAAGGATGTTTTCGGCGAGGAC
Source organism: Microdon myrmicae (assembly GCA_963931805.1). Taxonomy (NCBI): domain Eukaryota; kingdom Metazoa; phylum Arthropoda; class Insecta; order Diptera; family Syrphidae; genus Microdon; species Microdon myrmicae. Next base: position 99,924,452 of record OZ007496.1, read on the forward strand.
CCAAATGCACTTTCAGCACGCTTTATTAGAGAGCGATTGACTGAGGGCCAGCTTTTTGGAAGATCGGCTAGAAAAACACCATTGCCATCATTAAAAAACCGAAAGGCTAGGTTAGCTTTTGCCAGGGAACATGAGAATTGGAGCATCTCACAGTGGAAAAAAATATTGTGGAGTGATGACGTGGCGGTTCCGCCAAATCCCACTGTCTACTTACCCGAAAAACCCCGATAACTACAACCCAGCTTTCATAAGTTTCTGCTAATACAATCGCATTAGCACCTGTAAATGCTTCACGCAACAAATTTATCAAATGTATTTAGCTAAAAGCTCCTGGAAGAGAATTCTTGCCTTCATTCATTTATTCGAATTCAAAATTCCCTATAACAATTCTGTTCCAAACCTCATAAATCCCAAGCCCAATTTGGCACCTTCGGTTGCCAGGCAAATCCCAATCTTACATACGCATTTTCCCTAGTCGAATTCCTGAAAACGAAACAATTTGGTTTACATATAATGTAACCATCATAACAGGGATCATAAACATTGCGTCGCCTATTCCCAGCCCCACCACGTGTATAATAAATTCCTTTACATACACATTGGCTGGCGACCTATACCCAAGGGACAAAAGCAAATATAGGCATCTTGCGTCTTAAGGCATAAATTAAATCCTACAGCAGGCAAATGCAAATAGGAATGGTATACTTACCCTTGGCAGCGATGCCATAAACCCCAATTCTCTGTAAATAAGCTAAAACCAATTAGCACCGTGTGCATGGTGCATTGCAGCTACCATTACAGCTGTAATGCACATCTTAGACAATGATCTATACGATCCCTTTGTCCTACGTATTTCTGGATCTGCTTCTCATGACCTAGCGACATGAACAAACAGAAACCCAATTAGCACCCAATGATATTCGGCTTGTTTACTTCGCCGAACTCACATCTCATTGATGCACATCATTCCCTTTCTTCGTTTTTAGATTCATTCTCATGGCTGTGTTTCATGTCCACACATACATGTGTACCATGATGATCTTCTCTGCAAGATCATACCTACCCCCAAAGAGAGACTTCACGTTTCTCGTGGGATGGAAAATGCATCCCTAAATTAAAAGAGCCAGTACCACTGGCCGAATCTCCTTTGCCAGCGAATTAATATCGCTGCGTCGTTTTCCATCATCCAACCACCACGGTCGTTACTTCCTTCGCTCCCCGGTGCGCACGGGGACGCGCATATCTAGGAGTCGCGGATAGTGCGGAAGTCTAGTTTAACAGTGCCATCTTCCTTCTTTTTTTTTGGAACGTTCCTAACAGTTTTTTTCTTTAAATACATAGCAATATTCCGATACCTAATAAAAAAACAATAAAACCCTTTTCCAAATTACAGCAAGTGAACAATAAAAATAATTCAGAAACTATGCGCAGTGTGATTCATTTCATCGGTGTTTTACTTTCCTCCTGGTAGGCGGTGCGTTGCTGAAGTTCTTGTTTGTGCGTTTCATTCGGTTTGTATTCGGTGGAACATTTAGTGGTTGATGGGGAGGTGAAGTGAATCAGCGTCGTACGCTGGTGCACCATACTTTCTCCCCCCACAATGAAACAAAAATCAACAGTCGGTTCCGATGGAACGCAATATTTTCGACGGCAAAAAAATTCAGCATTCAACCCTAAATACACCACTGTCACCCTCAAACATAGAGGAGGAAGTATCATACTATGAGGTTGTATGTCATACAAAGGAACCAGTCCGTTACATCGCATAGAAGGTATAATGAACACCCAAAGCTACATTAATGTCCCTGAAGAGGTAATGCTACCCTATGCAGATGGAGAATTGCCTGTGAATGGAAATTTATGCAGGACAATGACCCTAAGCATACCGCGAGAGCAACGAGAGCATGGTTTTCAAATAATTCCATGGATGTCATCGATTGGCCCTCATGTAGCCCGGACCTAAACCCAATTAAAAACCTCTATAACGAATTAAAAAGAGAAGTAAACAAGCATAAAATAAGTAACTTAAATGAATTCTATGAGATTGCTAAAGCAGCTTGGGAAAACATAACAACGAATAATTGTCAGGACCTTATTGCTTCATTGCCCAGGCGGTGTAAGGCAGTGATTAAAAAAAAAGGTTTTCCTACAAAATACTAAGCTAAGACATCAAATTTGGATTAAAAATAAATCGTTCTAAATTAGATCGCCAGCTAATTTTATTTTACAAAACCTTTTGAATTTAATTTTATGTTTTTTGTTATTTTTTTGTAAATATTATTTATATTTTAATTAATATACTAAAATACATATATAAAAAACATTTTACAAACTGTTTATAGCAAAGAATTTTAATAAAAAAATATTGTAAACAAAATTTCTAGTATCGTTCTTAATTAGTTCGCCACAACTGTATATACACAATTACGAAATATTAGTCTAAAAAAGTAATGAATTTCTTTTTCCTCAACCTAATATATATAAAAAGAATATATATATATATACACAATAACGAAATATTACTCTAACACTACAATATTGAAAGCGAAGAAATAGCAGAATAGAAGGCGTACTAACGCAGAAATACCGAAAATTCCTTGCCAATTAAAAGTGGCAGATAGGCCACTAAAAAAATCAAATTTTGTTTACCCATGAACTTGGATTTCATCCAACAGAAGGTTCTCCCACAAATGAGAACCGATAGCCGCATCTCCCCTTTTTAATATATATATAAAATCATTAATTTGTTGTCGTAAAAGTGTCGCTATGAAGGTTTTAAAATCTTCGGATGCATTCTATTGGTTTAATATCTATGAAGTACTCACCAGGTGTGTTCGGCGTTAAAACCAATTCGCGCATTACTTCCCACACATATGGTGAAGCACTTGTCGAACCATCTGTCATAACCTTTACCATGTAGCAAACTCCTTCCAAATTTATCTAATTTTTCTGGTTGATTGATATCAAACTCCAAAGGTTCTTCGTCTAATGATAGAACAAACGCCGAGGATTCGATAGCATTCAGGGATACACGATTGACTCCTCGCATGAAATGATTGTTTCGTACCTCTGCCCATTTGGAACGATGCCAGGCTGTCAAGGCAGCTAAATGTTCCTCATGAGGAAGTGGTGTAGCCTTCGAATTGAGTATTTCTTCCATTTGGCTGCGGAATGAGATGAATCATAAATAGGTGATAATCCAAACCAGCAAATTGGTTGTCTTACATTTGTAGTTCAGATGGCCTGAGAAGGCGGCCCTTATAGTATATTATGACCTTATAGTAACAGCCCTTATGAAGTACGACTATGTGATTAGAATCTTTGTAATGAATAATTCTATCTGTTTCTAAGCCTGGGACGCGCACTGTGTTGAACGTGCGCTCATACTGCCATGAACATAGAGGTATTATTCCTTGAATCATGATCTGTAACAATGAATGAGTTTACATATAGAATGCAAGAGTAACTGTTATGATTTTCAACTTACTGGTTGTAATTCCTGCCGTTCGATCAGTCGACGGAACAACAGCAATAAGTGTACAATATTAGCTGCTCGGGCTGCTTGATTTGAAGTTAGATGCATGAATATAGCATCAGTTCCATAAAAGTTGCTGTTGACCATTAGTGGACTACGACCTCGTAGATATACATATTCCTCCCACCAATCGGATACGTAATTTGTAGACCACCAGCTTTTTAGTATCAAATACCTTTGTAGTTTTTTACCGATAGTACTTTCAAACTCCTTGGCAAGCCTTTCCATTCGTGTGTAGTTTTCATCATCTAATAATGGACGTACCGATCTAAGATATCTAGTCATTGTATCATGGACACTTGGAAGAGGTAATCGTGGCAATGAACCTTGAAAACTATATAAACCTGGGGTATTCCAACTGGATAAAACTTTAACAACGGCAGACCAGAGCAATGTTGGAAGTGATATTTTACAACCAGGAGCCCTTGACTCGTACATCCAACCTTTATACATAAGAAGTACCTTAAGCGTATAACGCATAGTAAAACATATTGTCAACCAAACCGTCAGCGATGCCAGGAAGCATGCTAGTAGCTGGCAATCAATAGTATTGTATGGAAGATGGACTAGAATTCTATTTGTTAAATTAAAAGGAGCATTATAGCCCGTAAAATGTAATCCGATTGCTATAGCTGTAATTAACCATAGACTCTGAATATGTGCTGGGTAGACACCATTCCGTATTCCATTCTATAATGAAACAGTATTACTTGAATTTTACAATTGGTTCTTCAAAATGAGAAAAGGCGGTCTTACTCGTGCTCTTGCAATGCGCTTCTTCCAGGATCTTATACCAGACTCCCAGACAAGATTGAGAACTTCTTGATCGTAATTTATATCCCATCCCTCATGAGTAATTGAAAATGAGAAAGCTACTGCTGAATGGGCTTCTGCCATAACTTGTACACTCCGTGGCTATCACAAATAGTATTTATGTTGGACCTGAAAATAAAGAAATGTTATTAATTAGAATATTTTCGTATAGTGTTTTTGGAAAAACTAATTTAATTAAATACATATTCTTATCGGTTCTGTCTTGATGAAACAGATTTATATATTTATAAAATATAATTGGCCAAATTTGACAACACTGAAAGTACACCCCAACTGTCGCACTAATAAATACACAATGGTAATCTCTTCACTCTTCGTCGCGTCAAACCCGGGTTCTGTCTAAATTCTCGTTAAGTAACACTAGAGTTAACAACTAAGTTACCAAACGACCTTACGACAATATTGGTGATTGTAAACGTTAACTTTTCCTCAATAAGGATGTTAACACTCCGCCAGTCACAATAGCAGATCCTATTCGTCTTGGTATAGTCTCTTCCGGTGCAAGAATAATGACATTGCCCGGAAAAAACAAATCATTATAGAAAATTTAACAATCCTCAGGACTTGCTAAATAAGGCCAAGACCGGTTCCCGGTTGTAATGCCGATGATGGTGATGATAAAGTCTCTTATTCTACACAGAGTGAAATATATCAACTTCATCTATATCTATTTTAAATGAGATACTTGTTAGGGCGGGGTCTAGCCTCCGAGTAAGGCTTAAGTGTACATTTACAACTAGGCGAGCTTGTCGTAAAGGTCGACTTAAGGACGAGTGGTAGTTTGTCTCCCAACGTCCAATGGCATGGTGAAGTACCATCCCATTAAGCTATAGACTCCGCAAGATGGTCAAAAGAAATCCTCCACCAAACGTCCAAACTTGGCTGATGGACCTGTCGGGGTTCTTTAAAACTACGCGAAGAACCACCCACAATTGCAACCCCAACTCCCCTCACCAACCCGCAGTCACATGCAAACATTTCCTCCCCAAGGGCATTGTTTCATGCATTAATCATCACCACAATTTTCCTGAAAATAATTCGGTTAGTATGCAAAGTAACCATTATAAATCAGGGAACCTTATCGGCGGCCCCCTCAGCCGGCGTATCCTGCCACACACGTACGCAGCAGATTTTCCCGGCTTACCCACATTCAAGGCACACATTCATTTTGTCCAACCGTCTAGCCGCCAAAAACCGAATTCACCAGCATGTAAATATACACACAAAAGAATTCGATCCTTTCCGCCGGCTAGATGCCGTGCACAATCACCATTGTGTAAGTATTTAAATTGCTTTTAGCACCAGTTTCCCTAATGGCATGCACCCTATTTACAGAGCTGCGTGCACATCTCCCACGATGCCCTTTGTCCCATTTCCTTTTCCCGGTTTCGTTTACCCATGACAATGTCATCTCCGCGGGATCAACCGCACACTCGCCAGGATCTACTCAGAGAGATCCTCTCCCCTTGGTCGCCAAAGAGAAACTTCACTTTCTCTTAAGAACTAAACTCACCCCTAGCCGAGGGTCGACGCTGTACGAGTCAAAGTCAGTCGAGTTTTACCCTACGAGGAGTGCGCACCGGGGAGTCGATAAGAAACGGTCAACAAAGTTAGTCGATAATGAAGAGTCTTAGCAATTGAGTCGAAGTCTTGGTCGAACGGAGAAAAAGGGTCGGCACACTTTTTTTAACGAAAATTAATTGATTAAAAATAATATAATGTTATATTATAAAATTAAAACCCCCGCTTGGTAGAAACCTTGACCTGGTGCGGGGGGTTAAAGTACAATGAATCACTCAGGCTATGCTGACGGAAGCATATGCTTCCAGTAAGGTCACCCATGTCAAACAGGCTAGCGAGGAGTAACACACAAAGATCTACCACCCCTAATCCAGGGTGTTACGCGTCACCGTGCCCATTGGATGGTTTGCAGCCAGGGGTATACCGGCTGTATTATAACGGCGCCTCTCTGATACCGGGTCGAATCAGAGCAGTAAGCAGACCTTACCACATCAAAACGGGGCTCTGATGTGGCGGACTATTTGAAACCCCAAGTCTCGTGGGATCAAAAATGAATAACCAATATACAAAAAACAATCCCACGAAAAACCCGGTAGGCGTAGGTGTGATGAACCGACACTACCATAAGGGAATTATGAATTAAGAATGAAATGGCTTGTTAAGCAAAATTGTATGAGTAGATTAAGAAATTTGTGAATAATTGAGTGGTTGATTGGGAGTATAAATACCCCAGCAATTTCGATAATAAATCAATCAAAAACCTATTGTGGAATTTGATTCCCCAACTGCGGCGATATCGCCATCCAATTTCAGCGGACTGCGCTTAAACAGCAAACCATTAGGGAAGCCTTATCGTAGACCATCACCGATTACGAAGGTTATATCTTTTCAGCCAATTACCCTTAAAGGCGATCATATACATATCATTACATGGCAACTTCGTACAATAATTAAACGAAGTCTTACCATTTCATAACGACAAAAAACCCCCCTTGCATTAGAATAGTCATGAAAAGACTACACAACAACAGTAGTAAAATGCAAAGATACGAAAGTGGCATGGCCAGGATCGTTGCTGATCACTTCCTGCTATGTAAAGGCATGAGGGCACAAGAGGAATGGAACATCACTGAAAAGGCAATACGGGGGCAAGTCAAAAGGTCTTTAGAAAATGAGGACGATTTTATTTTATTTTCTCAGTTAGCTGACCTAATACTGATGCATAATACTGTCGAGTTATCGTCTGCTCCTTTTCTAAATAGTCAATGAAGATAATACCACGTACATCCCAAAACACAGTAGCCATAACCTTTCCAGCTGATTTCACCGTCTTTGCCTTCTTTGAAGCCCGTTCACCTTTAACAATCTACTGCTTTAATTGTTATTTCCTCTCGGGAGTGTAGTGGTGTATCCATGTTTCATCTACAGTTACTAATCTGCGCAGAAACTCATCAGGGTTGCGACGCGTGTACTCCAAAAATTCTCAGCTGAGAGCAAATGTGGCACCCATCTTGCAGATATTTTTTTTCATACGCAATTTATCATGCAAAATTGAAACATGAAACAAATTGAAACTTTAGACACGTGACGAACACAGTCGCCACCACCAGAACAGTAGGATAGGCACAGTATCTGAATTGGGCGGAAACTGTAGAGGTGATCAACAAGACGCCGTTTCCCATGTAGTGTAAGGAGTTCATTTACATCCAGAGTCATTTCATTTTCCCACCTACTTAATGTGGCGTTTGGGCAAATTCGTTATTTAATGGCCAGGTATCCTATGAAAAGGTGTGTGCCAGGTATGTGGGTTTTTGGTCTCTAGAAAGCAGTTTATTGAATACTTGGTGGGAAGGCAAGTAGTGGCGTTCAAAGGAACCGCCATAACCCCCCCCCCCCCCTCCCAGTGACGTGGTCACGATAAAAAGGTAGGGTAAAGGATCGCTCTGATGGCGATGTGCGCGGAAAAGGAAAAGAAAACGAAAAATGAACAATAGAAAATAATACTGTACTATGCACAATGAAAAATGGACAATGGACCCGTTTACGCCGCGGTGATGCCGACAGGGGCAAAAGGCGTGCGGTACGGTCCATTGTGGTGATAGGGTTTTTATGGGCCGACGTGTGGTGAGGCTCGCTGACATTCGTTCTCCAAAGTGTCAGGAGGTGAAGTGGGAAATCGCTGGCAATGGTACTCCAAAGTGCCATCATGTGGAGTGGGAGATCACTGGCATTGATTCTCCCATGTGCCAGGATGTGGAGTGAGAGATCACTGGCATTGGTTCTCCAAGGTGCCAGGATGTGGAGTGGGAGATCACTGGCATTGGTTCTCCAATATACCAGGATGTGGAGTGAGAGATCACTGGCATTGGTTCTCCAATGTTCCAGGATGTGGAATGGGAGATCACTGGCATTGGTGCTCCCATGTGCCAGGATGTGGAGTGGGAGATCACTGGCATTGGTTCTCCCATGTGCCAGGATGTGGAGTGGGAGATCACTGGCATTGGTTCTCCAATGTGCCAGGATGTGGAATGGGAGATCACTGGCATTGGTTCTCCAATGTGCCAAGATGTGGAGTGGGAGATCACTGGCATTGGTTCTCCAATGTGGCAGAAATTGAAAGGGACCGGCGTCGTACTGTTTGTATGTTACGCGTAGTAGCTGGTGGTTAGCAATGAGCCGGCCTGAGGGGCGGTAAAAGCGCGTGGAGTCGCGTGTGGGTGAGCGGAGTTGTGTGCTATTCTGTACCGCAAAATAAACGCGTGGCGAGGGGCTTTACTCGATTGGGAGTAGAGGGCGGAGTAACTGGTCGGCGGAAAAGGTTGTCGCCGCTAAGAATGTCAAACGGACGAGGATCGATGTTCGCGTGTGGCGATGGATGACGACAATCGGGGTCTGAACGTGCCGGTGAAGTTAGTTGAAAAATCGTCGAGTGGTTTTGAGTCGCGAGTATCGGTAAAAGGTAGCGCTGCTTCGATGCCTAGAAGAGGCTTACTAATCAGTCTTAATGCAAAAACTACTCTACAGTTAAACTTTCGTTTGTTTCTCTCAATTTTATATATTTAAATTTTTGTAAGTATATTAAGGTAGTTGAAGTATCTCTTTTTTTAAGCAAAAAAAAAATGTTGCTCTTGTTTTGTGATATTTATATTGTTTTGTTTTAATTTAATTTTCTGTTTTTTTGAAACTATACTAAAATTAAAAGGAATTATGCTTTGATAGCTCGGACGGAGCTCACCGAAAAGAGAAAATACAAGGCTGAAGAGGAAAAAAAAACATAACAAGAAAGAAAAAGAAAAGGATAACCTGGTGTTCAACGTTGGGTGCTTACAGATGGACTGCTTCAGTTGGCGTCGCTCGGTGTTTGTACAGCTGCGTTGTATTCCGTTGTGGCGGACATGCCCGTTTATCGTCTTCTTAAACTTTTCCTGTCCTATTTGTTCTGGGCACCAGTCACTTGCACCGAGGAGTCGGAGTTCAGAAGGTGTGTTTTTAATCAGCCAGTCTGTCACCAATGTGGGTTTTCAACCGATCAGTAACTGCGTACAGGATTTACGCTGATCGTGCACATGTTGCTGGCGTCTGCTGATATGACTTGCCCTGCGCGTGTGTGGGAAAAATGGACAAGTTCGGGGATTTATATCGGTTACGTAATGTCGTAACCGAATTGGATTTTAGGAACATGCTGCGTTGTATGCAGGCATGCTCCTGCGGGAAATGCTTATAAGATGCTAATGCTTGTCGATCGATTTACCGACCGATGTGCTTGTAGGTAAAAATGAAAGAAGGCATATCTCCTGCATATGTGCGGCGGAATTCGTTCGGAGACATGTGCAATGAAATGGTTCGGGTCATGTTGATTGCTTGGTGGTGCAACCAAATTGCTTTTAAGGAACATGGTGCGTTTCATGCGACCATGCCGTTGTGGGAAATACTTATTTGTTGCTGATGGATTTTGCATCAGCGAAAATTATAGTTTTAAAGCATTTCAGGTGATAGTTTGCGCAAACGATGGAAAGGTGAGTAAATGCTTTCCAGGTTTTTGGTGCTCTTTAAAACAGTTATGTTAAATTAAATCAGTCAACACACAGGACTCCCAAAAGCACAATTGCTGTCATTGTAAATAAGTTTTGTGAAATTAAAGCAGTTTTGGTGGTGAAAAATAAAACCAGTTGTGTCAAATTAAACCAGCCTCTTCGTGTAAATTAAAAACAGTTTTGTTAAATTAAATCAGTCAATACACAGGACTCCCAAAAGGGAATTGCTGTAATTATAAATAAGTTTTGTTAAATTAAAACCACTTTTGTTAAATTGAATCACCTAGTTTATAGCATATTTCATGGTCAGAATTTAAATAAAGTAATAAACGAGGTGAAAGTGAACTGTTGGTTGTTTCTCATTATTGTCAATTTAAGATTTCAGAAAAAATAGTGAGACCTAAAAACCAGCAGGTATCCCTCGAGATACACGGTACTTGAGTCGCACGACTTTCGAGTTACGCGGAAAAAAATGCGACATTCTCTCAAGTTACACGATATTTCAGTTACACGGGTTTTTACCAATTTTAATAAAGAAGACAAAATAATAAGCATTTATCATATATTTATAATTTAATCAAGCTATCTGCAGAATCTTTTTGCTTCCTGCTCTTGAAAAGTGGAAATATATCAGGCATTAACCGTTAGATTTATTAGCCCGTGTTAGGTGTGATACATATGTACATACTAAATCCGAGTTTCCACTTACCAGGTGTACCGGTATGAAGTGAGTGTTTTTTTTTAAATAAAACACTAATTTTGAATGGGAAAGTAAAAAAACATTTTATTCGAAGTATTGGTCTTTGCTTTCTACATATTTCGACCAACTTTCTGGCAATTTGTGGATACCACGCCAATAAAACCGGTCGTCTTTTGAGGCAAACCATTCGGAGACGCAATTTTCGACTTCTTCGTAGGAATTGAAATGCTGCTCAGCCAATGTGTGTCCCATCGATGAAAACAAATGGTAGTCAGAAGGAGCCAAGTCTAGTGAATACGGCGGGTGGGGTAACACTTCCCAGCCGAGAGCTTTTATTGTTTCTTTGCAGTCGATGTTGACACTACTCCTGGATGTACCCATGATTTTTTGCGTGTAGGATTTTTAAAATAAATCCATTTTTCATCACCAGTCACAATTCGATGCAATACTGACTTTCTTTCGTGTCGTAGAAACAACGTTTCACATGTGGTGTTTCGCTTTTCCATCTGCCTGTCATTCAATTCATGTGGCACCCAGTTTCCACACTTTTGGATCTTCCCCATAGCTTTTAAACGGTCTGAAATTGTTTGTTGTGCAACATTTAACATTTGTGCTATTTGTTTTTGACTTAAAGTGTCATCTTGATCCAATATTGCTTGCAATTCGGCGTCTTCAAACTTTTTTGGTAGTCTTCCACGTTCTTTATTTCGCACATCAAAATCATTATCTCTGAACCGCTGAAACCATCTTTTGCATGTTGCTTCCGATAGAGCATGATCACCATAAGCCTCGACAAGCATTCGATGCGACTCTGCAGCACTTTTCTTCAAATGAAAACAAAAAACGAATGCTCTCCGCAAATCATAATTTTCTGGTACAAAATTCGACATTTTTAACAGGATTAAAAAAAAATGTTATTTGTACTATGACTTGAGGCATACTTGTGGGGGTTCTCTATATCGTACGAAGAACCAACCCACAATTCTAACGAACCTTGGCCGCTAACAGCGCGTCACCTCAATCCAACTCCCCATGCAAAATCCGCAATAGCATACATTCCTAACCTTGCAATAAACACACTCCCAAACCCGCAACAGAATATATTCTAACTCATCCCCGCATTCATTTTCCCAAAATTGCTTCGGTCAATTCTTTACTGAATTCATATTCCCTCCTTGCGACCAAGCAATCTCAATTTCCCCGGAAATTCATAAGCTGTAATAAAATGCATATTCCAGCCTACAATGGAATACCAATCATCTCCCTCAATTACATCATCCCACATACATTTTCCCAAAATTGCTTCGGTCAACTCTCTACTTAAGTTATATTCTTTCCTTACGACCAAGCAATCTTAATTTCCCCGAAATTCATATGCTGTAATGAAACGCATATTCAAATCCATAACGGAACATTAACCACCACCACCAACTATACCGAGCCGCATACGTTTCCCCGAAATTACTTCGGTTAATATTTATCTAAACGATATTCCTTGCTTGCACCCAAGCAATTCCAACTTCCCCCGAAAATGCATGCCCATACTTGCTCGCGTTCCTAAAGCTAATTTCTCCGTACACACAACCAACGAATCCAACTCAGCTTATACGGCTAGGATTCGCTGGAACTAAATTTCTATGTAAGCATAGCAATTCTACTCGAAATTCCTCGTAAGTGGCAGCGAGTCTATATTTGCTATGACTCAACCGCCACGACGCGATGAATGGATTCTTTCCATTCATAAGTCAGTCGAGCCACATGCACCGCTGAGCGCGCATTGCCCCCTCAATCTAAGGTGTCGTCGAGTTGCAATACCCTCTAGAGTGCGTACAAATTACAAGTACCGGACTAAGTGATTAATCATCAGTATACGTGCGTAGACAATATCGTTATCCGGCTCTTCCTAAAGTTAAACATAAAATCAGTTGCAATACCCCTTTAGGGTACATACCAATTGCAAGTACCGAGCTAAGTGATTAATTATGAGTATACAATGTCGTTACCTGGCTCTTCCTAAAGTTAAACATAAGATCAGTTGCAATACCCCTTTAGGGTACATACCAATTGCCAGTACCGAGCTAAGTGATTAATTATGAGCATACGTGTGTAGAGGATATCGTTACCTGGTCAGTGAAGAGTAACGCGCCGACGGACTCGGAATTATGTAGAGGGTGGTTAAATTTTAAGGACCGATGTTGAATGTGAACCACACCTAAACGTCAAGTTTTTTTCTGCATTTCATTTGATATTTCTCAATTTCAGACTAACTCAATTTGAACCATGGAAAGATACACAATCGAGCAACGCGTTAAAGTTATTCAGGCTTATTATGAAAATGGGCGTTCAAATCAAAATGCATATCGTGCACTTCGTGATTTTTTCGGTCAATTTAATCGTCCAAATGTGCGTACAATCGGAAAAATCGTGCAAAAATTTGAGCAAACCGGGTCTGTAGGAGATGTGAAAACACCAATGCATGCTCGTACAGCTCGTACTGCAGAAATTATTGCTGCTGTTCGCGATAGTGTGGCTGAAGAGCCGTCCACCTCAACTCGTCGTCGTGCCCAACAATTGCACCTCTCAAGCTCGTCGTTGATGAACATTATGCATAGAGACTTGCATTTACACGCTTACAAGGTGCAATTGACTCGAGAACTAAAACTTCTTGACCATTTCAAGCGTCGTCAATGGTCAGAATGGTGGCAAGAAATGGCAACAGCGGATGATCAATTTTCGAAGAAAATCATCTTCAGTGATGGGGCACATTTTCACCTCAGTGGATTCGTCAATAAGCAGAATTGCCGCATTTGGGCGAATGATAATCCAAGAGTGATTGTCGAAAAACCAATGCACCCACAAAGAGTGACTGTTTGGTGCGGTTTATGGGCTGGCGGCATCATCGGGGCGTATTTTTTCCAAAATGAGGCCGGTCAGGCAGTTACTGTGAATGGTGTTCGCTATCGTGAGATGATAACGAACTTTTTATGGCCCGAATTGGAAGATATGGATGCGGACGATATGTGGTTTCAACAGGACGGTGCCACTTGCCACACAGCTAACGAAACAATGGCTTTTTTGCGCGACAAATTCAATGGCCGTGTTATCTCACGTGGTGGCGATGTCAATTGGCCGCCAAGATCATGTGTTTTGACACCGTTGGACTTCTTTCTTTGGGGTTATTTGAAAGAAAAGGTGTACGTCGAGAAGCCAGCAACAATTCAAGAGCTAAAGGATGAGATAATTCGGCACATTAACGGCATAGAACCTCAATTATGCCTCAGCGTCATCGAAAATTTGGACCATCGGACGGAGGTGTGCCGACAAGGTCGCGGCGGCCATTTGGCCGATATTTTGTTCCATACACAATTGAACCATACCAATATTATCATAATAAAAAGAAATGACAATAATTTCCTAAACAATTTGTGTTTTATTCAAAATCAACATCGGCCCTTAAAATGTAACCACCCTTTAAAACACAAATTTAAGATTTGGATAACAGTTGAATAACCTTTGTACGGATTCATCGTGAAGTTAAGTAAAAGACCAGTTGGACTACCGAACGAGCCACAAGTGTTTCATTTTTTGCTCCTTCTTGGTGGATGGTTATCGAAGGAACAGCCCACTATTCTGCTGTGAAATCCCGGTGAACCACCTTCAGCGAATTAGACGGTGGAAGTTTGGTGAACCTCGCGCCCTTGACGGAGCCCCGACCAAACCCGCCACATACTAAATATGTTTGACAGATGTCATAGCAACCAAATAAAAAAAAATACATGGGCTCGTTCACAACAGACATTCCCTATCGATACATTTATATGTTGACGCTCACTTCACACCGGTACACCTGGTACACGGGCTCGAGTTACACGAAACCAATTAATCGTGTAACTCGAGGGACGCCTGTATTACATATCCGGAGAGCAGTTTCAGAGAAGTAAAAATATCTGCATCGAGTATAAACATCAATCTCAGCACAGCGCACTTTTGAAGTGTTACCATTTCGTCGGGCAATCTGCAATTCGTAATTATACCAAAAATAAGTTACGGTTGTGTTTTTCTATCCTAGCTCAATGATAAAATTAAGAATAAGGTTGTTTCTCGATCCTAGCTCAATGATAAAATATGTTTTAATATGGTGATCAGTGAACGAAGTAAACCAATAAGAGATCAAACAGAAAGCCCTCTTACACATAAATCATCATTGTTTATTACCACAACACAGCTGTTGTACGCCAGTAAACAAAAAATCTATATTGTATAATTTATAGTACTTCCGACGAATCAATAATTATAAAACAGGAATTAACATTTAGTCCTGTTTTAAATTTAGTATATTAATGGTAAATAAATGTGCATATAAACTAAACCATTTTGTTCTTACTTAATTTTCGAAAAACGCCCGATTTTGCATACCATTCCTCATGTTATTATACTTTATTAAGCATTCACTAATAAATAATCACGGATGTTCTGCCTCGCATTAGCTAAAACCTAGCTACCAGTACAGAGGTCAATTTCGAATCTACACATGTGCGCATTTAAACTACAGGGAAGCACTCCAAAGTCCAAGACATATTCCCCGGTTACAAATATGCCTACTAAGTGATTATATAGAATAAGTAAACAACAGAAGTAGATAAAGTTGCTTCAGACATTCCCAAGGACAGCAATTGCGTCACATAATTCCGCAATTCAACACAAGCGAATGAACAAATACAATGTGCCGCCCATCACTTGTGGATTATTGTTATCTTCACACAATCCAGTTCTCTTCACTGTCAATTTTCTGAGCTCTTACGTCTAGAATTTATTTAAGATCTAGTCATCAAGTTATCAACGCGTTTTTTTTTTTTTTTTTTTTATTTCGTCTGATCAATTTTCAATCTGTTAGTATTAAGAACTTATTTTCCGATAACATAATAGTTCTTTGAATTTATTTTTAAAAACAGGAATCGGGTCAATAACCGGTGCAGTCGGTTTTCGATTTACCACAAAATCATACATTTGATAAAATATTAGTTTAGGTGTGTCAAAAGTATACGATATGTACACACGATATGGAGATACACAAAAAAATCGTTAGGTTGTATCAAGTAATTCATTGGGAAATACCTTTTTCAAGGATTTTCTGACAAATTGAACTGTCAAACGATCAAACCGTCAATATGTCAGACATTTCAACGTACAAAGACTTTCATTGGCACCGCGTCTACAAATTCTTCAACTATGTTAGGAAATTCAAGATTTCACGAGAAATGAGTTTCGTGCAAATTATGGTCCATGTCATGTGTTTCGGATTCATAATTATATGCTCGGGGAGAATCTAGTACATCGTCTAGTACTCTCCCCGACAAACATATTCACCACAACACGATGACAGTGCATGAAAAACTGTCAATTCTAACGTTCATTGTTTACTGTTTTTTCGATCAACGATCAATTGGATCAAGCTGTAACAAAAGAATTGTATTTAATTTCTGATCTGAGGAATTGAGTTTTGCTTTTGTATTCGGAAAACTTAAACATAGTCTTGTTAGTTAATCGTAATTCTCATACATATTTTTTAGTACCTTTTAATAAAAGTTTAGTTGATTTTAATAACTTGCGGTTTTGCTTGCTGGAAACAGGAGTAGTAACATACAAAAAACAACAGTTCTTCGAACAATAAGATTGCTGTGATTTGCATTTGTCTATCCTTTGAATTGGTGCCAATTAGAATTAAATTCTTACCTTACGAATTTAATTCAATTGCCGGTAAATTACGTTAGTGCGGTTCGAATGCTGTAGACGAGCTGCTAAACCGAACTCACATGTGCAAAGTTCATTGACTGCGAGGAGATGTTTCTTCGGCTACCTACAGCTTAATAGCAGTTGCATCATCACATTGGCGGCCTCATCACGGACTCAAGTGTAATACATATTACAAACAAGGAGGCACAACTTTGCCAGGGTCAGACGCAGAGAATCACGCGCATAACAACACATACCGTGCGTTTTCAGGATTTCTACAAAACAGGTATTACGGTGCCTTCCATCTTAAAACCCATTTGGTTTCAGGCATCGTGCTCATCTTAGACGATTCCCCGACGGCATTCCTCGTCCGGAGGAACTCAAAAGGATCTTGACCGACGACATTCCTCGTTCGGTGTCGAGATACATTTAACATCATGAATGTTCCCCGAACTGTTCAAGAAGAACTGCAACGCATCTCGGGGCTATAAATTCACCTCTCCTAAGAGGTGTATGAAAAAAAAAATTGAGAGCCTACTGAACAAGACGCATCGAAGTGAAAAATAAACTATCTCTTTTGACCACGTTATAATATAACTTTTTTATAAAATTATTTTCGCAAAAACGGTTTTGGGGACTTATTCCACATGCAATTACCTGGGCATCCATGTGACAAGGAGCTCAATTTTACTGCACATATTGACGACATAATTCTTAACGCGAACACCACCCTTGGCTTTGTCAAACGCTGGTCGAAAGAATTCCTAAATTCCTACGTCACACGCTCACTCTATACTTAACTTTTGTCCGCCCTCTGCTCGAATATGCTAGTCAGTTCTGCCCCGTATCAATTGTCTCACATTCGCAGGATTGAGAGCGTTCAACGTCGTTTATTGTGCTTTGCCCTCCTTGGACCAAGCTGGGAAAATCCGCTGATTCTACCGCCATACACAAGCCGGCTCCCCTTAATCAACCTTAACACACTTGAAGAGCGCATAATCCATGCCAACATCATCTTCGTCCATCGTCTTCTGTTAGGCTCAATCAGTTGCCCAAGCCTGCTCTGCTCTATAACATTTCATACAAACCTGTAAACTCGCTTATTTTTTGGGAACGTTTATTAACTATAAATAATAAATGATCTCTTCGTTTTTGTGCCGGACTCTGCTCTGGATGACGGGGGTTGTTGTCTTGCCCGGTGCTTGCGTTGTACTGTCTTGTATTCCCTAACTGCCACTGCTTATATTCACTTTTTCGTCCCCGCTCCCTCGTTCGCATGCTGTCACAGGAACAAAGAGAGCAACTGGTATAAATATCCGATGCTCAGTCTGCCAGGCGGCATTCGTGTGCTGCTCCGTCTCCAACATTCCGCCCACCTTGAACTGTCTCATCGTGAACAACCAGGAGTAGGATCAACTTCGTGACGGGTCGCTTAAGTGTGCCCCCCTGAATCTTTACAGTTGCCACCCGAACCTTGCCATCTCTGCCAGGATGAAGCTCGCCAACCTTTCCCATGGGCCAATAGGTCGGAGATAGTTGCTCGTCCTTCAGAAGCACCACGACCGGGTTTCTTAGGTTTGGTTCCGGATGATACCATTTGTTGCGACCCTGCAGCGTGTTAGGGTATTCGCTCTTCCACTGGGACCAAAATGCTGGATGTAATGCGTGCAAATAGTTCCATCTGGACCGCCAAGTGATCGTTGTATCCCCCAGATCGACTTCCGGAACGCTCATAGCTGGTTCTCCACCTAAGAAATGACTGGGGGTTAACACTTCTGAGTCGCCAGGCTCCATTGGCAGGACAACCAGCGGTCGGGAGTTCACACAAGCCTCGATCTTGGCCAATACTGTAGTAAACTCCTCGAAAATCAGCAACGCAATTTCAATAGCTCGCTTAAGATGATGCTTCACTAACTTGATTCCTGTCCCCCATAAGTCACCAAAGTGGGGGGCTGCCGAGGGAATGAATTTCCAAGTGATCCCGTTGGTGGCCAACTCCGTCACGATCTGGTCCCGGGTAGTTCTCCGGTTTATGTAAACTTCTCGAAGTTCTCGATATACTTCAACGAAATTGGTACCATTATCGCTTCATAGGGTGTGACAAAAACCCCTACGAGCGAGGAATCTCCGCAATGCTGCCAAGAAAGCCTCGCTGGACAACTTTATAACCGCTTTGAGATGTATTGCCTTGGCTGCCAAGCATACGAAGAGACAGGTGTAGCCTTTGATTCGCCTTGCCCCGCGTCCCTTCCATGTCCGAAGAGTGATAGGACCTCCATAATCAACACCGATTTTGCTAAATGGCCGTACTGGATTAATCCTACTGGCTGGCAATGTTGAGATAGCACCCGTCCCCTATGACGAACGCAAACCGTGCATTCAGCGATGACCCTCCGGACAAGTCTTCGACTCCCAACGATCCAGGGAGTTCACTGCGGTGAACAGTAGCCGGCCTCCAGCGTGCATCCAGGGGGTCATGCCAATCGACACCCTTAAGCCAACGTTTTTGCAATACCAGCTTGGCCACTAGAGCTGCCAAGCCTAATGGATCATACTGCTTGGAGACGTGTGACAGGGCTTTCCTCTTCGTGAGCGTTGATACCTCCGGAATCTCCTATACTTTGTAGCTCAAATAGTCTGCCCTGGGATACCAATTCATGCCAAGCAGCCTCGATCCTTCGGTCGTGATGAACTGGTATACTTCTTCAGTACCTGGTAATTCAGCCGACAGCCACTTCAACAATTTGTTGCAATTTGATTTCCACTTGCGTAGCGGAAATCCTCCGCCTTTAAGAGCTTTCGTCAGTTGGCTCACCAACTGGATTGCCTCCTCCAAGAATTGTGCTCCGGATATACAACCGTCCTTGTAAAAGTCCTCTCTGATGATTCGCGCTGCCTCCGGACACGATTGTTCGATCTCCTGGGCTTTCTGGAGCAAACAACGCATTGCCAGAAATGGGACAGACGCCGTTCCGCATGTTACGGTTAGCAGCTTGAACGTTTGGTACTCCTCTGGGTTGTCCCGCCAAATAATTCTTTGGAAGCCGACGTAACTAGACTGGACTCGAATTTGGAGAAATATCTTGGTGATATCCGAGGCAAACGCTGTGGGATGCTTGCGAAATCGGGTCAATATTGAAATAAGGTCCGACTGCAAGGGCGGTCCAACAATCAGGTGATCGTTAAGAGATGTTCCATTGCTGGTGACCCGAGAAGCATCGAATACCACCCTGAGCTTGGTGGTTTCACTCTCGGCCTTAAGTACTGCATAGTGCGGTAGATAGCAGCATTGGTTATCCGGTATTTTTTGGGACTTCTTCGGTCACCCGCTACATGTGATCCATGTCCTGGTATTCCCTCATGAATTCAGCATACAGCTCCGGGTTTCGCCTGAATCGCCTCTCCATGGACAGAAGCCTTTGGAATGGCCCAATGACGATGGAAAAGTTCTGAACGGCATCTCCACCTAGAAGCGTCCCTCTGCTGAACGCTGGTGCGTGTCCGCAAAATGTGTCATTGCCCTCCTCTCTTCTTCTGTTAGACGCTCCTTCATCTCTGGTACCTACTCCATCTCCCAGAGTGCCCTCAGCTGCCCCTCTAATGGGTCGACCTGGTGACTGGCAGTGCAGCAATGTTGTTCCTGATCAGCCAGAGCTGGTCCACTCCCTGCGATTACCCAGCCGAATATTGTGTTCTGCGCCATCATTTTACTGTCGGGATCCATCAGTCGTCCATCGCGCAGGACCTGGAAGATAGTGTCCGACCCCAGCAGCAAGTCAATGGGCACCGATCTGTAGAACAGCTGGTCGGCCAACGCCAGCGATGAGAAGCTTCTCCAGTCATGCTCCAGTGACCTTGACGGCAGGTCTGAAGTCAATCGCTCCAGCACAAATGCCGTCACTCGAACGCTGGTATCTCCTATTCGACGTTTCGGCACGATCTCGACTTTCCCCTGGCTGACCTGTGGTTTCACCTCGCCTATGCCACTTATTTTTACCTTCGCTTGCGTGCGTCGCAAGCCCAACTGCTGAACGAATGATTCTTGGACTAAGGATGTGGTTGAACCGGAATCCAGAAGCACACGACAAGGAACCGAATGGTTTCTGTCCCTCAACACAGTCACGATGGCCGTAGGCAGCACTCTTGTGCAGGTGATAAATCTGCGGAACTCCGCAGCACCTGATATGTGGATAGCTGGAATCGACATGAGTGATCGCAGATGTGCCTCAACGATGATCTTCTTTTTGTCATACCGCGAGACTAGTGCCGCCCAAGCCACCTGCCATGACCGGAACATTGCGAACCAATGATAATGCGTCCGCTCTTAAGGAAGTCCGGAGAAATTGGAATTTCTCTACTGCTGATAACTGGTGGTTGTCGTGGATGAGCGGTTTGTACAGGTCCCGAAACGTTATCCACTGTTTATAGTCCCCGTTGAAGGTAGGCACGTTGATGTTTTTCAGCCTGATCGGCCGTTTCACCCATGGAATCCGATCTTGTCAGATCCGCTGCCCGGTTAACTAGTTATCCCACCAAGGTATTCATTATTGTTTGGCTGGAATTAAGCATGTCATGCAACCTCTCCATTCCTACTGTTAGCGTTGGAGTAGTTTCCGGCCCCAGGGCATCTCCCGAAGTATCCAATGCGGCGGCGCCTGTGCCTGTTGATGCGTTTAACCCCTGAGTGAGAGTGCCTTGCAGCGAAAAGTATCGGTCCTCGAAGGGTGTTCGTTCCCCGTTCTCCTTCTCGATGTCCAGGTCCGGGTCGTTCTCCTCGGTGCATTATTGGAGGTGCTCAAAGGATTTAAACGCGTCCTCCAGTTTGCGCAGTCTGTTCGCGACTTACTCTCGTGAAGTCACCTCATTCACCTTGTTCGCGAACTCCTCCAACCGCGTGAGCAATCCCTTGATGACTCCTCGTCTTCTCTTGAGTGCCGGAACAGTCTGATCCGCCATTGACTTCCTTGACGAATCACTGGTAGCCATTGTAAATTAGTTTGCCCTTTCGATGCTTGTGGATCGGTTGTAGCTTACGCAACTGAGTGCGCTGATATTTGTTGCTGGCTTTGATCAACTGCACGACCGTCTGTCTTGCTGCTTGGTCACAGCAGGTGCGCTTCAATGCGTTGCGGTTGAAAGGCTTGGGTCCCACGTTGCACAGCGAGACCCGTAACCTACGTAACCCTCGACTCTTCTACTTGCCCGCTCATCACACTTCTTATGGCTCTAACGAAACCATCTCGCGTATGCTACGACGGGCCAACTCCTCCCCCACCTCCCTTGATTTCAACCTCTCCACTCCCGCCCTTAAACGCTGGTTAAGTCACCGAAGCATACCTGCCCTATGTATGTTGCATCATCAGATTTCCTTCGAAGAAATTACAAACATGCAGCATACAATAAGGGAAACCATTCGTTGCTACTTAAATACCCTGGTACGCACGTGCGCGAGGATCATCGTATTCATCCCGTCACAGCAAGTTTTATCCAACCAACAAAACTTGGTCACCTATCTCGTGCCCAGACGTCGGAAGTAAATTCTGTGGCATTAAAACATGCACACAATAATTCTGAGTAGGCCGCCAGCATCGGTACGACGACACAATCATCGCTGTGCGAGTGTCTTTCCCACTGATGGCATATGTCACCCCATACACGGGCAAAATGATCATGCACCCCTCTCTGTACAAGTTTGGCCCAGCTGCAGATCATTGCTCATTGGTGTTCCCCTTATCGATTCGGTTTATCCACGGTCCGCATACTTGTGGACACACACACCATGAGCAACAGAGGCAAACATCGTGTATGTTTCGCGCCCTTTGTGCTGGGACCAATGCATAGAAAATCATCCCTTGTTGGTTACCGAAGCGATGGATGGAATTTGCTATTCTGTCGTTTTCGGTGACTTAACCAGTCGTGATCCTGATTCCGTGGAGGGAAGTCGGCTCTCCACGTTAAACAACCAGTATAGTCGGAAATCAACCATCATCGAGTAGTGAGTCAAACGCCAAGTTAAAGTAAATCGCGCGGCCGGTTGAATTAGCCTTTCGTAGTAGACGTATTGCGACGTCGAGCGACTAGTTTGTTACATAATGAAACCAATAGTAATTCAATCTTGTGCAAGAAATTAAATTAACCTTAGTGACTACTACGTCACGTAAACAATAATTTGTGGATATAATTAATTTTTGTTTCGTTAATAAAATCTGTATGTATGCGATGTCTCGATGCCGCACGAGGAATGTCGTCGGCCGAGATCGTTGAACAGAAAAATGTTATATCTATCTCGACGCCGAACGAGGAATGTCGTCGGGGAATCGTCTGTTTTGAGCACGGTGCGAGGAATGAGGATTGACGCAATGGCGTCCGACCCAACGATGCCTGAAACCAAATGGATTTATGTTAAACAAAGGAATAGCAATACCTTTTGATGTACATGATGAAGTTGTTATTTTATTTCACAAGGTTAAATTGAATGAATGGTATGGTATTACAACAATAGTAGTGCAATTGGGTTTTAACTTTAACTATGGTTTAATGTCAAATTTCGAGGCACACAACTATTACAACCGTAACTTTTTATAGCAAAGCGAACATGGTTTTGGCAAATTAAAAGATCCAATTCAGTTTAACAATTGATTGTTCGACCGTCGATCGTGCACCATAAAAAACAGTAAGTGACAGTTGCAGAAAATTGCCAGTCGAGCACCAAAAACAGTAAACAACGTTGAGATGACAGTTTCTCAACTGTCATCGTGTTGCTGGCATGTATGGTGAATATTTGTCGGGGAGAGTATTAGACGATGTACTAGATTCTCCCCGAGCATATAACTATGAATCCGAAACAGTATGTAATAAATAACGGTGGAATGTGTAAAATATAAACTGTGTTTTCTTCACTTCATACTACGCTAAGATCTGGATTTGGGGAAGACTCTCAGAGACACTAAAATCAAGCGACTGTACAGTGAGTGAATTTGCTGGTGACGGGATTAGGACCAGTGTCACAACAGCACAAGTACTTTCAAACGCCACAAACCCCCCTTAAGCAAATGCATGTAAATAAATCATGCGGTGTTAATATTTCCCAGTGATGCCAATGTGACTGTCATTGAAGTCCCTGCCTCTTTTTACGACAGCTATTCAACTACCAGTGCAGTCCACCCACCCCTAAGCTGCCTCAAAATTTCACTGTGGCAAATGATGGTGCAGAGTCCCCATACACAGAGTCCAACTCATCTTTGATTTGCGTAGGCGTATTGCCTTTCACGACTCCTCGATAGTATAGTGGTTAGTATACCCGCCTGTCGTGTGGGAGACCGGGGTTCGATTCCCCGTCGGGGAGCCTCTGGCGCAAGACTAATGACCTTGCCCAGAAAAAACAAATCATTATGGAAAATTTAACAAGCCTCAGGACTTGCTAAATAAGGCCAAGACCTGTTCCCGGTTGTAGTGCCGATGTTGATGATGATGATTGCCTTTCAAAAACAAAAATGGAATGACAGCTCGATACTCAATTTTGTCCATTTTCACAAAAATACTCACATCGACTCACTCAAACGACTGTCAAATACAAACTACGCGTCCAAAATGGCTGAAATTTTGGTGAGTAACTGTCAAAAGATACCCAACTTCATTCACTAGCTTTTATTGGCGAGTGCTGCCATCTTCACGTTGATGTCGGAAACTTTTCAACGCACCCATGTATATTTTGAAGGAGTACATAGCAAGCGAAATATAGTATAATAATAGTTTATACTCGTAACAAGAGATTTTAAGTATATGTTTGTGGCGGTTCCGCCAAACCCCACGGTTCTCTTACCTAAAACCCCCCATAACTCCCATCCAATCACGTAATTTCGCTAATGCAATCGCTTTAGCACCTTAAATGCTTTACGCATCTAGGATTATCTACGGTATAATCTAAAAAGCTTCAGTAAAAGAATTCTTACCTTTTCTTGCATTCCCTTCGCATACAAATTCCTGTAAGAGATCTTTCGTACCTTACCATAAATTCCCTGTGATAAAATTCATCGGTTCGCATATCAAACGGCCGCATATCAGCGAATCTTACCCTTGAGTTGGCTAATCCCAGCCTCAATATGTGTACATAAAAACTATCTATGCACACATCGGCTGTCGACCGTTTTAGCCAGCGATAAATAGTCCAACACCAGCTGCATGTAATTACCACCATCCACGTTGAGACTATTTCCCTAACTCACACCATAAGTAAACAAAAGATCGCTGTCCTTCAGCAGGCATTCTGGCGATACGCAAATAATTCAATCATCCTAGTATCCGAAATGCACCTACCATCTAATGTTTACTCAGTTGAACTCTCAGGCCATAAATTCCTTTATCCTTCATAGTTCTGGATTCGTTTCTCAGTAACCTATCACATAAATAAAGAACTCCACGATCCCTTTTTCCTTTCTTTGTTTCGCGTTCATTCCCATGGCCTCCTTGTGTATGAAAAAAACCAATATGATCTTCACTCACACATACACATATATTGCCAAGTCTTTCTTCCTTCTGTTCACCACGGGAGAAACACTTTCTTTCTTGGGTAAACTCACCCCAAAACGATTAACCCTTATGTCAATGACCAACTTTACCGACAGTAGTCAATGACCGGGTACACGGGTACATATAGAAACATTGTTTTAACAATGTTAAAACAAATATTTTGCAATAGATTTTAATTTGTTTATCAGAAACATATATATTGTGAATATTTTATGTATTTTAGATAATTATTTTTTATACATATAAAGAATTTTGACTATCTGCGGCTACAAAAGGCCTATTGAAATCGGCACAGAGCAAGGTCAGGATCGGCAGGTGTGTAACAAATTCAGTTATACCTGCTAGAGGGATCTCGAGTATTCGGTTGACGAATAACTTGTACGGTCAACTTTCTATTTATAACTTGCGAGTTTATGGTGAAACCATTCGAATCCGGCATTAGAGAAAGCGTGGTTCAGTCAGCGTCCTCTGTGCATCTGAGCATCTTCAAAATGACGACTTTGTTGAGACGTGCTCAATTCAACAGGTAATAATATTAAAATTAATATTGTTAATGTATTTAATAATATTAAATAATTTTGTTGTTGTATTTTTGTTTTTAGAAAACAAGAAAGGCGTGTCGGCAATGTGAAATGCCGGTTTGCGACGAACACGCAACTGCGTTGGTTGAATGTAATGCATGTCACGAAGTCCTTCTGAATAAATTTGTTTGTTAATTTAAATGCATTTTTATTGTTTTTCATTAATTATTAGTTATTTAAATAGTTAATTATCAATAATTAATTATTAACTATTTAACATTCAATTTTGCATCATTCTTCATCATTCTCAATGCTTTTTAAATGGGGTACCCGGGTACCCGGTCGTGGAATACAGATTACAATTTTTTAAAATGTCAATTTGAAAGTAAAAAAAATTTTTTTTTTCATTGAAATTTCGTAATTATCATTCAGAAACGTTTGAATGGAGATGATATAAGACATGGGACCGAAATTCGTCTACTAAGCCGAGCAATCGTGAAATTGCGACGAAATGTCATTGACATAAGGGTTAAATATCCCTTGGGGGGATGGGTGCGAACATACAGGGCAAAGTCTCTGATTGCCTTCAACCCGGCGAAGGCCAGGACGATCCTTGTCCCTGTTCAATCCAAGTTGACATGCAGTCTCCACGTGACACCCCTGGATAGCTACTTTGACACCCGCCAAGTAGTGAACCAATGCATGCAGCGACATCCTGAGAAAGGTTGGCGCAAGGCTAATAACCAGGCCCGTAAAAATGAATTATTATGGCAAATTTAACAAGCCTCGGATATGGACCGGATACACGACGACGACCACGGAAACGAAAACGGCTAAACGATTTAAGGATTTTTTCATGGAACATACGCTCACTATACAGAGCTCGAGCTGCACAGCAACTAGCCGATGCCCTGTCCGAATATAAGGCTGACATAACAGCATTACAAGAAATAAGATGGACGGGGAGTGGTGTTTTTCAAAGAAAAGAGTATGACATTTATTACAGCTGTCACGCAAAACACCATGTGCTCGGGGTAGGCTTTCTAGTCAGCCAAAAACTGAAGCCTGCCATCATCGGCTTTAATGCAATAAATGAAAGGCTATGCACTCTTCGCGTGCGAGGCAAATTTAAAAACATAAGCCTCATAAACGTTCACGGACCTACAGAGGAGTCCCCTGACGACGAAAAAGAAGAATACTATGAGAACGTCGAACGGGCCCTCAATGCCTGCCCAAGATACGATGTAAAAATCGTTCTTGGGGATTTGAATGCGAAAATAGGTCGGGAGCCGGTTTTCAGGCACTACGCAGGTTCCCATAGTTTGCATGAGAACACTAATGACAATGGACTACGAGTCATCGAACTGGCAGCATCGAAAAACTTGGTCGTTGCGAGTACCAGGTTTCCGCGTAAAGATATCCACAAAGCCACCTGGGTATCACCTGATGGAGCCACTCGCAACCAAATTGACCACGTGTTGATAGATCGCCGCCACTCTTCGAGCCTGATGACGGTACGAACGTACCGAGGTGCCAACGTCGACTCGGATCACTATCTTGTTGGTACAGTTTTCCGAGCGCGGATTGCCTTACGGAGACGTATTGCATCCGCGGATCAGGTTCGAATCAACACGGCTGCCTTACGCAATGAGAACACCAGCAACACCTTTGGTCATGCGTTAAGACTCGCCCTCGAAGAGCTCGACGGAGGGAGAGTAAGTCCTGGCGCCAGAATGCCGGGCGTAGAAGAGAAATGGACACGCCTTAAGAATACTGTCATTAGTACTGCCAACTCCATCTTAGGCAGTAGTCGTAGAGATCGGAACGACTGGTTTGATGATGAGTGCAAACTAGCGACTGAACGTAAGAATGCTGCATACCGGGCAATGCAGCAGTCTCATAGGACGCGGGTACGCGGGGAGAAATACAAAGAGCTCAGAAGAACTGAAAAAAGACTTCACAGACAAAAGAAAAGTGCCTGGGAAAAAAATCTTGTCTGTGAAATAGAGAAAAGTAGAGAGCGAGGTCCGCACCAGGCGCGGAAGTTCTACCAAATAATCCGCAGTATGACGCGGTACACACCACGCTGCACTTACTGCAAGGATAAAGAGGGTAATCTGATCACCGATCCTGAAGGCATTCTGGAGCGATGGGAAGTGCACTTTAATGAATTGCTAAATGGTCAGCTCACAGAAGAATTGGAGGCTCCACCAATGCAAGACCAGGACCAAATGCTGCCGCCACCAAGCATTGAGGAAACACTAAAAGCCATTAGACAGCTAAAATCAAATAAAGCCCCTGGAGCTGATGGCATACCAGCTGAGCTGATCAAACAAGGAGGGACAGCGTTACATCACGCAATTCACGAGATCGTGGTGCACGTATGGGAGCAAGAGGAGATGCCGGAAGATTGGCGTCGTGGTATAATTTGCCCCATACATAAGAAGGGAGATATCACACTGTGCAGCAACTATAGGGGTATAACATTGCTGAGTACCGCCTATAAGATACTCTCCACTATCCTACAAGACCGGATATCCCCATACGCTAAAGCCATCATTGGTCAATATCAGTGTGGCTTCATCCCAGGCAAATCAGCAATTGATCAGATATTCACCCTTAGGCAGGCGATGGAAAAATGTCTGGAATTTAAGATTCCACTATATCATCTATTTATAGACTTCAAGGCCGCCTACGACAGCATAGCCAGGGTAGAACTATATAATGCCATGAGAGAATTCGGCATTCCAAATAAATTGATACGACTTTGTAGGTTGACCATGACCAACGTAACTAGTCAAGTAAAAGTAGCGGGATTGCTGTCCAAACCAATAAACATCTATAATGGACTCCGACAAGGGGACGGTCTGGCCTGCCTCCTCTTCAACCTGGCGTTGGAGAAAGCAATCCGTGACTCTGGCGTTACAACTAGAGGGACTATTGTCACCAAGTCCAGCCAGATACTTGGCTACGCAGATGACATCGACATCATCGGTAGAACCGAATCGGCGGTACAGGAATCCTTCACCCAGATCGAGCAGGCGGCACAAAAACTGGGACTGCGCATTAATGAGGGAAAAACCAAGTACATGGTGGCAACCTCTGCGAAGAGAAGACCTAACGTTGGTCAAACTATCAGGGTAGTGGAGCACGAATTTGAAGTAGTGCAATCCTTTAACTACCTTGGGTCAATAGTATCAGCCGATAACAATATGGAAGAAGAAATACGCGAACGGCTGATTAAATCCAACAAAGCCTACTATGGTCTATCAAGGCTCTTTAAATCCCGAAATTTATCCAGAACATCCAAGCTACTACTGTACAAGACCATGGTCTTACCAGTACTCATGTATGGATCCGAGACCTGGGTGCTTAATAAAAAGCACTCTGAACTCTTGGCCGCGTTCGAGAGAAAGGTCTTAAGGAGAATTGTTGGCCCCGTATGTGAGGGAGGACGATTCCGGAGAC
The DNA here is from genome assembly GCA_963931805.1 of Microdon myrmicae. NCBI lineage: Eukaryota > Metazoa > Arthropoda > Insecta > Diptera > Syrphidae > Microdon > Microdon myrmicae. The sequence continues at coordinate 99,953,327 of OZ007496.1, forward strand.
GCTACAACCATGAGTTGTACGCAATCTACCTTGAAGCTCATATTGTAAGAAAAATCAAGCTCGGTAGACTCCGGTGGGCGGGACACCTAGCTCGAATGAGCGAAGAGGACCCTGCCCGGAAAGTCCTTTGTGGCAGGATGTATGGAAGGAGACAGCGCGGCAGACCTTGTCTGCGATGGAGGGATGGCGTAGACCAGGACGCCCAGAGCCTGGGAGTGCTAAACTGGATGACATCGGCTCGAAATCGGGACCGGTGGAGAGATTTGTTAAATAAGGCCAAGACCGGATCCCGGTTGTAGTGCCGATGATGATGATGCTTCATCATTCTCAATGCTTTTTAAATGGGGTACCCGGGTACCCGGTCGTGGAATACAGATTACAATTTTTTAAAATGTCAATTTGAAAGTAAAAAAAATTTTTTTTTTCATTGAAATTTCGTAATTATCATTCAGAAACGTTTGAATGGAGATGATATAAGACATGGGACCGAAATTCGTCTACTAAGCCGAGCAATCGTGAAATTGCGACGAAATGTCATTGACATAAGGGTTAAATATCGTTGAGTCCATTTCCATCCGCCGACCGCCACGGTCATTGCCGACTTCTGCTCTCCGATGCGCACGGGGACGCGAAAAATCACCGGGTCGCGTGTGTGTAATAATTTTGAAACAGAAAAAGAACAAAAAATAAGTAAAAAATCATGTGCCTCATAGACATAACTCGCATTGCCCACGTACAGTGTACTATTTGCAACCGCCGTGTCGAATTTTATATTCGCTGCAGTCTTCGAAGATTGTGTTTTTTTATTGACAAGATAATGTAACTTTCACGCAGTGCTACCGTAAAATAAATAAAACTAAACTAAAGGAATCCTGTGTTTAATTTTTCCGCGTTGTCTTGGCGAACAGTTTTATTTCCCCTGTTTGTGCTTTTCTTTGGTGCACGTTGGAACTTTGTCTTTGTGATGCTGGCGGAAGGAAGTGAACCGAGTGCCCGTACCTGGCACAATACTTCCTTCCCCACATATTCATATCACTATCATTGCCTAGTCGAGAAAGTAGTCATCTACGTGTGTAACACAACTTAATTTTGTATACAATAATTGCCGATCACTGAACCCATGACCTTCAGTGGGAACAAACTTATTGCTGATAACACTTAAATAAATTGGTTTTAATCCGAATCTCTTTGTGTGTATTATTACACGAGTTTCCTCTCGACTTGTCATTAAGTAACATGGTGGGGTAAGGTTGTTCTACTGGAGCTCGTGCTATTAAAGCACCATTACATAATCTGACTTTAAGTCATCTACATGACCATGGTAAGCTTCGAGTTTCTAGCGATTAATCGTTACAAAATTGTTAACATCATCAGTTTAGAGACCTTATCAAGCACTAAGATTTACGACGTATACTTATTTGTACTCTACCGTGTTTTTATAATCGCTGTAAAAAACGAAATAAAAGAATATAATGGAAACGTTTTTGTTTTTATTCAGAAAAAAACTCATTTTTTAAAGTGAGTGTTATTTTGAAGGTGCCACAATTCTCAACAATGCAGTGGATCTTGATCAAACGTTTTTATTTGAAGCCTTGAGAGAAGCTTAATCAGTTGTGAAGAAACATATGCCACTTAAGATCGTTTTCCCCATTTAAAAATGTGTCCGTTAAAAGAAGTAAAATATACGGCCACTATTTGCAATTTAGGAAAAGACTTCACTGTGCACTGCCTGTAAATAAAACAAGCCTTAAATCTGCCTTATGTTTGCTGCTTAATTACTTTTCATTTCATTTTGTTTTTCGTAATAGCACCTTACAGTTCCACGTTTCGTGTGTTTAGCGTGTTTTAACACCATCAATGTCACTGACAATTTCGATGACAACTTGCTTTCCAATGTGAAACGCTTTTAGTTTCGGAAGATTTGCTAATCTGTATCTCGCATTGTATAAGAACGATTGGATTACGCCAGAAGGCGTTGGAAAGAGAAGATTTCGTACTATAAATAACTTTTTGGACAGTTTTGTGAGTGCATGATTCAGTTTTATTTGCGGGCGCCTCAAATATGGACACCAGCAAAGAGAAAAACGTCATATTTGACAGTGTTTCTTGGATAAAAGGCCAAAAAGCAAGCCGGGCGGCTGAAAATCTAAATAGTGTTTACGGTATTGATACTGTAACAGCCAATCATGCGCAATTTTGGTTTCGTCGATTCGTTCCGGTAATTTTGATGTCAAAGACGCTCCACGCTCGGGGGAATCACCGAACTCGTCGAGTCCGACCATCATATAAGCATTGTTTCGATTGCCCAGGAGCTAAACATTGCACAAAATACCGTTAGGGGCTACTTGAATAAGTCTGGATATAAAAAAAAAGCTTGATATATGGGTTCACACGAGTTAACGCAAAAAAATCTCATGGCCCGAATGTTCATCTGCAAGTCGCTGCTGAATCGCAACAAAATCGACCCATTGTTGAAGCGAATGGTAACTGGTGAAGAAAAGTGGGTCACTTATGGCATCGCCAAGCGAAAACGGTCGTGGTTGAATCGCGGCAAGCCGGCGCAAACGGTGGCCAAGCCAGGAGTAACGGTCAGGACGGTTTTGCTGTGTGTTTGGTGGGATTGGCTGGGAATCGTCTACTATGAGCTGCCGCCAAACTCCTAACTCGTACGTATACTGTCAACAATTGGATCGTCTGAAGGAAACAATCGCAAACAGAAGCGGCAAGCTTTGGCCAACAGGAGAGGAATTGTAATCCATCAGGACAACGTAAAGCCACACCTGTTCGATAATAAGTTGCAGTGCAGGTGGGGGCGACTATTTCGCAGCACCCGTTTGTAGAATACTACTTTACAAGACGCAGCGCCAGTTCGTAATATATGGTTTGTTGTGGCGTCGGGTCGGCGTTCACACTTAATGACTCCCAATCACCACTCGATGGTCACCGTATGGTCGTCGGGTTTCCGTGGATGGTCACTTATAAAATATAAACATAGTTTACCTTTCTCTGTCCACAGCTCCGGCTATTTAGATTTTGCAAAAAGGGGTATCTGCTGCCGAGCCAAGATAAACCTGCTCCCGCTTCCAAATTCTCCTCGCAACCAGCACCCGAACAAAAAAAGGGAAATCGATCTGCACAAGAAAACAATATTTCGTTTTATTTCCAAAAACGGGATTCTTACAATGGCGTAATTTCCAACTTGGGCAAATATTTAACACCAATTAAACTATTAGGTCTTCTTGGTTTCCGTCTCTTCTTTTCCGGACTAACTAGTTAATCTTTTTCTTTTCTTTTTTTTCTCTGTTAATTTTAATTTTCTGTTAATCTTCATTTACCGATCTTATTACAATTTCTGTTTCTTTAACTATCGCGGCACCTCTAACTTTCTTCTTCCTTCTTCCTCCTGTTCTTCTCAAAAAATGTCAAACCCTTATCTTTTCTCCCATCACCGTTCTTCGAATATTCATCCTCGACGGCGGTAGACTTCGAAACTAGCCAAAGCCACCACCGCAGAAAGGAAACTGGGTTATACGCCGCCAGTACTTATTTTATTTATTTATTTTAGGCGATGGAGAAGATAATTACGTAACACACCGAAAGTGACACGCCAGGATGTGAAAAATCGCCTAAAGAATCTGTGGGGGTTCTCTATACTACATAGAGAACCAACCCACTATTTCAAACCTAATTTTGACCGCTAACCGTCCAGTAATTCACCTGAAAATCATGTTTTCCAAAAGGACGTTTAGCGGATTTATTTTTGTTCTTTAGGTCGGGTATTGATGGCTGCGCTGTTCCGCCGAACAACGTCCGCAATAACAGGAATTAAACCAACCGGAACACGGTTCTCTAACTGTCTCTTCTGGACGGATGCTCGAAATAGACTTTTCGGTTCGACTATATCCTCTAGATTCATTGTCTCTATCTATTCAATTCAATCCGAACTTCTCATCCCACATCTGCAAAGGAAAATTTCCCCATCCAATCTGCTAAACAGAATTTCCCATCGTATTCGTTAACAGAATTTCCCATTGCATCTGAAAGGAGAATTTGCCATAGTATCTGAAAAGGAGAAATCTTTCCTCATGATCATCCACATCATTAGCTGTTGGTTATCGGAATCTTGTTCCTTTTGTTTTAAGATCGGATGCCGCCGCTTATTCTCCGATCTTTTCGTGGGATTTGTTTAGGTTACCCATCTGGCTTAAGCTAACAATGTTCTTGTGTGTTTCAGATGGGTAATAAAAGGAACCGTGGGATTGGTACAGTTTCTTTGTTAGGATAAACCATAAACATCTAGCGAGCGATCTACGGTACGATGTTTATCATCACATGACTATTGGTCGGCAGCGAAACGATATGCCTTGTTTGCACAAGTGTGCCTTTTGCGTTAGGGTCATACAAGGGATTTAATTGCTATTAGCTACCAGAGTGGACATCCGTTGTTCGGTTTATTTACCAACAATGATGTTTCCCATCGCGTTGATGCTTAGGATGGATGAGTGATTCACATGCGACGCTTTCCTGCATGGCGCATTTGCTTAGATGCGATGCTTTACTGCCTTTCGGAATTGGGGTAGAATACAATGTATGGATGCGTTCAACTCGATAGTGGGAGCTTTTGAACGTTTAGTTCCTTGCTTTCTGATATCGGGTTCAACGTCGTTGCATGTCCTATAACCTTTTGTTTCAGGTATGGTTACTGACTATTGGGACACGTGTCCGTGGGCACGTGTGCTGAAAAAGTAAAGTTCCTTGGCGGAAAGGATACCTCAACATGTAGTGAGTTGTATGGTTCGAAAAACCGCTACAGACGCATTAGCTGAATTCATTATTCTATGCAGATAATGCATAATTGAATTCAGCTTCCTTTTGCCATGCGGCACCTCCGTTTCGCTACCCCCATGAGATTTCCTCCGGAAATTGCAATTCATGTCGGTTAGCAATGGCATCGTCGAACCAGACGACGCGGTTGCATCATCATCCAATAGCTTGGGTAATTACCGAATTCCTTAGCGTGTTTCCCACGGTAATATTTCCCTAGCCGATGTAGCTTCACCTTGACTTCCCCCAGACACTATATTCGCTGGAGATCAATGATCTCTTTTTACAGGTTAATAGCTACAAAACATGTTCCTCTCCTTCCCATTTTTAACTTCCCCGGGTTCATTGCACTCTGAGATCACCACAGTCACCGCACTAGGGCAGTGGGTCATCCTCAGAGGCGGCATTTGTACAAGCACACAAGCTAAGTCAACACCGAAGTTATTGCGCTCTCTCTTTTGTTCTTTTTATCCTTCGCATGCCCAGCGACTGTCGAATGAATGTGCAAGTATTTATTCCCCTCGCTGAGACATGCAAATGAATGGATTCATGAGATAGCGCGATGATGGTTGGCTAATAGCCGTGCAAAGCCCAAACTACAATTTTCATCCCTAATTCCAATTAGTCACATCTCAACCACAGTCGAGCATTAACCTACGTCGTGTGCGCACACACGTTTTATTCTGAACGAGTATTGCGAGCAAGTCGAAGGCGGTAAAGTCGAAGTCGGTAAGGTCAATTTCCATCGAAGTGAAGTTTGTTGCAATTAATAGACAATTCTGATAGAACAAATTTATGTGAGCATACTATTAACATTAAAATTCCAATTCAAGAGTCAATTGTTGTCCAACAGTGTTTAGTGAGGGCAGAACCCTCATTTATTTGGCTTAATCATCATCATCATCATCGGCACTACAACCGGGATCCGTTCTTGGCCTTATTTATCAAGTCTCGAGGATTGTTAAATTTTCCGGGGGTTTGTATAAAATGATAAAGTGGAGAGCAAGTTTGGGCAATTGATTGAGCCTGACAGAAGGCGATGTATAAAGATGACGTCAGCATGGATTCTGCGCTCCTCAAGTCTGTTAAGATTGATTAGAAAGAGCCGGTCTATGTAAGGTGGTAGAATGAGTGGGTTTTCCCAGTTCAATCCAAGGAGGGCAAAGCGGGTTAGGGTAATAGTAGGGGGCCGAGATGATTGCCCTGGGGGACACCTGAGGTTGGAGAGAAAGGATCGGAGAGGGTGGATCTAAATCGCACACGGCAGGTTCGAGAGTTAAGATAGGATGGGACCACCACCAGAGAGTAATATGTGTATGTACTGATATAAAAATTAGTAAAAATAAAAAAACCCTAACCATAAAACAACCCTTGCATTAATATTCATTCTTCTTCCTGTGAACTATTTTTCGGCGGACAAGTGTTTGGGGATAGTGAACCTAGTGCCCGTGTTTGGCTACAATACTTTTTACTCCCACAAATCCATCTGCGCCGGCTGAAGTAAGCGGTGGAAACGTACAAATCAAGCCAAAGCAAAACTCGCACACACATGTAAGCAGAGTCCCGGGGATGATGAAGATGACACTGAGAAGGTCAATATTATGAAAAGAAGGAAACCACGCTCGGACGCTATAATAATATCCAAAACCGGGGAAAAACGTATGCGGATATACGGAAGTTTATGTGCGCCAAGCCCCAGCTAAGTGAACTCGTAAATAGCGTAAATAAAGTTCAAAAGACAGCAAAAGTTTAATTGCTGCTAGAACTGAAACGCCGTCCAGAGGTTACCGTCGCGACACTGAAAGCAAAGGTACAACAAGTACTAAAGGAAGATGCTAATGTTAAAACAGTGTCACAGAAAACCACAGTTGAGTGTCGTGATTTAGATGAGGTGACCACTGTGGAGGAAATCCTGACAGCGATCGCTATAGAGTTTCCTGTGCTGAATGCGATCCCAAAAGAAGCGGTAAAGGGTTTAAGAAGAAAACCAGATGGCACACAGGCTGCCATGATCCGCTTACCAAGAGAAAAGGCTACCATGTTACTGGCTACAGGTTTACTACGGGTTGGATGAGTGAGATGCAGACTTCAAGAACACATCACACTTACACGATGTTTCAGATGTTGGCAATATGGACATGTGGCGAAATCCTGCAAATCTGAAAAAGATCATTCGGAAAACTGTTTGAAATGCGGAGAAAAAGGCCACAAAGCAATGGGTTGTAAAGCACAACCCAAATGCATGTTCTGCGAATCAGGATGCGAAGGCGGTAACCACCACTCAACAGGGAGTTACAAATGCCGAGCATTTAAAAACGCGATGTCCAATCTTCTCAATAAAAATGGACAGGTTTGAGTGCATTCAAATCAACTTAAACAATTGTGGAGCCGCACAAGATCTCCTTTCCCAAGGGGTTAAGGAATATGGTGCCGATTTGGTATTCATCAATAAGCAGTACAGGATGCCTGGCACTGGTACTATTACATGGGACGAAGACAGCAGCGGAACAGTGGCCATCTGGACAACTGGAAATTTCCCCATGGAATGCAGAAGTGCCCAGCGGCTGGAAGGAATTGCCTATGCTAAGATCAGAGGAATTCATTTCTACTGTTGTTACGCTCCGCCAAGGTGGGAAATAGAATATTTCAAATGCTTTTTGGACAGGATAACACAATAAGCTAGAGATAAGAGCCCTCTTATAGTTGCTAGAGATTTCTACGCTTGGGCAGTAGATTGGGGATGCACAAGGACCAACAGTAGAGGCCAGGCACTACTCGAAGTCTTCGCAGTCTTAGATGTGGTGTTAGTTAATGATGGTGAAGATGACACCTTCATAAATGAGAGAGGGCGGTCCAAAATTGACATCACATTTGCCCGCTCCATGTTAGCAAGGAGTATGGAGTGGCGAGTTTTGGACACCGACACCCATAGTGACCACCAAGCCGTGATGTACGAAATATTACCGCACTGGGGATTCACGACTGGCAAATTGGCGAAGAAAGCCCAAAAAAAAAATGGGTGGAAAGAGAAGGACCTCGATGCGGAACTGCTTGATTATATACTGGAAGATTAAATCGCACAGTTTGACGCAGGGGCTGATGCGAACAGGCAGGCTGGAAAAGTCATGAAGTGGCTAACTACCGCATGTGATGCTTCTATGCCACGAAAAAGACAACCAGCAGGGGCTATCAAACCAGTGTATTGGTGGAACTCAGAAATCGCCCATGTGCGATCGGAGTGCAACAGGTTAAGACGCTTGCAACAAAGAGCAAGAAACCGTAACACATACCCCCAATTGCATGCGGAATTCGTCAACAAACGGAAAGAGTTGAGGAATGTAATCCGCAAAAGTAAATATGACGCGTTCTGCTCTCTAAGGGAAGAATTAGATAACAACCCATGGGACAGCGCTTACAGGATAGTCATGAAAAGACTACAGAGCAACAGTAGTCAAATGCAAAAAAGGAAAACTGACAAGGCCAGAATCGTTGCTGTCCTCTTCCCGCAGTGTGATGAGGTGCTGACTGCGAGGGGAGTGCAGTACCACTGAAGGAGAGATACCTCCCGTGGTCACTGAAGAGGTGCTCTTGGCTACAAGGGTTGCCAAAAAAAAAACTAGACCCGGGGACTGGATGGTATCCCCAACGCTGTAGTGAAGGCTGCTCTAACAAAAAGCGGGAAGTCTTCAGCAGTCTCTTCACAACCTGCCTTCAAACAGGACAATTTCCTAAACGATGGACAAAACAGCGGCTTGTGCTTATACCAAAAGGTGTCAAGAATCCAGAAGAGCCGTCGTCTTATCGCCCTTTGCACATGCTGGACACAACAGGAAAACTGCTTGAGCGAATAATTGCCGCTCGCCTGGAAGAATTCACTGAGGGGGCATCGGCTTTCTGAATGGCAGTACGGGTTCCGGAAAGGTAGATCAACCGGTGACAACTATCGGTGGTGTCCGAAATCGATCGCAATGCGATAGCTGGAGTACGATGGCTACGTGGTACCAAAAAATATTGCGCGGCAGTGACGCTAGATGTTAAAAATGCGTTTAACTCGGTGAATTGGAATCGGATTCTAGATCCGTTGGGCGATCTACAAGTCTCACCCTACTTGATGCGTATATTAAAAAATTATCTCTCGGATAGAAGACTACTCCATGACACAGATGAGGACCGCAGGAATATAAAATAACAGCGGGTGTACCTCAGGGTTCTGTATTAGGTCCGCTGTTATGGAATATAATGTATGATGGTGTGCTCAGGGTCAATGTACCAGAAGGGGTTAGAATCATTGGGTACGCAGATGATTTGGCAATAGTAGCCGTAGCTAAACATATGGATGACGTGGAAAATATTTTTTCCCAAGCAATCCAGAGCATTAAATGTTGGCCGGACTGAAACCAGCTGGACATAAGACAGAGTCAGTTTTAATAAGCAGCCGCAAGAAAGTTGAACACCTTGATTTGGAAATAGAGAGACAAATAATCAGATCCAGTCCCTATATTAAATATCTTGGTGTTATACTCGACAACAGGTTGAGCTTCAAGGAACACCTGAGGAAAACGAGTGAAAAAACGGCACGGGTATGCAAAGTTTTGGCGAGACTGCTACCCAATGTTGGAGGACCCCGGACCCACATAAGGAAACTCATAACCAGTGTCAACGTCTCCATTATAATGTATGCAGCTCACATATGGGCAGGAGCCGCACAGTATAAGTCGCACATGAGGGGAGTGAACTCAGCACATAGGCTGGCATCACTAAGAGTATGCTGTGCATTCCGAGCGGTATCCGAAGATGCCATAAATGTTTTGGCCGGGAGGACACCACTTGACATTGCAGCTAAAGAAAACGCTGCATTGCATAAGGTCTCCCAGGAGAATCGCCGGAGAATGCAGTCACAATTATGGGCTCTCAATCCCAAGAGAATGGCAACGAAGGTGGGATCCTTCCACCAAGGGAAGATGGACCCACACCATGATACCTGATATAGAAACATGGGTGAAAAGGAAACATGACGAGCTGAATCAACACCTGAGTCAGCTAATATCAGGACATGGATGCTTTCGGCAATACTTGCACAAGTATAAACATGTGAATCACCCATACTGCTTGTATTGGGAACGCATAATAGAAAATGCGGAACACGTACTGACAGAGTGCGTGAGATTCGAGACCGCACGTATGATTTTGGAGAGACACATAAGACGGACAGTTACTCGGGTGGGAGTAATAGAATACATGCTGAGTTCAAAACAGGCATGGTCCGTAGCAAACTATGTTCTATGTGACGTGATGTAGCAATTGCGATGCGACGAACGGAGTAACAGGTGAACTCCGTCCCGCCCCGCGATGGAATACCTAAAAGAAAGTTCCGCGGGGATCAACGGGAATATGTGTCTAGCGGGAGGTGGTTTTAGTCGGTATAAACCCGGCATGCCTCTGAATTGGTCCAGAGGTATCTTTTGAAGATTTCCACCTTCCTACCGAAACCAAAAAAAAAAAAAAAAAAAAAAAAACGCCAGAAAGTCCGGAAACTTGCTTAGGAGGTTCTTATGCATCCACCTTATAGTCCAATCAATAGTATCAATAGAACATCAGTAATTGCAGCAGCATGCATACCAAATCAAAAAAAAATCCGGAACTTTTGAACCCATTATTATACAGCTGCTATCACGGTTGTTATTCTCTTGAACTTGGTGAATGCATCCCTCATCTCCAAATATTCTATCGCCACACCAAGTAATTCGAGAGTGTGCGGTTCAATTTGAAAGTTGATTTCAGACGCATGGATAAAAACATTCTATGACATTATGTAAGCTGTAATAAAAAGAAATCCATTATTTTTCCAATAGATGACTTTTGTAATCACCAAGTGATTACCGCCTGTTCCTGTTTATGGTGAATGATTTTGCTGGTGACAAATTCGCCTGGTGAGAAACTGATGAAAATCAACCGTCCCAGTTTTTCGCCAACAGAAACGAGGGTTTCTATCGCACAGGTATAATAAAATTACATTCGAAATGGCATCAAGTTATCGAACAAAACGGTGCATATTGGCATAAATCGGATCATTCTAACTATTCAAAAAAAAGTTTCATGCAAAAATAATGGATTTCTTTTTACTACAACTGATATTTTATAATGCCAAGAGAGAGTACGACATTCCAAACAAATTGATACGACTTTGTAGGTTGACCATGACCAACGTAAATAGTCAAGTAAAAATAGCGGGATTGCTGTCCAAACCAATAAACATGGTTAATGGACTCCGGCAAGGGGACGGTCTGGGCTGCCTCCTCTTCAACCTGGCCTTAGAGGAACCAATCCGTGACTCTGGCGTTACAACTAGAGGGACTATTATCACCAAGTTCAGCCAGATACTTGCCTACGCAGATGACATCGACATCATCGGTAGAACCGATTCGACTCTACAGGACTCCTTCACCCAGATCGAATAGGAGGCACAAAAACTGGGACTGCACATTAATGAGGGGAAAACTAAGTACATGGTGGCAACTTCTGCGTAGAGAAAACCTAACTTTGGGCAAACAATCAGGGTAGCAGTAGTACAATCCTTTAACTACCTTGGGTCAATAGTATCATCCGATAACAATATGGAAGAAGAAATACGCGAATGGCTGATCAAATCCAACAAAGCCTACTATGGGAGTATCAAGGCTCTTTAAATCCTGAAATTTATCCAAAACATCCAAACTACTACTGTACAAGACCACGGTCTTACCAGTACTCAATTATGCATCCGAGACCTGAGTGATCAATAAAAGGCATTCTGAACTCTTAGCCGCATGCGAGAGGAAGATCTTAAAAATGTTGCAAAAATGAAAAAAAAAACCGATTCCGTTGTGCCACTGGAAATGTCTGAATTGTTGGCGCCGTATGTGACGGAGGATGATTCCGGAGACGGAACTGTGGGAGTATTGTAGGGTGCGCCAGCACGGGCATGGTTCACTAAATATCCCACCGTCTATTCCTACGAACAAGCGTTCACAAACAAATATCCATGAATCAACGTCAGCAAAACGGGCACCAGAGTGATGTCCACACCGAACGACCGGCACCATAAAAAATGAAACAATTGGTAGATTTATTAATTTGTTTTAGTTCCACTGATTTATTTTCACAGATCGTTTGCGATCAGATTTTATTCTAATATGTGTACATATCTATATTTTTACAATTAGTCGCTACTTAGTCTTATTATTCATGTTTGACCGTATTTTAGTCTCAAAAATGATTGCAAATTCACTGCACTGTATTTGATTGGAATTTAGACTGTCTTTTTGTTTACTCCGAGCCGAATAAAAATAAGTTGGCCGTCCGGCATTTTCTTTATATAATCAAGTAGCACAGCACAAGCAGTTGTAATGCACCAAGAAAGGGAACAATCGACCTGAATGACGAAATTTATGATTATTGTTCACTCGACTCGCGTGACGTGTCACTCTCAACATGGGATGGAAATTCACTCACTGTGTCCGCACACTGTAAACGACTGACTGAACGAAGGCGAAAATCCGTTCACCGTGTCGTGGCAGTGGAGTCATAGCTAAGTAAACTCACTGCCACTTACTAGGAACATGGAGAAGAGTTGCTATGCCTACATAGAGAATTTTGTTTCAGGGAATTTCTGCCGTACAGGTTGACTTAGATTCTTCTGTTGCTGTGTATACGAAGAAATCGGAGTCATAACCAAGTATGGGCATGGGTTGTCGGTTATACAAAAGAACCTGGGTCTTGATCGTTGGGATAGTTGTTTCGTGGCAATGCAATTCGTGCTGGTGACTTACCAATAAGGAGAGTTGGTGTTATTTCAAATGGTTTAGGTAGGATGGGAGCCGAAATGGTTTTCCGGGAAACTAAATGCTGCTTGGTTGTAAGCGAAGGAAATGGTTTAAGTAGGAAGTGGGCCGGAATGGTTTTCGGGGAAAACTAAATGCTGCTTGGTTTCAAGCGAGAAATATAGTTTAAATAGGAAATGAACCGAAGTGGTTTTTGAGATAAATGCATGCGGTTTGATCGTAGATGACGGAGATGATTTAAAATGTATTTTATTGCAGATTTTAGAAGTGAATTCTGTTGCGGTTTGGGATGTATGCTATTGCAGATTGGGAAATGTATTCTTGCAAGTTTAATGGGGCGTTGGGCTATAGTGACGCGCTGTTAGCGGTCAAAATTAGGTAGGAATTGTGGGTTGGTTCTCCGTGTGATATAGAGAACCCCCACAGTACAACCATGAGTTGTACGCGATCTACCTTGAAGCTAATGTTGTAAGAAAAATCAAGCTGCGGTGGGCGGGACATCTAACTCGAATGAGCGAAGAGGAGCCTACCCGGAAAGACCTTTATGGCAGGATGTATGGCAAACCTTGTCTGCGATGGACCGATGGCGTAGACCAGGACGTCCAGAGTCTGGGAGTGCCAAACTGGATGACGTCGGCTCGAAATCGGGACCGGTGGATAGACTTGCTAAATAAGGCCAAGACCGGATCCCGGTTGTAGTGCCGATGATGATGATGATGAATAGGAAGACTGGTTATAGCAGCAGCAATCCGCACGCTGATGTAATCGTGGCGCAATGTCAGTTCAGTTCTTTCTCTCTTGTAACGAACCCAACATAATTCATTGTGCTAACCTAATTTTGTTTAACATTGTTGTCAAATAATATTGCAAGTTTTTCAATTGCCTTTAACCGGAACAGTAATAAAAGTCTAAAACTACTTTGTATATTCCCATAATTAAGATTCTATATAGTTTTTCGTCATGCAGATTATTCCAAGTGTTGATAGTAAACTGATAACTATCTACTAGTGTTTGTAGATTATTTCGCTTTTAGTGATAAGCAACAATCATTGTTCGCCGTCTATCCCTTCAAATAGTGCTAATGGGTTAATATTGTTAGCTTTTAGAAACTTTTCAAAAACTCAAGCGATAAGACAATATTTCGATCAATGACCATATAATCGTAGTTCACAGCACTGAGACCATTGTTCAGTTTTAAAATACTACATACTGAAAGAGAATATCTGTATGAAATATTCAACGAAAAACAGTGAGAATGTTTGCTGAAAATAACATTATATTGTGATAGCTAAACTTATACCATTTTTATATCTACATGTGATTGAAAATAAATAACTATTATGTGCATATGCATGTAAATGTTGAGCAATTGTAAAAAACAGTAATAGCTGCCCATCAGATAATCTACTCCATTTAATTCTGGTTACAGCCCACAATCCTCACGCGCCAGCCCGTCCCCGAGATTGATTGAAATTTAATTAAAATAAACAATGGAATAAGTTTCGTATATAAATAATTAAATTAATAAGTAAATGAAATGTAATTCCAATGTTTTATTTTAAAAAGAAAGTTTGTTAACATCCAACAATGTTCTAAAGAACTCAATCAGGATTCATACATAATATGTATGTATGTTCAATCCATGTAAATGCATGAAGGTGTCAACAATAATACTGAGGTTTGTTAAATTCGACAGCAAAATTCAATGATCCAATTCAAACGCAGAATATTCATTACTAATGTTTGTGTCGTATACATTCATTATAGAAATTTCATTCTTCGTACTCAGCTAAAAAAAATCTCCCCACATTCGCATAACCGTTGATGGATAAAAACGCTGAAGTACGTTTCATTTCAACGCCACTTTGTGTAAATACAAAACGATTTCAATAGTTTTCATCAACAATCAATTATTAGCTTCGCTGTCAATTGGGAACGACAGCCCGAAAGAGTTCGTAATATTTATTCAATTGACTTGGCTAAGTGTTTGCTTTTGAGAACAGGGAAGGCGGTGATCTAGCGCAATGATTAAGTTTGAAAACACATTCTTGTGCTATATAGTATGTTATATTTTCAGTAAATTAATAATTAATTTCTTACCGAATTGCTTGTTATACTGAGAAGAAGTGGAATTACGTGGTGAAGACTTTTTATTGAAGTGGCTGCCAAAGTAACCAAAGTAATTTTTTCTTCATGAAATACACTGAAAGGTAACGGCACCAGGTACAATTTGCGCTCTGTAAAGAGATGATGATGATGATGATTAATAACGCATTTATTGAACAATAATTTAACAAATATTGACTTAAGACTAAATGCTAAATCCTATTTTACAAACTTTTCTTATTCTGAAAATAATTTACTGGCTCTACACGAGCACTCTAAATTACACGATACAAGTTTGTGTAATGCCTTTCGGCGTATAATAATATTTTTTATATTTTTGAATATTTCCTGGAAGAAGTTCCCTCTCTTGTTTTTAATAACAAGATAAAATAAAAAAGTTAACAAAAAAAAACATACATAATATATTAACAAACATATTAACATACAGAGATTTTAAAACGAAAAGGAATCTAAATGCAAAATTGAAACGAAAAGGAAGAATACGAGGGTTGCCTTTTATATTTCGGGATTAGAGAACAAAAACCAATATTGATCATCGAAAATCACTTTATTGTTTTTCAAAATATTCCCCATGAAGATCTATACACTTTTGCATGCGTTTGAACCAATTGTCGAAGCACTTTTGCCACTCTGATTGAGGTATCTCCAACACATGCATTCTGAATGCAGCAACCGCTTCTTCAGGTGTCGAAAAACGTTGACCTCTCAGTTTGTTTTTTACGTGCGGGAATAAAAAGAAGTCATTCGGTGCCAAGTCAGGACTATACGGCGGATGACCCATCAAATCGATGTTTTGGGTGCTCAAAAATGCAGTTGTCGCAGCCGATGTGTGAGAGCTCGCATTGTCGTGGTGAAGAGTGATCCGTCTTCGGCGGTTGGTTTTCCTGATTTCTTGGAAGACAACTGGCAAACAAATGGTTGTGTACCACTCAGAATTGACTGTTCTGCGTTGTTCTAGTGGTACGGTTGAGACATATCCAGTTTTTCCGAAAAAACAGGCGACCATTTGCTTGGAAGTGCTTCGTGCGCGAACAACTTTTGTTGGATTTGGCTCATCTTGAAACACCCAGACAGTCGACTGCTGTTTACTTTCGGGCTCATACGTGTAAATCCACGATTCATCACCTGTCACGATGTCATAGACGTGTTTCGAAGCACCGCGACCGTATTTTTTGAGCATTTCTTTCGACCAATTTACACGAGCCTCTTTTTGGGCGATTGACAAATTGTGTGGGATCCAACGCGAACAAATTTTTTTGACAGTCCAATGTTTATGCAATATTGAATGTATGCTGGTCCCACTAACGCCTAAGGTTGTCTCAATCTCACGATAGGTCACATGACGATCTTCCAATATCAGTTCGCGCACAGCATCAATGGTTTTCGGAACAACAACTGATTTAGGACGACCTTCACGAAATTCATCGTGGAGTGAACTACGACCACGATTGAATTCACCATACCATCGATAAACACTGGTCCTTGATGGAGCTTCATCGCCAAAAATTGAATTAAGTTTACCCATGCACTGTTGCTGAGTTAATCCACGCCGAAAGTTGTAAAAAATAATCGCACGAAAATGTTGACGATTTAATTCCATTTTTGGGCCGAGATGAATCTTTTAAGTTACTGTAAACAACACAAATAGCGCTCGTATGTCAAAACGTTCTGAGTGCGTATAAGCTCAAAAATGTCCAACTTTACGACAGAGCTGTCAATTGCCGGATTGCAACGCCAGGGTTGCCAAATCCCGATACATAAGAGGCAACCCTCGTAAATACATATGAAAAGGGAAATGAGGAATGGGAAGGGAAAGCGTAGCGTCTGAAGATCTGACTATATTTGGGGATTTAACCCTTTTCTTCATTGTCAATCCACCACCAATTGGGATGGGATGGGTCATTCATAGATTTATCTCCATCGCCTCTTGCCATGCTAAAGCGCAAGTGAACTGTGGCGGTTTCGCCAAACCCCACTATACACTTACCCGAAAAACCCCCATAGCTACTACCCAACTTTCATAATTTCCTGTTAATGCAATCGCATTAGCACCTGTAAATGCTTCACGCATCATCATCATCATCATCATCATCATCGGCACTACAACCGGGAACCGGTCTTGGCCTTATTTAACAAGTCCTGAGGCTTGTTAAATTTTCCATAATGATTTGTTTTTTCCGGGCAAGGTCATTAGTCTTGCGCCAGAGGCTCCCCGACGGGGAATCGAACCCCGGTCTCCCGCGTGACAGGCGGGTATACTAACCAGTATACTATTGAGGAGCTTCACGCATCAAGCTTATCAAATTTATTTATTTAAAAGCTTTTAGAAAAGAATTCTTTCCTTCATTCGAATCCAAAAATTCCCCATAAGAACTCAATTCAAATTTATCACTGATCCCAATTATACATACGCATTACCTAGGAATTCCTGTAAAGAATTTCTCCCTCAAGGGCATTCATGCAAGTGTGAATGCATCTCTGCATTAGCGACCAAGAACCGAATTCTCGTTTAGTGTAAACACTCACACTAGAGTTCGACACTTGAGTCTGTGGGGGTTCTTTAACCCACTTCCAAAGAACCACCCAATACCATAAATTACCTGCCATCTACTTACCTGCAAATGAGCATCGTAAGCTACTCTGCATCACCTTTCACCTGAAAACATAAGCCCACGGCAATCTTACCGTGGCATCAAATTTTCACCCCGGGGCATGCTGGCATACAAACCCTCATGTCCTAAAAACCAATTCGGTTTTCCCATCGCGTAACCGACATTAACATCTGAACATGTCAATACCCATGGCTGAGGAGCATTTTCCCCATATTCGGGATGTCATGCTTACCCTTGCCTTATCGGCAGACCCATCGGCTGATCGTCCTATAGACAATACACAGCATAACCATCGCTGGCTACCCACAAGCGATCGAGTGTTATTTAAAGTAAACACACACTCGATCCATCGACCTATGACACAGAGGAATCTATTGCCTACAATTCCTAGGCTTTAGCCTTCATGTTCAAGCATTTAATTGTACAGCTGCATGACCGACTACATGCTCCGTTGTCTTATCGAGAAACGATCACAGCATCGGTCATGTCTAATGATTCTTTGTCTAAACAACGAACAGCCGCGATTCTCACGCTGGCTATTCGAAATGTTCTACTCTACGTAATGTATACTCTACGTAAACAGAAGAAGCTATTTTTGCCTGAATGGCAGCATTCCTGTGCATTATCCAATGCCTAAAATAAAAATGCACCCAAATCTAGTAGCCTTTGCCGTCGCAGCGAAGTTATGTTGACTTAACGTCAATCAAAAATCTATCCTCTAGCGTACGGAGCCAATACACCCAGCCCGTACACCGATCATCATATTTGACCAGCTGCATATTTGTTTTTCCTTTTCTTCGCCCAACGCATGTTTCGTTTGTATTTCTTACTGAGGAAAAGACATTCACCCTATCTGGAAGATGTCTAGGGGAACCTGCCGATAGTGATGCGAACCGATTTCTCATAGGTCGTTGGGGCGAAGGAAAGTTTGTTTTCCCCTGCGATGACATGTGTGGAAACTCATCGCAATCACCGAGGCTGGGGTCAACGTCGCCCAACTCGAGGAGTCACATTTCTACCCCCGAAGTGTGCGCACGCGCCATATAGTCGAAGGAGTCTTAATCGATCGATGTCAGAGTTCAGTTTGATAAAGTAAACTATATTGCACTTTATATGTGAAAACTGTGACAAGTGTTAATATTCGTCACTTAGCTAATTTCTTATCCGAACCCCGGAAACGAAGTAAAAAATTGTGTGAACAATTGTAATAACATTAATAAAGGAATCTATTAAACTAAATTCTCCAGTGTTCGTTATTATTTTCTAAGGGTTGTGAACGATGCAAGCAAATATTCGTTGGGGATAGGTGAAAATCAGTGTCCGTGTTAGGTACAACTACATCTAACCCCACAAGTCGCCTTAGATGCCATATACAATTGGCATAGATGTTATACAAACCGTCATTGTATAACCGTCTAATTTCCTTCGCAATGACCTACAGCTATTGACACAGCTTCAAGCACTTTACCCCGAAATGCTCCTCTGTTTGAATCTCCAAACAATCATCGACTGCGCGCATAGCCGCCAGATAGAATTCAAAGCATAAACAATGCAAATATAGAATCCGTTTCTTACAACGAATTACCCCGCATACACAAATGCAAGCAAGGGATTCGTTTCGGCCACCGACCCAAGATACGATATACAATTTTCATTGTACAAAGTATCGCAACCCATTAGCACCTTTCCCAATGTCTATTCGGCTATTTACACAAGGGCATCACTCATCTAAGACTTTTATGATGCCCCCGTCCCATCTTTTCCTTTAACACCATTTCTTCGATGCATCGTCGTCTATTTATTTAGCCACCTTGCACATCAAAAACCACGATCTTCCCGATTCCTTTGTCCTTGCCGCCTGCCTACTTTGTTTTTCCATTGCCTTCGCGCATGAGTAAACAACACAGATCTAAACGATCACACACATACTGTAGCGTTCTACGGACGCACAATTCCGCCCAGGTAAGGTTCCTACTGTTCAAGGAACAGACCTACCTGAAAACGTTACACGCGCCCTCAGGCGCGTACCCCCAAAAGCCTACTAGGGCCCAACAACATGTAGCCAACGTTGAGCCGACACCAAAAAGCAAGGAACCGAACATCGCAAAGCTTTTAGTGCCAAGCTCAACATTCGTAAGTCATCATACCTGAAACAAGAATGAAACATTCATTCTGCCTGCGCCCAGGAACATTCCATTGAATCGGCAATTTCAAACATCTATGCAAGGAAGTGCTATCGCCAGAAAATGAGCCTATCAACGGTGCACGAGTGGGTAGTCTACCACAAAGACCACCCAAATCCGTCGATACAATAATGTATGTTGGTCATCCGTTACCAGATTCCTGGGAAACGTAAACATCTCAACGAGATACGACGTGAATTTGTACGAGGGTAAAAATAACAAGAGGAACTACTTCAGTTCCACGGTCCTTACCATATTTTCACACCATTAGAAAGATCTAATGGATTGTTGATATTAACTACAGAAGTTAAACAACTCACGGACTTTTCGTCCATACAAATTGCAGGATACCCTTCGGCCTGTGCGCCAGATGCCTTATGCAAATAGAGGTGGCACTCTATCGACGGCCGTCGAAATGAAATTATATCACCACCACCGAGGGTAATAATGATGTATGATGATGAGCGAGTTTCTCCTTTCAGAAAAATAGGAAATTATCCCTGGGATAAAATAGCATGCTGTTAACAGAGATTTCGGGAATTCTGTTGGCAGATCGAATAGGGAAATTTCTCCTGTACGGATACAGATACCAGTTTTGAATCTGGAAATCTTTTTGGGCAGACAATTAGTCTAGATCGAACAGTCGGAACGAGGAGTTACGGTTACAGAATTCCTTAGAGGAAGTCAGTTCGCGCGTGTGTCAATAGTATCGGTGGTAATCCTAAGTTGTAGTCTTAAGTTAAATGAAATGTGTAAGAGTGTATATTAAGAACAAAATAATAAACCTGAAAATACGGAAAACAATAAACAGTTCGTGAAAACAAATTCCCCCGTGTTTGATTTAATTTGGCAGTCTCCGGGTTCCAGGTTGCTCTTGTGTGTGTGGACAGTGTTCGGCGGAACACTTACGATCTAATAGACCAAAACCGCCAAAATACCACCATGATCTCCATTGCGAGATTCGGTTTTCTATTCCACCAAGAGAGACTTTACGTTTCTCTGGTGGTAAGTAAAAACGTATCCTTAGTGGAGAGGATATCTACCACCACATCACCAAACTCACCCCAAACGAGGGTTGAATCATTGAGTCTTTACCCATCATCCGACCAAGCTGGTCGCCTCTTCCTTCGCCCCCGGTGCGCGCGGGGACGCGTTAATTCGGAGTCGGAAAGTTGTGTCTAGTACTTAATAATTTCCCGAACAATAAATTAAAGTTCCTGTTGTGTCTAGTGCTTAGTAATTTCCCGAACAATAAATTAAAGTGCCTGTGGTGACAAGTTCTCCGTAAATTATTAACCGAAATTTAAAAGATCAAGTAACTCCCACACAAAAATAGAGCTCGGCCTTCCGTAATATGATTAAATTCAATAAATAATAATGTGTTTTATTTCTCCCGTTTTGCTCATTGGTGCGTTGCTCGAATATTTTATTGTCTCAAACGGTGCTTCTCGGAGACTTATTTGGTGAACAGCTTCCTCTTGTTGTGACGATGGACCAATGATGATGGAGGAAGGACGTTAACCTAGTGCCCGTGTCTTGGCACAATACTCCTTCCCCACAGAACTGCAGCATTTGATATATCATTGTTATAAAGAATCCGTTTGTCCCTAGCACCACGAAAAGCGTGGTAAATAATAGGGACTCTGTGCTTGTTTTGGATAAGACACGTAATATCCAAGAGAGGGAACGCTTCAGGTGGGATAAACCCATTTTGGAGTGTTTCTCCGGGTACATGTCTTTCGGGTAGTATGCTCCCGAAATAAGATTATTTTCGCTAGACATTGCCCTTGCAGTGTGACCACGAATAATTTTGATAATGAAATTGTCTATCCTATTCAGTCCTGATTTGTCATACAGTGTCTGATTAGGATAGAATTTCCTGTATTGTGACTCGGGTGTTCTATGTAATCCGAGGCAGGAACACAAGCACTGCATTGTGATCTAGGAGACTATTTCGGAACAGACTTCTTGTCATTGCATATGCACTTTTAGCTGCGGAGAGGGCAGCTACCATGTGCTTATCAAAGTATAGGTATTGATCCATCCAAATACCAAGGTACCTGACATCAGTTTTCGTTTGCAGCGGAAGATTGTTGCTTCCTACAATGGAAAAGTTTTTCCAATTACTCCTTGTATCTCTTGAAGCTGTAGAAAGAGGTGTTCTGAAAAGGATAGTTTCTGTTTGTTTGGAAGTTAATTTTCAATTTCCAATCGTCACAAAAGCGTTTGATTTTATTGAAGTCGTCTTGAAGAAGTCTGTTAATGGCATCGGTTTTTTTTCCTGATCTGTACACTACAATATCATCGGCATATGCAATAGCATGATTAAGAGACTCAACTAGATCACCAGTATAAATATTGAAGAGAATGGAAGAATTCACGGCTCCCTGCTGTAAGCCATTTTTTATATGGAAAGCTTTATTGGAGATTTTGTCCCCACATTTTACCACAAATTGCTAGGTCTAGGTTTGCCCGAATATCTGTTATACATCATTTACGATATGATAATGGATAATGGATGACAAAAATTTCGGTTATGATAGGCTCGACTCTGGTGACGTGCTTGGAGACCTCGGGAACGGATTTTGACTCGGAAACGTGTGCACCGTTTGGGAATCGACTATCGGGCTAGTGTGCACCGCTCGGCGGATGTACCTCGACTGACTAATAAAAGCAAAAGTTTATCGCGTCGTGGCACTGGCGCCATAAACTCAGTGCCACTTACGAGGAATTTCGAGATGCTTGCATAAGAATTCAGTTCCAGCGAATCCTCGCCATATAAGCTGAGTTGGATTCGTTGGTTGTGTATACCGGGAAATTGGCATAGCCAAGTATGATCAAGGGTCTTGATCGTTGTGATTGTTTCGTGGGAAAATCGCCGTCGCTTGGTCGCGGACGAGAAGTACGATTTAAGGAGGAAATGAACCGAAATGGTTTTCGGGGGACATTGGAATTGCTTGGGTGCAAGCAAGGAATATCATTTAGATAAGATATTAACCGAAATAATTTCGGGGAAACGTATGCGGCTCGGTATCGTTGGTAGTGATGGTTAATGTTTCGTTATGGATTTGAATATGCGTTTCATTACGGCATATGAATTTCGGGGAAATTAAGATTGCTTGGTCGCAAGGAGGTTTATGGTTTAGATAAAGACCGAAGCAATTTTGGAAAAATTATATGTGGGGTGATGTAAGAGTTGATTTAGAATATATTCTATTGAATTGTATTCTGTTGCGAGTTTTGGGAAGGGCCTTTCATTGCAGATTGGGAGATGAATTCTTGCAAGTTCGGGGTGGATGTGCTTGCAGATTGTGATTTGTTTTTGCATGTTTACAGGTTAGGGTAGGGTGACGCGTTGTTAGCGGTCAAGATTGGTTGGCATTGTTGGTTGGTTCTCCGTGTGGTATAGAGAACCCCCACAGTATACCGGCTGTATTATAACGGCAACTCTCTGACACCGGGTCGAATCAGAGCAGTAAGCAGACCTTACCATATCAAAGAGGGGCTCTGATATGGCGGACCATTTGAAACCCCAGAGTGATCCAATGAAATGAATGATCAATATACAAAAAACAATCTAACAAAAACCCCGGTAGGAGTAGGTGTGATAAGCCGACACTACCATAAGGAAACAAATCATCATGAAAACACCGACTCGACAAAAAGAAGACGTAGGGAAAAACGGAAAAAGCTGGATATACGCGTCGGCACGTGGAATGTTCGAACGTTATATAAACCAGGCGCGATACAGGCGGTCGTAGAAAACACGAAACAATATAAAATGCACATGGTCGCGCTTCAGGAAGTCCGACTCCCACATCAAGTAATCGAAACCAACGGATTTAAACTGGTGTGTGGAGGTAACGATACACATAACCTCAGAACCGGCTTCATCATAAGCAAGAAGATTACGTCCCATGTAAAAGATGTGAAATTTATTAATGACCGAATGTCTGTGCTAAAAATACAGGGACCATGGTATAATTATGTATTTATAAACGTACACGCCCCAACAGAATCTACGGACGAAGAAACGAAGGACACGTTCTACGAGACCTTAGAAGAAGTATTTGATGGGATCTCATCATTCGATGTTAAAATCCTCCTCGGGGACTTCAATGCGAAAATTGGAAAGGAAGATATCTTCCAACCAACTATAGGTAAAGAAAGTCTGCACGAACTTTCAAATGATAATGGAATTCGAATTATTATGTTCGCAGTGTCAAAAGATCTGTTAGTGAAAAGCACGATCAAGTACAAGCAAATTCATAAAGCCGCATGGATATCATCCGACGGCGTAACGCGTAAACAAATAGACCACTTACACATAGACAAGACACCACTCGAATAACCTTGCCGTAAAATCATATAGAGGAGTAGATTGCGACTCCGATCATCTTCTAGTGATGAGCAAAATCAGGAGTCGCCTCGCAGCAATCCCACATGGACAGTCACGGGAGACGAGCAAAAAGTTCGACACCGATAAACTGAAAGACCTACGCAAAAGGGCTGAATATCAAGACGAACCAACGAGTAGATTTAGCATTCTAGAGAATGGGAGCAGTGGGGAAGACGAAGCTAATAGTGTCGACACTAAATGGACATCGATCAGAGACACAATCAAACAAACAGCCCAGAAGGTATTAAGATTTAAGAAAGCAATTAAGTCCAAACCTTGGTTTGACGATGAATGCAAGGCGAAGATAGAAGAACGAAAACGTCTCAGAGCAACCCACTTCGAAAGATATAATGAAGTCAACGCAAAAAAATACGCGACGATTCGGAGAGAGACAATGAGGCTCTTCAAACGCAAAAAACGCGAATGGCAGAAGGTTCGGATCGAAAAAATCCTAGAAAATTCTAGAGCAAAAAACATCAGAAATATGTATGTCGGCATAAATTCAATTAGAAATGGTTACCGAGGGAGAGTCAAAATAATCCGAGACACAAACGGCTGTCTGGTCACAGAAACAAAAAATATCGTGACAAGATGGAAGCAATACTTTGAAAACCTGCTCAATGTACCCACCCATCAACCACAAATAAACGTACCAGACGTGCATACAGCCGATCCTCAGATCCAAGAGCCCTCTCTCAACGAAGTTGTAGACGCGATAAATCGATTTAAAAACAACAAGCTCCCGGAGTCGACTGTATACCGGCAGAGCTTGTGAAGCATGGAGGAGAGGCAACCGCTCGAAATATACTCCAACTGATTAAAACAATATGGGTTAAGGAAGTCACTCCGGAAGAATGGGAAACCTCAATAGTCGTTCCCATTTTCAAAAAGGCGACAGATCTGACTGCGAAAACTAAAGAGGAATATCATTGCTCCCAACCGCATACAAAATATTTACAAATGTCATACTGGCGAGAATCACACCGTACGCAGAAGAGATACTGGGAGACTACCAATGTGGACTCCGTAGGAACCGGTCAACAAGCGACCAAATGTTCACAATAAGGCAACTGCTGGAAAGGAAGTGGGAATACGGAGGGACGGTTCACCAACTGGAAAGCCTACGACTCAGTCGCAAGGCAAAGACTCCACCATATTGTAGTTGAACTGGGAGTCCCGAAAAAATATGCCGGCCTCATTCAAATTTGCATGAACGAAAGCAAAGGGCGAGTTAGAATAGAAAACCACCTCTCAGAACCATTTGAAATCTGGGACGGACTAAAACAGGGAGATGCTCTATCACCGTGTCTGTTTAACCTTGTGCTCGAGTATGTCATCAGAAAGGTACAAGACGACAACATGGCCGGATCGTCCCTGAATGGGGTCACACAAGCGCTCGCATATGCGGATGACATCGCCATTTTGAGCGATAACCTAGAAACTGTAAGTAAAAGGAGCGAAATCATCATGCAAGCGGCAGAACAGGTGGGCCTACAAATAAATTAAGATAAAACAGAATATATGGTTTCGGCGAAAACAGGTGGACCCCAGGGAACACACATAAACATCAGGGGCGAGACATTTGAAAAAGTTAAAGAATTTAAATATCTGGGAACAATACTGACGGCCAGTAATGAAATGTTGAAGGAAATTAACAAAAGGCTGTATTCCGACAACGCTAGCTGGCACGCAGTCAGTAAACTCCTGAAATCCAAACTGCTATCACATATTGAGTTGTACGACGTGAAATCTTCAATTTCCGCTCAGTCCGGAAATAAGAAGGTCTCGACTGGACATCTGTACGAGAGCGTTAAATTTTCCTGAAGCTTGTTAAATTGTCCATAATGATTCGTTTTTTTTTTTTTTTTTGGGCAAGGTTATTAGTCTTGCGAAGCATGGGCTCTCACAAAATGGGCAGAAAGCAAATTTCGCGTATTCGAGAATAAAGTTTTGAGGGGTATCTTTGGAGGTAAATGTATGTATGATATAAATAAAGGCGAGTTACTCTTTTGAAGGAGACAAAATAACTTTTAATGAGTATTCGAGAATAATGTTTTAAGGGGTATCTTCGGCGGTAAATATGACGAGGAGGCAGAACAATGGAGGAAACTCCATAACCACGAATTGGAAGAGCTATATCGCAAACCTACAATAGTGGGAGTAATCAAGTCGCGAAGATTAAGATGGGCCGGATATGTGGCGCGAATGGGCAACGATAGGACTGTGCGTAGAATTCTTGACGGTAGGCCAACGGGAACGAGACCGGCCGGGCGCCCGCGACGGAGATGGGAGGTCAATGTTAGGTTTGACCTTGAGGAGGTCGGATCGAATGGTCCGGCGTGGAAGGAGAGGGCACAGGACGGGGAACGATGGCGGAGTCGAGTCGGTGAGGTCATGAACTTCCGGGTTCCTACAGGCCAATAAATAATAATAAGAAGAAAAATTGGACCAACACCAGGTGCTGAAAAGCACCCCCAAATTATTAAATTGCCTCCACCATGTTTCACTGTGTTTTTCGTATACTTTATATCGAATTCTGAGTTCATTGGTCGTCTGACGTAAATTTTTCCATCGGAACCAAACAAAGTAATCTTGGATTCACCCGACTATAAGATGTTATTCCAATTCGCACGGTGGAGGTGTTTTTTCTTCGGCAAAAACAGGTCTCTACATTATATTTTTCTTGCTCAAGTATGGAACTTTTCTGGGACTTCTTCCAGGAAGACCCGCTTCTATTAGTCTGTTTCTAATTGTACGACTCGTACAAAGTGCGTTTAAGTCTTTTTTTAATTCCGTTGAAGAAAAAAACGGCTTGTTCTTGGATAGTCGGATTAGCAGTTTGTCGAATCGTGAGGTTGTTTTTCTTTTTCTGTCTCTGGTTTCCATTTTGACACCTGAATGAAGAGCTGTGAATATCTTTTTCTTAGAGCACTTCATCAGCTTAACTATTTCATCCATTGTTTTCCCGTCATTTCTTAATTTTCTTATTAATTCACGATCGGAACTAGTGCAATGTACTCCACGAGCTATTTTCACAAAATTTTATTTTTATTGTTTTTTTTTTCTAACAAACACTAAAACACAAGTCCAACAAATTTACGAAGATTTAAATGAACACGAACCAATAGTTTACTTCACAATCACAATTGAAGACTGTGGTGATGGTTTGCTTCTATTATTTTTTCCACCACTGTAAGGCTTAATGACTTCCCATACGGCGACGCCAACTAAATTGGACGTCCAAAATATGACGATGTACCCGAAATTGTTTTCAAATGTTAATGCCATGTCCTTGTTTTCTGAATGAATAAAACAATTTGATCAAAATTATATTTGATGTGTTTTTTTTTCACTTCAAGTTCTGTCGAAAATGAACATTCATTATTAGATTTTCAAGATTTTATATTGAGTTGAAGGCTAATCAAGTTTAACTTATAATTTTCATTGTAAATTAATTTGTAATACTTATCGAATTTTATATTCACATCTACTTACTATTGAGCACCAAAAGTATGTAAATTCACTGCGCAAAATTGGGAATACCGATTCAACCTTGACCCACTCTGAAATCTTTATCTGTTTATTAGTCTATTAGGAAACTAATATTGTCTATATCTCAATACCAATTCGAAATACGAATAAGAGAAAAAATGTGGCATTAAACACGCCAGCAGCAAAACCCCAAACAGATTTAAGCGAATAATTAGTAAAATGAAAATAAAAATCAATTGAAACGAAAAATGTGGTAGAAATGCAACAATGCTCCTCGCGAAAGCTCTCAATCAGACAGAAAAAAAATCTATAAACTTACTCCATTAATTGTAAGTGCCCCTTTATATGATACCTTGTTTGAGTAGTTGTGAGCGTTCGCATTATCATTAACCCAATTCATTGGAATTATTTAAACTATTGGCACGTATTTGATTGTAAGTTGACTTTAACCCCACTTTATGGAAACTAAACGCAAATATACTCGTGAAGTTAGTGCTAAACCTAAACACGAATGGATAAAAAATGACACTTTGCACTGTGGCCGGCCACGCGCTATGCGACTTACGCCCAGGTTAAAGTTAAGTGCCAGTCCTACAAAAGATTGCTCAAATTGTGGAACCAGCGGCCTTGACCTTTGACAGTAGCTGTACGGTGCATTCACTTCACATGCAAGGCGAACGTACACATCCGCAAGCCCCTGAGCAAGGTCATGAAAGCGAAATAAATTCGAATCAAATTATTTTTATCCTACTCTCAAAGCAAATGCTGTAATCCGCCATAGTCACGTGCATTGCCTTTCGACTTTTGCATTTACGTATTCCTGGTTGATTTCACGACCATGTGCATCTAACGCGACCGACCACAAGTTGACGATTTGTCTTTGTAAGACCTTGAGAGGTTCGCCAAGAAATAGAACAAGATGTCAGGTTACGTCTACGTTGCAACTGTGTGTTCCTTCTCAAATGCGGAAATGCATTTTTACAATTCATTAACCGAAGAGATTAAGGAAGCTCAGTTGGATGGTGATTTCTTGTGGACGGTATTTCAGCAAGAAAGTGGCAAGGACAGCAACGCGATAGAAGATTTGTTTAATGCAAAAGAAGAAAATACACTGATAGGCCAAATAAAAAGGCGAACAAATGTTTGATCGGTCGACTCTGACCGTGACTGCATCCAAGCACAGTATATCATGTGTTTGGCGAATGGTACTACCCTCTGCGATATTTTCAGATATTCACTTGCAGAAGATATGGTCGTGCATATTCTTATAAAACATACCCATTAAAAACAATCAGTTTTGATGCATTAATCAATTCCTACGAGAGCTCCCTACTATTATGTATATTAAAACACACAGCGATGCAGTTGCTTCTCGTAGTGAACAATTCACTTCCGGTGGCTAAAATTCCTCCGAACGATATTGAGGAAATCGTGTTATTTTTCCTACTATTGTGTTTTAAACACATATTCATAAAAATTGCTGCCATGATTACATTAACTTGGTTTTGTGCACGGAGCTTCTCAAATGGCTTCATGTTCTATGTTCCCACTGATGGGTCGCTGACTAAAACTGATTGCCATAATGGTTGCGGTTTGGATCCAATGACTGAGAAAATGTGACTGATTACTATTATGTTTTATTGTTACACAATTAACAATGCTAATTTCCACCCCCTTTCCATCAAATTAACTACGCAAATTCGCGTCCTTATCCCCCAACATACACATATCATAATATATACATATCGATGGTAGCGAACATACAGGGCTGTAATATGCCAGAATACTACTGTCCTTATGATTATTAACTTTAACACTGAATCTCATTACTTATCTAACACATCCTTAAAACCTACTCCTAATATATCTAACATTCTCATTTAATATATATCATAAATAAACATCCACTATATTCTATATCAAAGCATAGGTAAATGCAAATAGGAATCGTATACTTACCCTTGGCAGCGATGCTATGAACACCCAGTCCCTGTAAATAAGCTAAAACCAATTAGCAACATGTGCAGGACGCATTGCGGTCTATCAATACAGCCGCAATGCACATTCATAGATAATGATCTATACGATCCCGTTGTCCTACATATTTCTGGATCTGCTTCTCATGACCAAGCGGCATGAACAAACAGAAACCCAATTAGCACACAATGAGATTCGGCTTGTTTACTTAGCCGAACTCACATCTCATTGATGCACATTATTCCCTTTCTTTGTTTTCAGATTCGTTCTCATGGCTTTGTCCCATGAAAGAACCAATGTTCACACATACATGTGTACCATTATAGATCTTCTCTATGAGATCTGGTTACCTTCCCACAAAGAGAGACTTTACGTTTCTCTTGGAATATAAAATGCATCCTTAAATTAAGAGAACCAGTTTCACTGGCCGAATTTCCTTATTCAGCGA
The DNA here is from genome assembly GCA_963931805.1 of Microdon myrmicae. Taxonomy (NCBI): domain Eukaryota; kingdom Metazoa; phylum Arthropoda; class Insecta; order Diptera; family Syrphidae; genus Microdon; species Microdon myrmicae. The sequence continues at coordinate 99,983,209 of OZ007496.1, forward strand.
ATTGATATCGCTGAGTCGTTTACCAACCACCATCGAGCGTGCATCGCGTTCCCCCTAAGTAGAGTGCGTATGGGGTGCGTACCGGAACGCACCCCAGAGTCAAAGTCGGGTTATTTTCCTAAGCATAAATCAATAAGCAGTGCCGTGCATATAGACTCTGTTAAAGAAATAAGTTGTAACTTAAAATCATAGTGCTAAAACAAAAATTAACTATTACAACAAACAGAAAACAATAAAAATTAATTAATTAATAAACAGTGTGTTTCTTTTCTGTGCTGCATATCCTAGTGGTTCATTTTCCTTTCTTTTCTGGTAAACGGTTAGTGGCGGAGCTTTCCTTATTTTGGTGACATTTTCGGCTGAAGTATCGATGGCGTCCATTGTTCCTCGTTCTTCGATTCGCAGATGAACTCGGTTTCTTTTGGTGCCGGGAGAACCCTAATTTGTGCTGAAGGAAAGAAGAGAATCAGCGCCGTACGCCGGTGCACAGTGCTTCTTCCCCACACACTCTTCGCGTGCGAGGCAAGTTTAAGAACATAAGTCTCATAAACGTTCACGACCTACAGAGGAATCTCCTGCCGACAAAAAAGAAGAATTCTACGAGAACGTCGAACGGGCCCTCAATGCCTGGGTAGGCTTTCTAGTCAGCCATAAACGGAAGCCTGCCATTATCGGCTTTAATGCAATAAGCGAAAGGCTATGCACTCTTCGCGTGCGAGGCAAGTTTAAGAACATAAGCCTCATAAACATTCACGGACCTACAAAGGAGTCCCCTGACGACGAAAAAGAAGAATTCTACGAGAACGTCGAACCGACCCTCACTGCTTACCCAAGACACGATGTGAAAATCGTTCTTGGTAATTTGAATGCGGAAATAGGTCGGGAGCCGGTTTTCGGGCACTATGCAGGTACTACGCATACTTTGCATGAGAACACCAATGACAATGGACTACGGGTCATCGAACTCATCGATTGACAACCGGTAGATAGATCGCCGTCACTCCTCGAGCCTGATGACCGTACGAACGTACCGAGGTGCCAACGTCGACTCGAATCACTATCTTGTTGGTATAGTTTTCCGAGCGCGGATTGCCTCACGGAGAGGTATTGCATCCGCGGATCAGATTCTGATCAACACGGCTGCGTTACGCATTGAGAACACCAGCAACACCTTTGGTCATGCTTTCAGTCTCGCCCTCGAAGAGCTCGACGGAGAAACAGTAATTCCTCGGGTCAGAATGCCGGGCGTAGAAGAGAAATGGACACGCCTTAAGAATACTGTCATCTTAGGCAGTAGTCGTAGACATCGGAGCAATTGGTTTGATGATGAGTGCAAAGTAGCGGCTGAACGTAAGAATGCCGCATACCGGGCAATGCAACAGTCTCATAGGACGCGGGTACGCGTAGAGAAATACAAAGAGCTCAGAAGATCTGATTCCACAGACAAAAGAAAAGTGCCTGAAAAAAAGAACTTGTCTGTGAAATAGAGAAAAGCAGAGAACGAGGTCCACACCATGCGCGGAAGTTCTACCAAATAATCCACAGTATGACGCGGTACACACCACGCTGTACTTACTGCAAGAATAAAGAGGGTAATCTGATCACCGATCCTGAAGGCATTCTGGAACGATGGGAAGTGCACTTCAATGAATTGCTAAATGGTCAGCTCACAGAAGAATTGGAGGCTCCACCAATGCAAGATCAAGACCAAATGCTGCCGCCACCAAGCATTGAGGAAACATTAAAAAACCAGCTCAAATCAAATAAAGCCCCTGGAGCTGATGGCATACCAGCTCAGCTGATCCAACAAGGAGGGCCAGCGTTACATCACGCAATTCATGAGATCGTGGTGCACATATGGGAGCAAGAGGAGATGCCGGAAGATTGGCGTCGTGGTATAATTTTCCCATACATAAGAAGGGAGATATCACACTGTGCAGCACCTATAGGGGTTTAACATTGCTGAGTACCGCCTATAAGATATTCTCCCCTATCCTACAAGATCGGATAGCCCCATATGCTAAAGTCATCAATGGTCAATATTGTGTGGCTCCATCCCACTATTTACAAGGCGTGTATTCGCCCCAAAATGGAGTTGAACTCCTATATTTTGTCAGGCGTATCCAAACCTGCACTACACGTGCTCGATAGGACGCAAAAACGAGGAGTTACACTTTTTGGGGACCCAGCCGTAAATCGATCAATTCCGTTGTTAGAACATAGGCATAACGTATCATCCCTATCTCTTTTCTATAAGTTTTACCACAGTCGTTGCTCAACTGAACTTGCTGAGTGTGTTCCCCACTCATATATAGGGGTTTAACATTGGTGAGTATCGCCTATAAGATATTCTCCTCTATCCTACAAGATCGAATAGCCCCATACGCTAAAGTCATCATTGGTCAATATCAGTGTGGTTTCATCCCAGGCAAATCAGCGATTGATCAGATATTCACACTTAGGCAGGAGGTACAACAATGTCTGGAATTTAGTATTCCATTATATCATCTATTCATAAATTTTAAGGCCGCCTACGACACCATAGCCAGGGTAGAACTATATAATGCCATGAGAGAGTTTGGCATTCCAAAAAAATTGATACGACTTTGTAGGTTGACCGTGACCAACGTAACTAGTCAAGTAAAAATAGTGGAATCGCTGTCCAAACCAATAAACATATTTAATGGATTCCGACAATGGGACGGTCTGGCCTGTCTCGTCTTCAACCTGACGTTGGAGAAAGCAATCCGTGACACCGGCGTTACAACTAGAGGGACTATTGTCACCCAGTCCAGCCAGATACTTGCCATGACATCGACATCATCGGTAGATCGGATTCGGCTGTACAGGACTCCTGCACCCGGATCGAGCAGGCGGCACAAAAACTGGGACTGCATATTAATGAGTGGAAAACTAAGTACATGGTGGCAACTTCTGCGAAGAGATGACCTGACGTTGGTCAAACTATCAGGGTAGCGGAGCACGAATTTGAAGTAGTGCATTCTTTTAACTACCTTGGGTCAATAATATCAGCCGATAACAATATGGAAGAAGAAATACGCGAACGGTCGATCAAATCCAACAAAGCCTACTATGGTCTATCAATGATCTTTAAATCCCGAAATTTATCCAGAACATCCAAGGCACTCTGAACCCTTACCCGCGTTTGAGAGGAAGGTCTTAGGGAGAATCGTTGGCCTCGTATATGAGAGAGGACGATTCCGGAGACGGCACAACCATGAGCTATATGCGATCTACCTTGAAGCTAATATTGTAAGAAAAATCAAGCTCGGTAGACTCCCGTGGGCGGGACATCTAGCCCGAACGAGCGAAGAGGAGCCTGCCGGAAAGTCCGTTGTGGCAGGATGTATGGAATGAGACAGCGCGACAGACCTTGTCTACGATGGAGGGATGGCATAGACCAGGACGCCCACGGCCTGGGAGTGACAAACTAGATGACATCGGCTCGAAATCAGGACCGGTGGAGAGACTTGCTAGGGCTTGTTAAATTTTCCAAAATGATTTGTTTTTTGCGGGCAAGGTCATTAGTCTTGCGCCATGAGAGTAATTCACTTGTCTTCCATTGTTTGTTTGCTTGTATTCTGCAGCTGTCTAGTTTACAAATGTCAAATGTGATTGACGTACGACGCCATTTGCCAAATTATAACATCTTCCGATAGGGTGATTAATTTTGCGCCACCTTGTAGTACCTTTGTAACATGATGATCGTTCAATAAGTCCTTAGAATATCCCAGAATTGGCGATCGTTTGTTTTTAGTGAGCAACATTAATCACTCGCAAGCTGCACGAAAAACCTAGTGTGACCAAAATCTCAGAAAAAAGGTTGCCGCGTTTAGTCTTATTGAAGAATAAACGTAATCGTGTGGTCAACTCTGGGGTTCTTTCGGCGTTTTCCTTGGGAATCCTGATGATTTTCTGTGTCGACGTATAACTGTGGGCGCACTAACGTACTCTCAACTAAGTAGTGGGAGGGAATAACCAAAAGATTGGGTTTTTGAATTCGAGCGGACTCCAAAGAACGCGAACGTGATGGAATCGGCCAGTAAGGCGTTGGCAACGATATTAAGCGACACATGCGGAATAGTCTAAATCGATTACCTAGAAAATAAGAAAACAGTAACTTTGGACCATTGTGCACCGTTATTGCAGCGGTTGAGCAAAGAAGTAAAGAAACCTGCTTCAACATTACAGGTTCGCCTTTCTATAGGGAATATAAATATCAAATAAATAATAAATATAGCGATAGTTTTGAAAGTGGAAATTCGGTCAAATTCAACTTTATTAAAAAGGTACTTATATCGGGTTTTCCAATAGGGACTTGACAACTTTGAATTTAATTTGTGAACGCATCTTTTCACTAATCATCGAACTGTCACTGTCAATTTATTCAGTAAACTCAAGATTTGCATCATGGTATACGAACGAACAACGTATGCAAATTATAAACATTTACTACCGAAATTTGGAGTCGGTGACCGCAACTTTAAGAGCGTTAACTCCGATTTTCGGTCGTAATGCTCGCCCTAGTAGACAGGCAATAACAAGTTTAGTGCAAAAATTTGAGTCTACATATTCGTTGTGTGATGTTGCCGTGCCAGTGAGACAACGGGTTGGTCGAAAAGTCGAAAATAACGCTGCGGTTCAGCCGTCCGTTCAAACGATCCAAATCAGTCAATTCCACGGCGTTCTCAAGAATTGGACATCGCCCAGACCACTTTATGGCGAATTTTGCGTAAGGATCTAGGTTTACATCCATACAAGATCAAGCTGACTCAAGAATTGAAGCCTATGGACCATTTGAAGCGACGTACGTTCTCCGATTGGGCTCTGGAAAAGATGCGCCGAGATGATGAATTTCATCTTCAGTGACGAAGCTCATTTTCGGCTCAATGGGTTCGTCAATAAGCAAAACATGCGTTATTGGTCGGGTGAAAATCCACATGTGCTTCATGAATCACCACTTCATCCACAAAAACTAACTGTTTGGTGCGGTTTGCATGCCGGCGGCGTCATTAGGCCATATTTTTTCGTCGACGATAACGATCGTCACGTTACTGTGAATGGCCGTCGTTATCTCGTCATGATTATTTTTGGCCCGAATTGGAAGATATGGACTTGGGCGACATGTGGTTTCAACAGGAGGGTGCCACAAGCCACACAGCACACGATACAATCGATTTATTGAAGAGTAAGTTTGATGAGCGCGTTATCTCAAGAAATGGGCCAGTCGGTTGGCCACCTCGTTCGTGCGATTTAACGCCTCTCGACTATTTTCTTTGGGGCTACGTCAAGTCATTGGTCTATGCCAACAAGCCGGCGACGTTGGAAGAGCTCAGAGCCAACATTGAACGCGAAATAGCGGCCGTTTCGGCCGAAATGTATGGCCGAGCCATCGAAAATTGGGTCCAACGAATCGACCACTGCAAACGTGCCCGTGGTGGCCATATGAACGAAGTCGAGTTTTTGATCGTACTCCAAGCCGATAATAAAATTTTTGAAATATCTTAAATGGTTTGCGTTTTATTTTTAAAAAAAGTTGTCAAGTCCTATTGGAAAACCCGATACGTAGATTGATTGATGTTGCTTGGTGAGAAACTCCTAATGTCTGCAAGCTCTTCTTCAAATTGACATGAATTTTCACCCAGTAAAACTTGAAAATCTTCGCCGTCAACTATTGTTTCTGCACCTGGACGTGGAGGGTCCTCAGGACTAAAATTTATTTCACGAAATCTTCCAAACCACTTTTTTACTGTTGAATGACTCACTCACAGAATGTTCACCCAAACTCGAAGTATTCAGTTCCATAACTTGAACAGCATTTGAAAACAGAATAATGTGGAATGACGTAAATATTGCTTATCGACATCCATCTCTTATACAACTGATGCACACGAAACGATAGCTTGTAAATGACTAAAACTTAGTCGTAAAAATAGCAATGACTAAACTACATATAGTATATCCAAAATGGCGAGCGAACTGATTGCGTTCAAATATTTTTTTAATGCAACCAACTTAAGAGCAGGGTTTCTACTTCCGCACCGATTACAAAAAAAAAAAGTGACAACCTCCAATAGAAAATCATTCAATCCCAAATCACAGGAAAAAGTATTTGTAATTGTTTACACAACCAAAACTTTAATCAAAACTCATTAAACTAAAAGTACCTCTTATCGGTGGTTCACCCGCTTTTGATTGATGTGCGAAGTGGTCAGTATTCAGGTCAATGTTATCTAACGTAAATGCGCAAATATGTGATTATATTCAATTGATGTCGAAGCTGATAAAAAGATAGACATTCATCGATATATGAGTACACTCCAAACTCATTTCAGTTTATATCAATTTGATGATAACTTAAAATACGGCGTAGAATAAGCAGCACAGTAGAATGAATACCATACTCGTATTAATACATGACATCGATCTGGTTTTTAATGCAAATAACACCAGCCACGTCTATAACCATATTTTTACACACAATAACGATACTACAATTACCGTTTAAAAATCAAAAAGGAATTTTTTTGGGATTCTATCGAATTTATAAACCCACCTGTTACACATTAAAAAAAAATCAAAAATTCTCTCAAAATGAAAGGCCACCGTAAACGTAAGCGAGTTGCTTATCGTTGGTCTTTGATATACATTACGACTCCGACAATCATAAAGAATCATGCTCTCCGATTTGATAAGTTCATTAGTTGATCCATGAGTGATGCATTGGTGTTTTGGTGTTTAATTGAACACATGGCATGAACATGAACTCATCCTCAAGTTATCCCATTTAATTCCGTGAGTGAAAGACACTGCTGTAATCTTTCCGAGATAATGGCAAGGCAATTCTCAATGACTTAGATATAGCTCATTACTCATTCGGAGCAATTATTGGAAAAGTCTATCAGTCAAAGAACGCTAAACAAATTATAGTAGAGCTCTGTTTATCATGGTCGTCTTCTTCTGCCGAACGATACAAATGTGAAATGCGTAGTTATGTTGACAACACTTTGCATGCCCATTTATTTTGTTTGTAATACAAAATTTTGAGGCAACTTTAAATGTTATCATGGACGAGTCAGAATAAAAACCCACCTCTCAGATCCATTTGAAATCCGCGACGGATTAAAACAAGGGGATGGCCTCTCACCATGTCTTTTTAACCTTGTGCTCGAGTATGTCATCAGAAAGGTACAAGACGACAACATGGCCGGATCGTCCCTGAATGGGGTCACACAAGCGCTCGCATATGCGGATGACATCGCCATTTTGAGCGATAACCTAGAAACTGTAAGCAAAAGCAACGAAATCATCATGCAAGCGGCAGAAGAGGTGGGCCTACAAATAAATTAAGATAAAACAAAATATATGGTTTCGGCAAAAAAAGGTGGACCTCAGGGAACACACATAAACATCAGGGGCGAGACATTTGAAAAAGTTAAAGAATTTAAATATCTGGGAAGAATACTGACGGCCAGTAATGAAATGTCGAAGGAAATTAACAAAAGGCTATATTCCGACAACGCTAGCTGGCACGCAGTCAGTAAACTCCTGAAATCCAAACTGCTATCACATATTGAGTTGTACGACATGAAATCTTCAATTTCCGCTCAGTCCGGAAATAAGAAGGTCTCGACTGGACAACTGTACGAGAGCGTTAAATTTTCTTTTTTATAAAGTAAAGTGGTACGTGTGCTTGACGTGTGAGAATTTTAGGGTTCATTTCAAGTAGAGTTATTTCTTTTCTGGGAATTGTTTACCATGCTGTCGGCAGTTCAAATTCGAACCCTCTTCCTTTATGAATTTAAAATGGGACATAATGCGTCATTGGCAATGAAAAACAATAGTGACGAATTCGAGGATAAAGCAGTATACGAATGCACTATACGACGTTGGTTTGGAAAGTTCTGTTCGGGGGATTTTAGCCTCGGAAATGAACCAGATGGGAAGCCGGAAACGTTAATTGACGACGATGTTTTAAGAGCAACGGTGGATGCGGACCCACTAAATCGGTGGGTGAGATTGCACAAAGCATGGGAGTATCCCCAATGATAATAAGTCGGCACCGAAAGGTAAAGAAACTCGATAAGTGGGTACCCCATGTGTTATAAAAAGTTTGCTACACACTTAACACTTTACACACACACAAATGTTCATAACAACACACTTTCCTTACCTTGTACACTTACCAGGTGTACCGATGTGAAGTGAGCGTCAAGATTTGTTGTGAACGAGCCCTTATATATTTTTTATTTGGGTGCTATGACTGTTGTATAATTAAAGTTCAATTAAATAAACTCCCCCTTTGAATAATTAACATTTCGTGTCTCCACATACATATCCTTCCCTTCCCTCCAAATCACTAATTTCCCTTTGCAATAGAATATCCCCAAATACAATAGTAGATAATTTAAATAAAAGTAAAACACCCATTTAAAACCCCACTCACATTGCAATAGTCATATTCTTTTTATTTCTCATAGTCTCCCCCTATTAGACAATTCCGCTTCCTCGAGATAACTATCGTGGAAGTGGAGCGAAAAAGGATGTGTGTCGAAAGACACGAGATTCAGCCTTCTGTATTGTGCCGTGATTGCGAAACTTGTGCGGAGAGGACAGCCATGCAATGGTTGCCCATGCAATTAGGCGGGGAAGCCTATAGAATATTTCATGAGGCCAACCCAGCATTGTTCTGTGAGTATGAACAACAACTCCGAGACAAACTATTACCGCAATCTTCATACGAAGACGTGTACGAGAAGCTCTCCGAGATGCGACAATTCCGAGCAGAGAACATCACAGGTTTCGTTTCCCGAGTGAAACAGACTGTGGTGCTCTGCAAGGAAGCTGCCGCACGCTCATACGGAAAGGCAAGCAGCGACATTTGCGCAGCACAAATAGAGAAACTGGCCAAATCCGTATTGATGCGCGGAATACGAGAGGAACCCTTTAGAAGCCAGTTGTTGGCTATCAAGGAAGAAACTCTCGAAGGCATCATGTCAAATCTCCTCTGGATGGTAAGCCGACAAAATGAACTTGACGGAAAAAAGGATGCCTATGATATGAGAGACATATCAATGGCAATTGAGTACCCCGAGTCAGAGAGGGAAAAATATAATAGAATTAGGGAAATAACAGCCGAAAGATATACCAGGGACCCTTATTCAGAAGAGGATTTTATAAAACCGGAAAGAAGAAAGGTTCGCGAAGAACGTAGCCCGGCTCATCATTCACAGCTGTGAATCGACCAGATGACTGTGATCGCCCGGTACCAAAAAGGCGAACAATAACATGGCAAAGCCCGCCCCGTCATTCACAAGGACTGGAAAATAGAGAACACCAACCTGTGAATAGACGAGAGGAATTTGACCTCCCTGTACCAGCGAGACGGCACATCAAATGGAGCAGCCCGCCTGGTCATTCACAAAGAGAACATGAAATGGACGAACCGAAAGAAGCCACCGAGAACAGAGGTACAGGGAATATAGCCCGGATCCGTGGGAATCATTCAGTAGGCAACCTCAACCTACGAACGACGCGTCTCGGAGAGATGGGGCTTACTACAGCAGGTCGACTGAAACATCTCGACACTATACGGAACAACCCCACCCCGTAAGCTGCCGTCGAATTTTGTACCAGAAAATGATGATTTGCGGAAAGCATTAGTTTTTTGTTTACATTTGAAGAAAAGTGATGCATAGTCGCGACCTGCGTTGGTCAATAGGCACGGCCCGATCCTTTTGCATGTCAATGCTAGACCCCATACAAGTAACGGTGCAAAACTGTTGCAGTTGGGATTTGAAATTCTTCCGCATCCACCGTACTCTCCTGACATTTCCCCAACAGACTACCATCTTTTTCGCAATCTGGATTCATTTTGCCGGCAGAAGGCCGCCTACGACAGCATAGCCAGGGTAGAACTATATAATGCCATGAGAAAGTTCGGCATTGCAAACAAATTGATACGACTTTGTGGGTTGACCATGACCAACGTAACTAGTCAAGTAAAAATAGTGGGATTGCTGTCCAAACCAATAAACATCTTTAATGGATTCCGACAAGGGGACGGTCCGGCCTGTCTCCTCTTCAACCTGGCGTTGGAGAAACCAATCCGTGACTCTGGGGTTACAACTAGAGGGACTATTATCACCAAGTCCAGCCCAATACTTGCCTACGCAGATGACATCGACATCATTGGTAGAACCGGATCGGCTATACAGAAATCCTTCACCTAGATCGAGCAGGCGGCACAAAAAGTGGGATTGCACATTAATGAGGGAAAAACTAAGTACATGGTGGCAACTTCTGCGAAGAGTATACTTAACATTGGTCAAACTATCAGGGTAGTGGAGCACGAATTTGAAGTAGTGCAATCCTTTAACTACCTTGGGTCAATAGTAGTAGCCGACAATGGTATGGAGGAAGAAATCCGCGAACGGCTGATCAAATCCAACAAAGCCTACTATGGTCTATCAAGGCTCTTTAAATCCCAAAATTTATCCAGAACATCCAAGCTACTACTGTACAAGACCATGGTCTTACCAGTACGCATGTATGGATCCGAGATCTGGGTGCGCAGTAAAAGTCACTCTGAACTCTTAGCCACTTTCGAGAGGAAGGTCTGAAGGAGAATTGTTGGCCCCGTATGTGAGGGAGAAAGAGTACGGAGACACCACAACCATGACTTGTACGCAATCTACCTTGAAGCTAATGTTCTAAGAAAAATTAAGCTCGGTAGACTCCCGCGGGCGGGACACCTAGCTCGAATAACAGGAAAGTCCTTTGTGGCAAGATGTATGGAAGGAGAGAGCGCGGCAGACCTTGTCTGCGATGGAGGGATGGCGTAGACCAGGACGCCCAGAGCCTGGGAGTGCCAAACTGGATAATTTGTTAAATAAGGCCAAGTCCGGATCCCGGTTGTAGTGCCGATGATGATGAAAATATGTGAAAGTTAAATTTTTATCCGCCAACTCTCCAAAACGTTTCGAATATGCAGGCACCTCTGAACGAGTACCTGATTGGAGCAAAGAACGATGATAGGGGAACTATAGTTTGGACTGCGTCAATGGACAGGGCGTCCCGAAGGAACAGCTGGCTCGTTCTACTTTGTTGCAGCACCATATTTCAGGAGCTCCATTGTTTATCCAGTGTGAGCCATCAGACAGACAATGGGTGTTGTATTATAATAAGAACATGATGGGAAATTAGATGCACTTGGATTTTCGAAGAGGCTCAATCCAACTCAGCAGCGTTACAGCGCCTATGACCGGGAATTACATGTAATTTATAGCCCAATAAGTACTTCCGGCGCATGATTAAAGGACGTTGAGGGGTTATAAGTTTAGTCAGGGCGCCGGCAAGGGCGCAGGGTTCACTAAACTTCCCACTCTCTGCTGCACGAACGGTTGATGAGTGAATAACGAGCGAATTAATCACCGGGAGAACACAACATAAATAAAGAAAAACACACAGGTATTATTTGTCGTATAACATTCCTTTTATTTTCAGTGAATATTGATTACAATGTTGCTGGTTAGTCCTTTAAGTAATCACCACGATCTCTACCTCTCGTTCCACCTGGAGTTAACACATGTAGTTATTGTTCGACTTTTCTTCACTGTTTTAATGTCACTTTCGGACAAGTTTACGAAGGGAGAAAAGGGTGTTCTAATTCTTTTGATTACCGAGAACCGGAAATTATGGAATTCACATATATGCACTTAAAAGGAAAGGTACATTATCACGCGGACTATATGACTTTACTGGACTTTTCAACGGACGAAGCCACTCACAACCTTACTCCACTGCGGATAAATTTTGACTCTTCGCTGCAATCCACATGCGTCAGATGCAACGATGGTGGATCACATCGGCGTAGGAGGAGCGAACTGGATCAACTTGGCGACGGCCAATGGGGGATCGAAAAAGGAGTTAAATGGGAGGATTTCCCATATGCCCGTATAGGGCAAGTACGATGCCCCTTCGCCTGCAATACACACAACGATCGGTCCTGCACCTGTTTAAACAAATGGACGAGCATAAGGGGCTGTAGGCATTGTGGTCATAAATCATCTATGATGCACGCCTGACAACGAAATAGGTTTCTGCGTCCTAAATAAACAGAAACGCTATTTCAAGGGTCATACGAAGAGATGTACATCGTTCGTGGTTTTGCCGATGTTACATTGGATCATCATCGTGTTTATTTAGGGGTTCATGGTCATGCCGTTGCAGACGATACATTCTTCGGTGACGATAGGTCAACCAAAGATTTGAGGTTTGTTTGCATGACTGTGCTGGTACATGTGTACAATGGCGAGGAATTTGCCTAGCAGATGTGCAAGCATACATCTCGCCCCGGGTGGCCATGGACCAGTGGTTGGTACATAGAATAAACACAGTGAGACTACTGTGTGTTTGTTTAGTTTACAGGCAGTAGCATCATAAGGCATGATTATGGGTATGATTGCTTAAGTAGCAATCATGTTCATATTCAGTTCTACGATCGGTTGGTAGCCGATAATGAGAAATTGATTGGGGCTATTGCGAACCTAAGGATATGGGAGCAATATTTAATTATGAACAGTAGGAAGAATATTGACTGCAGCTGTGTCAACAATACGCTGGCCAGAGTGTGTTTATCGTTTCTAATTGCTGACGATCTGAGCCGATAGGGGGTATGGAATGGTTCATGTATTATGCATCAGAAAAATTCAATGATATGCATGCCAGGTTTGCTTTCAGGTGGGTGATGCTGCAGGGGAGCTTACGCTGCCCATTGCAGGTATGTAGGAAGCCTTGCCAGGTAAGTGGGAGACGGGTAAAAGGGAATGGGTGGTTCTTTGGAAATGGCTTAAAGAACCCCCACAACGTCATCTCACAATTAGGACAGACCACACGCTATTGGAGTTTCAGGAGTGTCCAGACTTGGTACTTATATTTTACTGGGCAACGGCAGCAAAGATATTTATGTATCTTAGTGGTATTGTTGTCCACTGAATGTATTTATGGTCGCCGTCCTTTGTTCAGTTCAGGAAATGTTTACTTGAATGGAATTAAAGGAAACAGTGCCGTCATAGAGTACATCTGTACTCGATGGTTTTATTTTTTAGCGATGCCGCTAAGGAATTTTTGTGTTTTGGGTAATTTAAGGGGGTATTCTGGTCTAGACGCACGAATTTAACGCAATTTTTGAAGTGCTGTAAAAAAAAAGCAAGCAATATTTTTACTAATCATTTTTTTATAGTATATTTATTAATATTTCAAGAATACAGTAAAAAAATTGAAAGTAAAAAATTCAAAAAATTAGCAGCTGAAGTGAGGGATCTCAAAAAGTTGGCACGCAACTATACCCATGATTCAACCCTCCTAACAATCTGAAAAAAAAGATTATTAATTTACAGAAATGCCTCTATCGTTGGAATTAAATAAAGTTGAAAAAAAAAGATTTTTTTAACAAAATGGCGTCTGCTTGAAAAAATTTATTTTGGTAGCACTTTTTTTTAGTTTTTCGAATTATTAAAAAATAGTTAACATTGAAATTTGGGGATGAGGATAGTTCATGCAATAGAAAAGTCTATAAAGAAGACATATACTAAATTTGGAGTAAATCGGTTCAGTAGAACTTGAAAAATCGTATTGTTTTAAACAAGACAGTTTCGAGAAAAACGCGCTAACTTTTTGAATTCTGAATTGTTTACTTTGCGTTAAATTCGTGCGTCTAGACCAAAATACCCCCTTAATGAATTTATGGGGATTCACATTATGTGATCCCAATTTGAATGGGGCATGTATATAGATGGGGGGTTTGGTACGTAACAGGTCTATACATGTGAGAAGAAATCGGGAAGTGCTCAGTACTATTAAGCAAAAATTTGTCTTGAAATTTCTGGCAAAAAAGAATTCTTAAAATCCTATTTTATCCTAACTCCATAGAAATGCCAAATATCCCGACTTAGGTATTTGGATGTTTACGGACGTAATATGCATACAATTCATCATGCAGTCAAATACATTTTTTAAACCAACTATCAGCCCAAGGTGTGAAAATATTGATCTGCAGTATACTCGAAAAATATTGTACAGTGTGCATCATCTTTATTTAAAACAAAGTCATACGAGGGTTGCCTCTTATGTTTCGGGATTTGGCAACCCTAGTGTTGCAATCCGGCAATTGACAGCTCTGTCGTAAAGTTGGACATTTTTGAGGTTATACGCACTCAGAACGTTTTGACATACGAGCGCTATTTGTGTTATTTACAGTAACTTAAAAGATTCATCTCGGCCCAAAAATGGAATTAAATCGTCAACATTTTCGTGCGATTATTTTTTACAACTTTCGGCGTGGATTAACTCAGCAACAGTGCATGGATGAACTTGATTCAATTTTTGGCGATGAAGCTCCATCAAGGACCAGTGTTTATCGATGGTATGGTGAATTCAATCGTGGTCATAGTTCACTCCAAGATGAATTTCGTGAAGGTCGTCCAAAATCAGTTGTTGTTCCGAAAACCATTGATACTGTGCGCGAACTGATATTGGAAGATCGTCATGTGACCTATCGTGAGATTGAGACAACCTTAGGCGTTAGTGGACCAGCATACATTCAATATTGCATAAACATTTGACTGTCAAAAAAATTTGTTCGCGTTGGATCCCACACAATTTGTCAATCGCCCAAAAAAAGGCTCGTGCCAATTGGCCGAAAGAAATGCTTTGAGCACCCAAAACATCGATTTGATGGGTCATCCGCCGTATAGTCCTGACTTGGCACCGAAAGACTTCTTTTTATTCCCGTACGTAAAAAACAAACTAAGAGGTCAACGTTTTTCGACACCTGAAGAAGCGGTTGCTGCATTCAGAATGCATGTATTGGAGATACCTCAATCAGAGTGGCAAAAGTGCTTCGACAATTGGTTTAAACGCATGCAAACGTGTATAGATCTTCATGGGGAATATTTTGAAAAACAATAAAGTGATTTTCGATTATCAATATTTGTTTTTGTTCTCTAATCCCGAAATATAAAAGGCAACCCTCGTAAAAGGAAAAGTTATTCGAGCTGTCATTTCAACTCTTTTGCTGTCGTATTCTGCGATGTTGACGGTGATTTTTTTAATGACGTCCAGATACGAGGGTTGCCTCTTATGTTTCGGGATTTGGCAACCCTAGTGTTGCAATCCGGCAATTGACAGCTCTGTCGTAAAGTTGGACATTTTTGAGGTTATACGCACTCAGAACGTTTTGACATACGAGCGCTATTTGTGTTATTTACAGTAACTTAAAAGATTCATCTCGGCCCAAAAATGGAATTAAATCGTCAACATTTTCGTGCGATTATTTTTTACAACTTTCGGCGTGGATTAACTCAGCAACAGTGCATGGATGAACTTGATTCAATTTTTGGCGATGAAGCTCCATCAAGGACCAGTGTTTATCGATGGTATGGTGAATTCAATCGTGGTCATAGTTCACTCCAAGATGAATTTCGTGAAGGTCGTCCAAAATCAGTTTTTGTTCCGAAAACCATTGATGCTGTGCGCAAACTGATATTGGAAGATCGTCATGTGACCTATCGTCAGATTGAGACAACCTTAGGCGTTAGTGGGACCAGCATACATTCAATATTGCATAAACATTTGACTGTCAAAAAAATTATTCGCGTTGGATCCCACACAATTTGTCGATCGCCCAAAAAAAAGGCTCGTGTCAATTGGTCGAAAGCAATGCTCAAAAAATACGATCGCGTTGCTTCGAAACACGTCTATGACATCGTGACAGGTGATGAATCGTGGATTTACGCGTGTGAGCCCGAAAGCAAACAGCAGTCGACTGTCTGGGTGTTTCAAGATGAGCCAAATCCAACAAAAGTTGTTCGCGCACGAAGCACTTCCAAGCAAATGGTCGCCTGTTTTTTCGGAAAAACTGGACATGTCGCAACCGTACCACTAGAACAACGCAGAACAGTCAATTCTGAGTGGTACACAACCATTTGTTTGCCAGTTGTCTTCCAAGAAATCAGGAAAACCAACCGCCGAAGACGGATCACTCTTCACCACGACAATGCGAGCTCTCACACATCGGCTGCGACAACTGCATTTTTGAGCACCCAAAACATCGATTTGATGGGTCATCCGCCGTATAGTCCTGACTTGGCACCGAATGACTTCTTTTTATTCCCGTATGTAAAAAACAAACTGAGAGGTCAACGTTTTTCGACACCTGAAGAAGCGGTTGTTGCATTCAGAATGCATGTGTTGGAGATACCTCAATCAGAGTGGCAAAAGTGCTTCGACAATTGGTTCAAACGCATGCAAAAGTGTATAGATCTTTATGGGGAATATTTTGAAAAACAATAAAGTGATTTTCGATGATCAATATTTGTTTTTGTTCTCTAATCCCGAAATATAAAAGGCAACCCTCGTACTGATATCTTTACACATTACATGCGAATCAAGGGACTTTTTGATACCATCAAATGTAAAACCACTGTGCGGACGAAGATTGATTAAAACTTATCGCTCCAAATTCTGCTTAAATGCCTAAAGACCAAAATATTCACGATTCCGCATTGACTACAACCACCATGACATGAAAATCAACTTTTGTGCAGATGTAGATAGCAGGGGTGTGTTGTGATTAAGCCAAAAAGTGTACTCAGCCCGATAAGAGTCAAGCCCCCGCATTAACGCACACCAGCGCCTGTCTAGTGGCTGTCAAGTATTTAAGATTGCCCTATCATTGTTTACTTTTTAATTATTACCATTAATCTTTATATTGTGGGTCGTATAAAAGGTCTTCAGAACGCCACGTGATTGCAAATTAAAGACATTTGATTACATTCCACAAATTCGATAAGGAAATGTGCCTTTGATTACATTCCACAAATTCGATAAGGAAATGTGCCTTTGACAACACGGTTGCAATAATTTCAGTTCAATACCCATGTCCAATTCCTCTTCTCCAAACTCGGGAACCCTAAAAACTGATAACTAAGAAAGGGACGACGAGAACAACAGGCGGTACACGAAACTAATGACTGGTTGCAAAACCTTTCTCATGTTTCAGATCTCACTATGCCTCATGAAGATGCACATATGCATATGGAATCAACTCGACATTGAACTCCTCTATGTATTAATTCAATGAATAAACATCACCACGAAGGTTAACCACAACATTCAGATTGCGCCAGAACCGGCACCGAAGGTTTGTCAATACAAAGTGTTGAAGTTTGTCAATGTTAAGTGGGGCGATTTGAATTACGTGCTCGCATGCAGGGTGGATAAACTAAACCTCTTGCCTGTGTTCGGAGGCAAATAACCCTTGCCCACAATTAATTTATTTGTTGGCTTTTGAAAACTAGAAAATTCTCCCGTCGACATACAATGAGATCTATAGTATTGGCATCGTTTTTTTTTTACTTTTAAAATTTCCAAAATATATAATTTATAAATTTGCGTTAGTCCTTTAATAGTATCTGAAAGATAATTTTACAATATGTTCTTTACTCCGTGACATTCTTTTCATTCGACCAATGATTACAAGACAATTTATTCCTCATCAAGTTAGTCTAGCCTTGTTATGGACTAAGTTTGTGCACTTTTTCCGCATTCGCAAGTTTTACATTTTGCTCCGATTTTATACCGCATTCAGCATTTCGACAATGAATGATTTGTCGAAGAATTCATGTCAGATTCGTACCACTATATGTTAAGTTTGTAAAAGTAATTAAGAAATACAAAAGAAAAAAGAAGAGCAGCTGTTAACAAATATCACACTAAAAAGCCTTGCAAAATACATTCTGGGCAAAATAATGAAATATTAATGACTCTAAATAACATACAGGTCGTTAAAAACAAGTAAGGATCATTAGTGCAGTAAACGGGCTCTCTGTCTGCTAAGTAGCTTTCCACCATGTGATTCGCCAGTCCAGTTTTTAAGCACGCGTTGGCACGTGAATTGGTTTTTAAAAACTAGTAAATTGCATGTATTGAAAAATAAGAACTAGCACTTAGTCTTAAGTTGTAATAAATGTTTATAGAGAGAAACGTAATTTGTTTACACTAACGTCCGCACAAAAGGGGATTTTAAAGAACCCTTAAATGGCAGAACACGCTGCGAGCGGATGTGTTATAAAACTAAAAAAATAATGTTATTAATGAATTTGCATTTAAAAGCAAAAGTGAAACTAAGCCGAATGGTGTAATTAAGGCAAATTGCAAATTTTAAATTTTCTACCCAACCCAGTGCTGACAAGCGAAAAGCTTACTTATAATCCTAATTCTACATCCGCATTTCGAACACTAACAAAGGATCAAAATGCATTTTGGCGAATTACAATGAATCGACACGATGTAATTTAAATACTATAGCAGCACGCTATTGGAAGATGAGAATCTGATCCATTGTTTCTGGCTTTAGTTATGTGAACATTTTTTATTTGTTTCTGTTAAAAGGAAATAATGGCGCAAGGCTAATAACCTTGCCCGGAAAAACAAATTATTATGGAAAATTTAACAATCCTCAGGACTTCCTAAATAAGGCCAAGATCGGATCCCGGTTGTGGTGCCGATGATGATGATGATGATGAAAAGGAAATAAACAGCAACATTAAATTAAAGGATAACTATACATGAGCAAATAAACATTTACGACTCAATTTGCCAAGTGCGATCCCGGATCAGATAACCTCCGAACAATCCTCGATGGTCACACAAAGACGCAATTCTACGTTAGGTGAACTCTTCAATGACCACGACTAGGTCACATGGCAGCCCAGCTTCAGAGGTTTGTTTACTCAATTGTCGGATCATAGTCTTCCGTATCCGGTAACCCTTATGGAGGCTACAGCTTTCTTTTATCGTCACAACTACGATTGACTGCATTATGCTGTTCTATATATTGGGTCGATGCCCACGATTGTCACATGGCCGCCCAGCTTCAGGGATTTTTTTTCATTCAATCATCGGATCTCGACCCTCATCCCTGGTAACCCCTGGTGGAGACTTCTAATGAGGGTAAACATGGCTCCCATCATCGTCAATGTCTACGATTGATTCCGTCATGATTTTGTATCATAATCATCATTGGCACTACAACCGAGATCCGGTCTTCGCCTTATTTAACAAGTCTCTCCACCGGACCCGATTGCGACCCGATGTCATCCAGTTTGGCACTCCCAGGCTCTGGGCGTCCTAGTCAACGCTATCCCTCCATCGCAAACTAGGTCTGCCGCGCTGTCTCAATCTATACATCCTGTCTCAAAGGACTTTCCGGGCAGGCTCCTCCTCGCTCATTCGAGCTAGGTGTCCCGCCCACCGGAGTCTACCGAGATTGATTTTTCTTATAATTCTTATAACGTTCGCTTCGAGGTAGATCGCATACAATTCAAGGTTGTAGTGTCTCTGGAATCCTCCTCCCTCACATACGGGGCCAACAATTCTCCTTAAGACCTTCCTCTCGAACGCGGCTAAAAGTTCAGAGTGCCTTTTATTAAGCACCCAGGTCTCGGATCCATATATGAGTACTACTAAGACCATGGTCTTGTACAGTAGTAGCTTGGATGGGAGTCAAAAAAGGTGAGGTGAGAGTTTGCCCGCCCCCACATTCGCGAAATGGGTTCATTAGAGTCGTAAGAGGTGTGATGGATGGGCAAATAGAAGAGACGAGGATTTCGCAGATTTCGGGAATTAGTGGAAAATGTGATGGAGGGCAGGCTTGGGCAGTTGATTGAACCTGAGAGTAGACGGTGGATGAAGAAGATCTCGGCATGTATTCTGCGCTCTTCAAGTGTGTTAAGGTTAATTAGGTGAAGACCGGTCGTGCATGGGTGTAGAATCAGAGGATGTTCCCAATTCAATCCTCGGGGGTCAAAACGCAGAAAACGACGTTGCACGCTTTCGACCCTGCGAATATGGGATGAGTAGTGAGGAGGCCACACCTGACTATCATATTCAAGAAGGGGGCGGACAAAGGCTATATAGGGCGATCGAGAAACATAGGTATTAGTGAATTCTTTCGACCAGAATTTCACAAAACCAAGGACAGAGATGGCCTTGAGAATAATGTCATCAATATGTGGGATGAAGTTAAGCTCCCCACCACATAAGATGCCAATGTCACGAATCGGTTGTACAGGTGTTGTCTGTTGGTTAAGTAAGACATAGGAACGTAGCTGGGAGAGGGGTCGTTTACGGGAGAAGGTGATTCAGTGACATTTGGTAATATTTAGTTCGAGGTAGTTGTTTTGGCACTAAATTGAAAACCTATCGACACCCATTTGGTGAAGTGAGGAGTCTCGAGGAGTTTCGTGTCGTCCGCGTATAGAGAGATGGAGGAATGCTTGATACTGGAGTCGAGATTATTCATAGTAAGAATGAATAGGAGGCGTCCAAGATGACTGCCTTGGGGAACCCCTAACGTGGGAAGAAAAGGATTGGGGAGGGTGGGTCTAAATCTGGCACGGTAGGTTCGATCGTTAAGATAGGAAGAAATCGACTTTATCAGCAGGGATTTGAAGCCAAGGGAGGTAGCTTAAAGGGAAATCGGCTGTGATTACATCGACTTCGTTGCCATTCTCTAAGGCACGAAGAGTGTGGGATGAGAATTCCACTAGATTAGTGGTGGTCGACCTGCCCATAATGAAACCGTGCTGGTTGGGTGAGATGTTGGATTTGCAGCGAAAACAACGCGTTGTATAGAATGCTTTCGAAGAGTTTTGGTATATGTGACAATTTGGCGATGGGACGGTAGTTACTAATATCCTTTATTGGCTCCTTCTTATGTATGGGGGTTACAAAAGAGGATTTCCAAATATTTGGGCAGACACCTTGTGTGGGGGATAGATTGCAGATCTTTGGCAGCGGGAGGGAAAGAGAAGATGAACTTTTTTTAAAAGTACAGCCGGCAGTCCATCAGGTCCAGAGCCGAACTCGTCTTTAAGCAAGTTTAATTTTTCTTCAACTAGGTGATGCTAGATAATTTGAGAGATGAAGGGGCCAAGGGAGAATTCGGACAGGCCTTTGAAGTAAGGGCATATAGGCTCGAAGGCGTTTTCATGAAGGATTTTTTAAAGAAAGAAGCGAAAAGATTAGCAGTAGTTTGTGTGTCGGTTAAAGTAATCGTGCCATAGGAAAGGAAGTTGGTATAGGCGTCAGATTTACGTTTGTAGTTAATAAAGTGGAAAAAAAAGTTGGGGTCATTGATCAGGTTGTTTTGTGTTTTTGTGAGATAATTGTAGTAAAGAGAGTTGTAAAGCTCGGTGAATTTATAAAGGGAACAGAGAAAGTTGGAGTAGTCCAGGAAAGAGCGTGCTCTTAGGAAAATATTCCACAAATATACATCTCTTGTTCCGAAGAGTACGGAGTTTGCGGTCGTACCATGGAGCCGATGAAACCGATGTCCTATGTCGAGAATAAGGAACATATAGGGAAATGGGACTGTAGATTTCCTTATAGAGAGTGGCAATAGCTTCGTCTGCCTCTAGGTGATCAAAGCGAAGTGCGATTTTACTAAGATGCTCATTTAATAGGCGAAAGTTTGCTTTGCGGGAGTTGCAGGAATAGTTTTTTTTTTTATTATTAGTAGTAGTAGTAGTAGTTTTATTTCTTATATGGTCTGTACATTAAATTTTACAATATAATTGACAAATATTATCGATTATAATAATATATAAGAAAACTAGAAGACATTCAGTGTTTTTATACGATTAACGTAACAAGATAGTTGGTGCGGGTTGGTGAGGTTTAGGATGAGCTGTCACGATAAAGGGATACGAGACGCGCGGGGTGGTAACTGTCGATGGTTGAGAGGGCGTGAGAACTAAGGGCAACTGAGGAATAATAGGGGTACGTTGGAAAGACTAGGTCAAGTTGCCTCTTCATATGATTTGGCACATTACTGGACGGAGGTTTGAGTGGGTGGGATCGTCTACAATGAGACATTCCTTAGTACTAGTGGGGTTTGAGGTGTAAAAGGATTGATCGTCTGACAGCGTCCATTGGAGAAAGGGAAGATTGAAATCGCCAATAGCAACGATATCGTCAAGGGAAATATTTAACTCAGTTTCCGAGCTCCATACATTTTAAACGTTCCTCACTGTATGTGACACATTTAACTTTTTTGCTATATTAATGTACAAGTACATGGCGATCCGACTCGATACTGGTTTTAATTTGATCATCATCAAGCTCACCTGGCCGACCTGATCGTTGTTCATCTTTCAGTGAAAAATCTAAATCTCCGGAACGAAACTTGTCAAACCAATTCCGGCACTGTCTTTCTTTTAAGGCTTCTCCACCACACACAGCACGTAACCTTTTAGCGGCTTGCGCTGCATTCTTTCTTTTACCGAAAAAAAAGTAAAATATGACGAAATTGCTCATTTCTGCACTCCATTAAAACTGACACCAATCTAATACATATTCACAAAAATACGCCCAATTTGTTTCTAAAGCAAAGCAAAACTGACAGCTAACAAATGTCAAAAGGAAAAAAATATGTCATTGACAGAAGCCATTAAGCGCATACCTTTTCCTTCCCGTCCCGACTCGCTTTATAACCAATGTCCTGGTTACCTTAGGTTAAGCTTAGTTAAGATAGGTCTTAAGCTCTCTAGTTTGTAACTTAGATATACTTTAGATGTAGGTAATTATGGTGTTTGAATTAAGTCAATAAATGGGATGGGAGCCCCACTAAACTAAAAATAAAATTGTCAAGCACATGTATGTGTGAAATCGGCAATTAGTTAGTTGCCAACCTGATATAAGACTATCATGTCAACAGTTGTTTCTGCACTGCTTCAAACAGGTCTTGATAACTCCTCGGTTTGGTGTCGTAAAAACTACGTAGAGCTTAATATCGCCAAATGCCAGTCTATATCCTTTTCACGAAAGCGCATACATTTCCTTCCCGTCCCGACTCCCTTTATAGCCAAACCCTGATCATCGTTTAATAGATCCGCGACCTTGGTATTTTATGTGATAGGGAACTTAATCTCATCTCATATATGGACGAGATTATCCTTAAGGCTAACTTAACCCTCGGGTTTGTATAACGGTGATCTAACGAATTCTCCAACACCTATGTCACCCTCTATTGCTCAAAGAAAATGTCCGTCCTCTACTTGAATATGTTTTTCAGGTATAGTCTTCATACCAGCAGAATTACTTTCGAAGAATCGAAAGCATCGTTTCTTAGATTTCGTTTTCTGTAGATTGGGATATCCGATCTTGTCCTCTTAAATTAATGAACAAAGAACCCTGGGGGTACCGGAACCCTGTCCGATATTCTATTCTATCCTATTCATTCACCGACGTCTGTCTGCCTCAGTCGATTGTGCCAATCTTCTCAACTAAATCATATTCAACACAAAACCCAAAACATACCCAATCATCGTCCGCTCTACGTCTCCCCATACCGCACTACTTACGGCTTCAACGATCGCAGTTGGATACACAGTGACCGAGTGCGCACGTGTTTTCAATTCGGCGATTGAATTCAAAAAGTTGCTTTTGTGAATTGCGGGATATAAAGACTATTTATAAATAAATTCCAGCGATAAAAACAGTCAAAACAAAATTAATATATATGTAAATAATCAAATAAATGAGAACGAAGTGACAAAAAAACAGTGGCATATTCGTTTAATGGAACTGAAATACAACACATCGGTCACAAATTAAAGAGTCAATATTAAATTTTGTTTTATTGTTAAAATTAGCAAAAATTTCACCGAAATGTTTAAACTGATGGAAAAAAACTTATGGTGGTAATTGCTTATTCAAAACACAAGTATTCGATTTAGTCGACCAAAATAAAAAAAGACAAGACAGTCAAAACAAGGAAACTCAAAAACAAACAAACAAATCAAAACAAATAATAAACGTAAAAACGTAATCCCAGAAACCAAGTGAAATAAAAAAAAACAGCATAAAATAAAAACAGATGTGCATAATTCAGTGAGGTGCGAAAAATAAAATAATATTCAACTAAAAGAAATAAAATATATCACCTCGGTCGCAAGCGTGAAAAACGAAACTATCAATATATGTATTGCTCGGTAAGCAATTAATATTTAAATTAACATTTAGCGTGAGTGTAAGGTGGCTGGCTCTTAATCGGCGCTAGGCGAGTTCGGGTGCAGGTTACGGAGAACCTGAGTGGCGTCGAGATTCCTACAGAGAAGTAGCCTATAAAAAATAACCGGCTCCAACGAACCCATCTTCCGATTGCTGCGAACTCTAAATCGCAAGTCCTCCATTTTTAAGTTCAGTATCAGCACCCTAACTCTAAAACAACGCCACTTAAATGTCTGCATCCAACTTTTTTCCATTTTTCCAACTTTATTATCGGCTGAAGTACAATCAAAACATTTATGAATGGAACTCGGCCACCGCGAAAGGGTGCGTTCACAAATTAAAAAAAAAAGTTGTCAAGTCCCTATTGGGAAACCCGGGATTTGTTAATTTCAACAACGACCTCTTTACCATTACCCAAAACCGAATACACTACGAGGGTTGCTTTTATATTTCGGGATTAGAGAACAAAAACAAATATTGATCATCGAAAATCACTTTATTGTTTTTCAAAATATTCCCCATGAAGATCTATACACTTTTGCATGCGTTTGAACCAATTGTCGAAGCACTTTTGCCACTCTGATTGAGGCATCTCCAACACATGCATTCTGAATGCAGCAACCGCTTCTTCAGGTGTCGAAAAACGTTGACCCCTCAGTTTGTTTTTTACGTACGGGCATAAAAAGAAGTCATTCGGTGCCAAGTCAGGACTATACGGCGGATGACCCATCAAATCGATGTTTTGGGTGCTCAAAAATGCAGTTGTCGCAGCCGATGTGTGAGAGCTCACATTGTCGTGGTGAAGAGTTATCCGTCTTCGGCGGTTGGTTTTCCTGATTTCTTGGAAGACAACTGGCAAACAAATGGTTGTGTACCACTCAGAATTGACTGTTCTGCGTTGTTCTAGTGGTACGGTTGCGACATGTCCAGTTTTTCCGAAAAAACAGGCGACCATTTGCTTGGAAGTGCTTCGTGCGCGAACAATTTTGTTGGATTTGGCTCATCTTGAAACACCCAGACAGTCGACTGCTGTTTACTTTCGAGCTCATACGCGTAAATCCACGATTCATCACCTGTCACGATGTCATAGACGTGTTTCGAAGCACCGCGACCGTATTTTTTGAGCATTTCTTTCGACCAATTGACACGAGCCTTTTTCTTTTTTTGGGCGATTGACAAATTGTGTGGGATCCAACAAATTTTTTTGACAGTCAAATGTTTATGCAATATTGAATGTATGCTGGTCCCACTAACGCCTAAGGTTGTCTCAATCTCACGATAGGTCACATGACGATCTTCCAATATCAGTTCGCGCACAGCATCAATGGTTTTCGGAACAACAACTGATTTTGGACGACCTTCACGAAATTCATCTTGGAGTGAACTACGACCACGATTGAATTCACCATACCATCGATAAACACTGGTCCTTGATGGAGCTTCATCGACAAAAATTGAATTAAGTTCATCCATGCACTGTTGCTGAGTTAATCCACGCCGAAAGTTGTAAAAAATAATCGTACGAAAATGTTGACGATTTAATTCCATTTTTGGGCCGAGATGAATCTTTTAAGTTACTGTAAACAACACAAATAGCGCTCGTATGTCAAAACGTTCTGAGTGTGTATAACCTCAAAAATGTCCAACTTTACGACAGAGCTGTCAATTGCCAGATTGCAACACTAGGGTTGCCAAATCCCGAACCATAAGAGGCAACCCTCGTATAGTTTGTCGATGATCACTCATTGTTTCTCTTACTGCTTCCAACATGTTCGATCGAGCCCTTTATTTTCAGTATGTGCTGTGCTCAGTAATCTCAACAAGATATACGAATGGGGATTTGCTACCAGAGTAGAGTTCACTGCCACCAAAAGACAATGTCCCTGTCACGCATTGTTTATGAAAGACACCAGCACCATCCAACCAAAGAAATCCCAATTTTTGGCACTGAAGTAATTCGACTATTAGCTGAAATGAACCCGAATATGAAGTCACCGAAACTGCAACGAGATGTTTAGAGCTCCTTAAGAGACAATCCCATACAGCAACCCAATAAGAAGAAAAATCACCCTAGATCCCAAAAGTCTTTACCAATTCATTAGTAGTAAACGTAAATCGATCTGCCTTCCACTCTTAAACTAACTGACGTTTCTTCATTTGATCTCTCGGGCGTCGGTGCAAACCTTTCCGTGAATGCGTTCAACAACACCTTTTCAGACCTACTTGGGGGTAACATTAATACTTTGAAAGGACAACATTATTGTTCTGTGGTGTCTGGGTAAATAACAGTTACCATCATTTTGTATAGGGGTATTCCAGGGACGGGGCCAATGCTTTCTTAAAGTTTTTCCTTATTTACATTTGTTTATATGCTTGATATTTCAATTCGATTTTATATAACCTATTATTTTTATATGAGTTATTTTTATATAATTTATGATTTTGTTATACTTGGCCTTCTTTTAATTTAAAAATAGTTGGCGATATCGCATGCTACACAAGTACACACATTTTTTTGAATTAATTTCAGATTCGGTAACTTTGCACATATTTACAAAGAAATTAGAAGTCTGTAAATACTGACTTTATCCAACATTTCAATGCCGATCATTGAACTGTTGCCTTGAACTACTCCATGTATTTGACGAGATCTCCACATGTAGCAAATATAGAGGATTGTGAATAATACATTATTTGTTATTCAATATTTATGTTTGTAATGTTTACTTCTCCATTTTGCTTTCTTGTTTTTTTTTTTTTCAGATAATAAATATTTTAGTTTAAAATTATTTCATTATGAGTATGTCATGTACATTTAAGTTTTGTATTTTTAGCATTGTTTATTCATAATTGGATTTTTACTAACTATGTGTCATTTATATAAGTGAGCGTAAAAAAAAATAGCGAGGCAATCAAAATACAACTACTACGAGTTGTATCGCTTTAATATCATTCACCTTCTCCGATGGCGAATAATAATTAATTATGGGGTATTGTTAATTTTCATTCACGTATAACCCGCTTCCAACTAGTCACCACTCGAAAATCTTAGAAGAAATACCTTATAGTAAGAATGTACACTTTTTCGACGAGCGGAATACAAGATCACTGATCGTTTAAAAGGTAAGATATATACATTTAACTAATTTCTTTTCTTCCTTCTGAGGTTACAATTTAGCAATATGCGCACTCTTTCGAAACAGTTATCACAACCAATATCACATATTTACGACTTAGTTTTTTATTTATCTATTGTTTAGTTGTAGTGTTTTGTATAATAAAGTGGAGCTTACCCAAATATAAGTGAATTTTTACACTCACTAGTAGGCACTTAGTAAGTCAACAGTTAATTAATTTTTATTTTCTACTTATATAACACTAAATAATGATGGCAACCGTCACAAAAAATTAAACAGAGGATTCTATTGCGACCGATCGAACTATTAGCATAATATAAGTGGACAACGTCTAGTCTAACGGCAGACCAACAGCCTGATACGAGCCCAAACAAAAAATTACTGATTACCCAGTCTTAAACAAACTGATTGTTAACCAAAGATTAGACAAAAATAGGTACGATTCCGCATTGACTACAACTACTAAGAAACAAAAATAAGCTTTCGTGCTGGTGTAGATAGCACGGGTGTCGTTATAGTTAACTCGGAAAGCATACTATACCAGATAAGAGTCAAGCCCCCACGTTAACGCACACTAGCGCCAATCGATCCGCTGTAAAACATATAAGGTTGCCCTAACATTGTTGTGGCCTGTGCAATTTCTGTATATACTGTGGGTCATATAACAGGTCTTCAGAAATACACAACATGATGACAGAAATAAAATTTTTCAAAAGGCATTAGACTAAATTTCATAAATGCGATAAGTGAACGTGATTAAAGCCTGTACAATTACATTTTAATATCCATATCAATTTCCACTTCCTCATGAAGACAAAAGCTTCTCGTAAAAAGTATAAACTGACATAAAAAAAAGAGACGATGAGAACAACAGGTGGCACGCGAAACTAATGACTGATTGCAAAACCTTTCTCGTATTTCAGAAATCACTATGCATTATGAAAATGCAGGAATAGATATGTGTATACTCAATCCGACATTGAATTCAGACTCCTCTATATACATGTTATATTGATTCAATGAATAACCGTCAACGCGAAGGTTAACCACAATCCACAGATTGCGCCAGAGGTTTATCAATACGCAGACTTGTTTACATCTAGTGCGAGTGAATTAAAAGTCTTCACTGAATTCGAAGGCAATAGGAGTTGGACAAAAGTAATTTATTTTAAGGCCTTTGAAAATTAGAAAATGTCTGCCATCAACCTGCATCAAATTCATGCACTACTGGCCTCGTGAGCATCATTATAAAGAAGTAGGATCGGATGATCGAATTCTAATTTTCAAAATTGACATCAACACAAGTTAAAAATCCTAGTGCGCCATTAATATTTATTTTTGTCAAATGGATTTAAAGGGGTAAACCACAATGAAGTAATAAACAATAGGCATACTTCCAGAATGGGCGCGAACATACAGAGCAAAGTCACTGATTGCCTTCAACCCGGCGAAATACTATTTATTGGCCTGTAGGAACCCGAAAGTTTATGACCTCACTGACTCGACTCCGCCATTGTTCCCTTGTAGCGGTTCTACGAACCATACAACTCACTACAGGTTGAAGTATCCTTTCCGTCAAGGAACTTTACTCACCTTTTTCAGCACATGTGCCCACAGACACGTGTCCCAATAGTCAGTAACCTTACCTGAAACAAAAGGTTATAGGACATGCAATGACGTTGAACGCGATATCAGAAAGCAAGGAACTAAACGTTCAAATGCTCCCAATATCGAGTTCAACGCATCCATACATTGTATTCAACCCAATTCCGAAAGGCAGGAAAGCATCGCATCTAAGCAAATTCCCCATGCAGGAAAGCGTCGCATGAAAATCACTCACCCATCCTAAGCATCAACGCGATGTTTCCCTAGAAATACCATTGTCGGTAAATAAACCGAACAACGGATGCCTACTCTGGTAGCTAATAGCAATTAGCACCTAAATCCTTTGCATGACCCTAACGCAAAAGGCACACTTGTGAAAACAAGGCATATCGTTTCGCTGCCGTCCAATAGTCATGCAATCATAAACATCTTAACGTAGATCGCGCGCTAGATGTTTATGATTCGAAAATCCTAACAAAGGAACTATACCAATCCCACGGTTCCTTTTACGAGGGTTACCTTTTATATTTCGGGATTAGAGAACAAAAACAAATATTGATCATCGAAAATCACTTTATTGTTTTTCAAAATATTCCCCATGAAGATCTATACACTTTTGCATGCGTTTGAACCAATTGTCGAAGCACTTTTGCCACTCTGATTGAGGTATCTCCAACACATGCATTCTGAATGCAGCAACCGCTTCTTCAGGTGTCGAAGAACGTTGACCTCTCAGTTTGGGTTTTACGTACGGGAATAAAAAGAAGTCATTCGGTGCCAAGTCAGGACTATACGGCGGATGACCCATCAAATCGATGTTTTGGGTGCTCAAAAATGCAGTTGTCGCAGCTCGGTGACACGAGCGTTTTTTTGGGCGATTGAAAAATTGTGTGGGATCCAACGCGAACAAATTTTTTTGACAGTCAAATGTTTATGCAATATTGAATGTATGCTGGTCCCACTAACGCCTAAGGTTGTCTCAATCTCACGATAGGTCACATGACGATCTTCCAATATCAGTTCGCGCACAGCATCAATGGTTTTCGGAACAACAACTGATTTTGGACGACCTTCACGAAATTCATCTTGGAGTGAACTACGACCGCGATTGAATTCACCATACCATCGATAAACACTGGTCCTTGATGGAGCTTCATCGCCAAAAATTGAATTAAGTTCATCCATGCACTGTTGCTGAGTTAATCCTCGCCGAAAGTTGTAAAAAATAATCGCACGAAAATGTTGACGATTTAATTCCATTTTTGGGCCGAGATGAATCTTTTAAGTTACTGTAAACAACACAAATAGCGCTCGTATGTCAAAACGTTCTGAGTGCGTATAACTTCAAAAATGTCCAACTTTACGACAGAGCTGTCAATTGCCGGACTGCAACACTAGGGTTGCCAAATCCCGAACCATAAGAGGCAACCCTCGTATTACCCATCTGAAACACACAAGAACATTGTTTGCTTAAGCCAGATGGCTAACCTAAACATATCCCACGGAAAGATCGGATAATAAGCGGCGGCATCCGATCCTTAAACAAAAGGAACAAGATTCCGATAACCAACAGCTAATGGTGTTGATGGTTATGAGGTAAGATTTCTCCTTTTCAGATCCTATGGGAAATTCTCCTTTTGAGATGCAGATACTATGGGAAAGTCTGTTGGCAGGTTGGATGGGGAAATTTTCCTTTGCAGATGCGGGATGAGAGGTTCAGAATGAATTGAATAGATAGAGACATGGAGTCTAGAGAATACGTTCGAACAGAGAGGAACCCAATAAGGAGGCCGGTCCGCGCTGCCATATCGCGGAAATAAAAAAAGGAAATTAAAGAAGAAATAATGTCGAATGTGTGGTTCAAGATAGTTTCAAAACGGTGTAACCTAAGTTAAGTGTGTCCAAAAGTGTGTCCTAGACGTAAGTGGAGACCGAACACTAAACAAAAATAAAAGTCAAAAATAAAGACAATTCTTTTCGTGTTTCAATTTTGCGCTGTGTGTGCTCCGTTGGTGTTTTCGTTTCTCTGCGGTAAACAGTGTTCGGCGGAACACTTGACCAACATATAATAAACGCCAAATCTGTACACACAGCACTAACTTTTCCGTAGTAAACAGAACTTCACACACGATCATGATTTCCGCATAGAGCACCGGCACACCACCTGCTCCGACGATCTCTCGCTCCCTCATTCGCACACGAAATTGATCGTAACGAAATTACTGAGGAGGAAGTAGTGTGGCGTCTCTAACAGATACACACACGATACACAAGCAAATAGTGAAGAACACCGAACGAAAATCAAATAAGATAATGCATCAGAGCCGTATACCATAGCGATAAAATAACAATTCACATCAGTGGAATGTACTTGCGTTTAAAAATCGAATTCTAAACACGGCCAGTAGCCTGATGTGTTACGCATTGGTTAAATTTTTGGTGATTCTAACTGTTATAGCGTCAGTCCGAATCTTCACTATTATCCTAAACCATATACCCTGTCCCGTGCGCTCCCCTTTCACGATCGACCATCCGATCCGATCTCCTCGAGATCCAACCTAACATTGTCCTCCCATTTCCGTCGCGGCCGCCCTGTCGGTCTCTTTCCCGTTGGCTTACCGACAAGAATTCTATGCACGGTCCTTTGGCGGTTGTTAGGTTGTTAAACTTTAGTGGATGTTAGTCTTTTGGGTGGTAAGTGTTCTGCCGAACACTGCTGCTACACGGAACTCCACAGAACGAAACAGCACAACTACAGCACCGAGAATTGTCATGAATAATATATACTTGCAATTTCGGATCCTTTATTGTCTTAATTTAAAACCAAAAACTGTTGATTTACAACATGCACTTAAAATGGCTAAAGCACGTGACAAGTGTTCGTTAGTTTTCTGAAAATCGCGACGAAATATTATTGGACACTAGGATCGTACTTAATGATCCTTGGACGCACGTAACTACAGCGAAACACAACTCGAATGTCCAGAGCTAGGATTTTAGTTCAACGTGCATTGAAAAACCGAAAATATAATTTAAATGTTACCGTCGGTGGCAGTTCGGAAAAATACTTGTTCCTCACGTCCTCCTAACTTCTTATCCTAACTGTCGACTACTCCTCGGTGGGTTTCTATCGACACTCGATATAGCTGTTCGATGACGACCGTTGTCACGTTGACGAATAGAATTGGACTAATTTCTGCCCTACTGGAAGATACCCTGATACAGCTCGTATCTGTATCTGTACAGAAAAATTTTCTATTCGCTCTGCTAACAGAATTTCCGAATCTCTGTTAGCAGCATGTTAATTCGTCCCAGGGGTAATTTCTAGATTTCTGAAATGGAGAAAGTCACATACATCTTTATCACCATCCGTGGTGGTGATCGAAACTCATTTCCACGGCCTTCTGTTTGCACAGCACATCTGGCGCGCAGACCGGAGATGTTCGATGATCGTTTGGGCGTACAGTCCGTGGGTCTTATTTGACTTGGTACCCGAAATCGAAATCCATTAGATCTTTCTAATGGTGTGAAATTCTAGCGTGACCGTGGGACTGGAGTATTGCCTTTGTTGGCTTAACTCCTCATAAACAATCGGATATCTCGTTGAGATATTATTGATTGCGATAGGTCGTGGCTGCCTTCTGTTGTTCAACGGATTTGGGTGGTCCTTGCATTAGATTACCCGCACGTGCATCCGTTGATCGGCTCATTCTTTGGTGATAGCAATTCTTTTGTATCGATACTCGGAATTGCCGGTTCGATGAGATGTTCCTGTGCGCAGGCAGCATATATGGCATTTTGGGAATTGTTTTTTTTAGGAGTAAAACGCATGGATGTTTATACCTTTGTTTCAGGCATGATGAACCGCAAATTGTTGAGCTTGGCATCAAAAGCTTTGAGACGTTCAGTTCCTTGCTTTTTAGTGTCGGGCTCAACGTTGGCTAAATGTTTCAGGTAGGTATGTTCCTTGAAGGGTAGGAACCTTATCTGCATGTAATTGTGCGTTCGTAGAACGCTACAGTACTATCGTTGCCCATTCGCGCCACATGTCCGGCCCATCTTAATCTTCACGACTTGATTACTCTCACTATTGTAGGTTTACGGTATAGCTCTTCCAATTCGTGGTTGTGTTCCTCCATTGCCCTGCCTCCTCGTCATATTTACTGCCAAAGATACCCCTTAGAACTTCATTCTAGAATACGTGGATCTTGTTTTCTTCCCATTTTGTGAGAGCCCATGTTTCGCATCCGTATAGAACAATTGGCATGTTTATGGTTCTATAGACAAGAAGCTTTATGTTACGTGACAGCAGTTGTTTGGACTTCAGCAATTTACTAACTGCGTGCCAACTAGCGTTGCCGGAGTGTAGTTTTTTGTTAATTTCCTTCGACATTTCGTTACTGGCCGTCAGTATCGTTCCCAGATATTTAAATTCTTTAACTTTTTCAAATATCTTGTCCCTGACGTTTATATGTGTTCTCTGAGTTCCACGTGCTCTCGCCGTAATCATGTATTTTGTTTTGTCTTCATTTATTTCTAGGCCCACCTCTTCTGCCGCTTGCATGATGATTTCACTGTTTTTATTTACAGTTTCTAGATTATCGCCCAAACCGGCGATGTCATCCGTATATGCGAGCACTTGTGTGACTCCGTTCAGGGATGATCCGGCCATGTTGTCGTCTTGTACCTTTCTGATGACATACTCGAGTACAAGCTTAAAAGACATGGTGAGATGCCATCGCCTTCTTTTAGTCCGTCGCGGATTTCAAATGGTTCTGAGAGGTGGTTTTCTATTCTAACTCGCCCTTTGTTTTCGTTCATGCAGATTTGAATGAGAGCGGCGTATTTTTTCGGGATTCCCAGCTCAACTACAATATGGTAGAGTCCTTGCCTTAAGACTGAGTCGTAGGCTTTTTTGAAGTCAACGAACAGTTGGTGAACCGTCTCTCCGCATTCCCACTTCTTTTCCAGTAGTTGCCTTATTGTGAACATTTGGTCTCTTGTTGACCGGTTCCTACAGAATCCGCATTGATAGTCTCCCAATATGTCTTCTGCGTACGGTATGACTCTCGCCAGTATGACAGTTGTTAGTATTTTGTATGTGGCTGGGAGCAATAATATTCCTCTGTAATTTTCGCAGTCAGATCTATCACCTTTTTTGAAAATCGGGACGACTATTGAGGATTTCCATTCTTCCGGAATGACTTCCTTATCCCATATTGTTTTAATCAGTTCGAGGATCTTTCGAGCGGTTGCCTCTCCTCCATACTTCACAAGCTCTGCCGGTATATAGTCGACTCCGGGAGCTTGTTGTTTTTCAATCGGTTTATTGCGTCTACAACTTCGTCGAAAGAGGGTTCTGGGATCTGAACCTCGGCTGTATGCACGTCTGGTGCGTTTATTTGTGGTTGATGGGTGCGTACATTGAGCAGGTTTTCAAAGTACTGCTTTCATCTTGTCACGATATTGTTTGTTTCTGTGACCAGACAGCCGTTTGTGTCTCGGATTATTTTGGCTCTCCCTCGGTAGCCATTTCTAATTGAATTTATGCCGCCATACATACCTCTGATATTCTTTGCTCTGCCATTTTCTAGGATTTTTTCGATCCTAGTCTTCTCCCATTTGCGTTTTTTGCGTTTGGAGAGTCTCGTTGTCTCTCTCCGAATTGTCGCGTATCTTTCTGCGTTGACTTCATCATATCTTTCTAAGTGGATCACTCTGAGGCGTGTACGTTCTTCGATCTTCGCCCTGCACTCATCGTCAAACCAAGGTTTGGACTTAATTGTTTTCTTAAATCCTAATACCTTTTGTGCTGTTTAGATACATGGGCCACAAGTCCGACCAATTTTCCTATGCCTACACGGCGATCGAAGGACATGACCCAGCATAAAAATTATGTATCGATCCATCAACTGGATATACACAAACGGTTGGCACAGCTGCGCCAGATGTCGATAAACATCACATCTCCGGCGATAAGCGAATTGCCGGAAAACCGATCCGTCGACAAAACCTTTGTCCCTGCCGCAATGTACTTTGCCTAAACAAAGGCCATTGCGGAGCAACAGCAATAACCGAAAATGCCGTTCCCATAAGGCAAAGTAAACATTATCCCACGATCGCCTAATGTAAATCACACATTCGATTGGGTGCATAACCGATGCATCAGAGGTGTGAAATTCTGACGATCACAGAATGATCCAGAGCAACCAGGCAATAACCTCCGCGTCTGTATGTCTGAGCACGATCGTCCCTGCTGGAGAGATTCTCGATTGAGATAAAGTCACCACCAGCGAAAGGGAAAAGAAAACTATGGGGTGAATGAAATCATCCCCAGAGAAGTTACCCCAGTCCAGTTAGAGAACCCCGACGAGGAGGTAATCCGCATAGCGCAGTAAATCGAGTAAGAAACCGATCGGCTCGAAGTCTCGTAACCTTTAAAATACGCGAGTTGATCGAGTACATTCGCGGAACTGCCACCGAAGGCAAACGTGTAGACCCGACGTGCAACGCGCAGTAGTAATACAAGTCCTCACAATCGGTGAAAGCTGTGCTGATTTTCGCAAATAAATTAAGTAGTTCCGAAATTAATTCAAATATCGAACGATAAAAATATAGTGCTGACGTGCAATACGGAGACGGACATGGTTATCCTCGGCGTGACACTTTCGTGTGACTCCTAACGTGTGCACCATTTTGCGCAAGTTTAGTTCATCATTTTGAATTCGAATAAATGAATTTTGAATTCGAATAAATGAATGAAGGTAAGAATTCTCTTCCAGGAGCTTTTAGCTAAATACATTTGATAAACTTAATGCGTGAAGCGTTTACAGGTGCTAATGCAATTGCATTAGCAGAAAACTATGAAGGTTGGGTTGTAGTTACGGGGGTTCTTCGGGTAAGTAGACAATGGGGTTTGGCGGAACCGCCACAGTTTCACCCGACTATAAGATGTTATTCCAATTCGCAGGGTGGAGGTGTTTTTTCTTCGGCAAAAACGGGTCTCTACATTATATTTTTCTTGCTCAAGTATGGAACTTTTCTGGGACTTCTTCCAGGAAGACCCGCTTCTATTAGTCTGTTTCTAATTGTACGACTCGTACAAGGTGCGTTTAAGTCTTTTTTTAATTCCGTTGAAGAAAACAACGGCTTGTTTTTGGATAGTCGGATTAGCAGTTTGTCGAATCGTGAGGTTGTTTTTCTTTTTCTGTCTCTGGTTTCCATTTTGACACCTGAATGAAGAGCTGTGAATATCTTTTTCTTAGAGCACTTCATCAGCTTAGCTATTTCATCCATTGTTTTCCCGTCATTTCTTAATTTTCTTATTAATTCACGATCGGAACTAGTGCAATGTACTCCACGACCCATTGTCACCAAATTTTATTTTTATTGTTATTTCTTTTTTCTAACAAACACTAAAACACACGTCCAACAAATTTACGAAGATTTCAATAAAGTCGAACCAGTAGTTTACTTCACAATCACAATTGAAGACTGTGGTGATGGTTTGTTTCTATTACTTTTTCCAGACAAAATATCCCTTTCGCTTGCATTTTTTACTACTAGGCAAAAACAAAAAACTGATAAGAGCAAATTGATGCACCTGTGGGGGTACCTAGTCGTGGCACCGACATGGGCGCAGGGTTCTACCTCGTCCTCACAAATTGTTCGCCTACAAAACACTGCACGTCACCGACGGGAACGAAAACACAGGTCGCAAAACACAATGTTGCTAATACTGCTTATGAACTAGTACAAAAATAAAAAAACAATACTTAGTTAGAACTCGATTCGCGTACGGGACACGTCCCACAGGCGGACAGACTCCGGTGCACATCCTACGGTGGATGATAAGAATAACAAAAAACTTAATGTGCGCGCACTGAGGGATGAATGACGACGCAATCGAGGGTTGGAATCTGGATCTTGATTCACCCTCGATTCATCATCATCATCATCATCGGCACTACAACCGGGAACCGGTCTTGGCCTTATTTAGTAAGTCCTGAGGCTTGTTAAATTTTCCATAATGATTTGGTGGTGGTGAATATCCTCTCCGCTAAGGATATGTTTTTACTTACCACAAGAGAGACATAAAGTCTCTCTCTGTCGAACAGAAAACCAGATCTCGTAATAAAGATCATGGTGATACACATGTATGTGTGTACATTGGATCATTCATGGGACAAAACCATGAGAACGAAACTGAAACAAAGAAAGGGGATAATGTGCATCCATGAGATATGAGTTCGGCTAAGCAAACAAGCCGAATCTCATTAGATGCTGATTGGGTTTGTGTTTGCTTATGTGAGAAGGTCAATGGCAAACGGATCCAGGAATATGTAGAACAAAGGGAATTTATGATAAACTGTGTAAACAAGTTGTAACTCATTAGATGGGAGATGCATTTGGGATACTTCAAAGGATATGGATTGTTTATCGTATCGCCAGATTGCCTGCGGAAGAACAGCGTTTTTTTGTTTGCACATGGTACAAGTTAGGTAAATTGGCTTCGGCGTCGATTGCGCTAATTGAATGCAGCTACTTGGGTTGTTTATTGTTGGGAGAAAAGGTCGCCACCCAATGTGTATGGAAAGGGATTTGTTGTACACATGATGAATCTGGAAATAAGCGACGCAATGATCATTATCCCTGGTTGGGATGGTTACATGGTATGTGAACCGAATTGTTTTCTTTCAGGGATATGCTGTTTATTCCATAAAGAATTCTTTGTTGGGAAAATTATGCCGATGCGGTAAAACATGGGAAAATGACCTTGTAGATGCAATTCTTTTTAGGAATTTTAGGTAATGTTTGTATGCATTAATGTCCTTGGAAAAGGAAATGTTTTCAGGTGCTGGTGATTGGGATGTAAATATGGGTTGCGGATATGGGGGGTTCTTCAGGTGAGCTTCAAGAACC
The DNA here is from genome assembly GCA_963931805.1 of Microdon myrmicae. Lineage (NCBI taxonomy): Eukaryota > Metazoa > Arthropoda > Insecta > Diptera > Syrphidae > Microdon > Microdon myrmicae. The sequence continues at coordinate 100,020,969 of OZ007496.1, forward strand.
CCCACACACCATATCAAAGTACTGTTAGGTACAGTTCGGGTATAGAATTGGCGTCGAAGAAAAACCAAATTGTACGCAGTACTGATTGTTGATCCTTATCCTAAACCTTTGTTTCTATTATTTTTTTTCACCACTGTATATATATAAAATGGGCTCCTCGATAGTATAGTGGTTAGTATACCCGCCTGTCACCCGGGAGACCGGGGTTCGATTCCCCGTCGGGGAGCCTCTGGCGCAAGACTAATGACCTTGCCCAGAAAAAATAAATCATTATGGAAAATTTAACAAGCCTCGGGACTTGCTAAATAAGGCCAAGACCGGCTCCCGGTTGTAGTGCCGATGATGATGATGATATGTATAAATTAATTCAATTTAAATTAAGAAAATACTAAGAAAGATATTGTTTGATTACATTAAGTGTAAATGGTATTTTATTTCCAAGCACACAATTACCCTACTATTCTTCCAGGTGTCTAACATCATGATTAAATTTAGTGGTTATTCAGTAGTCAGGTAGAGATGACCGTGGTGAAGGAATGAGTTTTTCCTTGTTTCAAAATTGGCTTCACCTCTAGTTTTTCTCCAAACGATCAATTTGTTAAGTCTCCGCTTTTAAACTATTTATAACTTAACACTTTCAGGTCCGGTGACACCAACGTGTTGTCACGCGAAAACCAAACGGTAGCTGCTGGTGACAACACGTGTGTGTCATGTTAAAGCCAAACGTTAATGGCCGGTGATTTCGCGCGTTGCAACCTGATATTCATGTGACATTTTGTCAAAGGACAATAGAGTATATGTAGAGGGATAGTGGAGATATAATATTTGATCTATTTAATCTATTCGACTAATAAACTGTTGCGTGTTTTGTTTTTATATTTCTTAAACATATCCCTTGATAATGGCAGACGAAAGAGAAGATACTTTTATAGATGAATGCGTAGATAATTTATCTGATATTCCTCTTGATAGTGATGACTCAATAATTTTAGAAGATAATCCAGATTGTGCAGAATATTCAAGTGGTTCAGAAATAGAAGTGCGAAGAAATCATCGAACGCTACTCTTGCCGAGTGATTCAGAAGAAAGAGATCAAGATACGGAGAATGTCTGGTCGGATTTTGATCCACCTAAAAATAATGACGATTTCGAAGCTTTACTTGGGCCAAATGTATTTCCTAAAAATACAGATAAGATAGAAGATTTCCCCGACATGTTTATTGGAGATGATTTATTTAAATTCATTGCTACGGAAACAAACAAATATCACGCACAAAATGCCCATAAGTTCAAAGTTTACAAAAAAAACTGCTAAATGGGTTGATGTCACTATACTCAAACTCAAAAAGTGGTTTGCTCTAGTAATTTTGATGAGCCTGACAAAAAATCAAGGATAAACGATTATTGGTCCAAAAATCCTTTGATTGAAACTCCAATGTTTTCTAAAACCATCACCCGTAATAGATTTAAACAAATATTCGCATTTATACATTTTTCTGATAATAATAATGTTCCTGACAATGCTGGCCGGCTCTTCAAAATTCAACACATAATAAACTATTTTTCAAAAAACTTCCAAGAAAATTTTAAACCTGGGCAAAATATTTCCATTGATGAGGGTATAGTGTTTGAAATAATAGTGAAGCAGAACGTGTGCTTCGAACTGACGCTATGACAGTTTAAATCACCAAAAATTGAACCTAAGTGTTACCCATCAGGCTAATGGCCGATTTTAGAATTTGATTTTTTTTTAAAACTCGACTATACTCCACTGATGTGATTTGTTATGTTATCGCTAAGGTATACGGCTCTGATGTATTTTCTTATTCGATTTTTCGTTCGGTGCTCTTCACTATTTGGCTTGTGAATTGTGTGTGTATCTGTTAGAGTCGCCACGCCACTCCCTCCGCAGTAACTTCGTTACGATCAGATTCGTATGCGAACGACGGAGCGAACGAGAGAACGTCGGAGGCTGTGCTCTATGCGGAAGTCGTGATCGTGTGTGAAGTTCTGTTTACTATGGGAAAGTGTATGCTGTGTGTACAGATCACGTCGTAGTCACCAATTATAGCGTTTGAAATAATAGTGAAGAAGAACGTGTGATTCGAACTTGCGCTATGACAGTTTGAATCACCAAAAATTGAACCTAAGCGTTACCCATCAGGCTACTGGCCGATTTTAGAATTTGATTTTTAAACTCGACTATACTCCACTGATGTGAATTGTTATGTTATCGCTAAAGTATACGGCCCTGATGTACTTTCTTATTCGATTTTTCGTTCGGTGCTCTTCACTATTTTGCTTGTGAATTGTGTGTGTATCTGTTAGAGTCGCTACAAGGGCATGATACTATGGCGTGGAAGACTGAATTTCAGAGTTTATAACCCTTCGAAAATTACAAAGTATGGTATTCTTATACGGATGGTATGCGATTCTACTACAGGTTATATTTCTAATTTTTAATTATATTCTGGTGCAGGGCAAAGTTTAAATACTACAATATTAGAATTATAGGCACCTTCATTGGAAAAGTAGCATCATTTATATATGGACAACTTCTACAACAGTGTAGAACTCTCAAAGATTTTACTTCTAAATAAAATCAGAGTTCGTGGAACAATTCGACGCAACCGAGGATTGCCGGACTCTTTGAAAAAGACAAAGTTGAAAGTTTTTGAAACTGCATTTAAACGAAAAGGAGAAATACTTTTACAATCATGGAAAACAGCGAAAAGTAAAGATATAAGAATGATTTCTACTACGAGGGTTGCCTTTTATATTTCGGGATTAGAGAACAAAAACAAATATTGATCATCGAAAATCACTTTATTGTTTTTCAAAATATTCCCCATGAAGATCTATACACTTTTGCATGCGTTTGAACCAATTGTCGAAGCACTTTTGCCACTCTGATTGAGGTATCTCCAACACATGCATTCTGAATGCAGCAACCGCTTCTTCAGGTGTCGAAAAACGTTGACCTCTCAGTTTGTTTTTTACGTACGGGAATAAAAACAAGTCATTCGGTGCCAAGTCAGGACTATACGGCGGATGACCCATCAAATCGATGTTTTGGGTGCTCAAAAATGCAGTTGTCGCAGCCGATGTGTGAGAGCTCGCATTGTCGTGGTGAAGAGTTATCCGTCTTCAGCGGTTGGTTTTCCTGATTTCTTGGAAGACAACTGGCAAACAAATGGTTGTGTACCACTCAGAATTGACTGTTCTGCGTTGTTCTAGTGGTACGGTTGCGACATGTCCAGTTTTTCCGAAAAAACAGGCGACCATTTGCTTGGAAGTGCTTCGTGCGCGAACAATTTTGTTGGATTTGGCTCATCTTGAAACACCCAGACAGTCGACTGCTGTTTACTTTCGAGCTCATACGCGTAAATCCACGATTCATCACCTGTCACGATGTCATAGACGTGTTTCGAAGCATCGCGACCGTATTTTTTGAGCATTTCTTTCGACCAATTGACACGAGCCTTTTTCTTTTTTTGGGCGATTGACAAATTGTGTGGGATCCAATGCGAACAAATTTTTTTGACAATCAAATGTTTATGCAATATTGAATGTATGCTGGTCCCACTAACGCCTAAGGTTGTCTCAATCTCACGATAGGTCACATGACGATCTTCCAATATCAGTTCGCGCACAGCATCAATGGTTTTCGGAACAACAACTGATTTTGGACGACCTTCACGAAATTCATCTTGGAGTGAACTACGACCACGATTGAATTCACCATACCATCGATAAACACTGGTCCTTGATGGAGCTTCATCGCCAAAAATTGAATTAAGTTCATCCATGCACTGTTGCTGAGTTAATCCACGCCGAAAGTTGTAAAAAATAATCGCACGAAAATGTTGACGATTTAATTCCGTTTTTGGGCCGAGATGAATCTTTTAAGTTACTGTAAACAACACAAATAGCGCTCGTATGTCAAAACGTTCTGAGTGCGTATAACCTCAAAAATGTCCAACTTTACGACAGAGCTGTCAATTGCCGGATCGCAACGCCAGGGTTGCCAAATCCCGAAACATAAGAGGCAACCCTCGTATTCATAATGCCGAAATAGTTGATACCGGAAAAATTTGTAGAAAAACCAATCGTCCAATACAAAAACCAAAATGTGTGATTGACTACAATCATCATATGAAAGGAGTGGATCGAGCTGATCAATATCTCAGCTATTATCCTATATATAGAAAAACTATAAAATGGTCAAAAAAAGTAGTATTATACCTTTTCAATTGCACTGTATTTAATGCATACAAAGTTTACGAACATTTAAATGTGAATTCTACTAAAACATTGAAGTTTCATGATTTCCTACTACAGTTATCTGAAGCTTGGATTCGGGGTAATTTACCAGATACTGAAGAAAATTTGGATATCCCAACTACGTCACGTGGTCCACATCTTCATTCAACTCAGAGGCTATCCGGACAATTAAAACAGCACCAATTGGTTCGAATTTCTGAAACCAATAAACGTATAAGAAGAAGGTGTCGTGTATGCTATGCAAATAAAATAAGAAAAACCACCAATCTTATGTGTAAAGGTGTAAAGTTCCCTTACATTTAAAAGATTGCTTTGCTTCATATCATTTGAAGAAGAACTATTGTGTGAATATTCTATACACATAGCATTGTAACTTCACTTGTAAAAAACTTTGTAACTTAAATAAAATGTAATGTAAGGTCAATGTAAACTTCTATTTAGAAATGGACTATTTCAATAAAAAATGTATGGTATCTATATAAGGCTGTTTAAATTACAGATTTTAATTTTCATAGTTTTCTGATTGGTTAATTCATTTATTTTAAATAAAATGTAGTGTAAGCTTCATGTAAACATGTGCTTATTATTTGCCGATTATTACACTCAAAATCAACTACCTTCTGCAGATTTACACCAAAGTCTTAAATATAAAATTCTCCTTATTACGAAACGTTGAGGAAGTAGAATATTTCAAAATTGAAAAATTGTAATATTTGAAAAATAAAATTTTTTCTCAAAATGTCATTATCGTTTATTTTTTTGAAATCTCTTGTACCCAGGAGCCATGTCAAAGTTCGATTTTGGAATTTTGACTCCAGGTTTTTGCCGGCTTTAGTGGTTTTAACAAAAAAAAAAAAAAAAAACACCGGTTACATGGTAAGCTTATCACTAAATATAAGCGGACCGCATAGTGTTAATGTAAGTAGATCACAATTTCTAGTGCAACACTCTCTTCTTTATTATTAAAACAAATAACAATTACTTTTATATTAAAATACCTCACTGGAAAATATACAGAATAAAAATAACAAAGTAATTCAACTATTGGTAGAATCAAAAAAGCTAAGAACTACTTAAATACAGTGTTAATTTATTTTGACGTGACAACGTCTTATAAATCGGTATACCTTGGGAGGCATTCGGATAAAAGTTTGTAGCGTTACGATAACGATAACCGATAACGCACGAGCCGCAGTGAGCGAGAGCGCGACTAGCGAGAGAGAGGTTGACGTAGCAAAACGAATAAAATAAAAGAAGAGAGAGTATTGTGAACTGTCGAAGAAGCAAGAATATATCGTATCAATGGACGAAATGCCAATTACTGAGCCACCAACATTAATTGCTCCTAAGTCAAGTGCAGAGAGACTATAAACGAGAGATGGTTCTCTTGTACGTCCAGTTTCGCAACGAAGTGACAGAAATTATCGACCAGAATAAATTTCTGCAATTATTTGAGGAAAACGAAAACTTGACCATGGAACGCCGCAGTTTATTCGAGGCGAACCTGAACACTGAAAACGTCATGAAAGAATTGGAAGCAATGATGATTTTGCAGAACGAAGATGAGAGTACAAATGTGCAAGAAGCAGAATCAAGAACGGCATTTGTCGAACACGTGCTCGGAGAGAATGGTGCTGAAAATGTTGACGATATTCACGAAATAGTTTCGCATCCGGGGCTATCTATTGTAAAGAAGCGCAGCAACGTGATGACGAAACAGCAGTATTGCGAGTTTATACGAACCACCAATCCGGAGCAACGAGAGATTGTTCTGGAGGTTATACATCGAATACACGGTTGTGGAGACGGTGTATCTGAACCCATACAAATTTTCTTTACAGGCCCCGCAGGTTGTGGAAAGACGTATACTTTGAAATGTCTAATGGAAACGTACAACCACTACACTCAGCAGTATAATTCAATGAACAACGCATACATTGCCTGTGCGAGTACAGGTAAAGCCGCTGTGTCTCTTGGCGGCACTACTGTTCATTCAGCGTTCCGTTTAACCACTTCGCGCATGACGAAACTCTTGTCGACAGAGAATTTACAGGCTTACAGAAATACGTTTGTAGGCGTTAGAGTGGTGTTTGTAGACGAAATCAGTATGTTGAGTTCTGATATTCTTCAGAAAATAAATTATCGACTGCAACAGATCGCCGATATATACGACAAACCATTTGAAGGCTTCCACGTGATTTTATGCGGCGATTTCAGACAGCTGCCGCCGGTACGAGCAAGTCCGTGTTACAGTATACCGATCAATCAACTCGGAGGACCAATTCTGTGGCACAGCATTAGTTACTTTCCGCTGGTTCGTGTCGTGCGGCAGAGCGACGCAAGATTCTCTACCATATTGACGAAAATTTGGCGACGGGCTGAAACTGAATGACGATAAGATCGCACTTATCGAGTCCAGGCACAAAACTGAATTTTGGTGCAAGGAAAACGCACAGAATGTCGTTCGGCTGTACTACAGTAATAACGAAGTTGATTCGTTCAACAGAAGCGCCATAATTAACGCGAACAATTGTCTAGCGCAAGACATCATCATCGGATACTCGAGTAAACAAGAGAACACGCAGTGTCGGGGTAAACTTCATAAAATGTCTGTGGCAGAAACCGACGGATTGCCGTACTTGCTTCCATTGGCAAAGGAGTATCCGTACATGATTACTTGCAATATATATGTTGCTGATGGACTTGTAAATGGTGCTATTGGTGTCTTGCAACATATCGAGCGTCAGTTATCAAATAAAGGCGATAATTCTGAAAATGTGGAAGCATCGCACAACAAAGATCGACCGGCACTTGAAGAAGAAATAATTGCCTTGTGGTTTGAGTTTCCCGAAGCGACTACAGGTACCAGTGCTAAAATCAAACGTCGACCTTACGTACAAAGCAAAGGAAATACAATTTCTAGAAAATGGGTGCCGATTTATAAAAAAGTAGTGAACATTACGCTAACAAAAACCGTAAAGTGCAAACGAAACCAGTTTCCCTGTGTGCCCGCTTGTGCGATTACGATTCACAAATCGCAGGGTGGGACGTTTGAAAAGATCGTATATAAATACTCTGCCAAGCAACCGCAGCAGTTTTTACTCTAACATACGTAAGCAACACCTCCGGTTGTTTGTTGAAAAGTTTTCCCCAGATATCCTCTTCCTTTCAGAGACCTGGCTCAAACCAAATTCCCGAGTTTCAATTCCCAATTATACTTTAGTTTCTAACCCCAGAACTAATGGATCTCATGGAGGTACCGGCATATTAATTCACAAAAAATTTCAATTCAGTGAAATTAGATTCACCTGTGTATCCAGCATTGAATACACAGCAGTAAAACTTTTCTGTGAGAACAATAAAGTGCTCGTCTTAGCATCCATTTATATTCACCCTTCACGACAACCAGATTTCCCAGATACTGACATTTCGCAGATTATCTAACAGTCCGTTCCCGCTCCATTTATAATCGGAGGAGACTGGAATGCTCGTCACACAGCATTCAATGATAATAAATGCAACAAATATGGTCGCCAATTGCTAGCCCTCCTCCAGTCTTATCCATATACTTACATTGACTCCCCATTACAGCCAACTCGAGTCTCTAGCTCAGCCAGGTCAACAATCGACTTCTTCCTCAAGTCCGACGATGTTTATTCAGCGGGTCCACCTACAGTCTCCTTTATATTTCCTTCTGATCATGGTTCCGTTCACACCACGATCCAAATCCCCTCTCTCGATCCACTATACTCGTCAAACTCTGTCCCAAACTTCACCAAAACAAATTGGAGAAAAGTCAATAGGGACATAGCGATAAGTTTCTCTGACTTGTATATCCCTGAAGCATCTAACTTACTCCCTACTGAAATCGATCAAGCATCTTTAAGAATAGAGCAAATTCTTAAGGAGGCTCTCAGCAAAAACACCCTGACAACCATTCCTCATAACTATTTAGGAAAGCCTTTGCCCAGCATCCTAACCAAATTATTGCGCCTTAAAAAGCAGCTCCGCCGTAAACTTCATACAAGATACTGCCCCTTTATTAAAAGCCAAATCCAACTCCTATCCACTCTGATAAATGAGCAGTTGAAAAAATTTGCAGATGAAAACTACATCTCCACACTTAAAAATATCAAACCAAATCGGGATCTTTTCAAAAACATCAATCAATTAACTGGTCGTAAACATAAACCCCGAATTGACCATCTCATTAACCCGATCAGCAATAATATTGCCCAGTCCGATTCGGACATAGCAAATTGCCTCGCAGAACACTTTGCAAAGATTCATCAGCAAAATAATTCTCTCTCAACTCCTGGCTTCGAGAACACAGTAAACGAATACATCTCAAACAGATTATTCCCATATTTTACTCCTTTCATCGGTGAATTCAACAACACAAACATAGCTTCACACCCCTTAGACACTACAAATTTTCTAACTGCGGACGAATTATCCGAGATCGTAAGATCAGGAAATAACAAAAAGTCAACTGGATTAGATGGAATCCCACGTCTTCTATTTAAAAGGCTACGCCCACAGAATCTACTTCCCATCCTCATTCTTCTTAATCATATAATTAATGCATCGCACTTCCCAGAGAACTGGAAAACTGCGGTAATAATTCCTATTAAGAAGCCAGGTAGTAGTAATAGCCCTTGCAATTATCGTCCAATATCCCTATTAAGTACACTAAGTAAGATACTGGAACGCAAGATCTACCAAAATCTTCTCTCATTTGCCAACGAGAATGCCCTCATCCCTATCTGTCAGTTCGGATTTCGTAAGCGACAATCTACATGTCATGCTCTACTAAAACTCACACACGATGTTACAACTGGTCCCCACAACCAAAGCCCTACTGTGTGTATATCTCTCGATATTTCTAAGGCGTTTGATTGCGTCTGGATCTCAGGGCTTCTGTACAAACTGCACTCCATATTTAATGTAAACTCTCACACAACAAAGCTCTTAGCCTCATATCTTTCTGCCAGAAAATTCGTTGTGAGAATAAATTCTTCCGTCTCAGGAACCCACACCATAACCGCGGGTGTTCCCCAAGGCTCCATTTTAGGGCCAATTTTATATCTGTTATATACCTCAGATATTCCTCAACCCGTATCTCCTAATGTTGTGATGCTGAATTATGCTGATGATACATTAATTTACTCTAGCAGCAAATTTGTTAAGGCTGCAAGAAACCGCATTAACAACTTCCTCCCTAACCTATCAACATACTTTAATAAGTGGAAAATCCACCTTAATCCAAATAAAACGCAGCTCATAGTGTTCAAGGGCAAACACGAGCACTGTACAAACAACACTAGACGCTGCCACAACAAAATTAAACTTAACCTAAACAACACTCTGATAAAACCCTCCAAAACCCTAAAATATGTGGGAATTAGTTTTTCTAATAACTGGTCTTTTTCCTCCTACATTAAAAATTCCCTTCAAAAAGCCACAATTCAGCTTAATCTCTGTAGAAGAGTAATGTGAAAACCTAATAGTCTCTCTCACAAAGTCAAACTGCTCATTTACAAACAAATTATCAGGCCCACACTCACGTACGCGTGCCCATTGTGGTACCATATCACTCCCTCCCAAATGGAGAAATTACGAGTATTCGAAAGAAAATGCTTTAGGTATGTCTCTGGGTTACATCGTCGTCCTAACTCCTATAAGTACTATAGTAACGTCGAACTCTACAATACCGCTGGTATCGAGCGCCTCGGTAGACGATTCCTCGAACTGTCTATCAAATTTATCGAAAACCTACAAAATAATCCCAATCCCACAATAACCTCGCTCTTAGAGAACCCTCTAGATATCAGAACTAACTAACCCAACTGTCTCCACACCAGAGCTATCTTCGCCTCAGGCAGGCTGGTAAATGATTCAAATGAGATCATATATCACAACACCGAAGTTACCCCTAACCAGTTCAAATACTGTAACGTCCAACCATTTTCCAACATCCTACGCTTTTCCAACGAACAACCGGAGAGAAATACTCTACCTCTAACCCATAACTAACCTCATTCCACATCCCTTAATTCATAACATATATCCCATTAATTATAAAACTTTGTTTATGGCTTTATGAAAATCATACTGTAATCAGGCTAAATTAGGTTAAGTTATTTATATAATAGGCTCCTCGATAGTATAGTGGTTAATATATCCGCCTGTCACGCGGGAGACCGGGGTTCGATTCCCCGTCGGGGAGCCTCTGGCGCAAGACTAATGACCTTGCCCGGAAAAAACAAATCATTATGGAAAATTGAACAAGCCTCAGGACTTGCTAAATAAGGCCAAGACTGGTTCCCGGTTGTAGTGCCGATGATGATGATGATGATGATGATTTATATAATTAGGATTAAGTTTAGATGATTAAGTAAAGTTGAAAAAACAAATTCCTGGTTTTCTGACCTTTTCCAGGAAGATAATACCACTAAATTTATTTATTTATCTCATAAAATATTGTTTGGAAAATGTATATATTATTATAATAATTACATGTAAGCAATTGTTACAAAATTAATTTTAAGTCACTGTATTACTTAAATGTACGAATTCTAATTATGGTTAATAAATACAGTTTTGAAAAAAAAAAAAAAACGGAGCAGTTAGTGGTCGTAGCGATGAGTCGGGTAACGAATCTAGACGGCTTGTATGTCGTTACGGAGAACGATGAGCCATTTGTCTTCAAGCATGGGCGTGAAGGGAATGACTCACAGAATACACGCGATATCCGCAACGAGTATCTGCGACTCAACGGACGCATACTTTCAACTATTACCAAGGAGGCAGTGGAATTCTGAAACGAAGCTCACAACGCTAAACAAACAATAGTGACAAACCTCAATGTGCAAAGTTTGTCGGCCCATTCAGAGGATATTCAAACGGATACTGTCGTACCAAGATCAGATTACCTCGTATTAACCGAAACGTGGATGCGCGATGATTGTGATTCAGTGCCAATCAATGATTATGAGTGCGTTACGAAGCAGAACTATCGTTCGGATTCTGAAACAAACGCAGCTGGTGGAGTAGCGATTTATAGAAGATTATCATCGCCGTCCATGGCAAAGGAAATTCTTCGAGTTGAATTGTCCGATTCAGCTCGTCATATTAAAAACACGGGTGATGTGTGCTTGGCTGAAATTTCATGCTTCACTGTCGATAGGATGTACAAAGTATTACTCGGGGCAGTGTACATTCATCCTGGATCAACTATCCCGAACATTGGTTTGTGGTTGCACCAAGCATTACTCCCATATGTACACAATCAGAGTGTACCGACGATCTATGAAGTTGATGCAGACATACCAATTCTTCTTTGTGGCGACTTCAATATAAATGTCACAACTGATAGGGCATTTATTAACTTCATGAAGAGTACGTTCAATCTCGAATGCGCGTCGAATGTCAACAAGCCTACAACATTGGGAGGAACAACCCTCGACCTAAGCTTCTCAAGACACGTTACAGTTGAGATGTTACCATTGATATCCTACTTCTCGTATCATCGTCCTATCGTCAACAGAGTAAAAGCAATCGAAAGAAATAATGCAACATAAAATAAAATATCGAACATAATTATAAAAATATATGACAAAATGTAAAATATTAAGAAATAAAAAATATATATATATTACTTATATATGTAATTATCATTTAAGGAATAGAAGGAATAAAAACACTTTAATTTTGATTTAATAACTTGTATATTCAATGTTACATATTTAGGATACGTTGTCACGAATATAATGTCAGAGCGCCTTGCGCCCAGACAACCATTTTTTAATTCTTTTTGAATTATCTTAAGAGATTCAGCTCTGTATTTTTATTACTGTACTTTTCACTAATAATTTAGGAGACAATTATAAATTAAGTAATGACGCATTTGTTAACTAGAATACCTAGTGCCTGTAATAGTGAGACTATGCATAAAGATGTACGATTCTATTCCTTTAAATGAGCCTATGCAATATAATATGTGTATACGAAGTAACTGGTTTTATTTACTTATCACTTTCTTATCATATTACTATAAATATATGTCAATAGTAGCTCACGAAATACTGTTTAAAAATAAACAAAGGGAAAAAAAACAAATTGTAAACTAGATATATATTCGTCTATTGTTATTCGTGTTTTGTATGAGCAAGTGTTGTGAGACACTCTACGAAGACACATAAGCTGTATACAATTTATCCCCGCATTGTACCCTCCGAAAAAACTCCACGACACTCTTCGTGCATTGTGATTCCACTTAGAGATCAAAGTCCCTCCAATTGTGAAAAATAGATGCGCAAAGATAGCAAAAAGCTAATTGCATAACCAGTCTGCTTCCGTGGGCAGGTTCTTTTAAAGTTCACATGCTCAGAAATCGTACAGGTGTTTTTTTATACCAGTGATGGTGATATTGACGCCTCCGAGTGTGTACTTTGAACGCGGATTTAAGCTTTAGAAAACTGACGTATGACAAAGCTTTTGTAAACTTGTTTCTCTACAAACAAGTTACCTACACCATCGCCTTGACAATTTATGAATAGATTTGGAGATGCTCGCGTCCAAAAAATACTGAAGCTGTGTCTTACGGATTTGCATGTGTCAATGTTATCTATATACACACGCCATCCTCTGGATCAGAACATTATTTATTTTTTATTTAAACACAGGTGTTTAAGATGCACGCATATATTAGGGATTTTAATCGATGACTTTGGACATTATTGGCACATGTTATATATTTTTGAAATTTTTATAATCGAGAGTAGAATAAAAAAAAATTATCACAATCGGATTTAACGTAGTTAAGAAAAAGTTGTACCAGGGTCGTTGCCGGCTCTCGTCCCAAAGTAGTTTAAAGTTCAATTTGATTTGACTTTGGAGGCTGCAAGAGCCCTCTTCATTCAACCTTGTTACAGTCAACCTTGTAAGTTATAGAGTACTAGACTTCAACAAAGAGGGAAATTAATCTAAGATAGATTACCAAAAGATTAAAAAGAAAAAGAGAGAGGTGGGTGGCTGAATTTTAAGATAGAGACATATATATTTGAAGATATAGACACATGTATATTGTGTTACCTTGTTGAGGTAATCGGATTCGACGAGTAACTGCCAAAAATGTAGACAGGCAAGTGCATGATAACCATTTGTCAGTAACTACTTATCTGGCGATATAGCCAAACACGTCTGTTACCACACAAGACCGACCGGGCTTATGTGTTTTCTGTCTTACTAGTCCTCCACGTTTGGTAGTTAGAAACGGTTTCTACACCAAGTCAGAAGAAACCATCAATGTATATAATCCTTTTGCTCTCGAATATCTCAAGATCATGCCCAAGATTCTCATGGGTGTGGGTAATTCTAATTCAGCCTGAAGACAGATGAAGACGGTGACATACTTGTTCTGCGAAGTCTGGCAAGTGAGGACTATCAGAAGCAATTTAAATATGACCAAAGCGATTCCCATTTCATTTTTATTTTTCAATTAAGGTTTTAGAACGATAATAATGAAAACTATTTTTCACATGTGGGGGGACGGACGACGTACAGGGCAAAGTTACTGATTGCTTTCAACCCGGCGAAGGCCAGGACGATCCGGTTCAATCCAAGTTGACATGCAGTCTCCACGTGACACCCCTGGATAGATACTTTGGCACCCGCCAACTACTTAACCAATGCATGCAGCGACATCCTGAGAAAGGTTGGCGCAAGACTAATAACCTTGCCCGTAAAAACGAATTATTATGGCAAATTTAACAAGCCTACCATATGGACCGGATACACTGTAGCGGTCCTACGAACTGCACAACCAACTATAGGTTGAGATGTCCTTTCCGCCAAGGAACATACTTATCTCTATCCATTACACGTGCCCACAGCCACGTGTTCCAATAGCCGGTGATCATACCTGTAACAAAGGTTATACGAAATTGTAACAACGTTGAACCCGATATCTAAAACCGAGGAACTTAACGTTCAAAAGCTTCCAATATCGAGTTCAACGCATCCATACATGGTATTCTACCCTAATCCGAAAAGGCAGCTACCATCGCATCTAAACAATGCGGGAGATCATCGCATGTAAATCGATCACCCAGCTTGGGCAGCAACGCGATGTTTTCCCACGAAATACCATGTCGGTAAGTAAACCGAACAGGGGATACATTCTCGGGTAGCTAAATGCAATTAGCACCTAAATTCCTCGCATGATCTAATGCTAAGGCACACTTGCGCAAACAAAAGATTCGTTGCACCGATGATTAGCAGCCATAGAGCCATAAACTCTAAACACTATCCCAGATAGATGTTTATAAGTGAAAGGCAAACAAAAGAATTACATTCCATGGTTCCTATCCCATCTGAATTGCATGAGACCCTTGTCTTCATGCCAGATGCGTTGGATAAACAAAGCCAGCGATAGATCGGAGAATAAGCGGCGGCATCCTATCTGTAATGAAAAGCAAAAAAAGATACCGACCACCAGCAGTGAATGTAATGATCACGAGGAAGATTTCTCCTTTTTCAGATTCGATGGGAAATTCTCCTTTTGAGATGCAAAGGGAAATTTTATGCTGCTAACAGATACGATGGGGAAAATCTGTTAGCAGACAGGATGAAAGATTTTCTTTTAACGAGGCGAGGAATGACTTAGAATGGGATATTTTTTTGGATAGGGACAATTAGTGTAGGAAAGATACTTGAGCCAAGGAGACTATATCAGGGAGTCTGGAAGAAACAATCGCACCGGAAGGTACAGATGTAACGAACGACGTGAAGCGTGTGCGCCATTTTTGTTAGTAAAGCAAATAGTTTACCAGTTAATTCATCCGGAATTCAAATTCTACTAAAGTTTTATGTGCTGCCAAATCTTTAACATAAGTGTACGAACGCGGAGAATCGCAAGTAACAAAGAACTAGAATTGTAAAACTTATTAACCTCTTTAACAATATTTGAAACAATCCGTGAATCAATAAACTTTGGATGGTGACCTATGAGTGTCCAACAGTGTTATCTAAATTGAAAGAAATAAAATCTAAGCACAGGTTAAAAACAACTCAACTACTTGTTTTATTGGTGACAGCATTCGTTTCTGGTGTAGTTTTGTTCGTGTACAGTGTTCGGCGAAACACAGTGTCCAAAGACAATTAAATCGCCAAAACACCACGACGACCACGGAAAATAAAATGGCTAAACGATTTAAGAATTTTCTCATGGAACGTCCGCTCACTATACAGAGCTCGAGCTACACAGCAGATAGCCGATGCCAACTGCGAATATAAGGCTGACATAACTGCATTACAACAAATAAGATGGACGGGGTGTGGTGTTATTCAAAGAAACGAGTATGACATTTATTACGATTGAAACGAGACATTATTGATTACAGCTGTCATCCAAAACACTATCTGCTCGGGGTAGGCTTTCTAGTCAGCCAATAACTGAAGCCTGCCATTATCGGCTTTAATGCAATAAACGAAAGGCTATGGACTCTTCGCGTGCGAGACAAGTTTAAGAACATAACCCTCATAAACATTCACGGACCTACAGAGGAGTCCCCTGACGACGAAAAACAAGAATACTACGAGAACGTCGAACGGGCCCTCAATGCCTGCCCAAGATACGATGAAAATCGTTCTTTGAATATAAAAATAGGTCGGGATCCGGTTTTCAGGCACTACTCAGGTTCCCATAGTTTGCATGAAAACACTAATGACAATGGAGTACGACTCATCGAACTGGCAGCATCGAAAAACCTGGTCGTTGCAAGTAGCAGGTTTCCGCGTAAATATATCCACAAAGCCACCTGGATGGAGCCACTCGCAACCAAATTGACCACGTGTTCATAGATCGCCACCACTCCTCGAGCCCGTTGACGGTATGAACGTACCGAGGTGCCAACGTCGGCTCGGATCACTATCTTGTTGGTACAGTTTTCCGAGCGCGGATTGCCTTACGGAGACGTATTGCATCCACGGATCAGGTTCGAATCAACACAGCTGCCTTACGCAATGAGAATACCAGTAACACCTTTGGTCATGCGTTAGGACACGCCCCCCGGAGAGCTCGGCCAAAATGCCGGGCGTAGAAGAGAAATGGACACCACTTTGGAATACTGTCATTAGTACTGCCAACTCCATCTTAGGCAGTAGTCGTAGAGATCGGAGCGACTGGTTGATGATGAGTGCAAACTAGCGACTGAACGTAAGAATGCTGCATACCGGGCAATGCACCCGTCTCATAAGACGCGGGTGCGCAAGGAGAAATACAAAGAGCTCAGAAGATCTGAAAAAATACTTCACAGACAAAAGGAAAGTGTCTGGGAAAAAACCTGTCTGTGAAATAGAGAAAAGTAGAAAGTGAGGTCCGTTCCAAATAATCCGCAGTATGATATGGTACACACTACGCTGCACTTACTGCAAGGATAAAGAGGGTAATCTGATCACCGATCCTGAAGGCATTCTGGAGCGATGGGAAGTGCACTTCAATGAATTGCTAAATGGTCAGCTCACAGAAGAATTGGAGGCTCCACCAATGCAAGACCAAGACCAAATGCTGCCGCCACCAAGCATTGAGGAAACACTAAAAGCCATTAGACAGCTAAAATCAAATAAAGCCCCCGGAGATGATGGTATACCAGCTGAGCTGATCAAACAAGAAGGGACAGCGTCACATCACACAATTCATGAGATCGTGGTGCACGTATGGGAGCAAGAGGAGATGCCGGAAGATTGGCGTCGTGGTATAATTTGCCCCGTTCATATGAAGGGAGATATCACACTGTGCAGCAACTATAGGGGTATAACATTGCTGAATACCGCATATAAGATACTCTCCACTATCCTACAAGAGCGGATAGCCCCATACACTAAAGCCATCATTGGTCAATATCAGTGTGGCTTCATCCCAGCAAATCAGCGATTGATCAGATATTCACCCTTAGGCAGGCAGTGGAAAAATGTCTGGAATTTAAGATTCCATTATATCATCTGTTTATAGACTTTAAGGCCCCCTACTAGAGCATAGCCAGGGTAGAACTTTATAATGTAATGAGAGAGTTCGACATTCCAAACTAATTGATACGACTTTGTAGGTTAACCATGACCAACGTCACTAGTCAAGTAAAAATAGCGGGATTGCTGTCCAAACCATTAAACATCTTTAATGGACTCCGACAACTGGACGGTCTGGCCTGCCTCCTCTTCAACCTGGCGTTGGAGAAAGCAATCCGTGACTCTGGCGTCACAACTAGAAGGACAATTATCACCAAGTCCAGCCAGATACTTGCCTACGCAGATGACATCGAAATCATCGGTAGATCCGAATCGGCTGTACAGGACTCCTTCACTCAGATTGAGCAGGCGGCACAAAAACTGGGACTGCACATTAATGAAGGGAAAACTAAATAAGATACATGGTGGCAACTTCTGGGAAGAGAAGACCTAACGTTGGTCAAACTATCAGGGTAGTGGAGCACGAATTTGAAGTAGTGCAATCCTTTAACTACCTTGGGTCAATAGTATCAGCCGATAACAATATGGAAGAAGAAATACGCGAACGGCTGATCAAATCCAACAAAGCCTACTATGGTCTATCGAGGCGCTTTAAATCCCGAAATTTATCCAGAATATCCAAGCTACTACTGTACAAAACCATGGTCTTAGTAGTACTCATGTATGGATCCGAGACCTGGGTGCTCAATAAAAGGCACTCTGAAATTTTTCAAATGGAGCATTGTAAAAGCGATTTTTTGATCGGAAACGCTACCAAAATGTTATGGCATCTGTGACTTCGTCTTGCCTCCGAAACCCACCCGTTTTGAGTTAATTGAAAATATAAGAGAAAGCTCGCTGAATGAACCAAACGCGCTCCCGGAATATGCCTACAAATGTGTATGAATAAAGGCGAGTTACTCTTTTGAACGAAACAAAATAACTTTTAATGGGTATTCGAGAATAAAGTTTTAAGTGGTATCTTCGGCGGTAAATATGACGAGGAGGCAGGACAGTGGAGGAAACTGCACAATCACGAAGTGGAAGAGCTATACCGCAAGCCTACAACAGTGAGAGTAATCAAGTCGCTAAGATTAAAATGGGCCGGACATGTATCGCGAATGGGCAACGATAAGACCGTGCGTAGAATTCTTGACGGTAGACCAACGGGAAGGAGCCCGGCAAGACGGCCGCAACGGAGATGGGAGGACAATGTTAGGTTTGACCTTGAGGAGATCGGATCAGATGGTCAGGCGTGGAAGGAGAGCGCACAGGACAGGGAACGATGGCGGAGTCGCGTCGATGAGGTCATGAACTTCCGGATTCCTACAGGCCAATAAATAATAATAATAACGAGTACTTTGTGATTTATTGGGCTTAATTCAAGCTTAGCTACAATAACTATAATCCTTTAAACTTAAAACGAATGTAGTAATTAAACAAAGAGAAAAAAAAACAAAAAGAAAATTATATACATATGTTATATAATTAAAAAAAAAACATAATTAAAAAAAAAAAAAACAAGGAGGGAGAAGAGAACTTCGGGGTATGGGGGTGGTAAATGTGGCATATGTGAGACAGCGAACAGTGAACGGCATATGTGTTGGAATGTGTACGGGTTGTGAGGTGATAGACGGTGGACGGGCCAAGGTCAGGTGGGGAACCAGAGGAAACGGAGTTTGGGTCCAATAGATGTATGGTGGAAATCGAAGGAGGTCGGATAAGAGTTTGCCCACCTCAGCATTCGCGAAATGGGTTCATTAGAGCCGTAAGAAGTGAGGTGGGTGGGCAGATTGAAAAGACGGGGGTTTCGAAGGTTACGGAGGTTAGTGTGAAGTGCAATGATGGAGAGCAAGCTTGGGTAGTTGATTGTGCCTGAAAGGAGACGATGGATGAAAAGGAAATCGGCATGAGTTCTGCACTCCTCAAGTGTGTTGAGGTTAATCAGATGAAGCCAGCTTGGGTATGGGGAGAGAATCCGAAGATTCACCCAGTTCAGTCCCCGGAGGGCAAAACGCAGAAAACGACGTCGCACGCTTTCGATTCTGCGAATATGGGACGAATAGTGTGGAGACCAGACCTGATTGGCGTATTCAAGAAAGGGGCGGACGAAGACTATGTAGAGAGAACGGGAAACGGATTAGAGAATTCTTTAGACCAGCGTTTCACAAACCCAAGGCCAGAGTTGGCCTTAAGAATAATAAGATCCCGAGGTCACGTATCGAGGGTACAGATGATATCTGTTGGTTTAGCAGGAAGTAGGAACGTGAGGGGGGGGGGGGGGGCGTTTGTGGGAGAAGGTGTCGGAGTGATATTTCACAACGTTGAGTTCAAGGCAGTTATTACGGCACCAAGTTGAGAAGCTGTTGAGATCCGTTTACAGAAGTGAGGACTCGAGAGGAGAGATGATCGTTTTGTAGAGTAAGGCGTCGTCCGCATAGAGGGAGATGGATGAGTATTTAATAATGGAGTCAATGTCATTGATGGTAAGGATAAAGAGGAGGGGACCTGGATGACTGCCTTGTGGAACCCCTGACGTGGGAAGAAAAGGAATGGAAAGGTAGGATCTGAATTCGACACGGTAGGATCGATCTTTCAGATAAGAAGATAACCACTTGATCAATAGGTATTCGAATCCTTGGGAGGACAGCTTAAAAGATGATTGGTTGTGGTCGACCTACCCGAAAGGAAACCATGCTGGTTGGGTGAGATGATGGATTTACAACGGGAAGATAACGCGTTGTAAAGAATCCCTTCGAACAGTTTGGGGATTTGAGACAATTTGGCGATGGGACGGTAGTTGCTTATATAGTTTTTAGGTCCCTTTTTATGTATGGGGGTGACATAGGACAATTTCCAGATACTAGGGAAGATACCTTGTGAAAGGGATAGATTGAATATCTTTGATATCGGGAGAGAAAGAGAAGAGGAACATATCTTTAAAAATACAGTGGGGAGTCCATCAGGTCCAGGGCTGAACTCGTCTTTCAGTAATTTTAATTTCTCCTCAACTACGTGATGCTAAATAATTTGAGGGGTGAAGGGGCTGAGAAAGAATTCGGGAAAGTCTTTGAAGTAAGACGGATTGGGCTCGAAGGATATGTCTGTGAAGAATTTATTGAAAAACGAAGCGAATAGATTGGCAATAGTTAGGAGGTCGGTTGAAGTAGTCGCGCCATAAGAAAGGGAGTTAGGATAGGCGTCGGATTTACGTCTGTAATTTATAAAGTGGAAAAAAGATTTGGGGTCATTGATCAAATTGGATTGTGTTTTTGTGAGGTAGATGGAGTAGAGGGAGTTGTAGAGCTCGGAAAATTTATAAAAGGAACCGAGATAGTTGGAGTAGTTTTGGAAGGAACGCGTTATGAAGAAAATATTCCACAAGTTATTTCTCTTGTTCCGAAGAGTGCGGAGTGTGCGGTTGTATCATGGCGGCGATGAACCCGATGACCTACGACGAGAATAGGGGACATATGTGCGGTTGGATAGTAGATCTCCTTGTAGAGAGTGGCAGTAGCTTCTTCTACCCCCAGATGATCAAAGCGAAACGCTGTTTTGCTAAGATGCTCATTTAGAAGCCGGAAGTTAGCCTTGTGGAAGTTGTAGGAAAAGCTGTCGTGAGGTAGATAAGGCTGGGTTTAATGATCAAGATAAAGGGATAAGAGCAGCGGGGGTGGTAATTATCAATGGTAGAGAGGGCGTGTGGACTAGGAGCAACTGACGACTTGTGTTGGTCCATTGTGAACACGAGTTTCAGTTGTCTCCCCATATGATTTGGGACATAGCTTATTTGATGAAGGCATGAGTCGGTTAGACCATTTATAAAAATACGTTCCTTAGAACTAGTAGCGTTTGAGACGTAGAAGGCTTGTTCGTTAGCCAATGTCCATTGGAGATGGGGGAGGTTAAAATTGCCAAGAACGACGATATCGTCTAGGGCGGTGCTCAACTCGGTTAGGTTATCTACCGCTTCTATTGCGAGTTCGTATGACACGATGGTTCGTGAAGGAGGTGTATAGAAGCAGATAATGAAAAGAGACTTAGGGCGCTTGTCGATTTTTATTGCGACGTAGTCAAGATCCGGAGAAGAAGAGATGGCAATGAGTGGCAAGCAGCACACCACGGCATGGGGAATTGGGACCCTCTCGATGAGCCTTGTCATCGCGAAAAACATTGAAGGGGGGGGGAGGAAATAGTTCAAGACTATTAATACTGGGGATAAGGTTGGTCTCAGTCAGGCATATATGTGAAGGGGGGGGGGGGGGGGGTGCTTTTTCCAGTGTCGATTGTGGTTTGGAGCGGAGACCTCTAACATTCTGATAGTAGACGGTTAGGGGGAGCGGATGAGGAGGGGGATATAGAATGAAGGTGGGCGCCGTGATTGGGGCAAGGGAGGGGAGTTCGATTATGGTTTGGGGCAGGATATTTTGAGGATCGGCTCAACTTTGAATTGGGTTGGGTTGGGCGGGGTATGCGGAGAGGGGGCAGGTACGCGTTAGCTGGGGACGATTTGTAATTGAGAAGGGGGAAGCCACGGGGGGCAGGGGGTAGGTTGGTGTTGGGGACAGATTTAGGAGGGGGCGGCTAAAACAATGTACTAAGAGTTTGGGAGAGGCGGCATGAAGTTTTGCTGATTGGTGGGGTTGCTGTTACTTATTGACAGCCTGCCAATCCTGCAGTAACCGGTTTTAATTGAATGGAAAATCCAGTCGTACCTGGATGGAAGAGATACGCGGAACCCAATCTCGGAGGGAGGAAGCACGATTCAATCTGTTACGGGAATCTTGCAATATTTCCGAAAGTAACTCGAAATCCATTCGGAGCTCGCCAATTCTGGGACGCCCTTTAGCAGATAAGACGTAGTTGGATTATTAGAATGGTTAAGTTTGTTAATACGGGCCAGCCATTCTTCGCCAAAATGGGCAATTGGTGGGTTGTCATCCGTCGAGTTGTGTAGTTCGTCGAACAAAGACAACTCACATCGCGGAGAGGGGTGGGGGTTGGTAACTTTTAGTTGTAAGGATTAGATGGTGCCGTCAAGCTGGCCTAGAAGGGATCGGGAAATCGCGAGCTCACCTAGGACAGTGTCGAATTTTTGTGGGACAACCTCGAGTAGGGGGTCTGGTCCGGGGAGGGCGGGGCCGTTTAGAGAGGAGGAGCACAGCAAGGCTAGTCCATCAGAAAGGCTGTACAGTCTGGAAAGAATATTCTCATAAAGGGAGTTGGTATGCCGAACGGGCGACCGTTTGGGTGTGGACTGCAGGCATTTGTCGAGGTTTGTGCGGAAGGAGTTGATTAGATCATGTGTGAGTGAGTTGAGGGAGTTATTAATTGCATGGGTCACCTGGCTCACGACAATTTTGTTACTGTCTCCAATGAGGGACTTGATGTCGGTTAGAGACGTTTGGTGGAAAGAACCGAGGTCATCGATACACTTGAGACTACTCTCGAGATGTAAAATTTTATTGGTGATAGTTTTGAGGTTGGAGGTGTGGGAACTATCGTTAGCGTCGCTCAGGCATTTAATAGCCAGAGTTTCCCTTATTAATCCAGATTATAATTTTTCAGAATATAGTTTTGGGTGATGCCAAATCTGCCTCCCATCCATTTTATTTATGTTTATTGCTTCTTAAAAAATTGCAATACTTATGCAGCTTCAACACAATGGCTAAAAATAGATTAATTAAATCATTAGGTTGATCTCAACTGAGGCTATTAAGCGACTGTGAAATGTTCCTGGAAATCGAAGACGTCAATTAACAATGTATACTAAGAAAAGTATAGCGTACAAATTTCCAAAGCAAATTCAACGAACTTGCAGATAAAAAGTCTACAAATGCGAGTACTGATTTAACAGTAATTCCTATTTCAAACGAATGCAGGAGACGATAAAAAACAAACCGAATTGTATAACCAGTGCAACGATCGCATCTTAATGGGTTTTCTAACATGACTCACTTTGAGGCACAACTAACTTAATAAGAATCTGTGTGTTTTCATCTAGGGAAATTGCAGACCCTTCGTCATTATTCAGCGAAAATAATCATCATTTCAAGGCAGATAATTAGATCAGCTCCTAATTACTTTACAGTCACGATTGCGATCCAATGAGCACTCAACTCTGCCCTCCCAGGTGCCACAGAATTTGTCAGCTGTATCTAATCAAAGTCGAGAATTGTTGTTGATACAAATAAAAATTAAAGGGTGGATGGGAACAGTTTTAAGAACGGTGGCATTAACTTTAAAATTGTATTTGAAATGACTCCGCTCCAGGCCTTTTCTATTTACATACTTTGAGGAAACAGTACAAACCCCCGGCAGGAACAAAACCCGACGTATGAAAACCATTAATCGAGCTAGGCGTAAGTAATTCCATTCCACTTTTAAACAGAGGAGCAATGGAACGTAATCGTAAAGTATGTTTCTTGAATAGAAGTAATAATTCAAGCCTGAGTCGCCGAATACTAATGTATGTAAAGTGGTATGAGACTTATTAATAGAACTTATTAATTTTATCAAAGCTGCACTTGGATTGAGGAACAAAGGTTTTATTTAGTTCCACCATATTCATTTGTTTAAATAGTATTACACACAAAATTAACATAAACGTTTGAATCTTGTCTCGCCGTTTTTTTTTTCCAATAGATGGATCAACGGTCAATCAATGCATTGAACGTTTGACTTTCCTTTGTAGTACAGAATGCAGTTTTAAGCCTTGTATACGATTTTGAACCATAAATTTGCATTTGATTCACTGAGAGATGTGTCACGCACGGATTGGGTCCAGAGTTATGAACCTATAAAGAAAAGAACGTGGTTGCGTGGCAATTCCGCATGCGAACTCACATAAAGAGGTTAAATTAAATAATATTTGGTATTGTCGACGTAATTTCGCAACCAACTCTCTTCGTGGGAAAGAATACGTTAGAATACAACTGACGGAGGTCCGGTTTTCTCTAGATGAATTTATCCGGATTGGCTGCACTTAGTTAATTTGGAGAGAAAATCATTACCCTGAATTCCATCCTCTGATAGCCCTGGTAACGAATCTGCTATTTGAAAAGTACATGGGACTCTATATTTAACAAGGAAACGTCCCATACAGCTACTCATAGATTTCCCTGTTCCAAAAATTGTTTGGAGAGTACTTGCTTTTCGTGAGTCGACATGATGTTGTGGGTGGAGCGCCTTTTGATTTATTATACTGATCTCAGCGCCACACTCTCAATTGAAGACCAGAACACCAAGTCATTCAACGACTAGATTTCTCTTGAGTTTGGCTCCGTTGACCGCTCGGCCATCTGGGCGCTATTTCTTCATGCTCAATTTAGGCTCCTCGGTAGTATAGTGATAAGTATACCCGCCTGTTACGCGGGAGACCGGGGTTCGATTCCCCATCGGGGAGCCTCTGGCGCAAGACTAATGACCTTGCCCGGAAAAAACAAATCATTATGGAAAATTTAACAAGCCTCAGGACTTGCTAAAAAAGGCCAAGACCGTCTCCCGGTTGTAGTGCCGATGATGATGATGATGACGATGATTTGGCCAGTGGTGTTAGATACCCAAACCCATACCCAAACTCGCTCTCTCTCTCCTGAATATAACAAATTAAAATTATAAAAACGAGTAAGCGACTAATAAAAAAGAAACTGCTGTGAGAAGAAAAAAAAGTAGTTGGCGCCGAAAACATTATTGGAAAAATATATTAACTAATAAAGTCAGTTGCGAAGAATTCATGGAAGAATAAACTCGTAAGAAGTCAGCAGAAATAAATCGAAACCAAAAGCTGAACAATCATCAAGAAATAAGTCACTCGTAAGTAGTTAACAGAAATAATTCGAAGTGGAAAGCTGAATAATCATCAAGAAATAAGTCTCGAGAGGGAAAATGGAAGCAGTACCTTAGTTTTCTATGAGAGTTAAATTATTCTCGAACAATCACCCAAACATCGGGTGATTCTCCTGTGGGGTTTCTAACAGATACACACACAATATACAAGCAAATAGTGAAGAACACCGAAAGAAAATGCACCTGCCGTATACCAAGCAATAATAACAGCAATTCCAAATCTGTCAGTTGAGTGTACTTGAGTTTAGAAATCGAATTCGTACACGCGGCAGTGGCCTAATGTGTTGAGCATTGGTTACATTTTCAGTGATTCTAACCGTCATAGGGTCAGTTCGAATCACACGTTCTTCACGATCGTCGCAAACGCTGTACCCCCAGAGGCACTTCCAGTACAGGTTTTAAAACAGATCAAACTATCGTGTACATAAATATATTTAAAAAAAAACGACGCACATCAAAATATATCTCGAGACCCAGCCCAACATCCCCACGGACGTGGGTGATCCTGGTTATCGCAAGATGAGAAAGAAAACAAAATCCATGCGGCCAGATAAATGCCAGCAAGCTTTTAAGAAAGTAAAAGAGATGCCATTCTCATCGCCTCTTCTAAGTTATCCCGATATTTCTCAGTCTTTTAATCTAACCATACAATCTCACAAGGCGAAGTAGGTAAAGATATTTGTTGCGGATTCGCAAATGAATATAGTAGGGGAATCTAGTATGTTCACCATCTGCATGCCACATGGCAACTGTCACCCGCCAGCTGACTATGCATCATCGACAAAGGGGACGCCTCCCTAACGTCACCTAATTTGATGAGCGCAACTGTCGCTTAATTCAGTCTTCATTCGACCTCCACCGCGAACGCACCGCCAAGTCCGTCTTCCAATGTATTTAGTCAGCCAGCAACCAACCGCCAACGCCCGCACACCGCCAGGAGGATCGGAGCCTTCGATCACATTTTGCATTGGAGCACAGGATTATGTCTTCATTTTGCGCCTTCTCAATATAAACTCCCTTTTCGTTCTTGTTCTGCTTTGAATTGACCAAAGTTATACTTTTTTTTGCCAACAAAAATCCGACAAACAATGTGTTTTAAAATAAAGCATTATTATAGCTACGTTCTTACTTATACAAATTATCTATCGTTGCATTTGTGTAATAAGTTCATTACTTCAATCCGGAATTTCAAACTTTCTATCGAAACTAAACATCGGGTGGGCCACACATTTTTGCAAATGGCAACACTTGATTTCTTAAAAACCGTTAGAGGGAGGGGCGCGCGAGCGGCGGGGAATTGTGTCGCTTCGTGCAATTTTACTCACGATGGAGCGCTTCACGGGACCACAGCGTGCTTATGGTGTAAAACAATTTTACAAAAACAACGATTCCTACGTTACTGTACGACGCCTATTGAATTGAATACGGATTACGTCGTGTAAGTGAGTGTCCAAGGGTTACTTTAATCAAAGCTTGGATCAAGAAATTCGAGCAAACGGGATCGGCAACGAATATTAAACAAACAGGGCGGCTACGTTCAGGAAAACATCCATCCAGGAGGAGATAGCCGCGATACCTCACAGCATGTGTCAGCGGCTTTTCCAAAGTTTGCGTACTCGATTACAGGGGTGCCAACAACAAGGCGGGGCACATCTCGACGATGTCATTTAAAAAAAAAAATTTCAATAAACGTTTATTACGTTAAATAAATGATCAACAAAATATCATGTGCAGTTTTAATTATATTCATGTGGTAGCGAGCGGATGGCCACCAATGACACGGGGGAAGTAGTCCCAGGTAAGGCACTACTCCGGCAGTGATGCTTGAAGGTAGTGTTCGGCGACGGCTGCCGTTGGATCCGGCTCGAAGGACCAGAAATGTTTTAGGATGCGTACTAGTGCTGAGAGACCAGGGACGTGACGTCCAAGATAATGCGCTGTAATTCTCTTCAGCAAATCACCGACTTTCAATTATAAACTCACGGACATGCGAGCGAACTAACTACACTGCAACTAAAAATGTCTAACTTTTATTTTTAGTATTTATCTTAGTAAAGCACATAAATTAATCCTAGTTTAGGGAGTCTGGTTCGATTTAATACCGTGACGCTGTTTGCAACAAGAGAACACCACCTGGTGACTCACGAGTGTTGCACTCGCGACGACGAGCTGGCAGGAACTCGACTAAAAAACTGTTGGTTTCATTGAAAACGGTGTCAGTCAGATGGCGTCCCTGGGCGATGACGCATTCTCAGCTGGCGGCTGACAGGCGTGTGGTGAATATGCTGGTGAATATGCTGGTGAACGTACTAGATTCTCCCCGCTATATTTATTGCGAGTCCGCAACATCATGTTTCAAATGTGCATAAATGTATGGCCCACCGGATCTCAAACAAGGGAATGGTACCCAATTACGAACAATATTCGACCAATTATTTGTTGTCTTTACCGCTCCCCGAATGACGATCGACCGGTGACATTTTTCGAACATCTTTCACATACCGTCGACTGGATACAGATCAACCTTCCAGCTTCTGAAATTGTCGTCCTTGGCGATTTTAATGTGCACAATTCCGACTGGTTGTTACATTCTAACAGAACCGACGAAGCTGGGAGGCTGGCGGAGATGTTTGCTGTAAGCCACAACTTGACTCAACTCGTGAGGGAGCCAACGCGAGTGCCGGATGCCCGAGGCGATTATGCGAACACACTGGATCTGTTTTTGACATCCGAACCGAGTATTTATACCGTAGAGGTTGCTGTGCCACTGGGAAACTCAGATCACTGCTTGGTATATGTCGCGCAAGCACTTGCATATCAAGGGAATAACCGGCCTAGGCAGCTTCGCTATGTATGGAGGTATGGGGGTGTGGCATATCTAACAGATACACACAATTCACAAGCAAAATAGTGAAGAACACCGAACGAAAATCGAATAAGAAAATACATCAGAGCCGTATACCTAGCGATAACATAACAATTCACATCAGTGGAGTATAGTCGAGTTTAAAAATCAAATAAAAAAATCGGCCAGTAGCCTGTTGGGTAACGCTTAGGTTCAATTTTTGGTGATTCAAACTGTCATAGCGTAAGTTCGAATCACACGTTCTTCTTCACTATTATTTCAAACGCTATAGGTGTGCTAACTGGGACGATTTGCGAGATTTCTTTGCATCCTTTCCATGGTCGGAGGTGTGCTTCGGAGACACTCCAATGTTAATGCTTGCGCAAAGTAGGTATCAGAGATTATTCTTCTGGGGATGGAGATGTATATTCCACATTCCATCAAACGAAGTTCATCTGATAAGCCGTGGTTCGACAAAAAAATGCGAGCAGATTACAGTGGCAAAAAATAGAGCTTGTAAGCAATGGCGCTCCACTCCCACCGATGTTAACAGAACGAATTTTGTTAGAATCAGAAACGCGTACAACCAGGCGATTGATACAGCGAAGAAAGTTCACAACGACAGAGTGATCGATAAACTTCTTCGATGGCCGACTGGTTCGCGCTCCTTCTGGTCAATGGCAAAATCTGTCAGCAGTAACTTTGCATCCTCCTCCTTCCCTCCGTTGGTGACAGACAGCGGGACGTTAGTCACGAATTCAAATGATAAAGCGAATGTGTTCGCGAATTTATTTTCCGCGAATTCAAACCTCGATCCTGGCCTTTTGGAGCCACCTGTGATCTCGCCGGTACTGTCTTCGATGCGGGATGTGAGATTTCGTCCGCGCACTATTCGAAGCATTCTACATTAACTGGATTCTAGGAAGGCAGTCGGCCCAGACGGAATACCAACAATAGTCCTTAACAACTGTGCTCCAGAACTATCGCCGATTCTTGGCAGACTCTTGCGCTTATCTTATGCAAGGGGGACATTTCCTGTCTGCTGGAAAATCGCTCGAGTTCAACCAATCCCGAAGACGATGAAAAAAGTGTCTCCCACAAAATTACCGTAGGATAGCGTTACTGTCTATTTTATCTAAGGCGATGGTCAACAATACTGATTTAGTTAAGTATTTGGAGTGCAACGGACCTCTGAATGATCGTCAATACGGATTCCGTGGCAGGCGGTCCACAGGAGACCTTTTGACATTTATAACCGATATATGGACATCTGCGATTGAGCGGCATAGTCAGTCAAGGGCGGTCACATTGGATATCTCCAAGGTTTTTGACCGCGTCTGGAACGGGTCATTGCTGATCAAACTTCGTTCATATGGACTTTCCCAACATCTTTGCGACTGGACGAGGAGCTTCCTCGAGAATCGATCGATCCGGGTTGTTGTGGACGGTGAGTGTTCGGATCTGTATCCTGTTAATTCGGGGGTGCCCCAAGGTTCTATTTTGGCTCCAACCTTATTCTTGTTCACATAAATGATTTGTTGGAAACAACGGATAACAAAGTGTTCAGTTTTGCGGGTGATAGTACACTTGTTTCCTCCTTTTCGAGTGTTCGGCTGATTGGACCATCTGCGTCGCATCAGCTGAGATGTAGACAGATTGCCTCTCTTAATCAGGATCTAGATAAGGTCCTGCAGTGGGGAAGGGCCAATATTGTCGACTTCAACGCAGCGAAGACACAATATACAACATTCACAAAGAAAAGTGGATTATCGGTTCCACAGCTGATGATGTATGGCCGGGCCTTCGAATCTGGGGAAAGCTTGAAATTGCTCGGCGTCACGGTCTGTGGAAATATATCAAGGCATAAACACGGTCGGGCATCGCCAGGTCAGCCTCAGGAAAGCTGAGCTATCTTTTTAGAGCCATGAAATATTTTACTCCGGCCCAACTTCTTCTCCTATACAAATCCCAAATTAGACCCGCGCTCGAATATTGCTCTCATGTTTGAAGCTCGGCTCCTAAACATACTCTCGACCTACTTGAGAGCATACGGAGACGAGCGATCCGCCTTATCGGGGACTCAGCGCTAACTTCGGGGCTACAGCCGCTATCACATCGAAGGCACGGAGCCGACCTCTGCTTTACAGATATTATCACGGGTACTGTTCTTCGGAGATTCGTGGTATTATTCCACGCAATTCGGCTTATATGCGCTCCACAACACAATTTGCGGATCGCACCAGTTTGCGGTTCATCTCCCGACGGCGCGAACATTCCCGCATCAGAACTCGTTCCGTTCCAGAGCGGGGAAGCTGTGGAACTCCTTTCCCACGCGAGTGTTCCCGGAGCGTTACAAGCTGCAACTGTTCAAAAAGAACTGCAACAGTTATATGGTGACATCTCGGGTCACCCACTCGGCGCTATAGGGTCGCCTCTCCCGAGAGAAGTTTAATAAAAAAATAAGATGGCAGTCATACCCTAAGCAAGGCTGGAAGAAATTACTCCACAATTGAAAACGAGTTATTATCCATAGTATGGCGTAATGCAAGTAATTACCTGTATATAGTTGTACCATAAGCCTTATAACGCTGTAAAATCACAATATTTGCTGATGCAAAATCCATCAGCACCAAACAGGCATGCGTCTCATGGGCAATTTGGTTGCATCACCATGCAACCAACATGAACAGAACCAATCCATTGAACATGCCTCGGATCGATTTCCATCACCATAACAGACATCTTCCACACGTAAGAGCAATTTGGTTGCACCATCTAGCAACCAATATTGCCCGAACAACATGCAGGAAATATTTTATCTTTCCCTTTGCATACATGCCCACATCGATCGGTCATCCGACCGACAAATACATGGGGGCATCCGGCCGACCGCCCAAACAAGTCGAGTTCTCAAAATGGAAAATTACCATCGAGAATTCGACTACGTGGAGATGCCACCAACATGTGCACGATCAGCATAAATACTTTACGCAGTCGCTGATAGTGCAAACACTTCAATCCCTATGTCGAGATATGTGCACCAGCTGCTGTCATGCCAGCTAGGGTTCGCCTTGTAGATTTGATCGACCCAGGGCCCGCATGCTTGTGAACACACACGCCATGAGCTGCGGAGACGATCATCGTGTGTGTGTTTCACACCATTCTTGCTGGACCAAATGCGAGGATGATATCTTATATGGTCACTGAAGCGATGGATGGAATTTTTGATAATTCTGTCGCTTCGGTGGCAATAGTAATCGCGATCTGGATTCCGTGGAGGCAAGTCGGGCCTCCACCTTAAATAAGCACAAGAGTCTGTTGTCAACTTTTGGAGTGTGAATTTCAATGCTGGGGAGCCAGTTTATGAATTGTGTCTTTATTTTTGGTGTAACAAAATGCAACCTTTTATTTAGTAATTGAACTTTTAATGTATGAAATAAACTGTATCGAAATTAAATCTTTTATTTAGTGATCGAACCTTTAATTTATGAAATAAACTGTATCGAAATTAAATCTTTTATGTAATGATCGAACTTTTAATTTATTAAATAAATTATATCGAAATTAGATGTATCATTTAGTGCTTTAACATTTAATGTGAAAAAAAATTGTGCTACCTCGGAACTGAATTCCTACGTTATTGAAATAAATTTGTAGCATCCAAGTGATCCTCGTTTCTTTTCATTAGTAAAGTGGCACCATAGACACTAGTTGAAAGATAACAGACAGCTGGGTTTAGCATTTCACTGGAACAGCGTTCGGGTAATTAAGTTAACCTGAGCCCCTGTGGCACCTTACAACTACTAAAGAGAACGCCAAAAATTACCACAGGGTATACGGACCACAAACCACTTGAAGGTACGATTGATGTCGAATAAAAGACGTCACATCTCATCTCTCGACGTTTCATCAAAAATTATCAGAGTTCGATTATGAAATTGAATATAAACCCAGTAAATATTGGGTTGCACCAACATGAAATGTCCGATTTTCGCTCAGTCGGAAATAAGAAGTTCTCCAGTGAACATCTGTGCCACAATGTTCAATTTTCAAAACAAAATCAGATATCGGAATTTTATTATTTTTAAGCCACTTGATAGATTTACTAATTTCGGTGGCGTGTCTAACAGATAAGGGACACGCAGCCCCAGTGAATAACACAGAACGAAATAACATCGTAAAAATCATCACCGCCACACTGTTCTAGCGTGGGTGAGAATCACGTTTTTCAATGTTTCCTAAACTCCTATAGTAGTGTGCCGCATATGACAATCAGTACTAGGATATTCTAGAAAGTCCAAAACAAAGTACTAGAATATCTTAGAAAGTACTGGAAAACTGGAGACTATGGACCGTAGAAAATTCGAGGCTATGGAACGGACTGAAACGAAACGCCGAATCAGAATGAGGAAACGGTATAAATACGTCGCACACAGATCGAGTAGTAAGAAGTAAGCAGAGTCAAAGACGCGATAAGTAAGGAAGCGATAAGTCAAGAAATCGTCAAGTCAAGTGTACGGTAAAAGTAACGGTTGTTATTAACGGACTAATAAAGTGTTACATTAATTCAAAATTGATTTAACGGCTCTTATTTATTAAAAATAATTAATCCAGCGAGCCCTAAGCTCGCTACAATTGGTGTCGGAAGTGGGATTAATTTTATTGGTGAAGTAAATAAGTCTGTGAAAGTGTGTTGTGACGATGTCAGATCGACATTTGGAGGATCTTCGCGTTCCTGAGTTGAAGAAGGAACTTGAGGACCGGAATCTGGATAGCAGAGGACAGAAGCAAATTCTTCGACAGCGTCTGCAAGCAGCAATGGAAGAAGAGGGTATTAATGTCGACACAAATGTTTTTACGATTGGGCCAGACTGTCCGGATGGAGTAGAAACAGCGAGTCAAGATGGTGGCAATGTAACGGAGAAGAGTTCGCCACAGTTGGGCATTTGTTGTTGATGTTCAGGATGATGATGACAAAAATGGACGCCCAAAATTCAAAATTCGACGCACAAGCTGCAGATCTGAATGCGAAACTGGATGCCCAAACGCAGTGGATGAAATGTATTTTTCAACACTTTGAGGAAGAAATTCAGTCAAAAATTCGAAACGAAGTAGAAAATCTGGATCTAAAAAACGAAGCTGAATTTAAGAAAGTCACCGATGAAATAACTCGAATCGAGAAGAGACTTGAGTGTGTTGGGAGAAATAAGACATCCTCTAGCAACCAACATGACTACAAAGATACAAGGATGCAACCGCCAACCTTCGATGGAACGGGACCCTTCTCCGTATTTATACATCAGTTTGACGCCGCGACCAATTATAATAAGTGGTCGGGTGAGCAAAAGTCAACATCACTAATCTCGTCACTCCGCGGGGCGGCTGCAGAATTGCTACAAACCATACCAGCAGAGAAGCAAACAGATTTCCAAGCGGTAAGAGACGGCCTTGAAGCTAGGTATGGAGACAACCACATGCAGCAGGTCTACCGCATGCAACTGCGGAGCAGAACCCAGAAACCTGGAGAAAATCTTCAACAGTTGCAGGCAGACATTAAGCGATTGGCAAACTTGTCGTATTCAAATATGACTAAGGAATTTCTGAACGAGGTAACAATGGATGCATATATAAATGCACTCCAAGATCGGGACTTGCAACAAGCCTTTCGTTTGGCAGGAAAGAAGGTGACTAATGAAATACTGGCGTTCGCATTGGCATATGAATCTGCTAAACTGGCTACCAGGAGTACATAAAGTGTCCGAGAAATGTCCGTCCAGGAATATTCCTGCCAAAGAATCGGGCATGTACAACGCAGAACCCCGAGACCTGATATGAAGTATTGGACATGCGGCGGAGTCGACCACATATCTGTTGACTGTAGGAAACGTCGACGATTGAATGAAACATCAAGTGAGAATTGTTGTTCATGCGCTAATCATAAGAGGAGACTATCAACAGATCAACCTGAGGTGAAGAAGCACATTGTACCTGTCAGAGTACTAAATGCGTCCGAGGAACCGGTCGCAATAAGAAAAGGAGAGTTAACCCCAGAATGTGCACCCGTATCAATGATAAGCTCAATTCAGCAAGGGAAGGTTCATAATAACGCTGATGCTCTATCAAGAAAACCATGTAAGCCAGATTGTAAACATTGTCATAGAGTGAAAAATAAAGAAGAGCCGTACGACCTATGAAATGTACAAGTAGAGGTACTAGATGGATGGACGAGTGATGTTATACGCGCAGCTCAACTTCAGGATAAGGATATGTCGCTAATCCTGGAACACAAAGAAAAGAACGAGTGGCCAACTTGGAACAATATTTCCGACAAGAGTGGAACATTTAAAGCATATTGGGCACAATGGAATTCCTTACTGGTGGAAGATGGAATTCTAAAGCGTAAATGGGAAGCCGCGGACGAAAAATCCCATCGAATGCAGATTCTAGTGCCACCATCAAAAGTGAAGGATGTACTAACAGAAATGCACGACGGGGCCTCCGGTGGACATCTGGGAGTCAATAAGACACTTTCAAAATTACAATCTCAATTCTACTGGCTTCACATGAGAGATCACATCAAGTCTTGGTGTAGGAAGTGCACAACTTGCACTGCGACCAAAGGACCAACAGCAAAACCAAGGAGCGCTATGAAGCAGTACAACGTGGGTACCTCTTTCGAGCGAATTGCGATTGATATCTCA
This sequence comes from Microdon myrmicae, assembly GCA_963931805.1. Lineage (NCBI taxonomy): Eukaryota > Metazoa > Arthropoda > Insecta > Diptera > Syrphidae > Microdon > Microdon myrmicae. The sequence continues at coordinate 100,055,655 of OZ007496.1, forward strand.
GGACCATTTCCAAAAACCAACGACAACAACAAATACATGTTGGTCATCATGGATTACTTCAGCAAATGGATGGAAGTTCTTCCAATTCCAAACCAAGAAGCAACAACCGTCATTGAGCAGCTTATCAATAATTGGATCAGCAGATATGGAGTTGCCTGTGAGCTTCATTCCGATCAAGGCCGAAACTTCGAATCACAGATATTTCAAGGCATCTGTGCGGCACTGGGCGTAAGGAAAACCAGGACCACTATAGCGTTTGAAATAATAGTGAAGAAGAACGTGTGATTCAGTTTGAATCACCGAAAATTTTACCTAAGCGGTACGCATCAGGCTACTGGCGGATTTTAGAATTTGATTTTTAAACTCCACTATACTCCACTGATGTGAATTGTTATGTTATCGCTTGGTATACGGCTCTGATGTATTTTCTTATTCGATTTTTCGTTCGGTGCTCTTCACTATTTTGCTTGTGAATTGTGTGTGTATCTGTTAGAGTCGCCACATCACCCCCTTCCCAGTAACTTCGTTACGATCAGCTTCGCTGCGAACGACGAGCGAACGAGACAATGTCGGGGAGCAAGCGAGTGTGCCTTGGTGCTCTATGCGGAAGTCATGATCGTGTGTGGAGTTCTGTTTATTACGGGAAGTGTGTGCTGCGTGTACACAGATCACGTCGTAGTCACCAATTATAGCGTTTGAAATAATAGTGAAGAAGAACGTGTGATTCGAACTGACGCTATGACAGTTTGAATCACCGAAAATTTTACCTAAGCGGTACGCATCAGGCTACTGGCCGATTTTAGAATTAGATTTTTAAACTCGACTATACTCCACTGATGTGAATTGTTATGTTATCGCTTGGTATACGGCTCTGATGTATTTTCTTATTCGATTTTTCGTTCGGTGCTCTTCATTATTTTCCTTGTGAATTGTGTGTGTATCTGTTAGAGTCGCCACACCACACCCTTACATCCGCAGTCAGACGGAATGGTCGAAAGGGTTAACCGAACAATAAAAGAACATTTATCGAAGGTCGTTAGTGATAACCAACGAGATTGGGACAAATATGTACAAACCTTTCTCATGAGTTATAGATCGGCTAATCACGATACGACCGGCCATTCTCCAGCAAGGATTATATTTGGACGAGAGATACGATTACCAGCCGATCTGCGATTCGGAATGCCTCCAGACGCCATAGATAAGACTGAAGACTACATAGCCGAATGGAGAAATCGCTTCGATGAGATTCATCACTTGGTTCGAAAGCAAATCAAGGTATCAAGTGACAGGATGAAAACAAGATACGACGTTCGAACCAACGCATCCGGAGATAATGCAGGCGATAACGTGTGGCTTTATAACCCTCATCGGCAAAAATGAAGCTCTCCGAAGTTGCAGCAACATTGGGAAGGACCGTATAAGGTCCTCACAAGAATTAACGACGTTGTCTATAGGATTCAGCGAAGACCGAACGCCAAAATGAAAGTGGTACATCGTGACCGACTGGCGACTTTTGTTAACTTAGAAGACCAGTGAAGTTAGTTCGGGACGAACTAATCTAGGAGGAGGGTAGGGTGACGCATATGACGATCAGTACTAGAATATTCTAGAAAGTCCAAAATAAAGTACTAGAATATTCTAGAAAGTACTGGAAAACTGGAGACTATGAGCAATGGAAAATTCGAGGCTATGGAACGGACTGAAACGAAACGCCGAATCAGAATGAGGAAACGGTATAAATACGTCGCACGCAGATCGAGTAGTAAGAAGTAAGCAGAGTCAAAGACGCGATAAGTAAGGAAGCGATAAGTCAAGAAATCATCAAGTGTACGGTAAAATTAACGGTTGTTATTAACGGACTAATAAAGTGTTAGATTAATTCAAAATCGATTTAACGGCTCTTATTTATTAAAAATAATTAATCCAGCGAACCCTAAGCTCGCAACAGTATATTATGTGGTCTTGGAATAGATGACTCTGTGTAAGTTTAAAGAAATATTATTTTGCATATGTAAAAAGGTTTTGAAACTTTAAATCCATTTTTATAAAAACTATGTTTTTAAAATCGGTGTACACGATATTTCGAGAACGGTTGAACCGATCGACCTCAGATTTTAACACCATCTTTTCACATAATAATTAATCAAAGGACTAGCGATTCTAAGAAATATTTTTCATATTATAAAGAATTTAAGGTCCAAATTTTCATTAAAAATTGAAGATTTTTTTAAGCTGTCATTTTATAAAAAATTAATATTTTGCTTATTCCTTCTACTACTAGATAATAATATAAATTAACGGCTATGGAACGGACAGAAACGAAACGCCGAATCAGAATGAGGAAACGATATAAATACGTCGCACGCAGATCGAGTAGTAAGAAGTAAGAAGTAACCAGAGTCAAAGACGCGATAAGTAAGGAAGTGATAAGTCAAGAAATCGTCAAGTCTAAGGTAAAAGTAACGGCTGTTATTAACGGACAAATAAGGTGTTACATTAATTCAAAATCGATTTAACGGCTCTTATTTATTAAAAATAACTAATCCAGCGAACCCTAAGCTCGCTACAGTACTATTATATAGAGGTTCTGGAGAAGAACTCAAAAATACAACAAAACAACTCTTCATTATTTTCTTTGGAGATATGTAGTCACCAGTCTATGCTAATAAATCACAGCCTTTAGATAACATTAGTCATATTATTATCGACATACATTGTCCATCATGCGAGCCAGTTGCGCCGCTCACATTCCAGAAATCATATTTAATTTTTAATGGCATAAATTTGTCTATTCAATAATGTCAATACAATGTTAACTGTATGACTTCATTTTAAAATTATATACCTCTTAAGCAAACATTCTATGCTATATCTATGTTAAAAAGATGGCAAATAAGGGATTAAGGGTAATTATTTAGCAGGTTGGTCAACCCACTTCATTGTACAGGTATAACACTTGTGGCAATTTGTGTTTGGAACCTTTATGTTCCGCTCGCATTGTGCTCTGATATTTAAGGGTACTCCAAAATCCCCCTTCTGTGCGAGCGTTAGTATAAGTGATACTCACCCTCGTTATTTAGTGACATTTGGCTATGGTTGGGGGTGAATATTCAGTGTTGTGTTGAGCTTTTCTGATGAATGTAACAAAAATCTGTTTCCCAAACAAGCAATGTACAGAACTCTCCAACACTCAGTATAATTTTCTGCTGCCTTTCTATCCTTCTTATCTTTGCCGTACTTTACTCACTTGTATTCCCGCCCTATAGTTCCTTTGTAGTGTACACATTTAAAAAAAAAACCTATTCAAGGTGGGCCGTTCTCAAAGTAGTCGGGAAACCAAAGTTAATCCTGGTGGAAGTGCAGGTAGTAGATTACGAGAGAATATGAAGCTGCTTTTTGACTATATCAACTTTGCAGTACCCTCACAACGTTCTCCCATATTTAACTTTTCGTGACCTAAGCAAGAGCATTGAACTTGATTTGGTTTTTGATTACAGACTAATGCAGGGCAACAAAACTGCCTGCCCCACATTTTCTGTATTTCAACATGAACAGGTTAATGGGAATAATTTGAAATGCCTTAATTTTTTTATAATACTAAGGCGTCAGATTTGTTCAAAGTAAACTACAAGCTGCTATACGACATTTTTAATAGTACAGCAATGAAGGTCGTACACAAATGTTTTATAAGGCACCCACTAATAATGCGACTACTTTCCCGCCGCTGGCGTAAATTATGTGTAATTGTCCTCCACCTCATGGTTTGCCTGCATGGCTAACTTTCATATCGCTAAAATCCTACCGTGGATTTTTCAAATAATTTGCACACTCAGTTAATTTACTCGTGCAATCAGCCATACTCTGGGTGTATCGGAATAAATTTAGTGAGCGGCAATTTACGTTACCCCTGCGACAAGCGGACTTTGGACTTTCTGTCACTAGCTTAATCATATAAACAATTAATATACGATTTTCAAGTTTGTTTATACAAAACTACACATATTCACTCACACCAGTCGGTTTAAAAAACCAACTAAGATAATAAACCTGTTTGGCCAAACACTCAATATGTTTGTGATGTTATTCTGATTTGGAAGTATAGCTTGACCTAAATTTTGTGCGGGAAAATCGAAAGTCTCACAATAGAAAGAGGCAGGTAGGTTACAGTTCGTGGAGTATTACAAAACAACCAGAAAAGTAGAAGGGAAGAAAGGAAACGCAACCAAATCAAATTGGGAAACGTACGTACGAACTTACCCATCCGTAAACATATTGCAACACTAAAGGTAAATAAACGTTTAACTGCAAACGTCGCAAGTGGAACCAGTTGCATTTTTTAAGCTCAAGGAGTAAAGGGATTATTTGCACACATTAGCACATTATTGTCATATTGTAGGATAATGTTTACAAAACTTACACTTGCCACCAACAGCCAATAGGCAGGAGGAAACGCTGGGTTCTACGTAAAATGTGACTTTTACACAAAACAAACTATTCACTTAATTATAACACATTTACAAATACACTTGATTAGTTATGTAATGCGGAATTTGAACAAAATTAACAAGATGTTTAAACAACAAACTATGGAATTGTAAATAGCACTCGGCGCGGAAAACGAAATGAACTGAGCAAAGTGAGAGGATTGCTTGCGAGCTGCTGCCGTGGACAGAGCAAATGTCTTATGGTACGATCACACCGTGACTTGTGGCCATTTAAAGAAATATATATATTTCTTGTTCAGCGTGTGATATGATTACTAAAAATAAATGCACACACGTTACAATGGAACTCTTAATTAATTATAGCCTCTGTTTGTTTAGTTTTTAGGTGAAATAAAATATATTATATTCATTTTCTCATACCATTCCCACTTTACATTCGGAGCATACAAATACCACCTACCAGAGTTACCGAGGGCATATTAATACTGTGACGCATATAAGAATTAATACTACAATATTGTAGCGAGCTTAGGGTTCGCTGGATTAATTATTTTGAATAAATAAGAGCCGTTGAATCGATTTTGAATTAATGTGACACTTTATTAGTCCGTTAATAACAACCGTTACAATTTATTCAATTCAATTTTTATTTAGTAGATAATTACATTTATGGTATATTTTACAACTAGTACTTAAGAGATTTAGGATAGCAATTCCTTTACAACTATAATCTTAAATCTATATAACGACAATAGCACAATTTTAATGAATAACAAATAATAAATTAAGGGAAAACTACAATAAAAAACCCTTATTTGAATCTTAAGACTAATATTGCACGAGCTTCCGGTTATTTTATATAGTAATGACCTCGATATAATTTTCATAGACAGAGTACATATGTAGTGACTTAGGATAACGCAAGACGGGAAACGAGAACATTGTCAGAAAAAGAACAATTGACGAAGAAGTTTCGATTGATTTTGTCAATAAGGAACTCTACCGGTTTAACGTTGGCGTTTTCATGTAGTTCATGTGTCGAATAATGCCATGGCAAATTCAGCAACATTTTCAATATTTTATTTTGACACCTTTGCAATTTTATTTGGTGTGTGCGAGCACAATTACACCATACAGGCGCCCCGTACAGGAGTATAGCTTGAAAAATGGTTTTAAATATTATAATTTTATTTTCGATGCTAAGCTTTGATTTTCTACACACTAATGGATACATAACTCTTACGACTTTGTTTATTTTGTCAATTGTGGTAGTGATGTGTTTTTGAAAGATGAGTTTTTTATCTAGAATAATACCTAGATATCTACAGTCTTCGGACCAATCAATATCAACTGCACACATACTGAGTTTAGTGCCATTTGGTAGGTAACAGTGTTTCCTACATCTCGAAAACCAGACAGCTTGTGTTTTATTACCATTTATTTTTATTTTCCATTTCCTGTAATATACTGCTAGCTTGTCAAGAGCTGCTTGCAAAGAGTTGTAGACATTAGTGAATAAGGCACCCGAAGAGAAAATGGCCGTATCATCGGCAAACATAGCTACCTGAATGTTTTCACCTAGACATGGTAAATCTGCGACAAACAATGTAAATAATATGGGACCAAGGACCGAGCCCTGGGGTACACCATGGTGGATTTGGTGAGTGGAGGATATGTCGGTTCCTAAACTCACAACATATTTTCTCGAACGAAGAAAGCTCTGGATAATTTTGATAAGCGGTATTGGCAGCTTAAGTTTTAGTAGCTTATAAATCAAGGCATCGTGCCATACCGTATCAAAAGCTTTTTCAATGTCTAGAAGAACTAGTCCCGTTGACTCCTTGTCGATGAATTTACCAGCTATGTGGTTTTTAATGCGCAAGACTTGGTGGATTGTGCTGTGACCACTACGGAAACCGAACTGAAAGTTTGGTAAGATGTTATTGTCTTCCACAAAACGATCAATCCTTTCCTTAATGATTTTTTCTAAGAGCTTACTTAGACAGCTAAGTAGACTAATAGGTCTGTAGCTTTCGGGGCTGTTCTTCGGTTTGCCGGGTTTCGGGATAGGTATTACTTTTGCTGTTTTCCAACAGTCCGGAAAATAACAATTGTTAAGACAAGCGTTGAAAATGAATGTTAAATAGTTACTTGCAGCAGGTGGAAGTGCTTTGATTAATTTGTTGTTAATATTATCGAGACCCGCGGCCTTTTTTGATTTCGATTTTTTTATCAATTCTTTAACTTTGCTGATATTAGTTGCGTAAGTACTTTCAGCTGGTGTTTGAGAAAGTACATAGATAGTGTTAGCAACTTCAGCTTCAGTATACGCGTCGCTTAGATGCATAGATATGGAGTGGTTCTTACTAAACGTGTTAGCAAGTAGGTTCGATTTCTCCACTGAAGAAATAAACAACTTGTCGTGAACTTTAAACGGAGGAATACTGCACCCTCTCTTTTTCATAATTTTTGATATTTTCCAGAACGGTTTGCTTGCTTTGTCAAGAGAGGAAAGGTGTTTATTCCAACACTTGTTCCTATATGTTGAGATTTCGTTTTTAATGATATTATTTAAGACTTTAACATTAACTAGAAAACAATCGATTCTATAACGCAGCCATTTTCTTCTTTCAGAGTTTCGTAGCCTAATCAGATGTAAGATATTTTCAGGAAGCGGTGCCTTATCAACTGGAGCAGTGGAACATTTAGGTATCGCAAGATCGGCCGCTCTATTGATAATAGAAACAAAATTGTTACATAGGATATCAATGTGCTCGCTGCAGGTTATAGAATTTAGGCTGGTATCACCTAGAACCAAGTTCGTGTTTATATATGATTTATAACAATTCCAGTTGGCGGCGGAATAGTTGTGGTATAAACTGGTACGATTTACAACTACTGTATGATTCACTGTGAGGCTGATCGGAAGGTGGTCTGAACTTAACGCATTTAGAGTTAATGGTACTGTGCAGTAATTTGGAATATTAGTGATATATAGATCAAGAGTTGAGGGGTTCTTGTTAGCACTCGCTGGGATATAGGTGGGAAGAAGTGGATAAAGTATGGAAAAACTTGGGCTGGATTCAGCAACATCTAGTAAAATGTTACCCCAGCTGTTTGCCCTAAGACAATTCCACGACTGATGTCTGCAGTTTAGATCACCACCAATAATTACCTTGTTTCGAGTGTTGACTCTATACAATTTTTGCAGATCCCGCTTAAAGTAAGTAGATTTCTCTAGGTTTCTATTTCCTCCAGGGAAATAGACCGAAAAAATACTCACCTTGGAATTGTCACTTAATGTTACCTCTATACTAATTTCCTCAATTAACTTAAGGCGCAATGAAGGACGCAAGGAATGTTCTATACATTTTTTCACAACAATGGCGACACCTCCACCACTAGCATGTACCCTGTCTAGGCGATAACATATGTAATTTTGATGTGAGAAAGAAATGTCTTGTTTGAGCCAGGTTTCTGAAACAAGTGCAATGTCAATATTAAAATTTATCAAGAAACTAAAAAATTCATGCTTTTTGTTTTTGATGCTTCTCGCATTCCAAGTTATGATGTTAAGAGAATTTCTTAACATGTTTTTTCCGAGTATATGTACTTAATAGCTAATGAAGTAATGACGTTAAATTGGTCAGCTTTGGTTTGACAAGCACTAAGCTTGGTTACAACTTCATTAAGAAGAGAGTTTATCTCGCTAAATGAGAACAGGTTATCATTAGTTAATGTTTCTGACGGATTTTTCTTCGTGTGTGTCGTATCACTATTGGAAGGTTGCTGGGTTTGATGGAGGCCAGAAGCCCAGGTGGATGAAGGAAGTGAAGGTTGACGCACAGATCGGGGTAGTGGAGGAAAATTATCCATGGATAATCGGTCGGGCAGTGGCTGCTGTTTGTCGCTCGGAGGCTGTAGGAACGTTGTATTTCCTGTACCACGTCCACGTGGGGATAATTTGCGGCGAATGTCTATGTACTGCTTTCGGCTTATGCATTCTGGATCGGTGGATTTATGTGGCCCACTACAATTTGCACACTTGATGACCTCATTCGTTTTGCAGTCGGATGTTTTATGGTTTCCCGAACATATTGCACAGAAGCTATTTATATGACAATGCATCGAGCCGTGACCATAAAGCTGGCAATTGTGACATTGTGTGACCTTACCTGGATTATGTTTTTTAAAGTCCCAGCGAACGATGGTTTTGAACAAGGTGGAGTAGTTCCGTTTTAGTTCGTTTAATTTAACAGTACCGCGTTGAATGTAAACGATGTACAAGTAGTGTTTGTACAGAGCTTTTGTTGACGGATTTAATGTGATGGTTTTAACATCTAGGCACTTAATCCCGAGTGCAATTAGCTCATTTTTCACCACATCGTTGCTAATTAAGTCTAGCCCGGATAACACTACCTTTAATGGACGATTTTCCTTACGCGAGTGGGTGAAAAACTCACATTTTAACCGTACGAGTTCGGTTCTGATTTTGTTATATATGTCCATTGTTGGGGCACATATTTTTTGCCCAAGCGAAATGTTTTTGATTAAGTATTTGTCTATCTTAATGTTGCTCAAAATATCACGCACTTGAGCACTAGTTGTTTTTAATACAACAATTGGCGGAACGGTTTCCTTAGGAAGTTCTGCGCACTGTTCGTCATTGGTCGGATCCATTTCAGGAGAGTCTTCCATCAGACTTTGAAGTGGTTGAAAAAAGTTAGTGTTTGAACACATTTTAGATTTTTCTAGAACTTTATTGTTCACTTTTGAAAGTTTATCGGAGTTTGGCCTCCAATAACGGGGTCGTAACGCAACCGTTTGCGGTTAATTTTGTTTAACACACGTGGCCCAGGGGCCATAACTTAACGGTTTTAACACTTGTTCAAATTTTTGTATGCGGAAAACGAGGCAAAGAAAACAAGATAATGATAATTCAATTGTGAAAATTATTGTGAAAATAACGGTTGATTAAGATAAATAGCACGAGCAAAACTGTGAGACAAGTTGTCTGTTTGAAAGTCAGCCAGGTACTGTTGAAGTTTATTATTTAGTAGGATGCCGGCACCTCCATGGGATCCAGTAGTTCTGGGATTTGATATAAATGTATAATTGTGGATAGATACTCGGGAGCCACGTTTCTGAGAGGAGAGGGATGTCTGGGGAGAAGGTTTTAACAAACAACCGTAAGTGTTGCTTACGGGTGTTGGAGTATATAGATTCTGTGTATATGGGTGAGATGAGAGGGCTCTTATCTCTCGCTCCTTGTGTTATTCTGTCCAAAAAAAAACAGCGTAACAACAGTAGAAATGAATTCCTCTGATAGGCAATTCCTTCCAGCCGCTGGACACTTGTGCATTCTATGGGGGAATTTCCAGTTGTCCAGGTGGCCGCTGTTCCGCTGCTGCCTTCCTCACATGTAATAGTACCAGTACCAGGCATCCTGTACTGCTAATTGATGGTACCACGTCGGCACCATATTCCTTAATCGTTTGGGAAAGGCAACCTTGTGCGGCTCCAGAATGGTTTAAGTTGTTTTGAATGCACTTAAGCCTGTCCATTTTTATTGACAAGATTGGACATCGCGTTTTTAAATGCTCCGCATTTGTAACTCCCTGTTGAGTGGTGGTTACCGCCTTCGTGTCCTGATTCGCAGAACATGAATTTGGGTTGTGCTTTACAACCCATTGCTTTATGGCCTTTTTCTCCGCATTTCAAACAGTTTTCTGAACGATCTTCTTCGGATTTGCAGGATTTCGCCAAATAACCGTATTGCCAACATCTGAAACATCGTGTGGGTGCAATGTGTTCTCGAAGTCTGCATCTCACCCATCCAACCCGTAGGAAACCTGTAGCCAGCAACATGCTAGCCTTTTCTCTTGGTAAGTGGATCATGGCAGCCTGTGTGCCATCTGGTTTTCTTCTTAAACTCTTTACCGCTTCCTTTGTTCAGCGCTGGGAACTCTATAGCGATCGCTGTCAGGATTTCCTCCACAGTAGTCACCTCATCTAAATCACGACACTCAACCGTGATTTCCTATGACACTGTTTTGACATTAGCATCTTCCTTTAGTACTTGTTGTACCTTTGCTTTCAGTGTCTCCGTGGTGGACTCTGGACGGCGTTTCAGTTCTAGCAGCAATTTCCCTTTTGAGGTCTTTCGAACTTTATTCACGCCATTTCCGAGTTCACTTAGCTTGGGCTTGGCCTTCATAGACTTCATTATATCCGCATACGTTTTTTCGCCGGTTTTGGATATTATTATACCGCCCGGGCGCGTTTTCTATCTTTTCATAATATTGGCCTTCCCAGTATCACCATTTCGAGTCTCTTTACCCTCCAACCTCGCATCCCTCTTCCTTCCCCTCTGGCCAATTGTTAACCAATTATAATTGGGCGACTCAACACCGATCTGCCCCGGACCCTGCTTACGTCAGTGTGCGAGTTTTGCTTTGGCTGGATTTGCACCTTTCCACCGCTTGCTTCAGCCGGCTTCTTTAAGCGATTTTTCACTTCCTTATCGTAGAGGCTACCAATGACATCGACCAGCTCTCGCACGGCATTAGTAATATGCCTTTGTTTTTTATTTTAGATCGTCCTCGTTAATTCTGCGACCCGTTCTCCGAGCTGCCTGAACATCAAAGAACCAACACGGTTCTGGCCTGCGGTCGTCTCTAAATCGCCATCGCTTGTTGCCGCCATAAATTTTCAAAAGCCTTCCCTTGCCCAAATGTGAAAATCCCCGCTGATGCTGAGTAGAGTGAAGCAAAATTAAATATGCACAAAGCAAAAAGCGAACACTGCAATATGTATGCACCTCTATAGTTTAGGGTTTTTACCGACGAATGCCGATGATATCCATGTGGCTTTATGGATTTGCTTGTGCTTGAACATCGTGCTTTTCACTACCAGGTCTATTGACGCTGCAAACGTAATAATTCGAATTCCATTATCGTTTGAAACGTCGTGTAGGCTTTCTTTACCTATAGTTGGTTAGAGGGTATCTTCCTTTCCAATTTTCGCACTGAGGACCCCGAGCAGAATTTAACATCGAATGATGAGATCCCATCAAATACTTCCTCTAGGGTCTCGTATAACGTGTCTTCCGTTTCTTCGTGCGTAGATTTATAAATACATAATTGTACCATGGGCCATATTTTTAGCACCGATAATCGGTCTTTAATAAATTTCAGATCTTTTACATGGGGGGTAGTCTTCTTGCTTATGATGAAGCCGGTTATGAGGTTATGTGTATCGGTACCTCGACACGCCAGTGTAAACCCATTGGTTTCGATTACTTGATGTGGGAGTTGGACTTCCTGAAGCGCGACGATGTTCATTTTATATTGTTTCGTATTTTCTACGACCGTCTGTATCGTGCCTGGTTTATATAACGTTCGAACATTCCACATGACGACACGTATATCCCGCTTTTTCCGTTTTCCCCTACGTCTTCTTTTTAGCGAGTCAGTGTTTTCTTGGTGATTTGTTCCCTTATGGTAATGTCGGCTCATTACACCTACGCCTCCCGGATTTTCCGTGAGATTGTTTTTTGTATATTGATGGTTCATTTTTGTTCCCACGAGTCTTGGGGTTTCAAATAGTCCGCCATATTAGAGCCCCTCTTTGATATGGTAAGTTCTGCTTACTGCTCTGATTCGACACGGTGTCAGAGAGGCGCCGTTATAATACAGCCGGTATACCCCTGGCTGCAAACCATCCAATGGGCACGGTGACGCGAAATACCCTGGAGTAGGGATTGAAGATAGCTTATATGACATGGGTGGCCTTACTGGAAGCGTATGCTTCCGTCAGCATAGCCTGAGTGATTCATTGTAGTTAAGCCGCCGCACCACGTCAAGGTTTCTACCAAGCAGTGGCAATATTTATTTCTAACATAACAAAACAAAAAATATTTGTCTGTTAGTAGAGTACGAACAGCCAAGAAGGCTAAGAAAATAATAGATATAAGCATCCCTTTTCCAACCGTTGTAGAGTTTAGATCGTCACGAATTGTTTTCAATACGTGTAACATCAATTCTATTTTATAAAACTAGATTACATCCCCATTGTGTAATAGTGCGGTGAAAAAAGTAAGAAAATCCAGACCAGACCCTTGTTGTGCAGTGTGCTGCGTTTATACAAATGCAACCGAATTGGAAGAACTATACCGCAAACCTACAATAGTGAGAGTAATCAAGTCGCGAAGATTAAGATGGGCCGGATATGCAACGCGCATTTATCGCTTCCGTACTTATCGCTTCCACACTTATTTCTTCTTACTCATTACTTATCGCTTGCTTGACCTTCTACTTCTTACTCATCACTATGCCCTGTGTGCGGCGTATTAATACTGTTTCAGCGTTTCGTTTCCGTCCGTTCCATTGTCTTGAATGTTCTACTGTTCCTAGTCTCCAGTTTTCCATTACTTTACAGAATATTCTAGTACTCTGTTTCGGACTCTCTAGAATATTCTAGTACTGATTGTCATATGCGTCACAATATTCTAGAAATTCTGTATCAAAGTACCAGACTATTCTAGAAAGTACTGGAAAACTGGAGACTATGAGCAATAGAAAATTCGAGGCTATGGAACGGGCGGAAACGAAACACCAAATCAGAATAAGGAAAAACGGTATAAATACGTCGCACGCAGATCGGGAAGATAAGCAAGAAGTAAACAGTAAAAGACGCGATAAGTGCGGAAGCGATAAGTCAAGAAATCGTTAAATGTACGGTAAAAGTATAGGTTGTTATTAACGGACTAATAAAGTGTTACATTAATTCAAAATCAATTTAACAGCTCTTATTTATTAAAAATAATTAATCCAGTGAACCCTAAGCTCGCTACAATTGGTGTCAGAAGTGGGATTATTTATTGGTGAAGTAAATAAGTCTGTGAAAATGTGTTGTGACTATGTCAGATCGACATTTGGAGGATCTTCTCGTTTCTGAGTTGAAGAAGGAACTTGAGGACCGGAATCTGGATAGCAGAGGACAGAAGCAAATTCTTCGACAGCATCTGGAAGCAGCAATAGAGGAAGAGGGTATTAATGTCAACACATACGTTGCGGATTCACAATTATATGCTCGGGGAGAATCTAGTACGCTTGTGGGGCTTTTCAGGGCCCGAAGAGCCATGCATCGCTCGATCCCCACTATTCCAGGCGAACGACTTACCTCTCGGTCGAACTTCAGCAAGGTTGCGTAACCTTGCTACGGCATTTACCCCCAGCCAAATCGCCGGAGTTAATACGGTTACCCAATCGGATAACTGTTTTGAATTTCTGTTAGGCAGCTTACCTATTCTGTAGGGGTTTTCCTTCCAAACCCCTTTTTCTCCAGCATCACTACTGAAAACATTAAATCCACGGCAAACCTTATCACCTTGCCGTGGCATCGAAAATTCACCCCCGAGACGTACATCATTCCCTAAGAAACATTAAGCCCACGGCAAAGCTTATCACCTTACCGTGGCATCGAAAATTCACCCCCGAGGCGTACATCATTTCCTAAAAAAAAAGCATAAGTCCACGGCAAAATCATTACATTGCCACGGCATCTGAAATCCTATCTTTAGGCATACATTCTGCCAGGGCATCTCGTTTCCATAGCCTTAAGCTATGGAAACAACAATCAACAAGAGTTCCTTGTGACTCGTTGTATTTTGTTTACCCTCGGCATACCATGCATGCGGCTATTTGTCCCTATTGATTTGCTACCGCCGACAAGGTTTCTGCTGACGCAAACCAAACATGTCCCTGTTTACCAGCAATCGCTGGCTTCCAATTATCGGTCCCCACGTTCAGAGACCATAATCAAGCAACGACCAAGATGCAGCCAGAAAATGTTTACTTTCAACATCTGGCAATGGCTGCACCCTATGTTCGTTGCAATGTTTAATCATCGGCAACCGAAATGATGATTTATGGCCTTCCATTAGGATGACCAAATCATCGGTTTGGGTCTTTCACACCCCAGATGCTAGTATTTACATTCTTAGAAAATGCACTAGCGATGTGCCGCCATCCACACGGTCGCCGAACGATCGTTTGCATGGCATACCCACACATGCATAATGTATGACTACCCCGTCCGGTCCAATCACGATTAACTACTTCAAGTTAATCGTGTAACTCCGCCTCCTTTCCAGTTTCTTTCGGGGTTCTTTCCCTTTTATGACTTCCAATGGGATTAGTCAGTCAGATTTCTTCTTTCGGAGCGGGTACAAGTGCCACAAGGTCAGCCACGAGTCACTCAAACTGTGAGAGTTCGGTCATTTGTTAAAACCATTCTATTACGTATTTCTTTCAATACAGTATCAAGTAAATTTCGTGGCGAAGAATATTCAAATATTAAAGTAATTTAACTGACAGTGCTCGGTACAAATAAAGTATCAACATTATACCGTATCTCTTTCAATATAGTGTCAAGTAAATTTCGTGGCGAAGAATATTCAAATATTAAAGTAATTTAACTGACAGTGCTCGGTACAAATAAAGTATCAACATTATACCGTATCTCTTTCAATATAGTGTCAAGTAAATTTCGTGGCGAAGAATATTCAAATATTAAAGTAATTTAACTGACAGTGCTCGGTACCAATAAAGTATCAACATTATACCGTATCTCTTTCAACATAGTGTTAATGTCCAGTAAATTTCACTGCAAAGTATCTTCAAGTATCAAAGTAGCTTAAACCGTGCTTAGTACAATTAAAGGACGGAGTTAAGTTTTAGTGATTTATGTAAAGTTTTTATTCTCTTTTATGTTTGGAAGATTAATAAATAATAAAGAACAGTCGAGCTGCAGTTTTTTTTATTTAACGGAGTTTAGAACAGCATCCTCGGCAGTTGCATTCAACAAGTCGATCTTCAGCACCATGATAACCAAACTGTAAGTGGAACATTTACACCACATTGGTGACCTAAGGGTGAAGAACACGCCACCTTTCTACCCACCAGTGAAAACACCAAAAACAGCACGTACACATAATTGTTTCAATGCACATCAACCCAACGTAAGTGCAACAAATTCTATATTAAAATAAATGAAATTATACACATGAGAGACTACAAAACGCCACAACCTACGTTTTCCCATGGCATATATCTATGAAATAGTTTCACTTGCCCAACTGTAATCAACACCGTTTAAACACTTATTGCCAACCAGAAAATTCAAGTCAAAATTTAAGTATTTTCAACACCTGGACATTGTAAATAAATCAAGTGGACAATACAATCATCGTCACACCAACTAAAATCGAAGTACCTGAACCAGTAGAACCATCTCTGTTTGTACAGTGCGAGTGCAGTAACCCCAACGCTGCTGTGATTATCAACGGCACGTGAGGATCAACAGCATTCTGGATTCCCAGCAAAGCCCCCTTAACCATCAGGACACTCGGTCAGCCGCCAATACCCAGGACTAAGCGCAAGTTTTAGTAAAAAACATTTGTTTTCTTTTCTTTATTTTCTTTTCATTACTATAGTTTTTTTATATATCAGATTGTGCATTTTACTTTATATTAAGCAGAAATTAAGCATATACACCACTAATAGTAAGAGACATACATACCCATTTTCTTTTCTCTCTTGTGTGAGCTCCTTCTGAGCTTAAAAGTGTAAAGTTATTGGTTTCTCCTTCTGAGCAAGCATTAAGTACTAAACTTTGACGCAGTTGCCTAAAACCCTTACGCGCACGTAACTTTTATATTAAAAAAAAAGAACGAAAAAGTGAACTTAATACAGAATATGAATTAATAAGTAAATGAAAATTTTCAATAAAACACACGCCTACCCAAAACATACGATAAATTTTTTCTAAATAATATACTATATGCGCAAAAAAAAAATTTTTTTTTGTTTTCGTTTTTTTTTCTTGCCTTTTAAACATTTATTCTATTTACCTAATAATAGGCATTAAGTAAACAATAAGCTAACGTCTCTATATTATTCTCATTAACCACAGATAAAAACTTGCAGTTTTAAGAACATAGCACAAAGACAAAAAAAAAGATAAAATTCGACCGTAATTATAAAATTTTTTTTTTTTTACTCATTTTTTTTTATGCTGGTACAACCGGATTATTGTTGGATCGTTTAAATAAAAATTTCCCTGTATAATTTACACAATTTTGTATGGAAAATTAAAATCTTGTCGCAAATCCAAATCGCCACGCATGCTATTAATGATTGTTCAATGTTAAAACCGCATTTAATTTGCCTGAATACGGAATCAGCGTAAAATTGAAAAAAGAAAGCCACCAATATTTCGAACCTAAAAATAACTTAGTCGTTTCCATACATTTGTAAACCCCTTCAGGGTATTGATTAACACACAACTCTCGGTAATCGCATATACGACTCCTCCGACTCTGCGCGACCACTCTCGACTCCACTCGACCATCTTCGACGCCTTTTGACTATTTTGGCCTCTTTCCCCAACCCCTCGCGTCCTCTTTTGACTCTTTTACTTGGCCTCCTTTCACCTTTCTTTGCGTCCTCTTACGCCTTCAGCTCTAGTTTCGCGTCATATAACCTACAATGGTCAACACCCGAAACACCATAGCCAGAAAGGCTCAGGAACAATCCGAGCCCCTTGAATTCCACGACGCCTCCAGCGTCGATTTCCCTGCGGAGCAAGTCGATGCTGACCAAGACTTGCCGGCGCAATCTACCCCTCTGGCACCACTGGTTGCCCCCAGTGTCGTTAACCGACCCCAACCTTCCAGCGCTCTCCCAACCTCTTCCAACGCCCCCGGTATCGGCCCTTTGGCAAATTCCGGCATTTTAATGCCCACAACTGGTGCCAGCACCTCACAACAACCCCAAAGACCTTCAGAGTCCCAAGAATACCACGATGCTTCCAGCCTCGGGAATGGGACTCGTCACCCTAATATAGGACTTCCCCCCTTCGATGAGGAGGACCCAGACCTTTGGTTTGCAGTGGCAGACCGCATCTTCCAGGCCTCAGCCTTGCACGACGAACAACTTCGTGCAGTTGAGCTGTTGAAAGTGCTTGACCGCACTCAACGACCGCATGTTGCACACATAATAAGGTCGGCCGGCCGCAACCCATATAGCAACATGCGTGAAGCTCTGCTCGGCGCATTGGATGAGCCTGGAAGCGCGCGACAACAACGTTTAGCCGCCGTAACCAACCTTTCTGGGATGCGACCATCTCTTTTGCTGACCCATTTACGCTCTATAGCGGGGACCAGGATTGGGGACGACCTAATAAAGCCTCACTTTTTGAGGTGTCTTCCCCAACATGCCCGTTCGGCACTTATAGCCCAACCCAATCAGAGTTTGGGCTATTTATCCAAAATTGCGGACGCAATTATGGAAAGCTCAGATCAATATTCTGAGCCTCCTGCGTACCAAGTAGCGGCGGTTTCTCAACACGCCGCCCAGCCTGCACGGCACACCCGTCTGCCTTTCTCAGCCCCTCAATTGGTCCCAACCCTCGATCCTCCTCAAACCCAATTACCTCTTAGAAGGCCCGCCTCAACCAATTTCCCTCAGGGGAATCCAGAGGCAGGCCCCAACGCATTCAACCAAAGAAGTTCACCCTCTCAACTAACTCCTGCTGACCTTCGGGCGCTCCAAACCTCACTCCTCCGCGAGATAACGCAATTGCGCGCGGAGGTGAGGAACAATCCTCGAAGCGCCCAGAATCGAGCCATGCCGAGCCATCCTCGCAATCGGCAGAATTTCTCCCAAAATGCCCCACAGAGGGCCAATCCCACCCAAAACGGCCCTCACCGGGCCAATTCCCAGCGAGCTCCGGCTCGACCTCCCAGTAACGGCAATACTAATAGGCAGAACATACCTAATAATGCCGTTACTCTGCCTTGGTGCGCCAATCACCAGCGATATGGTGATCGCGCATTCAATTGCAAAGCGCCTTGTGGTTGGACGCAACCTTCCACCAATCAGAGGCGCTCTTTAAACTAATTTTGCCGACCGACACCCTCGCGCAATCGGCCGGCACCCCTACGATAAGTCGCTTAACCATCCGGGATTCGAAACTGAATATCGCTTTTACTGTCGACACCGGCGCCGATATTTCAGTCCTCCCGCGATCGTTTGCTCCGCGTAACCGCGTGCCAGCCGCACTTAAATTGTCAGCTGCAAATAATACGCCGATACTTACGTACGGACGTAAAAAGCTGACACTTCAATTGGGTCTTTGTCGTCCGATCACTTGGCGTTTCGTCATTGCGGACGTAAATGAACCCCTGATAGGTTCCGACCTATTAGGTGCACATAATCTGTTGGTCGATTCGACCCATAACAGACTTGTGGCTCCAACCGCACCCCCCTTGCCCATGACGGCATCACCAGCGGCAACTTCAGGGGCCACAGAGTGCATAGACCCATTCCAGGTTATGGTACAGGAATTTGTGAGTACGACAATTCCTCTGCCTAACCAGCGCCGACATAAAGCCACGGTGTTTCATCATATAGAAACACGTGGTCCCCCTGTGAGCCAGCGTCCACGTCGACTGGCTCCGGAAAAATTACGTGCGGCGCGCGCGGAGTTCGAGCATATGATCGAACTAGGTATCTGCCAACCGTCGGACAGTCCCTGGGCAAGCCCACTCCACTTAGTGAAGAAACGTTCTGGTGAGTGGCGCCCATGTGGCGATTACAGGCTGTTGAACGCAGCAACTGTCCCGGACAGATACCCGATTGCACACCTCTACGATTTTTCGTACAAGTTACGAGGGTGCAATGTCTTCACTACCCTGGATCTCACCAGGGCATACCACCAAATTCCGGTGACACCAGAAGACATCCCCAAGACCGCAGTCATTAC
Source organism: Microdon myrmicae (assembly GCA_963931805.1). Classification (NCBI taxonomy): domain Eukaryota; kingdom Metazoa; phylum Arthropoda; class Insecta; order Diptera; family Syrphidae; genus Microdon; species Microdon myrmicae. The sequence goes on from OZ007496.1 coordinate 100,074,932, forward strand.
ACCTTTCGGACTCTTCGAGTTCAAAGTGATGACTTTCGGTCTCAGGAATGCCGCACAGACATTCCAGCGGTATATCGACACGGCTTTACGAGGTCTTAATTGCTGCCATGCATACCTTGATGACATTCTCATCGCCTCCAAAGACCTCGCCGAACATAAACGCCACTTACGTCAGGTCCTAGAGCGCCTCCGCGAATTCGGTCTTGTCATCAACCCAGATAAGTGTCAATACGCCAAGGAGCAAATCACCTATCTGGGTTATGTCGTTGACAACCAGGGCATTCGCCCACTTCCAGACCGTGTGGAGGCCCTCATGAAGTACCCCCGGCCTACTAACGTGAGTGAGCTGCGTCGATTTTTGGGCATGCTTAACTTCTACCGTCCTACCCTGAAGAATGCTGCCCAGATTCAAGCTCCCTTAAATGAATTTTTGAAAGGAGCTAGGCGCAATGATAAGCGCCCCATTAATTGGACAGAAGTCTCAGATCGAGCATTCCAACTGTCCAAGGAACAATTGGCAAATGCCACCTTACTCCGATACCCTCTCGAGGGAGCGGCACTTTCCATCCAATGCGACGCATCGGATACCGCAATCGGAGCCGTCCTTGAACAGGACATTGAGGGCCGCCCGGAACCACTTGGTTTCTTTTCAAGGAAACTGAGTCCCACTGAGCGACGTTACAGCGCCTACGACCGTGAATTGCTCGCGATCTACAGCGCTGTTAAGTACTTCCGTCATATGATAGAAGGACGTTCGCTCTCAATTTTAACAGACCACAAGCCATTGGTCTATGCGTTCCGGAAGAAGTCGGGAAATGCCTCCCCCCGACAAGAGCGTCAATTAGACCTCATTGGGCAATATTCCACGGAGATAAGGCATATCTCCGGTAAACAGAATGTCACGGCGGACGCCCTTTCTCGAATCGATACGATTCATTTGCGTACCGCCTTGAATAACGCTGATCTTGCCCTAGCTCAAGAGGAGGACGAACAGCTCAAGTCCCTCCTAACTGCCGATACGGCACTAGAGCTTAAGAAAATTACCCTTCGCGACCCTTTGGGCGAAATCTGGTGTGATGTCTCCACTGGAACCGCTAGACCTTACATTCCCGAGAAACTTCGTAAGGGCGTGTTCCAGGTTTACCACAACCCTGCCCACCTCAGCGGCCGAGCAACAGCCGCTGCTGTCCGTCGCAAATTTATTTGGCCCCGGATGAACAAAGACCTCACCGGTTGGGCCCGTGCTTGTCTCCAGTGCCAGCGCTGCAAGGTAGCGCGACATAATGTACTGGAGCCAGCGCAATTCAAGCTTCCCACGGCACGCTTCGCCCATGTCCACATAGACATAGTGGGACCGCTTACTCCATCAAGAGGATTTTCTTATATCCTCACTATGATGGATCGCTGCACGCGATGGCCAGAGGCGACACCCCTCCGGGCAGTTACTGCCGAATCAGTCGCCAAGGCCTTTTACTCAACTTGGGTCACACGCTTCGGTGTACCAACCACCATAACTTCGGACCGAGGTCCACAATTTGAGGCGACAATTTTTAGGCAGCTAACAAATCTTCTCGGCTGCCAAAGAAGTCGTACCACCGCCTACCGCCCGCAATCAAATGGGATGATAGAGCGCTGGCATAGATCTCTTAAAGCCTCACTCATGTGTCATAATGACACACAATGGTTTGACGCCCTTCCAACCGTCCTCCTCGGCCTGAGGACAAGTATTAAGGAGGACCTAGGTGCTTCGGCAGCAGATTTACCTATGGTACCAACCTCCTTCTTCCAGGAGAACTTTTCCTGAATGGCGAAACACCGCGTGACCAACTTCGCGAATTGGGACATCTCCGTGACCTGCTACGTAAGGTTAGGGCAACCCCTGTAACCAGGCACGGCTCCAAGAAACTTTTCGTCCACCCTGAACTGCACAGCTGCACGCACGTCTTTGTCAGGGTGGATAAGGTCAAAAAACCCCTCGACCCACCTTATGATGGCCCATTCAAAGTCTTCCGCCGCATCAGTGACCGCGTCTTCGAGATCGACATTAGAGGCAAGCGATCCACGGTCAGCGTCGAAAGGCTTAAGCCCTGTTTTCTGGAAGCTTCCGCTCCAGAATCACCTCCATCTACTGACACCACTCCTACTCCACCAGCACAACCCCCCCGTACTCGCGCTCATACGCGCGCCCGTAACCAACTAACCACCCCCTAACCTGCCTTACCTGTTTCGTGACTACGTCACTGGGGAGGGAGTGATGTGGGGCTTTTCAGGGCCCGAAGAGCCATGCATCGCTCGATCCCCACTATTCCAGGCGAACTTCAGCAAGGTTGCGTAACCTTGCTACGGCATTTACCCCCAGCCAAATCGCCGGAGTTAATACGGTTACCCAATCGGATAACTGTTTTGAATTTCTGTTAGGCAGCTTACCTATTCTGTAGGGGTTTTCCTTCCAAACCCCTTTTTCTCCAGCATCACTACTGAAAACATTAAATCCACGGCAAACCTTATCACCTTGCCGTGGCATCGAAAATTCACCCCCGAGACGTACATCATTCCCTAAGAAACATTAAGCCCACGGCAAAGCTTATCACCTTACCGTGGCATCGAAAATTCACCCCCGAGGCGTACATCATTTCCTAAAAAAAAAGCATAAGTCCACGGCAAAATCATTACATTGCCACGGCATCTGAAATCCTATCTTTAGGCATACATTCTGCCAGGGCATCTCGTTTCCATAGCCTTAAGCTATGGAAACAACAATCAACAAGAGTTCCTTGTGACTGGTTGTATTTTGTTTACCCTCGGCATACCATGCATGCGGCTATTTGTCCCTATTGATTTGCTACCGCCGACAAGGTTTCTGCTGACGCAAACCAAACATGTCCCTGTTTACCAGCAATCGCTGGCTTCCAATTATCGGTCCCCACGTTCAGAGACCATAATCAAGCAACGACCAAGATGCAGCCAGAAAATGTTTACTTTCAACATCTGGCAATGGCTGCACCCTATGTTCGTTGCAATGTTTAATCATCGGCAACCGAAATGATGATTTATGGCCTTCCATTAGGATGACCAAATCATCGGTTTGGGTCTTTCACACCCCAGATGCTAGTATTTACATTCTTAGAAAATGCACTAGCGATGTGCCGCCATCCACACGGTCGCCGAACGATCGTTTGCATGGCATACCCACACATGCATAATGTATGACTACCCCGTCCGGTCCAATCACGATTAACTACTTCAAGTTAATCGTGTAACTCCGCCTCCTTTCCAGTTTCTTTCGGGGTTCTTTCCCTTTAATGACTTCCAATGGGATTAGTCAGTCAGATTTCTTCTTTCGGAGCGGGTACAAGTGCCACAAGGTCAGCCACGAATCACTCAAACTGTGAGAGTTCGGTCATTTGTTAAAACCATTCTATTACGTATTTCTTTCAATACAGTATCAAGTAAATTTCGTGGCGAAGAATATTCAAATATTAAAGTAATTTAACTGACAGTGCTCGGTACAAATAAAGTATCAACATTATACCGTATCTCTTTCAATATAGTGTCAAGTAAATTTCGTGGCGAAGAATATTCAAATATTAAAGTAATTTAACTGACAGTGCTCGGTACAAATAAAGTATCAACATTATACCGTATCTCTTTCAATATAGTGTCAAGTAAATTTCGTGGCGAAGAATATTCAAATATTAAAGTAATTTAACTGACAGTGCTCGGTACCAATAAAGTATCAACATTATACCGTATCTCTTTCAACATAGTGTTAATGTCCAGTAAATTTCACTGCAAAGTATCTTCAAGTATCAAAGTAGCTTAAACCGTGCTTAGTACAATTAAAGGACGGAGTTAAGTTTTAGTGATTTATGTAAAGTTTTTATTCTCTTTTATGTTTGGAAGATTAATAAATAATAAAGAACAGTCGAGCTGCAGTTTTTTTTATTTAACGGAGTTTAGAACAGCATCCTCGGCAGTTGCATTCAACAAGTCGATCTTCAGCACCATGATAACCAAACTGTAAGTGGAACATTTACACCACACGCTCATCGTGTAATACACTCCCCGACAAACGTATTCACCACACCTGTTGACAGTCCATCATCAACTGTCAATACATACTTCAATGGTGCACGATCTTTGGTAAAACTGGAATTGGGATTTTAATTTTCGCACGCCACCATGTGGCTTTTGGTTTTGTCTTATCTAAGAAATTATTCGAAATTGAATAAATTGGAAATTGAATAAATTAAATCATTTGCTGAGTTATTCGATTGTTCTCAAAGCGATGATCACTACATACGGGGGAACAAGCAAGTGCATCAAATACATCCATTCGTCGCGGGAACTTCAAGCCGGAAGATTGACAAAAAAGGTATTGCTGTTCCTTTCGAGATTTGTTTCAGTCATTGTGGTTTCGGACGCCATTGCGTCAATCCTTCATCCTACCGTGCTCATCTTTAGCTATTCCCCGACGACATTCCTCGTTCGTCGGAACACCCCCAACGATCTCGACCGACGACATTCCTCACTCGGCAACGAAATATCGCACATTTTTTCTGGTCCTTCGAGCCGGATCCAGTGCTTATTGGATCCACTCGTCGCCGCCCAGTTCGTGGCACAACAATTACAACAGCGACAACAGCTATTCACTAGGCAGCTCAACATCAGCAACAAGCTGAACATAGGCAACAGGAAAACTCTGAAGTTAAAACTTATATACATAATCAAATGCTGCAGAAGCTTAGTTTCCCAAGAAACTACTTCAACCAATCGACTGGTCTAACATAAGTCCAAAGTGTAGTGTGCAATGAAATCAAAACCAATAAGGGTTCAGCAACGCAGACGAAAAACAGATTCATCAATAAATCGAAAACGTTTCACGTAGTCGTACTCTCTGCGCCGTAATTGCAACAAAGGAAACGTATTTTCAATTGCTTGTGTACTAATCATTCAGTACACGTATTTATATATATCGTGTCCAAGATCATTAAGTTTTACATTTTCGATTTGCAGTGTTGAAAATTGTACACCATTGCAATGATGTTCACGGGGACTACTCAACAGCAAGACACGCGCTTCAGGGATAAGGAGAAAAAACTTATGAGGCAAATGAAATTCGGTGACTGTTTTAGTAAGCGTGTTGATATGTCCAAGGTGAAATTGGATGTTCTTCGACCATGGATTAGTAAAAAAATCAGTGATATACTTCATATCGAAGACGATGTCGTTGTTGAATGGGGGCCAAAGGATCTGCCCCCCCCCCCGGATCGACCGTCATGAAGGGGCCTGCGCACACAGCACCCCTTCACAGCATTCCGTGTTGCTACCAACAGCGAAAGTCATCGTGAAGTCAGAGAACCAACGGAGGATTGAAGTCCGTGCTCTGCTGGACCCCTGCTCCAGTGGCACCTTCATTTCGTCGTCACTCGCCCGAAGGTTGCACCTCCTACGCCAAGCATCATCCGTCCCCACCTACGGTGTTGGGGGCACTCGTGGCCTTGCCACCAGGACTCAAACTGCCATCAGCATCACTCCTCGCCTCCACGGCTCGAAACAATGGACACTGGGGTCCTTCATCCTGTCAGGGCTATCAGTATATGCACCACCACCACAATCGGCGACGAGGGATCTCTCGTTCGTGGGGGATCTGGAACTTGCCGATCCGTACATCGCCTCCGCCGATAACGTGGACATCATCCTTGTGGCAGACATGTACCCCACCCTCATTCTGGAAGTTCTAAGGAAGGATCCACGTTCCGGCCTCGTCGCCCAGGCCACTGAATTGGGATGGGTGCTAACAGGCGCAGCACCCGCCATATCATCCAGCCTAAAGGTGACAAAGCCTGTCACCAGCCATCATATGGCCATTCCTCGTTGGTTGCGAATTTACAACTCCGACACAGAGGAACTGGTCGAACTTACGACTGAGCACCATCAGAGCACCAAAAGGGGGTCGCGTCGGCTTCGGCCCCAGGGGGCACCTGCGAGGCCCATGAAACTACCAGCCACCGACCAAACATGCCCCTCGCCCGCTGAACCACCGCAAGGGCGAGATGCAATCGAAGAGCCAGCAGCCTGCCCACACAAAGGCTTCAAGGCACCACACCACAATAGGGATAGGAGCGCGCAATGACCCGCCTGGCGGGCGGCGCTCCCCAGCATCCAGGGATCAACCGAATCCCAGCAAACCAACACGCCTCTCAGTGCACCAACAGAGGCTGCACTCCAACAGCCCCGGGAGGCACTTGGCCCGCGACTGCCATTCCGCCAGGACACGCGGACAATGCCAGAGACGCCACCGCACCCGACTCCACGCTAAGGACTCACACAGAAACGGCCGCATCCCGCCGGCCACTTACTCCAGACGGGCGCCAACGTGCGCAGTATCTGTCACCAACACCGGTCTCCATGCAGCGAGACCCATCACCAGCCATCACGTGGTCATTGATCGTAGGTTGCGACCTTACAACTCCAACCCAGATCAACTGGCCGGTCCCGCGACCACAAAAGGCAACGGACATCAGCGATGGGAAGGGGGTTCCTGTCGTCATCGACCATACGGGCCATCCCAGACCCTCAAGCCTCCAGCGCTCCTCAGGGCGGGCGGCCCTCTCTCAGCCGATCATCCACGTGAAAGTGGACAGCAGACCACGACCACCAGCGGACCGCACAACCCCGCCTCTGGGCCACCATCCTATGGAGCCAGATGGTTCGCCAATGATTGGCGAAGGCGGGTGGAATGTTGCGGATTCACAATTATATGCTCGGGGAGAATCTAGTACGCTCATCGTCTAGTACACTCCCCGACAAACATATTCACCACACCTGTTGGCAGTCCATCATCAACTGTCAATACATACTTCAATGGTGCACGATCTTTGGTAAAACCGGAATTGGGATTTTAATTTTCGCACGCCACCATGTGGCTTTTGGTTTTATCTTGTCTAAGAAATTATTGGTCATTGGATAATTGAATAAATTGGAAATTGAATAAATTAAATCATTTGCTGAGATATTCGATTGTTCTCAAAGCGATCTTCACTGCATACGGAGGGACAAGCAAGTGCATCAAATACATCCATTCATCGCGGGAACTTCAAGCCGAAAGATTGACAAAAAAGGTATTGCTGTTCCTTTCGACACTAAACCCATTTGTTTCAGGCATCGTGGTTTCGGACGCCATTGCGTCAATACTTCATCATACCGTGCTCATCTTTAGCTATTCCCCGACGACATTCCTCGTTCGGCGGAACACCCCCAACGATCTTGACCGACGACAATCCTCACTCGGCAACGAGATATCGCACACATATGATTTTACGATTGGGCCAGACTGTCCGGACGGAGACGAAACAGCGAGTCAAGATGGTGGCAATGTAACGGAGAAGGGTTCGCCACAGTTGGACATTTCGGAGGTGCTCAGGATGATGATGTCAAAATTGGATGCGCAAGATACACACATTAATACAAAATTGGACGCGCCAGCTACAGATATTAACTCAAAATTAGACGCGCAAGCTGCAGATGTTAATGCAAAGTTGGATGCCCAAACGCAGTGGATGAAATGTAGTTTTCAACACTTTAAGGAAGAAATTCGAAACGAAGTAGAAAATCTGGATCTAAAAAATGAAGCTGAATTTAAGAAAGTCACTGATGAAATAACGCGAATCGAAAAATCAACGTGGCTACAAAGATACAAGGATGCAACCGCCAACTTTCGATGGAACGGGACCCTTCTCCGTATTTATACATCAGTTTGACGTCGCGGCCAATTATAATAAGTGGTCGAAGGAGCAAAAGTCTACATCACTAATATTGTCACTCCGCGGGGCGGCTGCAGAATTGCTACAAACCATACCAACAGAGAAGCAAGCAGATTTCCAAGCGGTAAGAGACGGCCTTGAAGCTAGGCATGGAGACAACCACATGCAGCAGGTCTACCGCATGAACTGCGAAGCAGAACGCAGAAACCTGTAGAACATCTTCAACAGTTGCAGGCAGACATTGAGCGATTGGCAAACTTGTCTTATTCAAAAATGACTAAGGAATTTCTGAACGAGGTAGCAATGGATGCATTCATAAATGCACTCCAACATCGGGACTTGCAACAAGCCGTTCCTTTGGCAGGAAAGAAGACGACTAATGAAATACTGGCGTTCGCATTGCCATATGAATCTGCTAAACTGGCTACCAAGAGTACATATAGAGTCCGAGAAATGTCCGTCCAGGAATATTCCTGCCAAATAATCGCGCATGTACAACGGGCAACCCCGAGAGATGAAGTGTTGGACATGCGGCGAAGTTCGCCACATCTCTGTTGACTGTAGGAAACGTCGACGAATGAATGAAACATCAATTGAGAATTGTTGTTCATCCGCTAATCACAAGAGAAGCCTTCAGCGTGATTCAGACTTAGACAGCACCACAACCGAATGTAAATCGTTGCATCAACAGATAATTGCTCTTAAGACCAGCCGAGAAAAGGTCATTGAGGAGAACAATCGCTTATCAACTGATCTAGCAGAGAGGCAAGCTGAAATTTTGACCCTAAAGCGTCGCCTTCAGGATTCGGAAGTAGAAATTGATCGTTTAAAACAAGAGGCGTACGACCTCCGAATGGTATAAGTAGAAGTACTAGATGGGTGGACGAGTGATGCTATACGCGCAGCTCAAGTTCAGGATGAAGATATGTCGCTACTCCTGGAACACAAAGAAAAGAACGTGCGGCCAACTTGGAACAATATTTCCGACAAGAGTGGAACATTTAAAGCATATTGGGCACAATGGAATTTCTTGTTGGTGGAAGATGGAATTCTTAAGCGTAAATGGGAAGCCGGGGACGAAAAATCCCATCGAATGCAGATTCTAGTGCCACCATCAAAAGTGAAGGATGTACTAACAGAAATGCACGACGGGGCCTCCGGTGGACATCTGGGAGTCAATAAGACACTTTCAAAATTACAATCTCAAGTCTACTGGCTTCACATGAGAGATGACATCGAGTCTTGGTATAAGTAGTGCACAACTTGCATTACGAGCAAAGGACCAACAGCAAAACCAAGGAGCGCTATGAAGCAGTACAACGTGGGTGCCCCTTTCCAGCGAATTGCGATTGATATCTCAGGACCATTCCCAAAAACCAACGACAACAACAAATACATGTTGGCCATCATGGATTACTTCAGTAAGTGGGTGGAAGTCCTTCCAATTCCAAACCAAGAAGCAACAACCGTCATTGAGCACCTTATCAATAATTGGATCAGCAGATATGGAGTTGCCTGTGAGCTTCATTCCGATCAAAGCCGAAACTTCGAATCACAGATATTTCAAGGCATCTGTGCGGCACTGGGCGTAAGGAAAACCAGGACCACTATAGCGTTTGAAATAATAGTGAAGAAGAACGTGTGATTCGAACTGACGCTATGACAGTTTGAATCACCGAAAATTTTACCTAAGTGGTACGCATCAGGCTACTGGCCGATTTTAGAATTCGATTTTTAAACTCGACTATACTCCACTAATGTGAATTGTTATGTTATCGCTTGGTATACGGCTCTGATGTATTTTCTTATTCGATTTTTCGCTCGGTGCTCTTCACTATTTTGCTTGTGAATTGTGTGTGTATCTGTTAGAGTCGCCACACCACCCCCTTCCCAGTAACTTCGTTACGATCAGCTTCGCTCCGAACGACAAGCGAACGAGACAATGTCGGAGCAAGCGAGTGTGCCTTGGTGCTCTATGCGGAAGTCATGATCGTGTGTGAAGTTCTGTTTATTACGGGAAGTGTATGCTGCGTGTACACAGATCACGCCGTAGTCACCAATTATAGCGTTTGAAATAATAGTGAAGAAGAAGTGTGATTCGAACTGACGCTATGACAGTTTGAATCACCGAAAATTTTACCTAAGCGTTACCAATCAGGCTACTGGCCGATTTTGGAATTTGATTTTTAAACTCGACTATACTCCACTGATGTGAATTGTTATGTTATCGCTTGGTATACGGCTCTGATGTATTTTCTTATTCGATTTTTCGTTCGGTGCTCTTCATTATTTTGCTTGTGAATTGTGTGTGTATCTGTTAGAGTCGCCACACCACACCCTTACATTCGCAGTCAGACGGAATGGTCGAAAGGGTTAACCGAACAATAAAAGAACATTTATCGAAGGTCGTTAGTGATAACCAACGAGATTGGGACAAATATGTACAAACCTTTCTCATGAGTTATAGATCGGCTAATCACGATACGACCGGCCATTCTCCAGCAAGGATTATATTTGGACGAGAGATACGATTACCAGCCGATCTTGCGATTCGGAATATCTCCAGACGCCATAGATAAGACTAAAGACTGCGTAGCCGAATGGAGAAATCGCCTCGATAAGAGTCATCATTTGGTTCGAAAGCAAATCAAGATATCAAGAGACAGAATGAAAACAAGGTACGACGTTCGAGCCAACGCATCCGGATTTAATACCGGCGATAACGTGTGGCTTTATAACCCCCATCGGCTAAAAGGAAGCTCTCCGAAGTTGCAGCAACATTGGGCAGGACCGTATAAGGTTCTCACAAGAATTAACGACGTTGTCTATAGGATTCAGTGAAGACCGAACGCCAAGATGAAAGTGGTACATCGTGACCGACTGGCGACTTCTTGTTAACCCAGGAGACCAGTGAACTTAGTTCGGGACGAACTAATCTAGGCAGACGATAGTGTGATGCATATGACAATCAGTACTAGAATACTCTAGAAAGTCCAAATAAAGTACTAGAATATTCTAGAAAGTACTGGAAAACTGGAGACTATGAGGTTATTCGAGAGTTATTCGAGGTTAGGGAGCGGACGGAAACGAAACACCAAATCAGAATGAGGAAAAACGGTATAAATACGTCGCACACAGATCGGGATGATATTCACTTCACTTCGGAACGCTCATGCAGTCAGACATACTGATCGTGTGCTCGTGTACAACCAAGATTGAAAAAAAAAAAAATATATATATATATTGAATTCGTAGACGTTAAGTCGTCGACGATCGATCGCGTTCACATCGAACCTTATGTGATATATTGCGTTTGTTCGTGAGTATTGCGACAAATTATAATTTCATAAAAAAAAGCACGTGTAATTTTCGCTGGATGCCGTAGTCGAAATCTGTCTTCACAGATGTCAGACAACGACCCGAGCGCTACCCGGGAATATCTATTGGAACGGAAGAGAAGAGCCATTGAAACTCTTCAAACTTATCTAAGAAGACCACAAAAATGGAAAATCCAGGAAAACACATGGACTACGAACAAAAATTCCACGAAGCCGTGGAATACATCCAACAGCTTTCAGCAGAGGTGAAACAACTCCGGGAGGCAATCCACTCCCTAAAGCAACCCACCCAAAACAGCGACGATGCCTGTATGGAGATGGCGCCTTCTCCCAGATTAAACCATAAAACATCTCCACCCAAACAACAATCATCAGCCCATAAGGAATCCACCAAACAAGCCAAGCCAGCACAGAGTCCCCTGCCTGCCCAGCACAAAAACGAAAGACCACCGCCAATCTACATCAGAAACCCGACCAACACCAAAGCACTAATTCAAACCCTGCAAAATGCACTGGGTCACCGGAATTTTAGCACCAATGCAAAAGGATCTAGGACTTCAATAACAGTCAGATCATTACTCGATCATGATAGGGCAGTTAAAAAACTGTTGGAGGAACAATATCAGTTCTTCACCTTCCAGCATCCGAACAGCAAACCAGCTACCTTTATTATAAGGCACATCGATCCCGAATGGACCAACGAAGAAGTGGGGCTGGAAATCGCTAGGATATGTCCACAAATAAAGATCAATAAGCTGGACTACTTCCAAACACCGTACATGAGAACAAACAACGTAAAAAACCTCCGGATCATACAAGTCCTACTTAATCAGGACATCAAGCAACTTAAACAAATTAAATATTTGTTTACCCAAAAAATCGCAATCGAAGAGCCCCACAAACAAGAAATTCTTCATTGTAAGCGATGCCAAGAATCAGGACACTTGGCGGTCTCATGCCACCAGCAAAGACGTTGCGGCAGATGCGCAGAGGAACACGAGCTCGAGGAATGCAAGGTAAATCCACAAGGCCTGAAACCTGAAATAATACAAACCGTCAACGCTGATGGATCCATTACCAACAAAAAGATCACAGTTAAATGCTGTAACTGCGGAGGCCCTCATCCGGCAAATTTTTCCCAATGCCCTCAGAAGCTAAAACTTCTGGAAAGACGGAAATTAGCAACAACTATTAAATCAACAACAACAACAACAACGACGAAACCAACAGTATTGCAGGAAACGAAGTCAATCCGACCCGGAATATCGTAAGCGGATGCAGCAAGAGGAAACCTCAACACTACCACTCCCCCTAACAACAATACTGAAAACTTCAATCTGGACATCATGGGATACATCCAAAGCTTACAAGCCATGCTACCCTCGCTGAGGAAGATGTCAGAAATAGAGAAAAAATGTCAGATTCTTTCACTAATAACTTCCCATATTCTTACCAGCTCTCTCTAAACTAACCATTATCTCCCTCAACACAGAATCCATTTACTCTAACATACGTAAGCAACACCTCCGGCTGTTTGTTGAAAAGTTTTCCCCAGATATCCTCTTCCTTTCAGAGACCTGGCTCAAACCAAATTCCCGAGTTTCAATTCCCAATTATACTTTAGTTTCTAACCCCAGAACTAATGGATCTCATGGAGGTACCGGCATATTAATTCACAAAAAATTTCAATTCAGTGAAATTAGATTCACCTGTGTATCCAGCATTGAATACACAGCAGCAAAACTTTTCTGTGAGAACAATAAAGTGCTCGTCTTAGCATCCATTTATATTCACCCTTCACGACAACCAGATTTCCCAGATACTGACATTTCGCAGATTATCCAACAGTCCGTTCCCGCTCCATTTATGATCGGAGGAGACTTGAATGGTCGTCACACAGCATTCAATGATAATAAATGCAACAAATATGGTCGCCAATTGCCAGCCCTCCTCCAGTCTTATCCATATACTTACATTGACTCCCCATTACAGCCAACTCGTGTCTCTAGCTCAGCCAGGTCAACAATCGACTTCTTCCTCAAGTCCGACGATGTTTATTCAGCGGGTCCACCTACAGTCTCCTTTATATTTCCTTCTGATCATGGTTCCGTTCACACCACGATGCAAATCCCCTCTCTCGATCCACTATACTCGTCAAACTCTGTCCCAAACTTCACCAAAACAAATTGGAGAAAAGTCAATAGGGACATAGCGATAAGTTTCTCTGACTTGTATATCCCTGAAGCATCTAACTTACTCCCTACTGAAATCGATCAAGAATCTTTAAGAATAGAGCAAATTCTTAAGGAGGCTCTCAGCAACAACACCCCGACAACCATTCCTCATAACTATTTAGGAAAGCCTTTGCCCAGCATCCTAACCAAATTATTGCGCCTTAAAAACCAGCTCCGCCGTAAACTTCATACAAGATACTGCCCCTTTATTAAAAGCCAAATCCAACTCCTATCCACTCTGATAAATGAGCAGTTGAAAAAATTCGCAGATGAAAACTACATCTCCACACTTAAAAATAGCAAACCAAATCGGGATATTTTCAAAAACATCAACCAATTAACTGGTCGTAAATATAAACCCCGAATTGATCATCCCATCAACCCAATCAGCAATAATATTGCCCAGTCCGATACGGACATAGCAAATTGCCTCGCAGAACACTTTGCAAAGATTCATTAGCAAAATAATTCTCTCTCAACTCCTGGCTTCGAGAACACAGTAAACGAATACATCTCTAACAGATTATTTCCATCTTTTACTCCTTTCATCGGTGACTTCAACAACACAAACATAGCTTCACACCCCTTAGACACTACAAATTTTCTAACTGCGGACGAATTATCCGAGATCGTAAGATCAGGAAATAACAAAAAGTCAACTGGATTAGATGGAATCCCACGTCTTCTATTTAAAAGGCTACGCCCACCGAATCTACTTCCCATCCTCATTCTTCTTAATCATATAATTAATGCATCGCACTTCCCAGAGAACTGGAAAACTGCGGTAGTAATTCCTAGTAATAGACCTTGCAATTATCGTCTAATATCCCTATTAAGTACACTAAGTAAGATACTGGAACGCAAGATCTACCAAAATCTTCTCTCATTTGCCAACGAGAATGCCCTCATCCCTATCTGTCAGTTCGGATTTCGTAAGCGACAATCCACATGTCATGATCTACTAAAACTCACACACGATGTTACAACTGGTCCCCAAAACCAAAGCCCTACTGTGTGTATATCTCTCGATATTTCTAAGGCGTTTGATTGCGTCTGGATCTCAGGGCTTCTGTACAAACTGCACTCCATATTTAAACTAAACTCTCACACAACAAAGCTCTTAGCCTCATATCTTTCTGCCAGAAAATTCGTTGTGAGAATAAATTCTTCTGTCTCAGGAACCCACACCATAACTGCGGGTGTTCCGCAAGGCTCCATTTTAGGGCCAATTTTATATCTGTTATATACCTCAGATATTCCTCAACCCGTATCTCCTAATGTTGTGATGCTGAATTATGCTGATGATACATTAATTTACTCTAGCAGCAAATTTGTTAAGGCTGCAAGAAACCGCATTAACAACTTCCTCCCTAACCTATCAACATACTTTAATAAGTGGAAAATCCACCTTAATCCAAATAAAACGCAGCTCATAGTGTTCAAGGGCAAACACGAGCACTGTACAAACAACACTAGACGCTGCCACAACAAAATTAAACTTAACCTAAACAACACTCTGATAAAACCCTCCAAAACCCTAAAATATGTGGGAATTAGTTTTTCTAATAACTGGTCTTTTTCCTCCTACATTAAAAATTCCCTTCAAAAAGCCACAATTCAGCTTAATCTCTGTAGAAGAGTAATGTGGAAACCTAATAGTCTCTCTCACAAAGTCAAACTGCTCATTTACAAACAAATTATCAGGCCCACACTCACGTACGCGTGCCCATTGTGGTACCATATCACTCCCTCCCAAATGGAGAAATTACGAGTATTCGAAAGAAAATGCTTTAGGTATGTCTCTGGGTTACATCGTCGTCCTAACTCCTATAAGTACTATAGTAACGTCGAACTCTACAATACCGCTGATATTGAGCGCCTCGATAGACGATTCCTCGAACTGTCCATCAAATTTATCGAAAACCTACAAAATAATCCCAATCCCACAATAACCTCGCTCTTAGAGAACCCTCTAGATATCAGAACTAACTATCCCAACTGTCTCCACACCAGAGCTATCTTCGCCTCAGGCAGACTGGTAAATGATTCAAACGAGATCATATACCACAACACCGAAGTTACCCCTAACCAGTTCAAATACTGTAACGTCCAACCATTTTCCAACATCCTATGTTTCTCCAACGAACAACCGGAAAGAAATACTATTCCTCAAACCCATAACTGACCTCACTCCATATCCTTTAATTCATATATCCCATTAATTATAAAACTTTGTTTTGTTTATAGCTCATTTTATAATAATCAGACTAAGTTAGGTTAAGTTATATTTATATTTAGGGTTAGGTTTAGATTAAGTAAAGTAAAAATAAAAAATTCCTGGTTTTCTGACCTTTTCCAGGAAGACGAAACTCTACTAAATATATTGTTACGTTGCTCCTCCGCACACGACCGTTAAACTATATCCAGTTTAAACTATACGTTTCTTTGCGCGAGTTCGACCTCTGGATCGCAGGAGTACTTCAATGCTTTCAAGGGCAACCTCTGCTTTCCTCCGTTAAATTCCTTAATCCGTGTTCTCTAGCTCTCCTTTTGAATCTCCTTGCGTATCAATGCAAACTCAACGTTCCAACGATCAGCAAATCTCCTTGTGTATGAATGCAAACTCAACGTTCCAACGATCAGCAAATGTCCTTGTGTATCAATGCAAACTCAACGTTCCAACGATCAGCAAATCTCCTTGTGTATCAATACAAACTCAACGTTCCAACGATCAGCAATTGATCCTAGTCTTCGCCACGTGTTTTTTTTTTTTTTTGTCATTCCGTCTGCTTCTGACGTTTCTGTCAGTTTTTGTGTATTCTCCAGTATTCCTCTAGATGGCTCCAGAATCGGTGTGTTGATGTCGTATTAGTTGGCTTAAGGCTCGGTGCGACGCCATGAGGTCACGCTAACGGTTAACAAGTGTGTCAGTTTTGAATTTGTAACACTACCCCCCCACTTAAGTCTGATCGTCGCGATCAGACTCCAAATTCCATGATCCCAATGGGGATAGTCTCTCTATATGCACAACTTTTATCTTCCCTTGCCTCTTCCGTATGCGATACACCACATCGTTTAGTCGCTTTAAGACTTTATATGGGCCTTCCCACGATGTCTGCAGTTTTGGGGACAGACCCTTCCTCCGTTGGGGGTTGTATAATAGTACTAAATCGCCTTCTTGGAATCCCTCGCAATTCATGGCTCGATCATACCGATCCTTCATTTTGTTGCTCATCAACCACGTCCGCCGCCTCACGAGACGGTGTATTTCGTCCATCTCGGATTGGAACACCTCCCAATAGCTGCCTCCTGCTTTAATAGTGGCACCGTTGCTACCGAATTTCAGGTCCGATGGGAGCCTCAAGTCTGTACCAAAGATGATGTGTGCAGGTGGGTGTCCGGTAGTGTCGTGTACTGCTGATCGGTATGCCATTAAAAACATTTGGATGTGCTTGTCCCAATCACGCTGACATTTGTCGACAACTTTTCGCAAATGTTCCTCGAGCGTACGGTTGAACCTCTCAACCATTCCACCCGACTGTGGGTGCAGAGCTGTCGTCCGTGTGTTTTTGATCCCCAGCAGTGAGCACATTTCTTGGAAGATAGCAGACTCGAAATTCCTCCCTTGATCTGAATGTAACTCGATCGGTGCTCCAAATCGCGTGACCCAATTCTGCAGGAAAGCTTCGGCTGCGGTTTTAGCCTCCTGGTTTGGTATCGTATACACTTCGGGCCACTTACTGAAATAGTCCATCACCACGAGTACATATTTGTTGCCGGAGTCACTAGTAGGGAAAGGGCCAGCTACATCCACTGCAACGCGCTCAAATGGCGCTCCGGCATTATACTGCTGTAACTTTCCTCTGCTTTTTACTTTTGGGCCCTTGGCTGCCGTACATTGTGTGCAGTTTTTAATCGAGTTAGCAACTGAATTCCGGCCATTCACCCAGTAAAACCGGTGTTTTATTTTCTCCAGGGTTTTTGCAACGCCGAGGTGTCCTCCGCTTGGTCCAGTATGGAATTCTTCCAACACGGCTGCTATCCTAGATTTTGGTAGGACAATTAAATCGGAGGTGTATCTACCACCATTGCTTTCCCATTGGCGATGTAATACTCTGTCTATTATTATATTATTATTATTATTTTATTTTTTTATTTTTTTTTTTATTATTGTATTATTTATATTTTCCAATTGTAGTTTCCATAATCATAAATAGTATATAATATGAATTGCTGAGTTAATTATTTGTATGTGTAATTAAAAAAAAAGCCCTCGTGTGAGTGCAGGAAATAGGGTGGCGAAGTTTTAAAGTAAAACCCTTAAAATTTGAGGACAACAAAATTTTAATTTCACAATAACCAGTGCCAAACATATATGAATAAGATTTATGAAAAAAGACGTTAGACCAAACTACCCGGGAAAGGAGTGTTTGCGAGGAGCAAAAGGAAAGGGACAACGCTGTCACCTACGAAATAATACCAAATATCAAAAAATGAACGAATGGCTACATGACGACAGGGCATGAGTGCTTTGGACAATATTGCTTAGATCCAAAAATAAAGGAAACATTGGTCCTTCAAGCCGGATTACCTGTTGGCAAATTTAATATTTCTTGTTGGCGAATTCGAGATACCTATTGGCGGACTCGTTGCCAGATATTGTTGGCGATTTTAAAAGCTGATCTTGTTGGCGATTCTGTGGCGGAGCAAAAGCCAATTTTGTTGGCGGATTCATCAAAGAAGAAGATGAAGTTGTTGGTGGATAGTGTAGACGAGTAGTCACAGAGGAACAGCAGTGCAGTGAAGCTAATTACATACCTGTAGTGTACATTTATCTAGGGGAGGTCTCACGATTTTTTGCCGAGGCAATTCATCACATCTTGTGCATCTGCTGGTGACCAACGTCGCCGTGTGCTGAAGGCAGATCAGAAAGTAAAAAGTGAGAGGAAAGCAGTCAAAGACGCGATAAGTACGGACGTGATAAGTCAAGAAATCGTTAAGTGTACGGTAAAAGTAACGGTTGTTATTAACGGGTTAATAACGTGTTACATTAATTCAAAATCAATTTAACGGCTCTTATTTATTAAAAATAATTAATCCAGCGAACCCTAAGCTCGCTACAGTATTATAAGTAATTTAACAATTAACAATAACAATATGGACGATTTGTTTTATTACCATGCTTTTAACAGTAAGCTATATTGCGCAATTTTATTCTTTAATTGGATGGCACATGTACTTAGGTCGATCGGAACTTTACAAATATTTGGTGTTTTATAACCTAAATGAGGCTACATTAGTAAATCCTAACCATGTGAACTCGGGGTGGATCGTTAATAGCATATAATATAACATTAAAACTACCCTGTACATATACATCCGCACTTACGTTTCTCTCACAAGTAATCATCGCCATCTGGCATTTCATGCAGGAAATAAATGACATGCAGTCTACACATCAATTCCAGTTGTGTCTAAACAATTATGAATATTCTTGAAAATGTGGATTTCATATGCCGGTAAATATTTCCTTTAAGCACGAAATACTCGTATAATAACTTTATCAATAGGGTTAGTTCGGTCCTCAACAAAGATGTGAAGCAATATGGCAAGACATATATGTTTGATTCCGAGGAAGATACGTGCTGGAATTCCGACAAGGTAAAAGTTGTTAAGACAGCAACAAGTAAATCTGCTTACTTATAAATATTATAAAAAATACTTCAAGGGCACAAATCAATGGGTAGCAATAGAGTTCCAAGAAGCTCAAGAAATCAAATCCTTTAATATCCAATTCCAAGGAGGATTTGTTGGTAAAGATGCCATTGTTACTGTAACAAACACTGATGGAATATCACGCGAACAACCGTTCTACCCTTTAGATTCTAATTCATTGCAAACTTTCGTATTGGATTCTACTGAACAAAAAGTGAAAAGGATAAAGTTCCTCTTTCGATCCAGTACAGACTTTTTTGGTCGAATAATTATTTATAAATTAAAAATATATTAAGCATTGGATAACAACAAAACTGCCATAAACAATCGGTAGGGAACGGTTTTAATGTCGAACTTCTACATTGTCTGAAGTGCCTTGAGCTAGTGGATCCCACGGCTAATAGCAGCATTCACTCAGGATTTCATTGGAAAAACCATCATTACTATATTAGCATTGAATGAGAAGGATCGCCTTTAAGAATTTAATAACTGCGATAAAAAATAAAAAACACAAATGACTGTTACATCGTTACTTGACACCTGATATTTTTTATGCTCAAACGCGCGCACAAAAAGGGATTTTGGAGTACCATTAAGTGTTAAAGCACAGTGCGATCGGAAGGAGAAGAAGTGAATAAGAAAAGGAGGTATCGATGTATATTGGTCTTAAATGCCTGGACATTACAACGACGAGGAAACATGATCAGGTAGAGTATACCACATTCGTGTGGTTCGGCTAAAGAATGACTCTATGTTTGTGCGCGTGGAGTTGACTTTCAACGTGAACTGATCCGCATTCTCAGATTGGCGGCTATCGCGGGAAAATGTCTGAGGAGGCGGAACAGATTCAGCAAGTTCTGTTGAGTAACGACCGTGATAATACCTGTAGAAGAGAGATAGGCATGATACGTTACGCCTGTGTTCTAACGACGGAATTGATCGACTCAGCTGGGTTCCCAATAAGTTTTACTGCTCGTTTTTGCATCCTATCGAGCACGTGTCGTGCAGTTTTGGATGCGCCTGACCAAATATGGGAGTTGAACTCCATTTTTAGACGAATATACGCCTTGTAAATAGTGGCAAGGTTAAATGGAGTGAAGTATTTTTTGCATCTCTTAAGGAACCCCATACATTTGGCTGCACTTTTCGCAGCTTCAAAAATTTGGTCGCTCCAATTAAGAGTCGGATTAATTCGAGTCCCGAGTATTGATAGTTCCTTGGATTCGGCGATGCAAGTCCCGTTCATCGATAGTGTATTTACTTTGGGGTTCGCCTTTGACGACAGGAGACAGCACTGAGTTTTTAAGGCATTGAACTTTACTCGGTTAGATAATCCCCATCGATATATTTAGTTGAGGTCGAAATTCAGTGTATTGAGCAAAAGCTGCTGATTGGTATTGACGTTCGAAGAGTTTGGTCGGGAATGTTCGTATGAGTATGAGAAACTCAATGTGCTTTCATCAGCAGACGACTGGATTGGGTTGTGGATAATGGACAAGAGATCATTTATAAATATGAGGAAGTTAATGGTGTAACTAACCCGACTTTGTTTTATATATATAGAAGATTGTAAATAACATTAGAATAAGTTATATTAAGTAATTTTAAATAGGCTAAGATAAAATAAACGGAGTTCCTGGTTTCTTTTCTGATCTTTGCCAGGAAATATAAAATTACAAGTATATATAAATCTCATTAAATCCGAAGCACATATTAAAAATAATGTTTGGAAAGTGTTAAAAAAATAACAGCCAAACAATTATAACCAATCTATTAAAAGTTAACAGTATCACTTATTGTAATTCTTACTTTTCGGTCTAATAAACGCAGTGAATACAAAAAGAATCGTGAAGTCGAATTAAAGCTGCCAAAGGTGGAAGACTAAAGGTCGCGAGAGGTTTGATAATACCGAAATTAGTGTATAACTACCTGTGGATGCTGCACATGCCATTCCATTCCACTATCTGTGTGTTAGTTATTAGATTTCCAATTTCTTTTTTTTTTTTTTTTTTTTATATTTTTATTATACTTCTCTCGGGAGAGGCGAACCTATAGCGCTGAGTGGGCACCCCGAAATGCCATCAAATAACTGTTGCAGTTATTTTTGAATAGTTGCAGGTTGTAACGCTCCGGGAACACTCGCGTGGGAAGGGAGTTCCACAGCTTCTCCGCTCTGTAACGGAACAAGTTCTGATGCAGGGCGCCGTCGGGAGATGAACCACAAATGGGTGCGATCCGTCGGATTGTCTTGTGGAGCGCATATAAACCGAATTGCGTGGAACAATACCAAGAATCTTCGAAGAACAGTACCCGTGATAATATCTGTAAAACAGACAGAGGTCGGCTACACGCCTTCGATGTGATAGCGACTGTAGTCCCGAGGTCAGTGACGAGTCCCCGATCAGGCGGATCGCTCGTCTCTGTATGCTCTCAAGTAGGTCGAGGGTATGTTTAGGAGCCGAGCTCCAAACATGAGAGCAATATTCGAGCGCGGGTCTAATTTCGGATTTATATAGGAGAAGAAGTTAGGCCGGAGTAAAATATTTCTTGGCTCTAAAAAGATAGCTCATCTTTCCTGAGGCTGACCTGGCGATGCTCAACACGTGTTTATGCCTTGATATATTCCCACAGACCGTGACGCCGAGCAATTTCAAACTTTTCCCAGCCTCGAGGGCCCGGCCACTCATCATCAGCTGTGGAACCGATAATCCACTTTTCTTTGTGAATGCTGTATATTGTGTCTTCGCTGCATTGAAGTCGCAAAACTGAATACTTTGTTATCCGTTGTCTCCAACAAATCATTTATGTGAAGCAAGAACAAGGTTGGAGCTAAAATAGAACCCTGGGGCACTCCTGAATTAACAGGATACAGATCTGAACACTCGCCGTCCACAAATACCCGGATCGATCGATTCTCGAGGAAGCTCCTCATCCAGTCGCAAAGCTGTTGGGAAAGTCCATATGAACGAAGTTTACTCAGCAATGCCCCGTGCCAGACGCGGTCAAAAGCCTTGGAGATATCCAATGCGACCACCCTTGACTCAGCATGCCGTTCAATCGCAGATGTCCATATATCGGTTATAAGTGCCAAAAGGTCTCCCGTGGACCGACTGCCAAGGAATCCGTATTGACGATCATTCAGAAGTCCGTTGCACTCCAAATACTTAACTAACTCTGTATTGATGACTTTTTCCATTGCCTTAGATAAAATAGACAGTAATGATATCGGACGGTAATTTTGTGGGAGACACTTTCCTCCGTGCATACGATAAACGGAAGAGTCTGCCAAGAACCGGCAATAGTTCTGGAGCACAGTTATTAAGGACTATTGCTGGTATTCCGTCCGGGCCGGTAGCCTTCCTACAATCCAGTTCACGTAGAATGCGTTGAATAGTGCGCGGACGACATCTCGCATCCCGCATTGAAGACTGTACCGGCGAGATCACAGGTGGCTCCAAAAGGCCGGAATCGCGGTTTGAATTCGCGGAAAATAAATTCGCGAACACAGCTTTATTCTTTGAATTCATGATTATCGTCCCGCTGTCTGTCACCAATGGAGGGAAAGAGGAGGATGTGAAGTTACCGCCTGTTGTTGTGAGCCTTCTTCGCGGTATCAATCGTGGGATTGAAGCGCCATTGCTTAAAAGCTTAATTTTTTGCCGCTGTAATCAGATCGCATTTTTTATCAAACCAAGGTTTATCAAGAGAACTTCGTTTGATGGAATGTGGAATATACATCTCCATCCCCAGAAGAATAATCTCTGATACCGACTCCGCGCAAGCGTTACCATCGGAGCTTCCGAAGCACACCTCGGAAAGGATGCGAAGAAATCTCGCCCCAGTTAGCAGCCCCGTGGGGCTTTTCAGGGCCCGAAGAACCTCGCATCATTTTTAACCCCATAAAAATCCTATAAACCTCATATCTACCCTTAAGTCGAATCACTGGCAAGATCACACAACCTTGCCATAGCATTCACCACTGTCCTAAAATTGCTGAAAACAATTCGGTTATCCCCTTGGATAACCGTCATAAATATCCCATCATAGCCGAGGAGCTTTTCCTCTACACCCGGCATGTCATTTTTACCCTTTACATTCTTAGCAGAATCAAAATGTACACAAACACTACAACCCTGCCCGTCCTCGTTGGCGATTTCACTCGCCCACTCTCAACTCTCAGCGACTTCCTTGGACTTATTAACGTTAGTCGACCACCTACGACTCCCTTTGGGTGCCACTTGACTCTGTCCAACCGCTCGCCTCCTTCGGCGACAACATCTTCAACCTCCAATCCGCGTACTCGACTTTCTTAAATTCGCACTATCCTTGGCGACTACTTTTCAACTTTCAACGGACTTCCCCTAGTTTGCACTGCCTCTGATAATTTCTCTTGACTCCTCTCGACACCACGCGTTCTCTTTGCGACCTCTAACTACCTTTTCAGATGCGCTCTCGACTGGTTGGCGACTTTCTTGCAACCTTCTTCGCGTCCTCTTACGTTTTTAATCCCAGTTTCGAGTCATACAGTCTATATTGGTCAACACGCGAAACACCACGACCCAAAAGACTCAAGAACTACTCGAGTCCCTCGAGTTTCACGACGCTTCTAGCATCGAGTTCCCTACCGAACAAGTCGCCACCGACCAGGAAGCGACCTGACAACCTGCTTCCTCCGACGCACTCCCGACTGTCTCTGCCGCCTCTAGTGCCGACCCTTTAGCGGATCCTGGCATTATAATACCCACAACTCGCGCCGGTACCTCTCAACAAGCCCATAGGCAATCAGAGTCCCAAGAGTTCCACGATGCTCCCAGCCTCAGGAATAGGACGTCATTGCGGACGTAAATGAACCCCTAGTAGGTTCCGACCTATTAGGCGCACACAATCTGTTGGTCGATACGACCCATAACAGACTAGTGGCTCCAACCGCACCACCCTTGCCCATGTCGGCACCTTCTGCGGCAACATCTAGGGCCACAAAGAGTTTAGACCCGATACAGGCCATGGTACAGGAATTTGTTCGTACAACAATTCCTCTACCCAACCAGCGCCGCCACAAAGCTACTGTGTTTCATCATATAGAAACATGAGGTCCCCCGGTAAGCCAGCGCCCACGCCGACTGGCTCCCGAAAAATTACGCGCGGCACGCGCAGAATTCGATCATATGATCGAACTTGGTATCTGCCAACCGTCGGACAGCCCCTGGGCAAGCCCACTCCACTTAGTGAAGAAACGTTCTGGTGAGCGGCGCCCATGCGGTGATTACAGGCTATTGAACACAGCAACTGTCCCGGACAGATACCATATCGCACACCTCTACGATTTTTCGTATAAACTGCGAGGGTGCAACGTCTTCACTAACCTGGATCTCACCAGGGCATACCACCAAATTCCGGTGGCACCAGAAGACATCCCCAAGACCGCAGTCATCACACCTTTCGGACTCTTCGAGTTCAAAGTGATGACTTTCGGCCTCAGGAATGCCACACAGACATTCCAGCGTTATATCGACTCGGCATTACGTGGTCTTAATTGCTGCCACGCATACCTTGATGACATTCTCATCGCCTCCAAAGACCATGCCGAACATAAACGCCACTTACGTCAGGTCCTAGAGCGCCTCCGTGAATTCTGTCTTGTCATCAACCCAGATAAGTGTCAATACGCCAAGGAGCAAATCACCAATCTGGGTTACGTCGTTGACAACCAGGGCATTCGCGCACTACCAGACCGTGTGGAGGCCCTCATGAAGTTTCCACGTCCTACTAACGTAAGTGAGCTCCGTCGATTCCTGGGCATGCTTAACTTCTATCGTCCGACGCTGAAGAACACTGCCCAAATTCAAGCTCCCTTAAATAAATTCTTGAAAGGAGTTAAGCGCAATGATAAGCGCCCAATCCCATGGACAGAAGACTCTTATCGAGCATTCCAACTGTCCAAAGAGCAATTGGCAAATGCCACCTTACTCCTATACCCCCTCGAGGGAGCGGCACTGTCCATTCAATGCGACGCATCGGATACCGAAATCGGAGCCGTCCTTGAACAGGACATTAAAGGCCGACCGGAACCACTTGGTTTCTTTTCAAGGAAGCTGAGTCCTACAGACCGACGTTACAGCGCCTATGATCGCGAATTACTTGCGATCTACAACGCTGTCAAATACTTCCGTCACATGATAGAAGGTCGCTCACTCTTCATCTTAACAGACCACAAGCCATTGGTCTATGCGTTCCGGAAGAAGTCGGGGAATGCCTCCCCCCGACAAGAGCGTCAGTTAGATCTCATTGGGCAATATACTAGGGCGATCAAGCACATCTCCGGTAAACAGAATGTCACGGCGGACGCCCTTTCTCGAATCGATACGATTCACTTGCGTACCGCCTTGAACAACACTGACCTTGCCCTAGCTCAACAGGAGGACGAACAGCTTAAGTCCCTCCTAACTGCGGAAACGGCACTAGAGCTAAAGAAAATTTCACTTCGCGACCCTTTGGGCGAAATTTGGTGTGATGTCTCTACTGGAACCGCTAGACCTTACATTCCCGAGAAACTTCGTAAGGGCGTGTTCCAGGTTTACCACAACCCAGGCCACCCCAGCGGCCGAGCAACAGCTGCTGCTGTCCGTGGCAAATTCATTTGGCCCCGGATGAACAAAGATCTCACCGGTTGGG
Organism: Microdon myrmicae; assembly: GCA_963931805.1. Taxonomy (NCBI): domain Eukaryota; kingdom Metazoa; phylum Arthropoda; class Insecta; order Diptera; family Syrphidae; genus Microdon; species Microdon myrmicae. The sequence continues at coordinate 100,100,657 of OZ007496.1, forward strand.
CCCGTGCTTGTCTCCAGTGCCAACGCTGCAAAATAGCGTGACATAATGTACTGTAATGCACAATGCAAGCTTCCCACGGCACGCTTCGCCCATGTCCACATAGACATAGTGGGACCGCTTACTCCATCAAGAGGATTCTCTTATATCCTCACTATGATGGATCGCTGCACGCGATGGCCAGAGGCGACACCTCTCCGGGCAGTTACTGCCGAATCAGTCGCCAAGGCCTTTTATTCAACTTGGGTCACACGCTTCGGTGTACCAACCACCTTAACTTCGGACCGAGGTCCACAATTCGAGGCGACAATATTCAGGCAGCTAACAAATCTTCTTGGCTGCCAAAGAAGTCGTACCACCGCCTACCACCCGCAATCCAATGGGATGATAAAGCGCTGGCATAGATCCCTCAAGGCCTCACTCATGTGTCATAACGACACCCAATGGTTCGACGCCCTTCCCACCGTCCTCCTCGGCCTGAGGACATGTATTAAAGAGGCCCTAGGTGCTTCGGCACTAGAGCTTATCTACGGTACCAACCTCCTTCTTCCATGAGAACTTTTCCTGGACGGCGAAACACCGCGTGACCAACTTCATGAATTGGGACATCTTCGTGACCTGCTAGGTAAGGTTAGGGCAACCCCAGTAGCCAGGCACGGCTCCAAAAAACTGTTCGTCCACCCTGAACTGCACAGCTGCACGCACGTCTTTGTCAGGGTGGATAAGGTCAAAAACCCCTCGACCCACATTATGATGGCCCATTCAAAGTCTTCCGCCGCATCAGCGACCGCGTCTTCGAGATCGATATAAGAGGTAAACGATCCACGGTCAGCGTCGAGAGACTTAAGCCCTGCTTTCTGGAAGCTTCAGCTCCAGAACAGCCCCCTCAACAGGACACAACAGCCAACCGACCGACACAACCTCCCCGCACTCGCGCCCGAGCGCGCACCCTCACTCAGCAAACCTCCTCTCAGCCTCCCTTATCTGTTTCGTGACTACGTCACTGGGGAGGGAGTGATGTGGGCCTTTTCAGGGCCTGAAGAACCTTGCATCATTTTTAACCCCATAAAAATCCTATAAACCTCATATCTACCCTTAAGTTGAATCACTGGCAAGATCACACAACCTTGCCATAGTATTCATCACTGTCCTAAAATAGCTGAAAACAATTCGGTTATCCCCTTGGATAACCGTCATAAATATCCCATCATAGCCGAGGAGCTTTTCCTCTACACCCGGCATGTCATTTTTACCCTTTACATTCTTAGCAGAATCAAAGTGTACACAAACACTGTCGCCATGCCCATTAGCGTCCAGAAATACATGCCGGGCTATTTGCTGGCTTGCACATCTGCAAGCCAGATTTCTAATAGCCCTGCAATAGGACATAATGAGCGGGATAAACCAAATATCAATTAGCCTTTTTTTTTCTAGTTGCTATGGCGAGCGATCTTCTGTGAATTTTACATCACAGAAGACCCAATTGCTGCCGCCAGCATTGTTCCCTTATGCTACCCGAAACACTTCTGTCTATCCGATGTAGACAAAAGAAAACATTTTCGTCCAGGCGGCAATTTCCTACACTGTAGTCAAAAAGATTCATGCTCTCAGGCAGCCTTAGGTTTTTGCCGATATTTTATCACCATCATGGGAAAACCATTCTCATGATTTATGACTGCATTTTCTGCCAGCCTAAATGTCCGTCCCTCTGATTGACCAAATGTGTATTGGAATTTCCCTGGTACGCCAGAGGTATCCGATACTACAGGGAATGTCGAGGACGATTTCTACGAGGAGTCTGATAATAACCTTTACGGTATGCACTTCTTTTTGGAGTCAGATGTCAATACCCATAGCGGACGGTCGCACCTTAACATCAATCTTATCCGCGTTACTTAGAACCAGATGTCTACCACCACCGCGATCGTGTGAGTTTTCGAGAGTGCAGTTCGATTGCCTTTCTTGGAGTCGATACATTTTTTTCAATAAAAAGAGTTGTGCGCGGAAAGTTCTATTTTCTTGGGGTAAATGCACTTTAACAACAAAGAGCAGCGTAACTCAAAATAAGTAATTAACAAAACATTTAAAAACTCCAGTCCACTTATTTACTTGTTTTGGAACCGTGAACAGTCCGATGCAGAATCCGTTGGGGTTTCGTGAAATTAGTGCCCGTGTCTAGAAGGCACACCCCAAACTACCCCACAGCCCCATACTTCCATACATGGCGAAGCTGCCTAGGCCGGTTATCCGCTTAATATGCAAGTGCTTGCGCGACCGATACCAAGCAGTAATCTGAGTTTCCCAGTGGCACAGAAACCTCTACGGTATAAATACTCGGTTCGGATGTCAAAAACAGATCCAGTGTGTTCGCATAATCGCCTCGGGCATCCGGCACTCGCGTTGGTTCCTCCACAAGTTGAATCAAATTGCGGCTAACAGCGAATATCTCCGCCAGTCTCCCAGCCCTGTCGGTTCTGTTAGAATGTAGTAACCAGTCCAAATTGTGTACATTAAAATCTCCAAGGACGGCTACTTCAGAAGCCGGGTAGTTGGTCTGAATCCAGTCGACGGTACGTGAAAGATGTTCGAAAAATGTTGTTGGTCTTTCGTCATTCGGGGAGCGATAAAGACAACAAAGAAATTTAACAGAATTCCTCAGCACGACCTTTAACCGCATGATGTCCAAGTTATTGGGCTCTAACGATCCATCCTTTGGCAAGCCCGATCGGAGCGCATGAAGGCGCAAAATGGTAATCGGTCTGGGTGGAATTCCAGTGATAGTCCTTTAGAACTGTGTTCTAGAACTGTCGCCAGTTCTTGGCAGACTCTTTCGCTTATCTTATGCATGGAGGATATTTCCTACCGACTGGAAAGACGCCTAAGGTCATCCAATCCCAAAGACGGGGGAAAAGTGTCGCCCACAAAATTATCGGCCGATAGCATTACTGTCTATGTTATCTAAGGAGATGGCAAAGGTCATTAACCCCGAGTTAATGAAATATTCGGAATGCAACGGATTTCTGAATGGTCGTCAACACGGATTCCGTGCCAGGTGGTCCACGGGAGACCTTTTGACCGTTGTAACTGATACATGGACATCTGCGATTGAAGGGCATGGTGAGTCATTGGCGGTCACATTAAATATCTTCAAAGCTTGTGACCGTGTATAATATGGAGCATGGCTGAACAAGCTGCGTTTATACGGACTAGATAAGGTCATGCAGTGGGGAAAGGCCAATCACGTCGCTGTTGCTGATAGTGCTGTTGCTAATCTCCCGATTAACTAAACTGGGTTACTGGGATTTCGTTGGTGCTGTGGTTGGGTGGTTGCTTTGAAAGATCTTAAAAACGCCGGGATTTCAAAAGTTGTAGGATCTTAAATGTTTCGCCTGTTCACTAATTCTTTCGGGTGTCTTAGAAAGAAAAACTCAACCAAGCTAACTGGCTCATGTTTAAAATGTTAATTGTTGTTTCTCAGCGGGACAAAGATGGTGAGGAGTTACTGCGTAACATCTATAATTACTCACCAGAGGCTCCGGAAGCTTAGTTGGGAATTTTTGATGCATCACCTTATAGACCGGATCTAACACCAAACTGTCACCCACTTTTTCAGCATTGTAAACTTCCTTAATGATAAAAAATTAATATCAAGACAAGTTTATGAAAATTGCTCAGTCGACTTTTTTGTTAATAGGGATTAGGTTTTCTGTAGGAAAGGCATTATGAACTTACTTTCAAAATGGCAACAAATTATAGAACAAAACGATTCAAACTATCCGAACCATATTAAATAAAATCTTTAAATAAACATAAAAATAATGAATTTCTTTTTCCCCAAACTAATATTTGTCCTAGCGAATTTCCATACCATTGCCCATGCGTTAAAGTTTCCAGCAATTATAAGGGATGCTTTACCACTCGTTTCCAGATCTAAGAGGTTTTAGAACTTTCTGTACCTAACGGTGACAGAACGAAATAAACTCCCTAAACTACTGAAGGTTATTGCATTCTCAAATGTTAAGATCTTTACTATCTATAGGGTGGGCCATACATTTTTGCATATTTGGAACATGAATAGAAATAAAACTACAAATGTTATTTTGTTGATCATTTATTTAACGTAATAAACGTTTATTGATTTTTTAAAATGACATCGTCGTGATGTGCCCCGTCACGTCGTTGGCACTCCTGCAATTGACTACGCAAACTTGGCAAACTCGCTGACACATGCTGCGAGGTACGGAAATGTCCACCTTCCGAATGTTCTCATCGATTCTTCATGAACGTGGCTGTTACAGATAATTCACAATATAGTTAAACACAATACATTGTAGTAAAGTAATATATTGTCACAAATTCAAAACCGACACACTTGTCAACCGTTAGCGTGACCTCATGGCGTCGCACCGAGCCTTAAGCCAACTAATACGACATCAACACACCGATTCTGGAGCCATCTAGAGGAATACGGGAGGATACGCAAAACTGGCGAAAACGTCAGAAGCAGACGGAACGAGGATAGAACACGTGCAAGGACTAAGTAAAAGGAGAGCCAGAGAGGAGACGAGGAATTGAGGAATTTAACGGAGCAAAAGAGGTTGTCCTTGAACATTGAAGCACTCTTGCGATCCAGTGGTCGAACTCGCGTAAAAGAACGGATAGTTTTAAACTGGACATAGTTTAACGGTCGTGTGCGAAGTAAAAACATAACAATATTTAAATATATTGAAATGGTAAGTAAAGGACTTGCTTGGTTGACCGTGGAGCGGTCGCTGTTGCTACTGCTGTCTCTGCTGCTGGCAGGTTGCAGGGGCCTTTGAGCGTTGTGCTTCCCTGTTCAGCTTGCTTTCTTCTTCGCCAGAAGGTTGCAATTATTCTATTATATTCGGGATCAGATACCGGTAAGCAAGCGGTAAGTAGAGAGTAATAAGTAAGAAAGTGAAGCAAGCGATAAGTGAAGAATATAAGTACGGAAGCGATAAGTCAAGAAATCGTTAAGTGTACGGTAAAAGTAACGGTTGTTATTAACGGACGAATAAAGTGTTACATTAATTCAAAATCGATTTAACGGCTCTTATTTATTAAAAATAATTAATCCAGCGAACCCTAAGCTCGCTACAGTATTATAAGTAATTTAACAATTAACAATAACAATATGGACGATTTGTTTTATTGCCATGCTTTTAACAGTAAGCTATATTGCGCAATTTTATTCTTTAATTGGATGGCACGTGTACTTAGGTCGATCGGAACTTTACAAATAGTTGGTGTTTTATAACCTAAATGAGGCTACATTAGTAAATCCTAACCATGTGAACTCGGGGTGGATCGTTAATAGCAGATAATATAACATTAAAACTACCCTGTACATATTCATCCCCACTTACGTTTCTCTCACAAATAATCATCGCAATACTACCTACCAGAGTTACCGAGGGCATATTAATACTGTGACGCATATGACAATCAGTACTAGGATATTCTAGAAATTCCGAAACAAAGTGCTAGAATATTCTAGAAAGTACTGGAAAACTGGAGACTATGAGCAATAGAAAATTCGAGGCTATGTAACGGACGGAAACGAAACACCAAATCAGAATGAGGAAAAACGGCATAAATACGACACACGCAGATCGGGAAGATAAGTAAGAAGTAAGCAGTAAAATACGTGATAAGTACGGAAGCGATAAGTCAAGAAATCGTTAAATGTACGGTAAAAGTATAGGTTGTTATTAACGGACTAATAAATTATTATTATTTACTGGCCTGTAGGAACCCGGAAGTTCATGACCTCACCGACTCCACTCCGTCATCGTTCCCTGTCCTGGGCACTCTCCTTCCACGCTTGACCATTCGATCCGACCTCCTCAAGGTCAAACCTAACATTGTCCTCCCATCTCCGTCGCGGCCGTCCTGCCGGTCTCTTTCCCGTTGGTCTACCGTCAAGAATTCTATGCACGGTCCTATCGTTGCCCATTCGCGCCACATATCCGGCCCATCTTAATCTTCGCGACTTGATTACTCTCACCATTGTAGGTTTGCGATATAGCTTTGTGGTGTTTACTAATACGCCTTCACGGGCGTGGGTCCAGTAACACACCCACAAGCCTCGCGAAAGAAAACCAAGTTCGCCAAGGAAAGTGGAAAATAAATGAAACGCACTGTTCTTTTTAATGCTTTTGTTACTTTTTATTGTTCCATTAAAATGTTGCCTTATACGTTGGCAACTTAACATTCACTATGGTCTAATACGTAAAAAAAAGGCCTCCGTACAAAGTTAACACTTGATGTGGGTTACTATTGAATTTGAATTATTTAATTAACTCACAATGTTTGTGGTTGCAATACAAAAGAAAGTCTCCGTACAAAGTTAACACTTGACTGGTCGTATTCTCCCGACTCCTCCAGCGCAACGACCCCGACACGTCTAGTGGTCTCTAGGTTAAAAATCTGACTATTGGATGTCTCTTTACAGGCATCCAACAAAAATGAACCTAAAGGATTCGCCGCCAATGGCGAAGGTCCAAAACAAAAGGAAACAGGGAAAAACTCATGTAGCAGATCGAATCTGCTGCTACATGTTTGGGCAAGATAAACTGCCGCCATTCGCAAGGGATAGATTCTTTGATTGACGTGAGTCAATAAAACCCCTGCAGAAGGCAGGAATCTATCTTGGAATAATGAATCAAGCATTGGGTATGGCCGTTGCCAGATCATTTAAAATAAACATATTTCGGTGATGTATGTTGTCTTAGGGATATGTTAATCCCGTTGAAGGGACTGTCAGGCGAAAGTATCCGCTTGAGTGTTTACTTTGTGTAAACTAAAATTGGTGGTCATGACCGATGCTGGTGATCGTTCCGAGAAACGGCAACGGATCATAAAATCGGTCATGCTGAGATACAAGTAAATATGCGCGCCTGAAAGGCCAATGTTTAATTTGATCTTCTTTACTGGTGGGAAAGATAGATCCTAGACATGCCGTTGAAAATCTGGCTTGCAGATGTGCAAGCAACCCGAAATGATGCTAGGTCAATGAATGGGTACAAAGATAACACACGGAAAGATCAGCGTGTGTTGGTAGATATGTGCCATCCATTGTTCGGTCGCGGAAGCTCGTGGTGAATTGATGTCATGGCAAGATGATAATCTTGCCATGAATTATGCTTTCAGGAATGACCGTGGAGAAGAGGCTTGGAAAAGCCCCCAAAAAAGGTAAGCAGCCTAATATATATTTATGTCGGTTATCCGTAGGGATAACCGAAATGATTCCAGCTAATTGGGTGGCGGTTAATGCCCTAGTAAGATTGTACAATCTTGCCGAAATTTCAACTTTAAGGTAAGTTGCATTGCGGGTAATGGTGGGGATCAAGCGATGCGTGGCTCTTCGGGCCCTGAAAAGCCCCACAGCTCTTCCAATCCGTGGTTATCGAGTTTCCTCCATTGTCCTGCCTCCTCGTCATATTTACCTCCAAAGATACCCCTCAAAACTTTATTCTCGAATACGCGGAATTTATTTTCTTCCCGTTTTGTGAGAGCCCATGTTTCGCATCCATATAGAACAATCGGCATGATTATGGTTCTATAGACACGGAGCTTTATGTTATGTGATAGCAGTCTGGATTTCAGCAGTTTAATGACTGCGTGCCAACTAGCGTTGCCGGAATGCAGTCTTTTGTTAATTTCCTTCGACATTTCGTGACTCGCCGTTAGTATCGTTCCCAGTTATTTAAATTCTTTAACTTTTTGAAATATCTTACCTCTGACGTTTATATGTGTTCTCTGAGGTCCACCTGCTCTCGCCGTAATCATGTATTTTGTTTTGTCTTCATTAATTTCTAGGCCCACCTCTTCTGCCGCTTGCATGGTGATTTCACAGTTTTTACTAACCGTTTCTAGATTATCGCCCAGAACGGCGATGTCACCCGCATATGCAAGCACTTGTGTGACCCCGTTCAGGGATGTTCCGCCCATGTTGTCGTCTTGTACCTTTCTGATGACATACTCGAGGACAAAGTTAAAAAGACACGGTGATAGACCATCTCCCCGCTTTAGTCCGTCCCGGATTTCAAATGGGTCTGAGAGGTGGTTTTCTATTCTAACTCGCCGTTTGTTTTCGTTTATGCTAATTTGAATGACGGCGGCATATTTTTTCGGGACTCCCAGCTCAAATACAATATGGTAGAGTCTTTGGCTTGCGACTGAGTCGTAGGCTTTTTTGAAGTCAACGAACAGTTGGTGAACTGTCTCTCCGTATTCCCACTTCTTTTCCAGCAGTTGTCTTATTGTGAACATTTGGTCGCGTGTGGACCGGTTCCTACGGAATCCACATTGGTAGTCTCTCAGTATCTCTTCTGCGTACGGTGTGATTCTCGCCAGAATGACGTTTGTTAATATTTTGTATGCGGTTGGGAGCAATGATATTCCTCTGTAGTTTTCGCAGTCAGATCTGTCGCCTTTTTTGAAAATGGGAACGACTATTGAGGTTTTCCAATCTTCCGGAATGCCTTCCTTATCCCATATTGTTTTGATGAGCTGGTGGATCTCTGGCGTCTCTAACAGATGCACACACAATTCACAAGCAAAATAGTGAAGAACCCCGAACGAAAATCGAATAAGAAAATATATCAGAGCCGAATACCATAGCGATAACATAACAATTCACATCAGTGCAGTATAGTCGAGTTTTAAAATCGAATTCTAAAATCGGCCAGTAGCCTAATGGATAACGCTTAGGTTCAATTTTTGGTGATTCAAACTGTCATAGCGTCAGTTCGAATCACACGTTCTTCTTCACTATTATTTCAAACGCTATAGATCTTTCGAGTGGTTGCCTCTCCTCCATCCTTCATAAGCTCTGCCGGTATGCAGTCGACTCCGGGAGCTTTGTTGTTTTTCAATCGATTTATTGCGTCTACAACTTCATTGAGAGAGGGCTCTAGGATCTGAGGCTCGGCTGTATATACGCTTGGTGCGTTTATTTGTGGTTGATGGGTGCGTACATTGAACAGGTTTTCAAAGTACTGCTTCCATCTTGTCACGATATTGTTTGTTTCTGTGACCAGACAGCCGTTTGCGTCTCGAATTATTTTGACTCTCCCTCGGTAGCCATTTCTAATTGAATTTATGTCGACATACATACCTCTGATGTTCTTTGCCCTAGAATTTTCTATGATTTTTTCGATCTGAGTCTTCTCCCATTCGCGTTTTTTTGCGTTTGGAGTCTCGTTGTCTCTCTCCGAAAGATACCGGTAGAATAGCACTTCTAATTGAGCACTTGGATCTACGGCGTTGTTTTCCAATTCGAGTGTTAGCTGGTTTTTCAGTTCTATATCGGGATTTGAGCTCGATCCAGTAATTACGATAGTTCTCCTTCGTAGTTTTACGTCGAATGAATTATTTTTTATTTTCACTGTTTACGTATAGTTTTTATTCGGCGCCAACGCCGTTTTTTATTATTTTTTTCTACCAAGTAGTTTATGCAAATTAGCTACTTGACGATATCTCTTCCCTTTACAGGTAGAGAGGGTAAATTTGCAGGAATTAGTGGGTGTTAGGCAAGGACATGGACTCGAGGTCCGTAACATGGCCGCCCTGTTTGTTTAATATTCGTTGTCGATCCCGTTTGCTCGAACTTCTTGACCCAAGCTTTGATTAAATTAATACTTGGACTCTCACTTACACGGCGTAATCCGTATTCAATTTAATAGGCGTCGTACAGTAACGTAGGAATCGTTGGTTTTGTAAAATTGTTTTACATAAGAGCACGCTGTTGTCCCGTGATTTGCTTCATCGGGACTAAAACTGCACGAAGCGACACACAATTCCCCGCCACTCTCTCTAACGGTTTTTAAGAAATCAAGTGTTGGCATTTGCAAAAATGTACGGCCCACCCTATAGATGGCTGATATGCTAGTGCTCCCCCTTCCCAGGTATTTGTAATGTACTTTGGCGTCGTGCTTATGAGTACCACGCCTGTGTTATATTTCCTTCGCCTTTGTAAAAACAGACTCGTGTGGCTTAGTAGTAATTTACGTTGATTTTTATCCACCTAAACCTGTGCGTATTCATGTAATACGACCGATATGTCGGTTTTGAACGCTTAGCAGTTGCAACTCCCAGTTGTGCTGGATCACATATTATACTGTAGCGAGCTTAGGGTTCGCTGGATTAATTATTTTTGAATAAATAAGAGCCGTTAAATTGATTTTTGAATTAATATAACACTTTATTAGTCCGTTAATCACAACCGTCACTTTTACCGTACACAACGATTTCTTGACTTATCGCTTCCGTACTTATCGCGTATTTTCCTTCTTACTTCTAACTTGAGACATCCTTCCGCTCTGCGTGCGACTTATTTATACCGTTTTTCCTCATTCTGATTTGGTGTATCGTTTCCGTCCGTTCCATAGTCTTGAATGTTCTATTCCAGTTTTCCAGTACTTCCTATAATAATCTAGGACTTTGTTTCGGACTTTCTCGAAGATTCCAGTACTGATTGTCATATGCGTCACACTACCCTTCGCCTAGATTAGTTCGTCCCGAACTAAGTTCACTGATCTCCTGGGTTAACAAAAGTAGTCATTCGGTCACGATGTACCACTTTCATCTTGGCGATCGGTCTTCGCTGAATCCTATAGACAACGTCGTTAATTCTTGTGAGAACCTTATACGGTCCTTCCCAATGTTGCTGCAACTTCGGAGAGATTCCTTTTAGCCGATGGGGGTTATAAAGCCACACGTTACCGCCCGTATTAAATCCGGATGCGTTGGCTCGAACGTCGTACCTTGTTTTCATCCTGTCACTGGATACCTTGATTTGCTTTCGAACCAAATGATGAATCTCATCGAGGCGATTTCTCCATTCGGCTACGTAGTCTTCGGTCTTGTCTATGGCGTCTGGAGGTATTCCGAATCGCAGATCGGCTGGTAATCGTATCTCCCGTCCAAATATAATTTTTGCTGGAGAATGGCCCGTCGTGTCGTGATTAGCCGATCTATAGCTCATGAGAAAGGTTTGTACATATTTGTCCCAATCTCTTTGGTGATCACTAACGACCTTCGATAAATGCTCTTTCATTGTTCGGTTGAACCTTTCGACCATTCCGTCTGACTGCGGATGTAAGGGTGTGGTCCTGGTTTTCCTTACACCCAGTGCCGCACAGATGCCTTGAAATATCTGTGATTCGAAATTTCGGCCTTGATCGGAATGAAGCTCACAGGGAACTCCATATCTGCTGATCCAATTATTGATTAGCTGCTCGATGACAGTTGTTGCTTCTTGGTTTGGAATTGGAAGGACTTCCACCCACTTGCTGAAGTAATCCATGATAACTAACATGTATTTGTTGTTGTCGTTTGTTTTTGGAAATGGTCCTGAGATATCAATCGCAATTCGCTCGAAAGGGGTACCCACGTTGTACTGCTTCATAGCGCTCCTTGGTTTTACCGTTGGTCCTTTGGTCGCAGTGCAAGTTGTGCACTTCCTACACCAAGACTCGACGTCATCTCTCATGTGAAGCCAGTAAAAACGAGATCGTAATTTTGAAAGTGTCTTATTAACTCCCAAATGTCCACCGGAGGCCCCGTCGTGCATTTCTGTTAGAACCTCTTTCACTTTTGATGGTGGGACTAGAATCTGCATTCGATGGGATTTTCCGTCCGCGGCTTCCCATTTACGCTTAAGAATACCATCTTCCACCAGCAAGGAATTCCATTGTGCCCAATATGCCTTAAATGTTCCACTCTTGTCGGAAATATTGTTCCAAGTTGGCCGCTCGTTCTTTTCTTTGTATTCCAGGATTAGCGACATATCTTCATCCTGAACTTGAGCTGCGCGTATAGCATCACTCGTCCACCCATCTAGTACTTCTACTTGTACATTGCGCAGGTCGTACGCCTCTTCTTTCTCTTCCGCTCTATGACAATGTTTACAATCTGGCTTACATGGTCTTCTTGATAGAGCATCAGCGTTATTATGCACCTTCCCTTGACGGTGGGAAATTTGGAAATCGTACGTTTGAAGTCGTTCGATCCATCGAGCTATTTGTCCTTCCGGATTCTTAAAATTTAACAATTATTTCAGGGCGGCATGATCTGTCCGAAGGTGGTCGACGTCCGTAGAGGTATTTATGGAAATTCTTAACGACTTCTACGACAGCCAGCAGTTCCTTTCTTGTTGCGCAGTAATTTCTCTCTGGCTTAGATAGAACTCGACTATAATATGCGACAACTCTCTCTTTACCATCCACCTCCTGTGACAACACTGCTCCGATTCCTGTGTTACTTCCATCAGTATCCAATATAAATGGGCAATCCGCTCTTGGGAATGCCAATGTTGGTGTCTTACATAACTCGGCCTTCAATGTGTTGAATGCTGCCTCACACTTTTCTGTCCAATTGAATTTCTTGTCTTTACCCGTTAGTTCATGTAGGGTTCTAGCCACGTTGGCAAAACCTTTAACAAACCGTCGGTAATATGTGGCTAATCCCATAAAGCTTCTCAGCTGCTGCTTGTCTTCTGGAGTAGGCCACTCTCGTACGGCTGCTATCTTATCAGGATCCGTTTGAACTCCTGCAGATGAAACGATGTGTCCCAGAAATTTTACTCTCCTTTGGAAGAGTTCACATTTCTTCGAATTGAGCTTTAAGTTGGCCTGTCTTAGTCGTTCGAAGACGGAGCGCAGATTATTGATGTGTTCTGGTAAATGCCTTCCAACAACGATGATATCGTCCAAGTACACAAGACACGTCTTCCATGTAAGTCCCCGTAGAACACTCTCCATTAATCGTTCAAATGTTGCTGGAGCATTACACAATCCAAAAGGCATCACGTTGAATTGATAAAGTCCGTTTCCGGTAGTAAACGCTGTCTTCTCCTTGTCCTCCCCCTTCACTTCCACTTGCCAGTAACCGCTTTTTAGGTCCAATGTTGAAAACCACTGAGCTCCAGAAAGGGTATCTAGTGTGTCGTCGATTCGAGGAAGCGGGTAACTGTCTTTCTTTGTAACGTCGTTTAACCGGCGGTAGTCGACACAAAATCTAGTTGTCCCATCCTTCTTCTTGACGAGCACTACGGGCGAAGCCCATGGGCTCGATGATTTCTCGATGACTCCTTGCTCTTCCATATCTCGAATCATCTTGCCTACTTCTGATTGTTTGGCCAACGGTAGTCGACGAGGTGGCTGTCTTATAGTTCTTGACTCACCCGTGTCAATGCGATGTTTAACTATACCGGTGCGTCCGAATTTATCATTTCCTGTCACAAAAATATCAGAAAAATCGTTCAGGAGTGATTCAACGCTTGTCTTTTCTCCATCTGTTAATCCGATTTTCTGGGGCATCAGCCTATTAACCCAAGGGGATGCACCAGAGGGCCTTTGAATTGAATGATCCTCTCCCCTTGTCTGAATTGAACTTATCATTGATACGGGTGCACATTCTGTGATTACTTCTCCTTTTCTTATTGTGAACGGCTCCTCAGACGCATTTAGTACTCTGACAGGTACGATGCGCTTCTTCGCGTCGATACGGGCTTTACCAACAAGGATGTTCCCCTTACACTGATTTTGTGCAGCTTCGGTGATATAAAATCTATTGTCACCGGGATCACTCTCGAGACTGGTCCAAATTACCGAGTCTGAACGAGCTGGGATCTCATCCTCCTCACGCACATAACATTTCAGTCTTCGCAATTGTTCGTCCTGCAGTGTAAGAGCAACCTCCAAGTTACCAATTCGCAGTGTTCTTTGCCCGATATCTAGAACAACTTGATGCTCCTTCATGAAATCCATTCGTCCGTAATATCGGCAACCAAAAATTGGTGTGATATAGAAATATTGCCCAGTACTATTATGCTCTCGACTTCTCCGTAGACTGTAGAACATTCTCCTGTAGCAGTCCTCAAAGCGTATCTTCTAGTTTTATTAAGGGCAATTTTGCCCACGATATCCGGCCGAATTATGGATCTCGTTGCTCCAGTGTCATCAATTGTCACTGTTGTTGTCCTTGCATTAACGATCGTAGTTATAACCAAACTTTGGTTATCCCGTTGGAGTTGTGATACAGTTACGATGCTGGGGCTGTACATTCCACCAGGCGACTTTCGCCCCGTAAAGTCTGCCCTTACAAGTTTCCCGAGCTCTTGGCCTCAGGTTGGTCCGTTGATAGTCTCCTCTTATGATTAGCGCATGAACAACAATTCTCACTTGATGTTTCATTCATTCGTCGACGTTTCCTACAGTCAACAGAGATGTGACCGACTTCGCCGCATGTCCAACATTTCATATCAGGCCTCAGGGTTCTCCGTTGTACATGCCCGATTCTTTGGCAGGAACATTCCTCGACGGACATTTCTCGGACTCTATATGTACTCCTGGTGGCCAGTTTAGCAGATTCATAAGCCAATGCGAACGCCAGTATTTCGTTAGTCGTCTTCTTTCCCGCCAAACGAACGGCCTGTTGCATATCCCGATCTTGGAGTGCGTTTATAAATGCATCCATTGCTACCTCGTTCAGAAATTCCTTAGTCATATTTGAATAAGACAAGTTTGCCAATCGCTCAATTTCTGCCTGCAACTGTTGAAGATTTTCTCCAGGTTTCTGCGTTCTGCTCCTCAGTTGCATGCGGTAGACCTGCTGCATGTGGTTGTCTCCATACCTAGCTTCAAGGCCGTCTCTTACCGCTTGGAAATCTGTTTTCTTCTCTGCTGGTATGGTTTGTAGCAATTCTGCAGCCGCCCCGCGGAATGACAAGATTAGTGATGTTGACTTTTGCTCATCCGACCACTTATTATAATTGGCCGCGGCGTCAAACTGACGTATAAATACGGAGAAGGGTCCCGTTCCATCGAATGTTGGCGGTTGCATCCTTGTATCTTTGTAGTCATGTTGATTGCTAAGCGATTTCTTATTTCTCTCAACACACTCAAGTCTCTTTTCGATTCGCATTATTTCTTCGGTGACTTTTAGATCCAGATTTTCTACTTCGTTTCGAATTTCTGACTGGATTTCTTCCTTCAAGTGTTGAAAATTACATTTCATCCACTGTGTTTGAGCATCCAATTTTGCGTTCAGATCTGCACCTTGTGCGTCGAATTTTGAATTTTGTACGACGAATTTTGAATTTACGGCGTCGAATTTAGAATGAACATCTGCAGCTTGTGCGTAGAATTTTGTCATCATCATCCGGAACATCTCCGAAATGTCTAACAGTGGCGAACTCTTCTCCGTTACATTGCAACCATCTTGACTCGCTGTTTCTTCTCCATCCGGACAGTCTGGACCATTCGAAAAACATATGTGTCGACATCAATACCCTCTTCCTCCATTGCTGCTTGCAGACGTTGTTGAAGAATTTGCTTCTGTCCTCTGCTATCCAGATTCCGGTCCTCAAGGTCCTTCTTCAACTCAGGAACGCGAAGATCCTCTAAATGTCGATCTGACATCGTCACAACACACTTTCACACACCTATTCACTTAAACAATAATTAATCTCACTTCTGACACCAATTGTAGCGAGCTTAGGGTTCGCTGGATTAATTATTTTTGAATAAATAAGAGCCGTTAAATTGATTTTTGAATTAATATAACACTTTATTAGTCCGTTAATCACAACCGTCACTTAATCAACCGTCGTTAATCAACCGTACACAACGATTTCTTGACTTATCGCTTCCGTACTTATCGCGTATTTTCCTTCTTACTTCTAACTTGAGACTTATCCTTCCGCTCTGCGTGCGACGTATTTATACCGTTTTTCCTCATTCTGATTTGGTGTATCGTTTCCGTCCGTTCCATAGTCTTGAATGTTCTATTCCAGTTTTCCAGTACTTTCTATAATAATCTAGGACTTTGTTTCGGACTTTCTCGAAGATTCCAGTACTGATTGTCATATGCGTCACAATACATTTGGATAGAGCTTCACATCCCTTTGTATTATGCATTTTTCAGACAGATGATCGAGCGGTATGCCTGGTATGGTATGGCCCAGTAAGTTTGCTACATGCTCGAAACGTGTCGGTGGTTCATTGTCTTTTCGAAGCGGGAAGGCGCGTCGTAAACGATGTGGGTTCTCAATTTCATTCTTGCATTAACATGTCCTACGGGGCAAGTCTCCACAAAAAATCGACAAGAAAAAATCTGGAAAGTTAAAAGAAATAAAAAAATGCGGATTTTTAAGTTTTTTTGCTTTTCTTTTTTCCAAAGATCTAACATTTTTTCAATCGATTTTTTATAAACATTTGTGAATTTCTGGGTAAGAAAGTTCAATCTTGCCAATCTGACGATTACGCATTGAGGTAAGGTATTTGGAGAACTCGATTTAAGAACCGTCTGCAGAATTTACAATACACAAAATTCGCACTGTTTAGAGTTCAAATAAAAGCGCTTTCTTAGCAATAGTACAAAAGTATTCTACCCGAGATACAGCGCGAGATGCGGCCAATAGTGGTACTACACGAATTTGTGTGTACGCCCAAATGACAACCGGATGTGATGACATTTTCGAATTAGGTTTTTTTATTATTTAGACAAATTCTTTCTTTCTGAAACGTGCGAACGTCAACGCGTGTTCGTCTCATCTTCGTAAATTGTTTCACAATACTTATTATAAAAAGTAAGTTTATAAATTTGTTACATGCCAACCGCGTGAATTATTTCTTATGTGAACTTTTATTGCTTTTAGATGCCGCGTGAAATTAAGGAGGTCAAAGAATTTCTAAACACTGCTCGTCGTGCTGACGCCCGAGCGGTGAAAATCAAGAAGAACCCGTCGAACACCAAGTTCAAGATTCGTTGTTCTCGCTTTTTATACACATTGGTAGTTCCCGATAAGGAGAAAGCTGAGAAAATCAAGAAGTCACTGCCGCCAGGTCTGCAAGTGAAGGAAGTTAAGGAGAAGTAAAATCCACAACCACAATAAATGGACGAATCATTTTCCAAAAGAAATATTTTTATGAAAGTATCTAATTTGAATTTATAATAAACAGTCGTCGGGCTTGAGTGTAGTTACTTTACAAAGGATGTGTTTCGCTTAAGATTAAAGTGGTCGAATTTATTCCAATAAGAACTGCATTGAGTGAATGGCAACTTGGACGTTTCATTTAGACCAAGAGGATAGTTATCAGCCATGTTATAATATACTTTGACGTAGAATTAGGCGAATTTTAACAACTCAGGAATGTTTATATGTGAAAAGCGTCTAGGTGACTTGAGAATTACGAATTTCGTGTTTCGCGAATTGATTTAATAAATGATCACCAGTGTTAAATCCCAATTGCCAGTGGCAGTCTAAAACGCACTGAAAAGATATCCCTGTCCGAATTTTTGTTTTTAGCAGACCATGAATTACATCACCAACTAATTTCTGAATGATTGGACATGTAGGTGTTATTATGGTTTAAATATTAAGTTTGGTAAAGGATTTCCAAGTCACCATTTGCCGGGTCCTCAGCATGATTTTGGAATATATAATTGGTATTAAATGATAGAAACACTGTTCAAGTCACTTGGAACGTTCCCAACAAACTCATTAAACCTTATTATCAATCAGTACGATATGTTCAATTTATAAATTTCGATCTTCAGTGCTTCATTTTGCCCTTAAAGATGAATGATGTAAATACTCTGCCGATAAACGATACTTGCCTCGCCGAAGACAAACTACTATTAATCCTTGGCACAGGAATTATCTCGACCTTCGTTTAGAACGAATGAAGTCCTGCCAAATGTATGGGGTTTCTTAAAGGATGGAAGAAATTTTTCACTTTATCGGACTTAACCGCAATTTATAGAAAGTATCAACATCATTGACACTACAACTGGGATCTGGTCTACTCATGGTTGTAGCGTGTCCAGAATCGCCCTCCCTCACATATGGAGCCAACAATTCTCCTTAAGACCTACCTCTCGACCTCGACTAAGAGTTCAGAGTGCCTTTTATTGAGCACCCAGGTCTCGGATCCATACATTAGTACTGGTTAGACTGTGGGGTAGGAAGCGTAGTGCACCGGCGTACGGCGCTGATTATCTTCCTCCTCCATCATAAGTTCTTTAGACGGCGCCGATAATTTCCGCGCAAAATTCTTCGCCAGAGCAAAGGTCACACATTGAGGAAATTATTTGAAACTCACTCAGGAACTGCAGCACCGGAGAAGAGTCAATGAAACACTGATTGCCGGTACATGAAAAAGTTTATTGATGTTTATTTATATTTTTAGTGTACACCAACTAAATGAGCACTTTCCGTTCGGGTATACAGGACGTAATTAATAATTCTAATAATAAGGGATAACTCTCGACAAATTTGATGCGAGATATATACACCCCCGCGACGCCGCGGGGCTGCAGGAGCTAGCACGATCAGTGCGATCGGCAGATGGAAACGAGCTCAACGATATTTTGCTCGTTCAGAGCTCACTCGTTCACCGTGATCATGGTGGTATGTGTGCCTAGAACAAAGAAGGACATAAAGTGCATCCCTAGGATACGATTTCGGTAAAGCAAATAAAACCGAAATCGTCGGATGCCAATGGAAACTTTGTTGGAACATGTGCGGCTAAACAAAGAGACGATGATCCGATGTGAAAATGTGCTAATTGGTTTTAGCGAAGTTACTGGGAAACGGTGTTTATGGCATCGCTAGAAAGGGTACGTATTGAATACCCAATTGCATTGATTATGCTTGGATTTCAATTGATGCCAAGGGACGCGAAATGCGTATTTGCTTTGGGTTGCACATTGTGCTGGGAGAAAAACGTCGCCAGCTAAATGTATACATAAAGAAATTTATCGTATACATGAATTAAGCTGGGAATAGGCGACGCCATGATAATTATCTCTGGCTGGAATGGTTACATGATATGTGAACCGAGGTTTTTCTTTTCAGGATAATTTATGATAAGTGGTAAGAACTCTTACAGGGGATTTGTAACCGAAGGTATGCTTGAAAAGGTAAGAATTCTCTTGCAGAAGCTTTACGACTATAGCTTTGCTCCAATTAATGCGTATAGCGTTTTCAGGTGCCTAATGCGATTTGCATTGGCGAAATTATATGGGAAGATGGGTGTTATGGGGTGTTTAAGGAAAGCGTACCGTGGGATCTGGCGGAAGCGCCACAAGACCATGGTCTTGTACAGTAGTAGCTTGGATGTTCTGGATACATTTTGGGATTTAAAGAGCCTTGATAGACCATAGTAGTCTTTATTGGATTTGATCAGCCGTCCGCGTATTTCTTCTTCTATATTGTTATCGGCTGATACCATTGACCGAAGGTAGTTAAAAGATTGCACTACTTCAAATTCGTGCTCCGCTTTCCGGATAGTTTGACCAACGTTAGGTCTTCTCTTCGCAGAAGTTGCCACCATGTACTTAGTTTTTCCCTCATTAATGTACAGCCCCAGTTTTTGTGTCTCCTGTTCGATCTGGGTGAAGGAGTCCTGTACAGCCGAATCGGATCTACCGATGACGTCGATGTCATGGCAAGTATCTGGCTGGACTTGGTGATAATAGTCCCTCTAGTTGTTGCTAGCAGGCCAGACCGTCCCCTTGTCGGAGTCCATTAAATATGTTTATTGGTTTTGACCGCAATCCCACTATTTTTACTTGACTAGTTACGTTGGTCATGGTCAACCTACAAAGTCGTATCAATTTGTTTGGAATGCCGAACTCTCTCATGGCGTTATATAGTTTTACCCTGGCTATGCTGTCGTAGGCGGCCTTAAAGTCTATAAATAGATGATATAATGGAATCTTAAATACCAGGCATTTTTCTATCGCCTGTCTAAGGGTGAATATCTGATCAATCGCTGATTTGCCTGGGATGAAGCTGTAGGGAGGACGTATTGTGCCTGGCACGGACACTCCGTTTACTTCCTCCTCCATCATAAATTGTCACTGAGGTTCCGTGGATGTTTCACCCGTGGTGATCAGGAAAGCACATTAGCAACGCCGAAGGAAAACAGTGGAACATTAAAACACTAAGTGATGTGTTGTTTGTGATTTATGATTTTTATTTGTAGTCTATTGTTTCGATTATTATTCTTAACATGTTTCAATTAATTTGGACGAGAAAAACGCAACAATATTATTAAAGGTTATAATTGGTCGGCAGTCCAAGTAAACGACGCCGCCATTATGGAATGTGCAAGACACGTACTCGCGGAGACAGCAACTCTAGCGATCACAACGGAACTCACAAACACGCTCGACTACAATCGATTATAATTGATTATCGCTTCCCTGTGCGCACCAGGGTAGCGATGGAGCCTCGACCTGCTCGGGTCGAAGGATGGTAAAGGACTCAACGATATTCAATCGTTAAAAGAAATTCAGCAGTGAAATTGGTTCACTTAAATTAAGGGTGCATTTCCTGTTCCAAGAGAGACGTAAAGTCTCTCTTTTGAGTAACTAAACCGATCTCATAGAGGAGATCTTCACGATACACAAGTGTGTGTGTACGTCGGTTATTTTATGGACCAAAGCAATAGGAAAGGATCTAAACAAAGAAAAGGGCATGGAGTGTATCATGGGATGCCAATTCGGTAAAGCAAACAAACCGAATCTCCTTGGATGATAATTGGTTTTCTGTTTGCTCTTGCCGCCGCTGATGAAAAGCAGATCCCGAAATATTAGAAGACAAGGGGATCGGGTAGATCATTGTCTATGGTATGCATTGCAGCTGTTACGATAGCCGAAATGCCGATGCGCATGGTGCTAATAGGTTTAAGACGCGAGATGCGTATTTGCTTTGGTTTGCACATTGTGCGAGTCAGGGAATTTTATTGCTGGGAGAAAAGGTCGCCAGCCAATGTATACATAAAGAAATTTATTGTACACATGAATACAACTGGGAATAGGCGACGCAATGATAATTATCCCTGGCTGGAATGGTTACATGATATGTGAACCGGGGTTTTTCTTTTCAGGATAATTTATGATAAGGAAAGTAAGAACTCTTACAGAGGATTTGTAAGCGAAGGATTGCTTGAAAAGGTAAGAATTCTTTTGCACAAACTTTATGATTATAGCTTTGCTCCAATTTATGCGTGTAGCATTTTCAGTGGTTAATGCGATTGCATTAGCAAAAACGTATGCTTCTAGGGATGAGGTAATGGGGGTTTTTAGGTAATTGTACCGTGGGGTTTGGCAGGACCGCCACAAAGCCACACTGATATTGACGTATGGGGCTATCCGATCTTGTAGGATAGTGGAGAGTATCTTATAGGCGGTATTCAGTAATGTTATACTCCTATAGTTGCTGCAGACTGTGATATCTCCCTTCTTATGTATGGCGCAAATTATACTGTAGGTATTTGTCACTAATGCGTCGTCACGAACGCGGGTTAAGCGAAATACCACCGATGAATCCTTCACAGCAATTATAAAAACAATAAACACACTTTGCGGTTTTCTGTTTAGAAGTTTTCTTTATTTCGACTGATGTCAATTGTTCACAAACTTAAATTGACATTGCTGAGGCAAATGTTGCTAATTTACTTAATTAGTTGATTACTTGTTATAGCTTCAGATCACTAATTTTCATTAATTTGTAATTACCGAAAGTTATAATAATACTGCAATTAATTTGTTTGTCCTTGGTTCGGATTCGGATCAGGATTTATTCACCAACTTGAAATCATCGAAGATAATATTAATAGCAACAATAATCTATTGATTAGCAACCGCACTCCGACGTGTAACAGTCGAGGGATGAAATTTGACTCTTCGATGCAGTCCACATCCCGTCAGATGCAACGGTGGATCTCCTTTGCGACGGCCAATGGGCGATCGAAACGGAGTTAAATGGGAGGATTTCCCATATGCCCGTATAGGACAAGTACGATGCCCCTTCGCCTGCAATACAGACAACGAACGGCCCTACACCTGTTCAAACAAAGGAACGAGCATAAGGGGCTGCAGGCATTGTTGTCATAAATCGCCGTGATGAACACCTGAGAACGAAATAGGTCTCTGTGTCCTAAGTAAACAGAAACGCTATTTCAAGGGTCACACGATGGGATGCACATCGTTCGTGGTTTAGCCGATGTTACATAGAATCATTATCGTGTTTACTTAGGCGTTCACGATCATGTCGTTGTAGGCGATACATTCTTCGATGACGATAGGTCAACCGAAGATTTGTTTGCATAAATGTGCTGGTACATGGGTACGATGGTGAGGGATTTGCCTTGCAAATGTGCAAGCATACGCCTCGCCCAGGGTGATTGGTAAATAGAAGCGTGTGTTTATCGATTATGATTGCTGACGAGCTGAGCCGATAGAGGGTATGGAATGGTTCATGTATTATGAATCAGAAAAATTCAATGCTATGCATGCCAGGTTTGCTTTCAGTTGGAAGATGCTGCAGGGTAGCTTACGCTGCCCATTTGCAGGTAAGTACAAAGACTTGCTTGGTAAGTGGGAATGGGTGGTTCTTTGGAAATGGCTTAAAGAACCCCCACAATACCACGGCGCCAATCTACCGGCATCTCCTCTTGCTCCCATACGTGCACCACGATCTCATGAATTGCGTGATGTAACGCTATCCCTCCTTGTTTGATCAGCTTAGCTGGTATGCCATCAGCTCCAGGGGCTTTATTTGATTTGAGCGATCTTATGGGTTTTAATGTTTCCTCAATGCTTGGTGAAGGCAGCATTTGGTCTTGATCTTGCATTGGTGGAGCCTCCAATTCTTCTATGAGCTGACCATTTAGCAATTCATTGAAGTGCACTTCCCATCGCTCCAGAATGCCTTCAGGATCGGTGATCAGATTACCCTCTTTATCCTTGCAGTAAGTGCAGCACAGTGTGTACCGCGTCATACTGCGGACCTCGCTCCCTACTTTTCTCTATTTCACAGATAGGGTTTTTTCCCAGGCACTTTTCTTTTATCTGTGAAGCCTTTTTTCAGATCTTTTGAGCTCTTTGTGTTTCTCCTCGCGTACCCGTGCCCTATGAGACTGCTGCATTGCCCGGTATGCAGCATTCTTACGTTCAGTCGCTAGTTTGCACTCATCATCAAACCAGTCGCTCCTATCTCTACGACTATTGCCTAAGATAGAGTTGGCAGTAGTAATGACAGTATTCTTAAGGCGTGTCCATTTCTCTTCTACGCCCGGCATTCTGGCCCCAGGACTTACTCTCCCTCCGTCGAGCTCTTCGAGGGTGTGTTACTGGTATTCTCATTGCGAAAGTATATTCGTCCTAAAACGGAATTTAATTTCCATATTTAGTTAGGCGCATCGAAAATAGCTACATAGGTTCTCTTGTACTTAGATTTGCACAATAGCATAAATAGGTAAAATGATGACGCACAGTTTCGACCCCGAATTTGGGTCGACGGAGATTTTGAGATGCTCAGGGCTTTCTCCTGAGTGAACTGCAGATCTCGATTTATCCTGTTGATTATTAATGGACGCTGCTGTATTGGTTGCTGGGGATGTGTTTAGAGCCTCAGGGCTCTTCCCACTGCTGGACGTGTTCTTCCAAATTGCCGGATTTAAGAATTACTTACAATCCGGTACACTCCCAGATAGTCGCATCGGCTGCCCCCAATTGGTGCAATTAGATTTGCACAATAAAATAAATAGGTAAAAAGATGGATGTACTCACAGTTTCGACCCCAGGTTTGGGTCGAGGGGGGTTTTGAGATGGTCAGGGCTCTCTCCTGAGTGAATTGCAGATCTCGATTTATTCTGTTGATTATTGATAGGCCATGCTGTTCCGGTTCCTGGAGTCGTGGGTTCTTGAACCCCCAGTTAAAAATACAAGAGAACGTTTGTCGTTCTTTAATATATCGTCAGCTGTGGATGTTGATTTGTGTTGGGATGTGTTTGAATGCTCATTGGTTACATTAATAGTCTTAAAATCTCGTTCGCACTTCTAGTTGGTTGGAGAGTCTTAGGTAGAATCAATTTTTTATCCTTTTTAGCTTTTGTTTTTCTAGCCTCCTTTTTTACTTTTTTGTATTGGTTTTTACCACATGAAATGTCCGATTTTATAGTAAACATTTAAGAGCCAATATTATTTTTCCGTAAATTTTTATTCAATCAAAATAGGATTCTATCACCATGGAACGTGAAAGGGCGTACTGTACGGTCGTAGAACTCTTTGGACCTCCTTTTGGAAGCCAATAAATTACCCCTTGCTATTTTGTACGTATGCTGAAGTTCAATTGCTTATGGTAGCTCTCATCGATGTACACCAATTCCGGAGGTTTTTTTATACTAGTTGGTACATCCGGGGAGAAACCAAAGAGGCAATCCATGAGCGTAAGCTTGGTACCTTCGTGTACATTTGTGTTGTACACGAATGTTGCCGTCCAGAGGTATTGATCCCATGACTGAGAATTTACAAGAGAGCTCCATTCGATTGTGGATGGTACGCTGAGGTCTGAGGTTTCTTGATACGGAGCAACTTGCACACGCTTTTAAACAAGGTGGTTAGGAAGTTGCTTCCCTGATCGGTGACCAGTTACTTCGGAACATCATACCGAGTAATTATTTGGTCAAAGAAAACCGGGGTCTCTGTTTCCGCCTCCGCACCGGGTAAGGCATACCAATCTATATACTTAGACAAATTGTCTTGAAACGTGAGTTTGCCTGTTGTAGTTCGATCAAGAGGATCTACTATATTTAAATATACTTTCTCAAAAGGCTTCTTTTCAATGTCGGTTATTAACATGGGCATCCGTAGTAGGTTCAGTGCAGATTTCATGGTTTGACATGTTTTACATACTTTAATGCACTGCTTTATGTCGCGCATCATGTTCTTCCACCAAAACTTCCTACGTATTTCATTATACGTTTTAATCACTCATTGGTGTCCACCCAAAGGAGGATCATGGTACACCCGCAGTAATAACCGGATTGGCTCAGGATTCCTTATCTCGATTCCTTTTCCGTGCAGGAAGGAATGGGATCCTCGTGAAGAGAAGACTTGTCGTCCTTTGAAGTAACCTGGGTTCCTTCGCTTTCTGTTGGCGATGCATCACGTCGACACGAATTCCCAGGAAATGCAAAGCAAGCCCCAGCACACAAGCTCCCGGGAAACAACGATCGGCGGCGCGTCGATTTCAGGAATCCACTAAAGAAAGCAGCATCCATGAAATGAGCGAACGATATGACGGCTGGGAGCCTATATAAGGCGGTCACATCAGCAGTGCAGGAGGAGTGCTCACACACACACCGACCAAAGCGCAGATTATCAGACGTTAAAGATGTGGCCTGCGTTTACTGCCGCACTCAAGACCTACCGGTCTTGTACGATTTCTTTCCCACCATCCCTCCATCCAAGTAGTTAGAGAACAATTGAAGTAATCCTGTCCACACTATCCTTAGATACCTCCCTCCCCTTTCTTTTCAGATATCTTGAGAGCGAGCCCAACATCCTCACGGATGTGGGTGATTCTGGTTATCGCAAGATGACCAGAAGCCAGAGACAAGATGAAGCACACATTTGTCCTTGTCTCCCTAAAGTCGGCTTCTCGCCACCCCTTTTTTTTTTTGATTCGTGATCCACTTCCCGGAGAACTGGAAAACTGCGGTAGTAATTCCTATGAAGAAGCCCGGTGGGGGTAATAACACTTGCAATTATCATCCAATATCCCTATTAAATACACTAAGATCTATCAAAATCTTCTCTCATTTACCAATGAGAACGCTCTCATCCCTAACTCTCAGTTCGGATTCCATCGCGACAAATCTACTACTACTAAAACTTACACACGATGTTACAACTGGTCTCCAAAACCAAAGCCCTACCGTGTGCATATCCCTTGATATTTCAAAGGCGTTTGATTGCGTCTGGATCGCAGGGCTTCTGTACAAACTGCACTCCATATTTAGTCTAAACTCTCACACAACAAAGCTCTTAGCATCTTATCTTTCTGACAGAAAATTCGTAGTGAGAATAAATTCTTCTGTCTCAGAAGCTCGCAACATAACCGCGGGTATTTTGGTAACATCCCAAAAGCCTACAAAAAAACCCTAGACTACAAGTATTTTGGGCAGGTATAGCTGAGCGGCATTGCTTGCCTGGAAGATGGGCATATCAATTTGCCATTCACTACAATTACATGCAGACATTTCTACTCTTATGAGTTTTCCCCATAAGATGCATGTAATGCATCTTCGAAAAAGCCCTGAGAAAGAAATCTCGTTCAAATATTACGGCGGCATTATATGGCGCCAACGATATTTATACCAAGCATGATTTCCACCAATGTGCACCATCTACTTGTGTGGAAGAACGGTCGCATCACTAAACAACCGATGCAACCTGAAATATATTTGGATGCGCATATCTCCTGTCTAATGCCATCGCATACGTGCAGGAGATGTTCTCTCGCTTCTGTTTTACATCGAGCATCTCGGTCGCTAAACCAATCCACAGGCAATGTATGAACCATGCCTAGCTGCCCCAAGAGAACCAAACCAACATAGCACCAGCGAAAATGCGGCACCAATTGCTAACGAGGGATGTACGATCAGCATAAATGCTATACGCAGTTGCCACCGTATAAACATCCGACATCCCTTTATACAACGAGTGCACATCAGAAACCCTTATTGATCATTCTCTATGTTTGATTTACACTCAATTGCGTGCAAGTTGGCCAGTCATAAAACCTCAACGAGTATCATGCTTAGCGACATGAACACCTGCGTGTTCTACGGCTTGCCTAAGCAGCAAGCGTATCCTTTGACGGGAACACGGAGTATCGATGTTTCACGGTTCGCATGCTGAGGGATGCTCAGCATGGGTGATCGGGGCAGTAAAAGATGCGCGCGGAACATGTATGTTTTTTATTTATTTTACAGATACTGTTTTTGGTTGCCCAATGAGGTGAAGATCGAGGATGCGATCCGAGAGTCGCGTCTGGGCCCGTGTGGAGTGCGCACGAAGTTTTTCATTTTAGATCATTTTGTGAAAGCGAATATTGAGTTAACACTTGTTATGTGAGATCGGTGTGATAGTACAACCAAATCGACTTTACAATCTGATCGAAGAACTCATTTTTAGTTAACGTTCATAAAGCGATATCTGTGTAATAGTACGAACAAATCGAAGTATTAATTTGTAATCATTTGGAGAACTCATTTTTAGTTAACATTTTTCTGTTTCAATAACAAAAGATAAGAACCCAGAATTAAGTGCACTTCTTTTGTAATACTACCTAATGGAACTATTTATTTTAAGAGAATAATAAAAAGGCGCGCAAGCGATAAAAAAAATCTCACAGTGAATTTTATTGTACCTGTCGTTGCTTAGTGTTCGGCGGAACATCAGTCACCTCCCCACCCAGATAAACCCGCCAAAGTTCCGCCTCAATTTGAGCATAAGCAGCACACTATGAGCCACATTCGCTTCCGAACGCATACTGATGCCCGCGCACTCAAAGAGCTAAACGCATACAAATCCGCAGGTCCGGGCGGCATTCCCCCAATCCTCTTGAACAGATGTTCCTCTTCACTCGCCAAACCACTGCGAAATCTCTTCCATTTGTCTTATTCTAGTGGGCGTTTCCCAAAGAGCTGGAAGTCAGCGAACATTCAGCCAATTCCCAAAAAGGGTGACAAGTCATCCCTTTCTTCTTATCGAGCCATAGGAATAACTTCTATTCTCTCCAAGGTAACGGAATCTCTTATCAACCGTCAACTTTCGAAATATCTGGAATCAAATGACCTCAATGAGCGCCAATATGACTTTCGTAGCACAGGTCCATAGGAGATCTGATGGTGTACCTTACCGAAAAGTGGACATATTCCACCCACTACCTCGGTGAAAGCAAGGTAGTCGCATTGGATATTTCAAAAGCTTTTGACGGAGTTTGGCATCCAGCCCTTTTGTCAAAATTCCCTGATCCAATGGAAAGAGACTATCTTTCTGGCCGTTCGTCCACAATTTCGATTTACAGTCGAATGCTACAGATTTTATTAACATTACTCGAACTATTCATATTATATTAATGTATTATTACTAAGTTAATAAACGAGAGTTGAAATTTGATTGGGCCGATCCCGGCGGTACTGCAATACCGGGCCAACCCGTGACAGAGGTGGAGCAAGCCCCTAGCACTCCGTCTTTTTCCAAAAATCAGTTTAACATTTGTTGTCCCCCGATGGGGGATCTATCAGATGTTAAGCTGATAAGAACAGATACTACACTTTGATCTTAGCCATAAGGCCGAGAAGCGATAACTAATCACAAATTTCGCGCCCCTATCTCATACATGCTTTGTTCCAACTGCCTGCGAATTATATTTCCTGGTAAAAAATACTTACACATCTGACAGCTGCCTATTGCTTGGAAGACATTTTCCTATGGAGTTGCCGCATGTTATTTATTTCTTGGAATTTCAAACCAAATGTTTATACACCAAATACATTTTTCTATAAACGTGAATAATTCAATTTCAATAAGTATCATAGCGTAGGAGTTTAGTTTAATAGAATATTATAAGATACGTAATTTATTTCTCGGAATTTTAAAGAAAATGTTTATACATCACATAATTTGTGAAATAATATTTTTTTTTTCTACCCATATACCAAATTTATATTGAATGTGTTGTTTTTAGGGGAGGAGAGCAAATGGCAGCAAAATAAAAGTAATTTTCAGTTCAAAATCCAGAATCAAATGTACGGCTGAAATTAATAACTTAACAGAATACAATAACCTGCATTTAAATTCATAGTTCCTCAGAACAATATGAATATTATGTAAACCACTAGAATCCGAATGTTAGTTGACGTTCCATTATTTCTGTTTCAAGCAGATTCCTAGAATACGACATCAGCAGGACAATACCATATACTCGTGAATTCGACAAATTATATCTCGTGTACATTTTTAATCTCTTAATTCTTATGTGCATTTATTTCATCCCTTTCTTCTTATCGACCCCTAGCACTAACTTCTATTCTCTCCAAGGTAATGGAATCACTTATCAACCGTCAACTTTCGAAATATCCGGAATGAAATGACCTCCTAAATGACCGCCAATATGGCTTTCGTAGCAACAGCTTCACAGGAGATCTGATGGCGTACCTTACCGAAAAGTGGAGCCATTCCATCCACTCCCTCGGTGAAAACAAGTTGATCGCATTGGATATTTCAAAAGCCTTCGACAGAGTTTGGCATCCAGTCCTTTTGTCAAAATTGCATTCATATGGAGTGGACAATTCCCAAATCCATCGGATAAGAGACTATCTTTCTGGCCGTTCAATTCAAGTGGTTCTTGATGGTGTCAAGTCTGTCTCCCATCAAATTAATGCAGGTGTTCCCCAGGGTTCGGTACTCTTACCCACTCTCTTCCTCATCTTTATAAATGATCTCTTGTCAATTACTCACAGCCCAATTCACTCGTTTGCTGATGATAGCACGTTGAGTTTCTCATACTCATACGAACACTCCCGTCCAAACTCTTCGAACGTCACTACCAACCAGCATCTACATTGAATTCAGACCTCAACAAGATACATCAGTGGGGATTATCTAACCCAGTAGAATTGTGTTGGCAATCGAGCGGCCAACATGAACATAAAGATTTGAATCGACCAAGAGGATGGTTGTCGGGGATGATGTTGCAGAACTTCTCAGCTGTCTTGGAACTTCCGCTGCCTGACAATACTTAAAATGGGAATGTTTGGTCGGTCTCACTGTAAATGTACGGTATGCATTATAAGGTTAAACTACAAATAGAATTGGATCACCAGGTCTTTGACGTTTGTTGCCAGTCCGTTTGCATAAAAGGCGACTGGTCTGCAAATCCTGCCTTTGATGTCTGCAGTGTCCCCTTCGGTCCGATAGCGATGCTCCGCTATGCAGCTGGTGAAGTAGTCCCGTTGCGCACTAAAGAAAATTGTGCGCACGTGGGTGCGTGATCCAATAACACCGCTGCGTTCAATTACAAAAGGACGAGCTGCACAGAACGACAAGGTCACAGTACCAGAACACACGACATGCGACAGGACCAACGCAACGACAAAGGAGCTTGAGCCGCAACAGGAGCTGTATGCAAACCAGTCAACTACACACACTTGATTAGTTTGTTTGGAAAGTCACTTTTATTAGTTATGTACTGTAGTTATGTTAATGTACTGAATACAAGGAATAAATTGCCGATTGCTCATTAACACGCCAAAGATCAACTTGAACACGAAACGAAAAGCCACATGGTTTAATAGGAATGAATTAACAATAATTAAAAGACAGTTGATGATGCACTGTCAGCTGGTTTCTGTCAGGTGTGGTGAATATGTTTTTCGCGGAGTGTACTAGACTACGAACGTACTAGATTCTCCCCGCTGCATATAATTGCGAATCCGCAGCAAGAATTTAATGCCCTAAAAACCCAGTGCTGCCTCTTGTCGTCAAAGGTGAGCCCCAAAGTAAATATACTGTCTATGAACGGCACTTACATCGACGAAACCAAGGAATTATCAATCCTCGGCACTCGAATTAATTCGACTCTTAACTGGAATGACCACATATTTGAAGCTGCGAAAAGTGCGGCCAAATGTATGGGGTTCCTTAAGAGATGCAAAAGATACTTCACTCCATCCAACCTGGCCACTATTTACAAGGCGTATATTCGTTCCAAAATGGAGTTCAACTCCCATATTTGGTCAGGCGCATCCAAAACTCCGCTACACGTGTTCGACAGGATGCAAAAACGGGCAGTGACACTTATTGGGGACCCAGCCGTAATTCGATCAATTCCGTCGTTGGAACACAGGCGCAACGTATCATGCCTATCTCTTTTCTATAGGTATTACAACGGTCGTTGCTCAAGTGAACTTGCTGAATGTGTTCCGTCCTTTCAGACATTTTCGCGCGATATCCGTCAATCTGTGAATGCGCATCGGTTCACGTTGAAAGTGGACTTTAGGCGCACAAATAAACATAGAGAGTCATTCTTTAGCCGAACCGCACGAATGTGGAATGTTCTGCCTGATCATGTGTTTCCTGGCCTTTGTGATGTTCATACATTCAAGACCAATATACATCGACACCTCTTTTCCTTATCCACTTCCTCTTCATCCGCTCGCACTGTGCTCTGACATTTAAGGGTACTTCAAAATCTCCTTTTGTGCGCGCGTTAGCGTAAAAAAAAAAAAAAAAAAACTGAACTTACCCCCAACCAGTTTAAATACTGTAACGTCCAACCATTTTCCAACATTCTATGTTTTTCCAACGAACAACCGGAAAGAAATATTCTACCTCTAACCCACAACTGACTTCACTCCCCAACCTGTAATTCTTATATCCCCTTAATTATAAAACTTTGTTTTGTTTATAGCTCATTTATAATAATCAGACTAAGTTAGATTAAGTTATATTTATAATTAGGTTTAGGTTTAGATTAAGTAAAGTAAAAATAAGAAATTCCTGGTTTTCTGACCTTTTCCAGGAAGACGAAACTCTACTAAATATATAAACATACATCTATCCTGTAATTCTTGAAACATTGTTTGGAAAATGTATGTATTATTATAATAATTACATGTAAACAGTTGTTAATAATACATTTTAAAAAAAAGGAATCGTGATCAGTAGAAATCCAGAGGCCGAGGCAACGTCCACAAGTGAATTAAAAGTTAAATAAATAAAATGCATTAAAAATTTATAAAATAAAAAACACTAATCTCCTCTTATCATCTTTGACACGAGCCAAAAGACCCGGAAGCTAAACCACCGAGGTAAGAAGAACAAAATACGTAAAAATATAACCTTACATTGGCATTTAAGGATCATTTAAAACGTCCGTTTTTTTTTGAGCTCTTATCGTAAAGATGCAACTGGAACAATCATGATAAAAATATCACTACAAAACTCATCAATATGATGCCTAGAAGAGGGAAAACTAAAGCACTAGCTAGTTGTTGCAATCAACTTCAGTAATGAAAATGATTTTACCTTATTTAACATATAACTGGAAGTTTATTATAGATCATTATTCGCCGAGTTCCACATGACAAAAGAACATAAAAAGTCTGTTAAATAGTTGGACTTATTACATAATTATGTATACCAGCATTTTGTTTCATGCACACACTTTATCGTGTGGTTCAATTCAAGGGAATATTTATATTGATACCATCATCCTCCTCACCAACTTCTAACATCATCTGCATGATTTTTCGTTTTAGTTTCTTTCGTGATAGCTCTGAGTTCAAATTTCTGAATTCACCAGCAACGAATTCTCCAAATACATCCCATTGATCACGGAATTTCCCATCGGAACCATCCTCTTTTAGTCGCTTCTTATAGGGCTCTGCTTCTAACCCTACAATTGTGGTTGCGTGTAATGCACGAGGATTCTCAATTTGTACGTAGTCTTGTGATTGTTGCCTCTTTCGGAGAATTGCTTGGTCCTCAGATTGATGTCCGTTTTGAATATATTCCTGGGTTTCTATACATTCCGACTTTGGTCTGTGGTATTTCGAATCTAGAATCTCTTCTCGACTAACAATTGGAATATTATTGAATTCTACACGACTGCGGCTTGAAGCAGTTTCACATTCCTGGCTTCCATTGCTATGTTGTTGCTCTTCTTCTTCGACAATATTTTCCACACTATATTTTATGTCGAATTTCTGTATAAACAAATAATAAATGAATTGAATAGTTAATCTACTTGAATGCTTACTCGGTTGTCTTTAAATGTAAGCATATACCCCGGTCGTGGAGCGATTACTTCTTTTAGAAACTTAAGTGATTCGTAGTGCTCCCAGCTGCTGTGGTATGCTTCCGAAGAAGACTCATTGCGTTTCTCTAGTTTTTTCATTTCTGCATTGAATTGATTTCTTAAGTTATGGACTTTCTTGGCAAAGTCCTCTTTAGTTATATTCAATTGACCACAGATAGCATTTATAGCTTTCATACGTTTTTCCTTATTCTTGTACGATTCAATGAAGTTATTCCATAGGCATTGATGAGCTTGATAAAGGGTTATTAGTGTGGCGGTTTTTTCCCGTGTCCACTCACAACCTTTCGGAAACGAACCTGAGCTCTTCATAATTCGTATATAAAATGCTGTATTTAACGTATAATATTGTCTCACGAGAAAAATCACAGACAACCGACACTATCGTCAACTACCATGCAATCGATTTGTGTTTTATCATTTGCTTGACATATTTTACCACTGGGATGTCATGACAGTTTTTGCGTTGTTAGATGCTTACTTTGTATAATGTGAGGGTACGTTCAAATAATTGCTGTTGAATTTTTGTAGATTTTTTGTCTTATTCCATCGCTCAAAAAACAAGAAGTAATTTTCTAGGCAATATGTTTTCGTAAGTATCCATTTTGATTCTATCATGAAATAATTCATTAGATGGCCGTAAATTGTATTTGGTGCGTTCATCGTTCAATAAGTTTTCGCTGTCACTGTCACTCGATGATGTTTTTTGTTTCATTATTTGTATATGGAAAGTATTTAATCACATGAGCCTTTAAGCTAGCGATGTTTATGTGATTAATGGCACTAATGGCATGAACTAAATGAAAAATTTCGCATGAATTGCTAGATTATTAATACTTCATTGAATTGTTATCAATCCGCCATAATATGATGTCTATTAATAATTATTTGGAAAGAAGAGCTTTAAATTTTGGCATGAATCAGTACATGGCTGACTTTCAAACCGACAACTTGTCTCTCAGTTTTGCTCGTGTTAATTTTCTTTATTACATCAACCGTTATATTCACAATAACTGTCACAAGCCATTACCTTGTTATCTTGTTTTCTTTGCCTCGTTACCGCAAACACATAACTTGATCAAGTGTGAAATCCGTTAAGTTATGGCCCCTGGGCCACCTGACTTAAGCAAAATTAAACGTAAACGGTTGCGTTACGACCACGGTATTGGAGGTCAAGCCCCTCCCGATAAACTTACAAAAGTTAACAATATAGTGCTAGCCAAATTCAATATGTGTTCAAACACTAACTAATTCCAACCACATCAAAGTCTAATGGAGGACTCACCTGAAATAGATTCTACCAACGTCGATCAGTGTGCAGAAGTAACGAAAGAAACCGTTCCGCCAATTGTGGTTTTAAAATCAACCAGTGGTAAAGTGCGAAATATTTTGAATAACATTAAAATAGACAATTACTTAATTAAAAAGGAATATTTGGTCACATTAGATAGAGATAAAATACTTCCTAATATCACTTGGACCAAAACTATGTTCCCCAACAATGGACATGTACAACAAAATTAGAACCGAACTCTTGTGGTTAAAATGTGTTTTTTACCCACTCGCGAAAGGAATATCGCCCACTAAAGGTTTAGACCTAATTAACAATAACTGTTGCGGATTCGCAATTGCATTCAACGTGGAGAATCTAGTACGTTTATCGACTAGTACACTCCCCAATAAAAACACACGACAACTGTCAACAACATGTGACAGTGCAGTTTCATCGGACGTTTGTCATGAATTTAAACTAGTGTCCAACGGATTTTTTTGCGTCTTTTCTTTGTACAGTTCTGTGGCGTTTCTAGCAGATACCCACCCGACTAGTGAAAAACAACACCACCAAAAGCACATCCATTAAAGCCATGTACCATAGCAATAATATACCATTTCCACATTAGTCGAATGTGTTTGAGTTTAGAAATCGAATTTACATACGCGGCAGTGGCCTGATGGGATGAGCTTTGGTTCTATATTTTAGTGATTCTAACCGTGATAGTATAGCGTTTGAAATAATAGTGAAGAAGAACGTGTGATTCGAACTGACGCTATGACAGTTTGAATCAGCAAAAATTGTATCTAAGCGTTACCCATCAGGCTACTGACCGATTTTCGAATTTGAATTTTAAACTCGACTATACTCCACTGATGTGAATTGTTATGTTATCGCTTGGTATACGGCTCTGATGTATTTTCTTATTCGATTTTTCGTTCGGTGCTCTTCACTATCTTACTTGTGAATTGTGTGTGTATCTGTTAGAGTCGCCACACCACCCCCTTCCCAGTAACTTCGTTGCGATCAGATTCGTGCGAACGACGAGCGAACGAGAGAATGTCGGAGCAAGCGAGTGTGCCTTGGTGCTCTATGCAGAAGTCATGATTGCATGTGTGAAGTTCTGTTTACTACGGGAAGTGTGTGCTGCGTGTAAGATCACGTCGGGGTCACCAATTATAGCGTTTGAAATAATAGTGAAGAAGAACGTTTGATTCGAACTGACGCTATGACAGTTTGAATCACCCAAAAAATTGTACCTACGCGTTACCCATCAGGCTACTGGCCGATTTTAGGGTATTTGAATTTTAAACTCGACTATACTCCACTGATGTGAATTGTTATTTTATCGCTTGGTATACGGCTCTGATGTATTTTCTTATTCGATTTTTCGTTCGGTGCTCTTCACTATCTTGCTTGTGAATTGTGTGTGTATCTGTTAGAGTCGCCACACCACCCCCTTCCCAGTAACTTCGTTGCGATCAGATTCGATGCGAACGACGACCGAACGAGAGAATGTCGGAGCAAGCGAGTGTGCCTTGGTGCTCTATGCAGAACTCATGATTGCGTGTGTGAAGTTCTGTTTACTACATGAAGTGTGTGCTGCGTCTACAGATCACGTCGGGGTCACCAATTATAGCGTTTGAAATAATAGTGAAGAAGAACGTGTGATTCGAACTGACGCTATGACAGTTTGAATCACCAAAAATTGTACCTAAGCGTTACCCATCAGGCTACTGGCCGATTTTCGAATTTGAATTTTAAACTCGACTATACTCCACTGATGTGAATTGTTATGTTATCGCTTGGTATACGGCTCTGATGTATTTTCTTATTCAATTTTTCGTTCGGTGCTCTTCACTATCTTGCTTGTGAATTGTGTGTGTATCTGTTAGAGTCGCCACAATAGCATCGGTTCGAATCACTCGCTCTTCACTATCGTCGCAAACGCTATAACTGGTGATGCCGACGTGATCTGTACGACAAAACACACACTCTCATACACACACAGAACTTTACCACTTACAATCACACGACTTCTACGCAGAGCACCGGCTCACTCGCCTGCTCTGACATTCTCTCGATCGCTCTCTCGCTCTCTCCTCGCTCAGTCGTTCACATCTCAAAGTTGATCGTAACGAAAGTTACTGGGAAGGGAGTGATGTGACGTTTCTAGCAGATACACACACGACTAGTGAAGAACAACACCACCAAAAGCACATCCATTAAAGCCATATACCATAGCAATAATATACCATTTCCACATTAGTCGAATGTATTTGAGTTTAGAAATCGAATTCACATACGCGGCAGTGGCCTGATGGGTTGAACTTTGGTTCTATGTTTTAGTGATTCTAACCGTCGGACGGTTAGAATCGCTAAAAGTGGGACAGTGGGACGAGTCTATGGGAAAAACGGCAAAATTAATATCTCTGGTTTTAGTAACTAAAATATGAATATTTTGCATTTAATCTCTTTTTACATTTGATATCTATGCAGCGACCTAAAAAAGGGTATCAACCTGCAAAAATGGCCTGTCCAGCTTCTTAAAAAAAAAAAGAGTTGAGCAGCGAACTTTATTTTTAAATTAAAAATTTATTTTCTAAGCTTGCGAACGAATACACAAGTACGTTTCTACCTCGATGAGCGTGGGGAATTGAGGAATGCACAAGAGAGCACGATTACCATTCGCGGATCGGTGTGTAAAAGCAGAAATCCCAATTTCCACCCTAATTCCAATCAGTCACAATCCAACCGCTATCACATGCAGTCATGTCGTCGCTCGCGCTAAACTTTAATTTAATCTTTCGTAAAATTACAGTCAGTTCTAAATCGTCACACCGGATAGTAACGCTGCCGCTAATAGTCTTGAGAAGCCATCGAACATACTCACCGCAGTAGCTTAAAAAGGTTTCTAGTTCCTTTTGCATCATTGGTCTAATTGTACTATTATTATCGTTTTATTGTGTCGTGATACCCTAGTGTATAAATTCTAATATAATCCACCACTTGTAAATTTAGTGATAGTTAATTTTAATATAAAACAAGTTCTAATATAATCCACCACATGTAAATATAGTGATAGTTAATTTCGATACACCGCAAAAGGAACTCTAATATTAATGAATAAAAAAAGGAGAAGACATACACAACTAAACCCAGTGAGTCCGACGGTTAGAATCACTAAAAGTGGGACAGTGGGACAGTGGGACGAGTCTATGGGAAAAACGGCAAAATTAATATCTCTGGTTTTAGTAACTAAAATATGAATATTTTGCATTTAATCTCTTTTTACATTTAATATCTATGCAACGACCTAAAGAAAAGGTATCAACCTGCAAAAATGGCCTGTCCAGCTTCTTAAAAAAAAAGAGTTGAGCAGCGAACTTTATTTTTAAACTCAAAATTTATTTTCTAAGCTTGCGCATGTTTTTTCAAACTTTATTTAAAAATTTAAGTATGTTAACTATTTTACAGTTTAATAAACTTCAAAACATTAATATAAAAGAATTATGTATAGGTATAATAAATTAATTTGAAATAACAAATATGTGCATATGTATGTTAATTATTAATGGCTATCGCTCTCCGATGATGATGTTCCACCTATATCGGCCAAGTCTATTGGTAGCGTAAAACTTTCTGCACCATTTCGAAGTAGATAATGTTCAATATGTGGATCTATTTTAGGCATATATGAGCTTGTAGCGGTGCCGCCAAACCCTACGGTCTACTTACCTGAAAAACCCCCATAACTACTACCCAACTCCCTTTAGTTTTCTAATGCAACAGTATTAGTACCTAAAAATGCTGCACGCATTTAAGAGATCAAATCTATGATCTTAAAGTCCCTGTAAAGAAAACTTACCTTCATGCATTCTCTTCGCATACCATTGCTCCTTAAGATTTCTTTATTAACTTACCAGGAATTTCCAATCAATTTCGGCATCTACGTCGCCAGTCAAATTCCCTTAGATGAATTCCTGTAAACAAAATAATTCGGATTGCATTCAATGTAGCCGTCATGACAGGGACCATAAATATCGCGCCGTCTATTTTCCCAGCCGCGTCATATACCTTTTCATACACATTGCCTGGCAACCTTTTTTGTTTGTCTTACCAACAAACAACCCAAGCAGCTGCATATAATTAGTGCAATAGACGCCGAAACCAAATTCTCCAGCATTTCCTAATGCAAATATGAACCCGGTTTCTACTGCAGCCAGATATGCCATAAACATCCAATTTGCTTTTAGTACCTTTTTCTCCTAACGTCGAAAATAGCGACGAGGCATCGTGTAAACAATGACCCGCATTACCAGCGGCGCATGTGGTCATTTTTCCCTATTGTCCTTGCCGCCTGCCTGTTTTCGAACACATGCAACAACATTGAATCTGTTCGACCGCGCACATATACCACCGCGCCACTAGTTGCACCCTTAAGAGAAAAGTTTTTCTCTCTCTTCCTTTTTTTTCCTTAGCGAAATCATCTCTGCATGAGATGACGATCATCGAGTCCTTTACCATCCTTTGACCACGCTGGTCACATCACTCCCGCTGTCTGTAGCGCTGCAGACATGCGATATACGCAAAAGTCGATTACTTGTGCGATAGTTTCAGTGAAGTGTACAAATACGTATCGCTAGTTTTACCCGGTCCTCGTGCACTTGTTCAATTATTTATGCGGTGAATGTGCGCACCTAGTTTTAAATTTTATCGAAATGTTTGCTCCTTAAATATAACATATGAACAGCATCACCGTTTGTATCTGATTAATCATTTATTCAGTGAATGTGCCAACCAAATTCCAAACAATAAAAATCGTTAATAAACAACACCTAACCTACGCGTTTTTATTATGGATAGCTTCGGTGAACAACTTCCCTACTTCGGACAGCTTGCGGTGAACTGGGTTTTTCTTTCGGTCTGCGGCAGACACTTTTTGAACTGGTGGAGACGAGGTAGAACTCTCGCCCATGCTGGCGTCGCGACCTCGCGCCTACAAGCTTTTGAATCTTATATTTGAAATGAGAGGATCCGAAGTAATTAATAAGTGATTCATTAAATCAGTTATTGAATCTATTCTAGAGCACTTTCGACTGTGATCTAGTCTGGCCTTTCGAATTTCCTTATGCCTAGCTTCTAAAGCTTCTTCTGAAAGGGCACCTATAGGCAAATCGAAAAATGAAATTATGTCCTTTGCATGAACAAGAAGCTTGTGAACGCTGCTGGAAAGATACATAGTTTTAGTATCTTCCAATAGCTTCGCGAATCTTTCGACATTGATTTCACGACCAGTTGCAATCGTTCTTAATATTATTCCGAAATTGCTTATGAGTTCCTTGTCAATTCCTGTAATGTCTGAACTCAATTCAGGATTTGCGAAAAAGCGTCGAGCCGTGTTTCCGTCATTGCTGGTTCCGTATCCTGGTTTAGGGATATCGGCAAGTAATCCCATTTTGAGCCTAAAATTTTCTTGAATCTCTTTTTTTCTTTCTGCAAATGCAGTTTTATTTTCTTAACCACGTATTTGCCAAGTTTTAAAAGGCAATCTGTAGGAGATGTGCAGCAAGCATTCGAAACATCTGATCCAACAATGTAAAAATGAAATGCCAAATTTATAATTATCTGTGTTTGACGTCCGATTTTCTACAGAAGATAGATTCATTTGGGGAGGTTTGGCTCCGCAGATAAAACAATTTTGAGCAGCATTAGTTCCACTTAAGGTATTTATTGCACTGCCATCAAGCATTGTCATAAGCATAGTAAAATTGATGTTAATGTTTCTGCCGTCAATACTGACTACGGAGTGTTGAAGATGTGCAATTAATTCTTCCATGTGGCTTTGTTCGGACAGAATAAGAGTACTATCCTCTTTCTGGAATACTAATTTCATAGGTGTACAGAAATAGGTTGACCCTGGCCGGGAGTTTATCCAAGCTTCTTTGCCATTTATGTTATCCACTAATTTAAGTGGCACGAAAGCAGTAACGAACAAGAAACTATCCGTATGCTCACTGTTTAAAAATTTTTGTTTGTAGTTGCTGTGCCCGGAGCTGCCATCAAAGCCCCACTTGCATACAAGATTGAATAAATTACTTGTGTCCAAAGATGGAAGATTTTCTTTAACTATATCGACAATGCTTTTTGCAGTTTTATTTAAGAGCGATTGGAGGTTAACTTCAGCAATAGTTTCCGACGCAACAGCAATTTCGGGTAATATATAATAATATAGATTTATATTTTTTCAATTTATAGTAACTCGGAAAACAGTTTTTGTGAAGGTCATTTACAACAGATCGTATTTTCTCTTAGACAAATCCAAATCTAAATACAATGCTAGCGTTTATTGCAGAGTTATCGTCTTATTCGATTTTTTAAGAGAACTTTGAAAACCGATTTGAAATGTTAGCAGCATAGCTTAGTTCCTCTGGACTGTGCTGCGTAGCTAATTCATGAATCCG
The DNA here is from genome assembly GCA_963931805.1 of Microdon myrmicae. Classification (NCBI taxonomy): domain Eukaryota; kingdom Metazoa; phylum Arthropoda; class Insecta; order Diptera; family Syrphidae; genus Microdon; species Microdon myrmicae. The sequence continues at coordinate 100,141,104 of OZ007496.1, forward strand.
ACGTTTTTTCGTGCGTTCACTGCATTCCTCAAATCTTTTTGACGGTCTACCTCTGCTCGTGCTTGGTGCATGTAAACTATTTTTATTTCTCCAATGAGTTAAAATATTTGCTGGCAATGTCAAATTAAGGTTTAGCCAGCTTTCATTAACTTGCATAAATTTATTTCGCTTTCTCTGGCAATTTTCCCATTTTCTCTTTAATGTCAAACAAAAATACTTGGAAACTCTTTGAATTTCAGGTTCAATATTTTCATCTGACCCTTCTAGACCCAGTAATTCACTTAATTTTTCAGCAACAGCAATTATCGTCGCTGGCTTCTCACTCTCAATCCATCTTTGGAAAAGGTCACCGTTTTTGATTGATGGAGTTAAGCCTACAAAAACGTCAAAAAATTGCAGAAGCGCAAATTTGTGCAAAATTTCGCTTATTGATATGATCAATAGACACATAGAACATCACAAAACCTCATAAATTTCAAAGACGCTTTTTGGTGTTTTTAAAAAATCTTAGCTAAACACAAAAATCACAAAATTTTAAATTTTCCAATTAGACGTCACAATATATAAAAATACGAAACAAACACATTTTTCTATACATTGTTACGTTTCTACTCCGCACACGACCGTTAAACTATGTCCAGTTTAAAACTATACGTTCCTTTGCGCAAGTTCGACCACTGGATCGCAAGAGTGCTTCAATGTTTTTAAGGACAACCTCTGTTTTCCTTCGTTAAATTCCTCAATCACGTGTTCTCTAGCTCTCTTTTTGAATCTCTGCTTACACGTGTGTTCTTTTTGTCGTTCCGTCTGCTTCTCACGTTTTTGCCAGTTTTGTGTATTCTCCAGTATTCCTCTAGATGGCTCCAGAATCGGTGTGTTGATGTCATATTAGTTGGCTTAAGGCTCGGTGCGACGCCATGAGGTCACGCTAACGGTTGACAAGTGTGTCGGTTTTGAATTTGTAACACTACCCCCCACTTAAGTCTGATCGTCCCGATCAGATTCCATATTCCATGATCCCAATGGGGATAGTCTCTCTATATGCACAACTTTTATCTTCCCTTGCCTCTTCCGTATGCGATACACCACATCGTTTAGTCGCTTTAAGACTTTATATGGGCCTTCCCACGATGTCTGCAGTTTTGAGGACAGACCCTTCCTCCGTTGGGGGTTGTATAATAGTACTAAATCGCCTTCTTGGAATCCCTCGGAATTCATGGCTCGATCATACCGATCCTTCATTTTGTTGCTCATCAACCGCGTCCGTTGCCTCACGAGACGGTGTATTTCGTCCATCTCGGATTGGAGCACCTCCCAATAGCTGCCTCCGGCTTTAATAGTGGCGCCGTTGCTACCGAATTTCAGGTCCGATGGGAGCCTCAAGTCTGTACCAAAGATGATGTGTGCAGGTGGGTGTCCGGTAGTGTCGTGTACTGCTGATCGGTATGCCATTAAAAACATTTGGATGTGCTTGTCCCAATCACGCTGACATTTGTCGACAACTTTTCGCAAATGTTCCTCGAGCGTACGGTTGAACATCTCAACCATTCCATCCGACTGTGGGTGCAGAGCTGTCGTCCGTGTCTTTTCGATGCCCAGCAGTGAGCACATTTCTTGGAAGATAGCAGACTCGAAATTCCTCCCTTGATCTGAATGTAACTCGATCGGTGCTCCAAATCGCGTGACCTAATTCTGCACGAAAGCTTCGGCTACGGTTTTAGCCTCCTGGTTTGGTATTGCATACACTTCGGGCCACTTACTGAAATAGTCCATCACTACGAGTACATATTTGTTGCCGGAGTCACTAGTAGGGAAAGGGCCATCGATCTCTATTTGCCAATACCCACTTTGCAGATCCAAAGTTGAGAACCATTTCGAACCCGATAGGGTATCCAGCGTATCATCTATCCGTGGCAGTGGGTAACTATCCTTTTTGGTGACATCGTTGAGTTTCCGGTAGTCGACGCAGAACCGGGTACTTCCATCCCTCTTTTTAACTAGTACGACCGGCGAATTCCAAGGGCTTGTTGATGGCTCAATAACTCCACCCTTCTGCATTTCGTCTATCATCCGTTCGGCTTCTTCTCGTTTGGCCAGTGGAACTCTTCGTGGCGCTTGTCGAATCGGTCTGGCATCAGCGGTACCTATACGATGTTGAACGATGTCCGTTCTTCCGGTTTTACCGTCACCGTTGGCAAATATGGCGCTATATTTTTCTAGTAGTCGTTTGGCCATTATCTTTTCCTGTCCATCTAGCTCATTTAACCAGGTATCCATCATGGTAGGCGTTTTTGTGCCCTTATTCCTGGCTTCCTGGGGAGGATTGTCACAGTTAACCACAGCTTCCACAGCTTGGCATTGTCCCAGCACTATTCCCTTATCAAGTGTGACCGGTGAACCAAACTCATTCAGTACTCGAACTGGGATTTGCTTACTCTCGCCCACCTGTACCAAGGTTCGGCCAACCAATACCTTCGTGGCTGTTTCTGATGCTTCCACTACCCACAGCTTGCCTGCTCCACAGTCTCCCTCTACGTGTGTCCAAAGAACTGCTTCCGATTTGGGTGGAATCTGCTGACGAAAACTCACTATCACTTTCCTAATATGTGGCGCTCCATCTCCAGTGTTCAATGGTATCTCCATGTGTTCGCATTTTTATATTCTCTTCTTTAGGTCAAGAGCCAGACCATTGGTCAACATAAAATCGACACCGAGTATTACGTCGTCTATTATCCCAGCCACTAGGAAAGTGTGAGCCACCTCTAAAGTTCCAATCTGAACTTTCGTTTTCACTTTCCCAGAGATTGAAGCCTCCTCTCCTGTAGCTGTCCGCAGTTTACAACCATTCAACGGTTCGACATCATCTCCTACCAGGTCCGATTTAATGATGGAATGGGTTGCGCCTGTATCCAGAGTTAAGATCAGCGATCGTCCATTCACAGCCCCACTCACGTTTAGATTATTGTTGCTCCGACTTATTTGTGAAACGGGCATTGTGGGGCAGTCCGTTACGGGAACCAGCTTTTGCCCCTTTGAGCTGATCCCTTTTAGTTTAACGATGGGTTTTCTCCAGAGGAACCACGAGCGTTTTCTGGTCCTCGCTTTCCTCCACTCTCTTTTCCCTTACGTGGTGCATCACAATCTCGTGAAAAGTGCCCAGCTTTTCCGCAATTATAACATTTCCCGTCCGAGCCCTTGCGTCCGGTTGACATCATTTGAGTCATCGTCTTTATGAGATCCCTCACACTTTTCTCCAGGGATTCGCTCGGTTCCACTTCCACGCGATGGACTCTATGCACTGGTTTGCTTAACAGACTTGCTGTTTCCTGTGTCAATGCAAGCGACACTGTTTCTGCGAATGTCCTTTTCGGCGTAGAGTACGTTGCTCGTTTCATATCTGCATCCTTCAACCCATTTACGAACGCCTGGGTTTTGAGTATTTCGATTACCTTCGCGGGTGCATCTGCGTTTGCCAAGTGCGCGAGCCGTTCTATCTCCATCACGTATTCTTGTAACGGCTCGTTTGCTTTTTGGTGGCGGTTCATCAACTCTATCTGGAACATCTACTTCCTATGATCGCTGCCGCAACGCCGTTCGATTGCAGCCGTTATTGCGTCATAATTGCTACGATCACTTGCAGGAACAGTTTGTAGCACATCGGCGGTGGGGCTTTTCAACGATACCACCAACGCTGCCACTTTGTCCGTCCTTGTCCAATGATTAGTTTGTGCTGTCGTCTCGAACTGAAGTTTAAAAACACTAAACGGCACAGTTCCATCAAAGGTTGGGGCCTTAAGTTTCATCGCATTGACAGTCATAACTGGTACGCTTGACTGTCTTTCACGCACATGAATATCCAACTCCCTAAGTTTCGATTCCAAGTGATGTAGTTCGCCTTCCATTTGGACCTGCCTCGCCCGCAACTTAGCGGCATTTCCTTCGATGTGCGCTAGTTGGTCCTTAACTTGTGAAGTGTGTTTTGCCAACTGGTTCTTCATGCACGAGGACTGCTCCGTCAGCTGCTTCTCTATGCGTTCCGTCAACTGATTCTCCATGCGTGAGGACTGTTCCACCATTAAAAGCACGTTCATGTCGAACGCTAGGGTTAGTTGGGGTTCCATCAACTGCTCCTTGACCTCGGTTGAAGGTCCCGTAGCACCTTAGTAAAACTCATAGGTTTCAACTTCGATGCCCTCGTCCTCCGGAACCTTCCGCAATCGTGCTTGCAGTTCCGCCTTCTGTCCTGTTCCGGGCAATCGTCGAGATTCCAAATCATCCCTCAATTGAGGTATCCTTAGGTCGGCAAACTTTACCATTGTCCACGGTCACTCTGCGATCCCACTTCTGACACCAATTGTTACGTTGCTCCTCCGCACACGACCGTTAAACTATGTCCAGTTTAAACTATGCGTTTCTTTGCGCGAGTCCGACCTCTGGATCGCTGGAGTGCTTCAATGTTTTCAAGGGCAACCTCTGTTTTCCTCCGTTAAATTCCTTAATCCGTGTTTTCTAGCTCCCCTTTTGAATTTCCTTGCGTATCAATGCAAACTTAACGTTCCAACGATCAGCAAATCTCCTTGTGTATCAATGCAAACTCAACGTTCCAACGATCAGCAAATCTCCTTGTGTATCAATGCAAACTCAACGTTCCAACGATCAGCAAATCTCCCTGTGTATCAATGCAAACTCAACGTTCCAACGATCAGCAAATCTCCTTGTGTATCAATACAAACTCAACGTTCCAACGATCAGCAATTGATCCTAGTCTTCGCCACGTGGTTTTTTTTTGTCGTTCCGTCTGCTTCTCACGTTTTTGCCAGTTTTGTGTATTCTCCAGTATTCCTCTAGATGGCTCCAGAATCGGTGTGTTGATGTCGTATTAGTTGGCTTAAGGCTCGGTGCGACGCCATGAGGTCACGCTAACGGTTGACAAGTGTGTCGGTTTTGAATTTGTAACAATATTAAAATATGATTTTCCATACCTTGATCACTATTATTTTGTCGAAATTCGGCTGCGCCAGTTTTGAATGAGATCTGATCAACAGTTGTACCAGTTGTGGTCTATATCATTCTACTAAGCCAATTGTTGTAGATAACCATTTGGACAACCCGTTTCTATATTCCAGATCCCACGGTGACGATGAAACTATAAAAAGTATTAAATGGTTAGTATGAAATGTGTATCCCGATTATATTCAAAGCTGGAGTGTCGGATTGCGAAATGTTATTACACATCTCCATCTGTAACGTAATGAGCACATTTCATCTATACCAGCAGTCGTGTCGATTTTAATAGAAGTTCGAGGTCAATTGGGGCACCTCTTTATTTACTTTGTTGATACTGTGACGCATATGACAATCAGTACTAGAATATTCTAGAGAGTCCGAAACAGAGTACTAGAATATTCTATAAAGTAATGGAAAACTGGAGACTATGGACAATAGAACATTCAAGTTTATGGAACAGACGGAAACGAAACACCGAATCAGAATGTGAGGAAACGGTATAAATACGTCGCACACAGCTCATGGAGACAAGTAAAGAGTCGAAGAAGTAGAAAGTGAAGCAAGCGATAAGTGAGGTAGTAAGAAGTAATAAGTGAGAAGTAAGCAGAGTAAGCAAGCGATAAGCAAAGAAGCGATATGTCAAGAAATCGTTAAGTGTACGGTAAAAGTAACGGTTGTTATTAACGGACTAATAAAGTGTTATATTAATTCAAAATCGATTTAACGGCTCTTATTTATTCAAAATAATTAATCCAGCGGACCCTAAGCTGGCTACAATACCGTTGCCGAGCTGGAACCGTTGTTGTGTCGAGTCGACGTTCGCACTTAGGTGTTCCGTTGTAGAACTGGAATATCACCTGATGGTTCCTTTGGCTGTGAAGGGAGAGTTTAGATATTAATTTTCGCTTTACGGATTCTTGGGTTCGCTCGCATCCCAAGATACACCAGCTCTAAGCTCCAAATCCCCCGATGAGTTCGCTCGAACGAAACAGATTCAAACACTTTAAACGTCCACTAGCAAGACTTTTATTTCAGAAGAGATATTGTACATTTAACGGTATGATTACGACACATTTATTTTACAAATTTAGACATTTTCTTTACTTCTAAGTTACTCTTTCTTTAACTTTAAACTAAAACTTTCCCGTGCCGTTTTCCTTTTTTATTATTTCTTCTTTTTATTCTCAAATTATCTTGTTCCTTTCTTTTTTGTTTTCCGAGTGTATCGACTTCCACCTCACTTCTATCAGTCCCGAAAAAAAAACTTCAACTCTCTCTCCGAATTTCTCCCACTCTGAAAAGGAATGCCCACAGCTGCTTCCACAAGTTCCACAACCTAACAAATTTTGGTTCGTGCCTCCAACATGTGGATCTTAGGCTATATGCTTATATCCCTTGCTTTCCAATTGTTACAATGGGGATGGAGAAAGTTACCACGTAACACAGGGGCACTGTTTCCACTTTATCCCCAACGATGTTCAGACGAAAGCAAATTGTTCAACCGAGAAGAATGTTAATAAATAAAACTCACTGGGTTTAGTTGTGTATGCCTTCTCCTTTTTTTATTCATTAATATTAGAGTTCCTTTTGTGGTGTATCGAAATTAACTATCACTACATTTACATGTGGTGGATTATATTAGAACTTGTTTTATATTAAAATTAACTATCACTAAATTTACAAGTGGTGGATTATATTAGAATTTATACACTAGGGTATCACGACACAATAAAACGATAATAATAGTACAATTAGACCAATGATGCAAAATCTGTGTAATCTGTTCTGGATACCACAAAACACCCGACTGCAAAATGAATGAGGTCATCAAGTGAGCAAAGTGCAGTGGGCCACATAAATCCACCGATCCTGAATGCATTAGCCGAAAGCAGTACATAGACATTCGCCGCAAATTATCCCCACGTGAACGTGGTACAGGAAATGCAACGTTCCTACATCCTCCGAGTGACAAACAGCAGCCACTGCCCGACAGATTATCCATTGATAATTTTCGTCCACTACCGCGATCTGTGCGTCAACCTTCACTTCCTTCATCCACCTGGGCTTCTGGCCTCCATCAAACCCAGCAACCTTCTAACAGTGATACGACACACATGAAGAAAAATCCGTCTGAAACTATAAATAATGATAACTTGTTCTCATTTAGCGAGATAAACTCTCTTCTTAATGAAGTTGTAACCAAGCTTAGTGCTTGTCACACCAAATCTGACCAATTTAACGTCATTACCTCATTAGCTATTAAGTATCTATATTCAGAAAAATCATGTTAAGAAACTCTCTTAGCATCATAATTTGGAATGCGAGAAGCATCAAGAACAAGTAGCTTGCATTTTTTTAAATTCTTGATAAATTTTAATATTAATATTACACGTGTTTCAGAAACTTGGCTCAAACAAGACATTTCTTTCTCTCATCCAAATTACATATTGTAGCGAGCTTAGGGTTCGCTGGATTAATTATTTTAATAAATAAGAGCCGTTAAATCCATTCTCTTTGCAAACACTTTATTAGTCTGTTAATAACAACCGTTTCTTGATATGTCGTTTCTTTACTTATCGCTTCCGTATGTTACACCTCGCTTTACACCCCCTCCCAAACAATTAATATTCCATCATCTTTGCATCCAATACTTTTAAACAATCCTCAAAATATTCTGCATACAATGCAATACTCGCCTTTCCCACAAGCAATTGAAATTCGCATAAGATCAATCCTCAAAGTATTTTGCATACAATGCATACAATTAAAATTCGCATTCATTCAGAAGCAAAGTCTTCTCCACGGACAATTAATTCATATCGCATACGTTGCGATAATTACCCATTCATGCCCACCTTCCAAAGCCAAAACAATTATCACATATCAATCAAACACTTGACCCACTCCTCAAGGCTACTGCATTCTGCTTCGTATTCCAAAAATCAAGCGAGCATCCGGCCGCGGACCTACACGGTTTCATATTGCAAACACATATTTTTTTTGCCGGGAAACAAGTGTGATACACGATATATGACACAAGCGGTGTTGTCAAAGGCCACCGACTACGAAATAATTGAGCGTCGGAAAAGTGCTGAGTTCGACGAAATATCGAACACAGCAGTGAGGCGAAATTAATCGTACGATTGACACACACGGCAATGCCCTATAATTGGTTCTTCGTATGAAACCAATTAAGAAATTGCTCAATTCATTGTCGCTGAATTTTTAGCAGGGCAAATTAAACGATTATGGAATATTGCGAATGGCCAATGACAGGCAAATAACCTCAGAATAGGTTACACGTTCTAGGTGAGGAAAGTGCATCATCTGCATTAACTCATCAATAATTGGGTATAAAAAGGGTAGTGCAAATGAGTTTCTTCGTAATTCAGTGCAGTGTAGTAAACAAGCAAGAAGACTGCGGCCCTACCGTATGTACAGTGGGTCTTCTTGCTTTTGTAAAAGTGTTAAACAAATAAGGGATGGAAATTCCCAGTTTGCTCTAATAATAAAGTGTGAAGAAAAAAGGTTGAAGTACAAAGAACAAAAGTGTCTTTTACTTAAACAAAAAAAACAGAGCCAGTAATCCGTAACAACGACTCCCCATCAGCGGCAAAGGATCAACTCAACACACACGGGGTGTCAACTACGTAAGTAGTATATTATAACTATAAATAACATATAACAATAAATAAATAATAGATGTTAATATCTGGGGTTAGGCTCAGGTGTTGCATTATTGACGCCCAACGTGGGGCCTAATAAAAGAAAATATAACTAATTTAACAAAACATTATTTCTGATAACATAAAATATTAAATGATAATATCAGAAGTCACACTCTGGTGGTACATGTACGTATCGCTTCTTTACTCTCGCTTTCTTACTTATCGCGTCTTTGACTGCTTACTTCTTACTTACTCCTTGATCTGCGTGCGACGTATTTATACCGTTTTTCCTCATTCATTCCATAGCCTCGAATTGTCTACTGCTCATAGTCTCCAGTTTTCCAGTACTTGCTAGAATATTCTAGTACTTTGTTTTGGAGTTTCTAGAATATCCTAGTACTGATTGTCATATGCGTTACAATATGTTATCGTCTAGACAGGGAACATGCTAGTGGTGGAGGTGTCGCCATTGTTGTGAAAAAATGTATAGAACATACCTTGCGTCCTTCATTGTACCTTAAATTAATTGAAGAAATGAGTATTGATGTAACATTAAGTGATAACTCCAAGGTGAGTATTTTTTCGGTATATTTCCCTGGAGGAAATGGAAAGATTGAGAAATCTAGTTACTTTAAGCGGAATCTGCAAAAATTGTATAGACTCAACACTCGAAACAAGGTAATTATTGGATGTGATCTAAACTGTAGACATCTATTGTGGAATTGTCTTAGGGCAAACTCCTTATTTTACTAGATGTTACTGAATCCAGCCCAAGTTTTTCCATACTTTATCCACTTCCTCCCACCCATATCCCATCGACTGCTAACAAGAACCCCTCAACTCTATATATCACTAATATGCCAAACTACTGCTCAGTACCATTACCTCTAAATGCGTTAAGTTCAGACCACCTTCCGATCAGCCTCACAGTGAACCATACAGTATCTGTAAATCGTACCCGTTTATACCACAACTATTCCGCCGCCAACTGGAATTGTTATAAATCATATATAAACACGAACTTGGTTCTACGCGATACCAGCCTAAATTCTATAACCTGCAACGAGCACATTGATATCCTACGTAACAATTTTGTTTCTGTTATCAATAGAGAGGCCGATCTTGCGATACCTAAATGTCCCACAGCTCCAGTTGATAAGGCACCGCTTCCTGAAAATATCTTACATCTGATTAGGCTACGAAACTCTGAAAGAAGAAAATGGCTTCGTCATTAAATCGATTGCTTTCTAGTTAATGCTAAACTCTTAAATAGTATTGTAGGGGTTCTATGGATGCGCCAGCACGGGCGGGTTTCACTGCGCCGCCAACACGTCACTGGAAAAATAAAACCGACAATGTTCACCAACGGGGAAGAGAGAAAGGAAATAAAACGCACTGGTCCGGTTTTAATGTTAATGTTTCTCTTTTTATTTGTCTTCATTTATCTGTTTATCAACAGTGTTCACTTGGCGTTCGAACGGCAAAGACGTTTTAAATCGCACTCCTCGCCACACATTGAATACACACACAAAAAAACAAAATAAAAAAAAACTGAAAGTAAATAAACGCGTACGCGGGTTCCCTATCAATAGTGCTAAGTGAATAGTGTAAATCACAAAAAAAAGTGCAAAAAACAACAACAAAAAACGTGTGAAATAATACATAATATTAATAATGGACACTACATCATTCAACCAACAAAATATCCAGCTAAGTAATACGAATAACGGCAACATTATGACGTATGAACAGCTAGCAGCAGCATACCAACAACAAGCAGCTATGTGCCAACAACAACAAGCGATGATAAATCCAATGCTCCACAAAATCAACCCAATGGAAAATCAAATGCAATCGCAGGTATGTGCCACTATCCCTTTACCAACAGAATACCATACAGATGAAGAAGAGCTGGAAAGGGAAATCTCTGCAGTTTCTAAGAAAAGAAAAACTGATAACAGTCATAAACAAAATACAATACCAACTGTAAACAATATGACGTCAGTTCGTGAATCTACAAATGCGGTTACAAAAGAAAGGAAAATTCCCCTGCCACCACCAATCAATGTGAGGAATATAAGGGATTTTAATGCATTTAGAAATGCCATTTTGTCTGTAGTGAAAGACAAAATTCAATTTAAAGCATTATCTAATAATGATATAAAAATAACATGCGAAACAGAAAATTCATACAGAGCAGTAAAAGAGAAATTACAATCCCTTAAGACGGATGTAAGAATCCAAGACTTAGAGTATCATACCGCCCAACTAAAAAGTGAGAGACTATTTAGATTCGTAATCAGAGGACTGCCAGCTTCGATGTCCATAGATATGATTGCAAACGAATTATGCTCACTAACCATAAAGTGGTAAAGGTAACAAACATCAGGAAAAGCACCAAGTCAAATAATGGAGATAAAATCTTTAAAGCCTTTCCATTGTTTTATGTCCATATAGTTCAAAAAGAAAATAACAAATCAGTGTATGAAATCCAAGAATTATTATGGTGCAAAGTATCGATTAAACCACCCAAAAAGGTCAGATCGATACCTCAAGATAATAATTGCCAACAGCTTGGTCATACAAAAAATGTCTGCAACTATAATTCAAGATGTGTTAAGTGTGCTGGGCCTCACCACACAACCCAGTGCTCGAAACAACGCAACAGCATAGCAACATGTGCGCTTTGCCACGAGAATGGCCTTCCAGCTAGTTACAATGGATGCTCAGTGTATCAAAAATAAAAGCACAGCATCCAAAGAAAACTACAGTCACTCAAAGACTGCAATCCAAAAATACAGAGCGAACGGGGCCAATCACAACCGGTACTAACAACACACAAATGAACAACAAACCAAATGAGAAAACAGATAATAAAAGCAGACAACAACCTGTCAATAACGAGCCTACCATCATCGATATGATGAAGATGCTCAGTGCATTCCAGGACGACATCAAAAAAAGCATCAACCAGCTGGCAGAAAGGGTAGGTAAACTTGAAAATTTTCAAAAACTACCGTCCAAGAAATCCAAGAAATAAAGACAATGAGTAATCGGCTCCTAAGAATAATCACTTGGAACGCAAATGGGCTCAATCAAAGGACTCAAGAATTAGAAATATTTATAAGAGAGCACAACATAGATATTGCGTTGATATCAGAAACACACTTTTCTCATATGAGCTTCATAAAAATCAGGGGTTATATGGCTTATTGGACTACACATCCCAGCGATCGTGCCCGTGGAAGTAGAAGAAATAAAAGAAACTTTTATTCAAGCTTCCATTGTTACTATCAACCTTAATTTTAATTTAAATGTAGGTGCTGTATATTGCCCACCAAGACACACAATCTCAAAACAACAATTCACGGATATTTTCAAGAAGCTCGGACCAAGGTTTATAATTGGTGGAGATTTCAATGTCAAGCACACTGCTTGGGGGTCAAGGTTGCTTACTCCAGGCAAGGGAAAAGAATTGCTTACAGCCATCAAAGAAGCAAAGTGCGAATTTCATTCGTCTTGTTCACCAACATACTGGCCTACTGATAGCAACAAAACTCCTGACCTGATCGATTTCTTTATTTCGAAAGGAGTGTCATCGAATTATATTGAAACGGATAGTTTAGTTGATTTAACGTCTGACCACACTCCAGTACTACTAAAACTGAATGCAGCTGTTCCCAGAAAGAACAGAAAACTAAATCTTACAAACAAATATACAGATTGGGAAAAATTCCGAACAGAGCTTGACAATCAGATTGAGTTAAACGTTAAACTTCAAGATTGTGAAGAATTGGGACAACAAGTACAACAATTTATCGAAACATTGAAAAGCGCAGCCGCAACAGCAACTCCAGTGCCAAGTGATAAACCAGAACCAGCAACCACATACCCTATTGAGATTAGAGATCTAATCAAAGACAGGCGCAAAGCTAGACCAACCTGGCACAGATCCAGACACCCTAACGATAAAAAAATATTCAACAAGGTGAGCAATCTAGTTAACAAATGAATTAAAGACCATAAACAGAGTTGTATAGATGAGTATCTAAGTGAACTAAGTCCGTCAGCGGATACGGATTACTCTCTCTGGAAGGCAACACGTAAATTTAAACGTCCCCTTATCCAAGTGCCACCTATAAAAGATAAGCAGGGACTGTGGGTACGCAGAACTGAAGATAAAGTTGAAATATTTGCACAACACAACAATTTTCAGTGTTCAAACCACACAACATCCACAGTAGTATTGATCCTTCATCCAGGTATCAACCTGAGCAAACAATCAAACCAGTGACCCTACAGCGTTTGAAATAATACTGAAGAAGAACGTGTGATTCGAACTGACGCTATGCCAGTTTAGATCACGAAAAAAATTGAACCTAAGCGTTACCCATCAGGCTACTGACCGTGTTTAGAATTTGATTTTTAAACTCGGCTATACTCCAATGATGTGAATTGTTATGTTATCGCTAGGTATACGGTTCTGATATATTTTCTTATTCGATTTTCGTTCGGTGTCCTTCACTATTTTGCTTGTGAATTGTGTGTGTATCTGTTAGAGTCGCCACAACCCCAATGGAGATTGCCCAAGAAATCGACAAAACTTTGAACCACAAAAAAGCACCAGGCATCGATGCAATATCACCTGGCGTGTACAAGGAATTACCTCGTAAAGCTGTCATTATGCTAACATATCTGTTTAATGCTTGCTTTTGACTTAAATACAGTCTAAATTCATTCAAAACAGCCCAGATAATTATGCTCAAGAAACCAGAGAAACCAGCATATAGACCGATATCGCTATTGCCATCCATTTCAAAACTGTTTCAGAAAATACTCCTCAAGCGACTCAAGCCTCTCATCAATATTCCAGATTTCAATTTGGCCTTAGGAATAAACACTCAACTATTGAACAGGTTCACCGTGTGACCACAGCAATAGAAAAGGCTTTCGAAGAAAAGAAATATTGCCCAGCTGTCTTTCTTGATGTCTCCCAAGCATTCGACAGAGTATGGCATGAAGGTCTTATATATAAAATGAGTAAACTGTTTCCAGCAAACTATTGCCATCTACTCGAATCATACTTGTCTGATAGAACGTTCAAAGTAACACACGAAGGAGCTCACTCTAGTTTATATCCAATAGAAGCAGGCGTACTACAAGGAAGTGTCCTGGGGCCTTTCCTCTATTTACTATACACAGCGGGCATCCCAACAACCAAGAACACATTCATAGGGACCTTTGCAGATGATACTGTTATAATATCAGCTGACGAAAATAAAAAAAAAAGCTACACAACAACTGGAACAGGCACTCAACGCAATTAGCCAATGGACCACTGATTGGAAAATTAAACTCAACGAGATGAAATCTATCACGTAACATTTACGTTGCGACGATCAGATAACAATATTTCTACATATCTCAACGGAATTCCAGTTCCCAAAGCAGATTCAGCGAAATATCTCGGTATACATCTAGATAGCAGACTAGACTGGAGACATCATGTGAAACAAAAAGCCGAGCAAATAAAGCTGAAACGTAGACAGATCTATTAGTTAATCGGGAATCACTCTCAACTCAATCTCTATTGTAAAAGATTGATTTATCAATCTATCATCAAGCCGATCTGGATATATGGAATCCAATTATGGGGCTGTACAAAGCAATCCAATAGAGATATAATTTAACGAAGCCAGAATAAATTCCTTCGCATTATCACGAATGCCTACCGTTTTGTGACAAATCAGGAAATTCATGATGACCTACAGATGAAATGGATTTATGAAGTTATCCAAGAATATGCTGTCAAACACGAAAGACGCCTACATAATCATACCAACGTAGAAGCTATTCAGCTCTTGGATATTACCCACGAATTAAGACGGCTAAAACAGACGAAACCTCATGAATTAATATGTTAAAATCTAACATACTAAAATCGAGTTGGGAGCTGAACACTGGTCCAGTAAACCCTTGCACGCTCTACTTAATTAAACTAAATTAAGTACAATTTAAACCTAGTATTAAAATAAATTGGGCTCCTCGATAGTATAGTGGTTAGTATACCCGCCTGTCACCCGGGAGACCGGGGTTCGATACCCCGTCGGGGAGCGCCTGGCGCAAGACTAATGACCTTGCCCAGAAAAAATAAATCATTATGGAAAATTTAACAAGCCTCAGGACTTGCTAAATAAGGCCAAGACCGTTTCCCGGTTGTAGTGCCGATGATGATGATTAAAATAAATTGTTAAGATTGTCCTATTCATATCCAATAAAGGATGTTATTAAAAAAAAACACCAATCTGTTTATTGATTAATTCCCCCTTCTACTTAGGATTACTCCAGTACTATATTCTGCTTAACCACGGTTTCGGGAGCATTTAGTTTTGGTTTGGGTTTAATTCCCTAAGCGACATTTTTGCAATTTAACCCGATTAACAACGAACGCGGACTCTCAAAAATAGCACCTCGAGACAATTCGCGACCTTCGGCGTCTGGTGGTTGGGTAAGTCCGCGTGCTCCTAACGGTTGCCCGAGTTGCGCCGCGCTATATTGCAAAAGTCGGTTTGATACGTGAGGGTAGCCAAACGTAAGGTGGCCGAGACGCACGTCAGATTCTGATGAGCGACTCCCGAAATATACTATGTCAACGCCGACTGGGTGGGTTGAATGGAAACATTTATAATTAAGCAAAATGCTTGCGGGTGGCGATGCGCACTCGATGGCGATTGGATCTCGACTGACTAATGAAAAGGAAAAAAATCTATTCATCGCGTCGTGGGGGCTGAGTCATAGCAGAAATAAACTTGCTGCCACTTCCGAGGAATTTCGAGAAGAGTTGCTATGCTCGCATAAGAATTCAGTTCCAGCGAATCCTTGCCGTACAAGCTGAGTTGGATTCGTTGGTTGTGTATACCGGGAAATTGAAATTGCTTGTGTGCAAGCAAGGAGTATCGTTTAGATAAGATATAAACCGAAGTAATTTCGGGGAAATGTATGCGGCTTGGTATAGTTGGTGGCGATGGTTAATGTTCCATTGCGGATTTGAATATGCGTTTTGTTACAGCATATGAATTTCGGGGAAATTAAGATTGCTTGGTCGCAAAGAGGGAATATGAATTAAGTAGAGAATTGACTGAAGCGATTTGGGGAAAATGTATGCGGGGACGATTAGAATATATTCTGTTGAATTATATCTGTTGCGGGTTTTGGGAAATGCCTTTCATTGCAGATTGGGAGATGGATTCTTGCAAGTTCGGGATGGATGCGCTTGTAGATTGGGATTTGTTTTTGCATGTTTTGAAATGGTCTACAGGTTAGGGTAAGGTGACGCGCTGTTAGCAGTCAAGATTGGTTGGCATTGTGGGTTGGTTCTCCATGGGGTATAGAGAACCCCCACAGTATCATTAAAAACGAAATCTCAGCATATAGGAACAAGTTTGGAATAAACACCTTTCCTCTCTTGACAAAGCAAGCAAACCGTTCTGAAAAATATCAAAAATTATGAAAAAGAGATGGTCAAATATTCCACCCTTTAAAGTTCACGACAAGTTGTTTATTTCTTCATTGGAGAAATCGAACCTACTTGCTAACACGTTAGCAATAACCACTCCATATCTATGCATCTAAACGAAGCGTATACTGAGGCCGAAGTTGCTAACACTATCCATGTACTTTCTCAATCACCAGCTGAAAATACTTACGCAACTAATATTAGCAAAGTTAAAGAATTGATAAGAAAATCGAAATCAAAAAAGGCTGCTGGTCTTGATAATATTAACAACAAATTAATTAAAGCACTTCCATCTGCTACAAGTAACTATTTAACTTTCATTTTCAACGCTTGTCTTTGGAACTGTGATTTTCCGGACTGTTGGAAAACAGCAAAAAACAGCAAAACAGCAAAAATACCTATCTCGAAACCCGACAAACCGAAGAACAGCCCCGAAAGCTACAGACCTATTAGTCGTTGGTGTGTGGCTCCGTACCAGCGTGGGGTGGGGTGCGGTGTCGTGCCTGACACTGTCCTCGTGTCCTGGCGGAATGGCAGTCGCGAACCAAGCGCCTTCCCAGGTCGTTGGAGCACAGCTTCTGTCGGTGCACTGAGAGGCATGCTCTCTTGTTGTGGTTCGAGCGGTCGCTGGTTGCTGGGGAACGGCGCCCACCAAGCCGGGCATTGCGCGCTCCTACGGCTGACAGGCCGGTGGTGAATATGCTGGGTGGTGAGTGCACTAGATGGGTGGACGTACTAGATTCTCTACGCTATATTTATTTGCGAATTCGCAACAACGTGACCGGTAGCTCTCTCGGGTTTTTTTCGAATGAACACTTTTCTCAAGTTTTCTGACGTCTTTTATTTTTTCGCCAATTTTTTAATTGATTATTGACAAGTAGTTTATGTAAATTTGCATAGAGTAGTTTGTGCAAATTTACTACTTGGTGCGGTTATCTAAAGGTAAAGAGGTAGAGAAGGGGAGGGGGAATTTTAGGGACTTTGGGTGAGGGTTCGAGCGTAGGACCCGTAAAAAAACTCCGATTACAAAAAGGAAAAATAAAAACTCAATATAACGAACGGGCATATTAAAATAATATACCCCGACGGTTCGACAAATAACAACTCCGAGTACGTAACCCCGGGTACCGAACGGTGGCAATGGATACTAGTGCTGCGTGTGTAATCCACCTATATTCAAGTGAACATAAATAAAAATATGCATCCAAAATTGAAGCCAAAGTGAAGAATGGCAGAAAAAATATCGGAACTGTAGCATGCTTAGTGTCATCATGATTTAGAAATCTGTACTGTAACTCCTCGATAGAATAGTGGTTAGTATACCCGCTTGTCATGCGGGACACCAGGGTTCGATTCCCCGTCGGGGAGCCTCTGGCGCAAGACTAATGACCTTGCCCGGAAAAAACAAATCATTATGGAAAATTTAACAAGCCTCAGGACTTGCTAACTAAGGCCAAGACCGGTTCCCGGTTGTAGTGCTAATGATGATGATGATACTGTAAAAAGTCGGAGCTGTAATAGGCTGTCACTAAAATTACAATTTGGTAAACTGTAAAACTCAATTCCTTACGGGTATGATTTAACCCTTTTTGATTGCACTACAGATTTTCCGATCCAGCTTATAGATGGAAAGTTATAGAAATAAAGGAAACAAACAGTTTGCTTAAATAATTAAATGCTTATTAACTTAGTTACTGCGTAATTATACATTATTGTACAGCTTAATTTAAGGAAACATATTAATGGCATCGTCCTCTTCACCAACTTCTAACATCATTTGCATGATTTTTCGTTTCAATTTTTTCCGCGACAACTCCGAATTCAAATTTCTAAATTCACCAGCAACGAACTCGCCAAATATATCCCATTGATCACGATTTTTCTCATCGGGATTATCCACTCTTATTCGTTTTTTATAGGGCAGTGTTTCTGAGCCTACTAAGGTGGTGGGTATGGTTGACTGAAAAATGCGAGTATCTGGTGATTGTTGATTTTTTCGGAGAACTCTTTGATCCTTAGACTGATCCCCATTTCGAATATGTTCCTGGGTTTCTATATGTTTTGTGGTATTAGGTTCTAGAATCACTTCTCGGCTAGCAACTGGAATACTTGTAAATTCTACCTCACTGCGACTTGATTCCACTTCTGTATAATTAGTTTCGCTTTCCTGACTTTCATTGCTATGTTGTTGCTCTTCCTCCTCTTCGATATTTTCTACATTGTACTTTATATCGAATTTCTGTAAAAACAAATACCAAATAATTTGAATATTAACTTTATTCGTGTATTTACCTTGTCATTTTTAAATGTGAGCAAATACCCTGGCCGTGGTGCGATGACTTCTTTAAGAAATTTAAGTGAATCGTAGTGTTCCCAATGGCTGCGAAACTTTATGGAAGAGTACTCGTTGCGCTTGTCAAGTTTCTTCATTTCTGCATTAAATTGATTTCTTAAGTTATGGACTTTCTTGGCAAAATCCTCTTTAGTTATATTCAGCTGACCACAGATAGCATTTATAGCTTTCATGCGTTTTTCCTTGTTCTTGTACGATTCAATGAAATTATTCCAAAGGCATTGATGAGCTTGATAAAGGGTTATTAGCGTGGCGGTTTTTTCCCGTGTCCACTCACAGGCTTTCAGGTATTTGTCTGAATCCCTCATAATACCAATATTATATTCACCTTATTTTAATAATCTACTCGAGATGTTTTCAAATCTACTAATGTTAGTATTGTCTCACGAGAAAAATTTCTGCGAACCGACTAAGTCTTCAACTACCATGCAATCGATTTGTGTTTTGACATTTCCTTGACATATTTCGCCCCGGGGATGTCATGACAGTACTTGCATTGCTAGCCGTGCTACATTCTTAGGGTATGTTCAAATAATTGTGATTGATTTTTTTTTTTTTGAAGTTAATATAACAGTCAACAAAATGTAATGTAGGTATTGTTCTTTGCAATAGCACATTTTCTATTGAAAGAAGAAGCTGATTCTGTAGCGAAGTAATAAATTTATTGCATTACTGTAAATATTGTTATGTAATTTAAATTTTATGTTCATCGACTTCCTAGGTCCGATCTCTGGATTGTGAATAATCCAACAAAACTCCTAGTTTGTTCTCCTTTCCTGTATAGATTTATTTTATTTTCACTTATCATTTTGGCACATAACATCCTAATTCGAACTCACTGGGAGACGCCCAGCATGCTATTCACGATTATTCGAGTGTAAATTCGTCACACTGCCCTCCACTTAAGTCTGATCGTCCCGATCAGACACCAACTTCCTTGATCCATATGAGGCTAGTCTCTCCAATGGACGACTTTCATTTTACCTCGTCTCTGCGTGTAGGATTGTATGCGATACACAACATCCTTCAGTCGCTTTATGACTTTGTATGGCCCTTCCCACGATGTTTGCACTTTTGGAGACATACCCTTTTTCCGTTGCGGATTGTACAGCAACACCAAGTCGCCTTCTTGAAACCCATCAGAATTCATAGCTCGGTCATGTCGATCCTTTATTTTGTTGCTCATCAACTGTGTTCGCTGCCTCACATGTTGGTGTATGTCATCGATTGCAACGCGTTCAAATGATGCTCCTGTGTTGTACTGCTGCAATCTTCCTCTGCTTCTATTTTTCAGACGCGATCAATTTTGAATACATTCCGCAGCTGATTCTTGAAAATTCAGCCAGTAAAACCGTT
This sequence comes from Microdon myrmicae, assembly GCA_963931805.1. Taxonomy (NCBI): domain Eukaryota; kingdom Metazoa; phylum Arthropoda; class Insecta; order Diptera; family Syrphidae; genus Microdon; species Microdon myrmicae. The sequence goes on from OZ007496.1 coordinate 100,161,004, forward strand.
GTTTAATCTTTTCCAGGGTCTTCGTAACACCCGAATGCCCTCCGCTTGGCCCATTGTGAAATTCTTCTAATCATCATCATCATCATCGGCACTACAATCGGGAACAGGTCTTGGCTTTATTTAGCAAGTCCTGAGGCTTGTTAAATTTTCCATAATGATTTGTTTTTTCCGGGCAAGGCCATTAGTCTTGCACCAAAATTCTTCTAATATGGCTGTTATTCTAGGCTTTGTTAGGACAATCAATTCATTGACGTGTTTACTATCCTTGCTTTCCCATGAACGATGCAGCACTTCGCTTATCAGTTTCAAGCTATTCCATTGCACCCAATACGCCCTGGCCAATGAACTTTCTGATGCCATTTCTTCTTTGGTTGGACTTCTTTCTTTCGTTCTAATGACCTTGGCCAAGTCTGTATTCTCCAGTTGACTTTTCCTTAACGCGCCGGCTTCCCATTCATGATCCGGTTGCAGATTTGTTAATCGGATGTCGGCTATACCTTTGCATCTCTCTGCCTTAGAGCAATGCTTACACTCCAATGCACATGGGCGTCAAGATAGTGCATCGACATTTCCATGTTGTCCACATTTCCGATGCTGTATTTTCGGCGTGTTTTTGTTTTTCCTACGAGACGCATTACAATTCCATGCGAAGTGTCCTGTTCATCCGCAGCTGTAACACTTTGCTTCAGAGCCTTTGTGTGAGGCTGGCACCATTTCCTTGCGCGGAGTTGGCATCATTTGAGAAATAACCTGGATGAATTCACCCATGGTTTCCTCCAGAGATCCTCCTGGCTCGACTTCCAGCGATGAACTTTGTGCGTCTGTTTGCTCAGAAGGTTTGCTGTTTCCTGCGTAAGAGCAAATTACACTGTTTCGGCAAACGTCTTCTTTGGCGTGGAATAGACTGCGCGTTTGGTATCCGCATCTCGTATTCCATTCTTAAACGCTTGAATTTTAAGTAATTCAATTACTTCTGCTGGTGCGTCTGCATTGGCCAAATGCGCGAGCTGTTCTATCTCCGTTGCATATTCTTGTACCGGCTCGTTAGCTTTTTGGTACCGATTCGTGAGCTCCATTTGGAATATTTGTTTCCTTCAATGATACAACCAAAGCTGCCACTTTGTCTGCCGTAGGCCAGTGATTGGTTCGGGCTGTGGTCTCGAACTGTAGTGTAAAAATATTGAACGGTACAGTTCCGTCAAACGTTGGCGCCTTTAATTTCGTTGCACTGACAGCTGCAACTGGTCCACTGAACTGTAGCTCTCGGATATTTTTATTTTTAATTTTTTTATTAGACTTCTCTCGGGAGAGGCCAAGCTATAGCGCCGAGTGGGCGCCCCGAGATGCCATCAAATAACTGTTGCAGTTCTTTTTGAACAGTTGCAGGTTGTAACGCTCCGAAAACACTCGCGTGGGAAGGAAATTCCACAGCTTCCCCGCTCTGTAACGGAACGAGTTCTGATGCAGGTATGTTCGCGCCCTCGGGAGATGAACCGCAATCGGGTGCGATCCGTCGGATTGTCTTGTGGAGCGCATATAAGCCGAATTGCGTGGAACAATACCACGAATCTCCGAAGAACGGTACCCGTGATGATATCTGTAAAACAGACAGAGGTCGACTTCGCGCCTTCGATGTGACAGCGACTGTAGTTCCGACGTCAGCGCCGAGTCCCCGATCAAGCGGATCGCTCGTCTCTGTATACTCTCAAGTAGGTCGAGGTTATGTTTAGGAGCCGAGCTCCAAACTTGAGAGCAATATTCGAGCGCGGGTCTAATTTGGGATTTATACAGGAGAAGAAGTTGGGCCGGAGTAAAATATTTCTTGGCTCTAAAGAGATAGCTCAGTTTTCCTGAGGCTGACCTGGCGATACTCGACACGTGTTTATGCCATGATACATTCCCACAGACCATGACGCCGAGCAATCGGCCGAACACTCGAAAAGGAGAAAACAAGCGTACTATCATCTGCAAAACTGAACACTTTATTATCCGTTGTCTCCAACAAATCATTTATGTAAAGCAAGAACAAGGTTGGAGCCAAAATAGAACCTTGGGGCACACCCGTGACCATCCAACCTCAATATTTCTGCTTCTAATTTTGTGTAGTCTTGGGTAACTTGGTGCAAACCGTCATCCATTTCGTCCTGCCTTGCCTGCAGTCTGCCAGAATTCCCTTCGATGCCCGATAGTTTTTCCTGCAGTTGTGAAGTGTGTTGTGCCAGCTGGTTCTCCATACATGAAGACTGTTGTGCCAGCTGCTCCTCCATGCGTGAGGACTGCTGTGCCATTGCTGCTAGAAGCACGTTCGTGTCGAATGCTGAGGCTGGCTGTGGCTCTACCCTCTGCTCTTCGGCTTTAAGTGAAGCCCCTGAAGCATCGTGACAAAAATCGTGTCCATCAACCTCGATGCGATCCCCCACCATTGCTTTACGCAATCGTGCTTGTAGGTCCGCTCTATTCCCTGTCACAAGCAATCCTCGAGACCCCCTTCTTCTTTTAATCCCACTTATCCTCAAGTCAACAAACCTTACCATTCTTTAGGACTATTCACCAATCCCACTTCTGACACCAATTGTTACGTAATTTAGATTTTATGTTCATCGACTTCCTAGGTCCGATCTCTGGATTGTGAATAATCCAACAAAACTCCAAGTTTGCTCTCCTTTCCTGAATAGCTTTATTTTATTTTCACTTATTATTTTGGTACTTAATATCCGCTGCCAGTTTGCTTACTGAGTCGATGTGTATCGTTCGACATCCAAATTCGAACTAACTGAGAGACGCCCGGCATGCTATTCACGATTATTCGAGTGTACATTCGTCACAATATATTTAGCGAGCACTCCGTTGAATACCCGTTGCGCAGCTCCATAAATTTGCAAAAACCTTAACTCATGTTTGCTTTGTAAGTCGAATTTGTAAAAAATATCTTTATGTTACGGTATTTCTGGACGGAACCACCCAACGTAACAATATTTTAATGTTACGATAGGTATCCTTAAGGTTAGGTTAAATGTTATGGAGGACGAGGTTAAATTAAATGCTACGATATGAGAACCGTCCAATTGTAATGCTGTGAAAACCAATTGTACTGCACACAGATGCGCCAATGGTTGCGAAAAACCGTGCCAATGGTTGTATATGTGAGTTGATGAAATATAATCTATTGTTGTGATATATGCTATTGTTTAAATATTATACGGCCAACTTTAATGTATCATTGATGTGGGTTGAAAGTCAGAATCCTTCTAGTTGAGAAGGTTTGTCCAAACATGGAAATTACACGCTTGGGAGACTTCTAAATTAACCAAGTGCTTAGTTGTTCCATGTGGACATCAACTTGTTAAGTTGAAAAGGGGTACTCACAGTTTCTCGGCCTGTCTTATGTTACCTTCTCAATTCTTTCCCAGTTCTCAGCTGCAGAATACTTTAAGGAATTTCGTCCTCCCTGTATATACCACCAGCATGACCATCCAAACGAACAAAAAGTCAGTCCTCGTTTTCGTTGAATTATTTTAAAAAATTTAAACAAATCTTTTATTTCAACAAAGTTAAACAAATCACTCAATTACTTCACGATAGAATTACTTTTTCTTTTGACAAAATTTATATATATTAACTTTACAATTTTTAAATTATATCACAGTATGTCCTTCTTTTTGGCGGCCAGTTCTTCCTTCCCTTCTTCTCTCTTTCTTCGCACGAAAAACAGCACTTTGGCATTTGTTCGTAGAAATCACTGCTGACTGGTGTTGGAGTGTTCCGCCGAACACTGATCACTAGGAAAACACACAAACGCAGAGGAAACAGGGTCAAATGAAACCACGAAATGCTTTTCTTTAATAATTTTTGTTTGTATTTGAAGTTTTGTTAATCCTTTGTTTTCTTTTTTTTTTTCTTTTTTTTAATTGTTACAATATCTCATGGTTTAATGGTTCAATGTTACCACTGTTACAAAATACAATTCGAACTACACTTCCCAAACGAGCGTCCCCGCGGTTCTGGTGGTGCGGTGCCACTCAGAAAACTTCTGCACTTTAAAACCTTTTTTTATAATTTGTCCACACTTCCAGAGCGCTTCGCCAACTCACAAGTTCGTTAGTTACTCGACGTTACTTTTACACGAAACCGAACAAGTTTGCAACAGTACGACACAATGTAAACCTCCAGGGAACTCGGTCTTAACACAACCGTAAATGATGTTGAACGGAGTTCTCTGTGACGACTGTGGTTAGTTTCTCTTGGGATGATTTCCTTTCCCTTTTTCTGTTGATGACTTTCTCTCGTGCAAGAGTCTTTCTACCAGAGAGAATCGCGCTCACACATACAGGCGCGGAGGTTATGGCCTGGTTGCTGTGGATCATTCTGTGATCGTCAACATTTTCACACCTCCAATGAATTGTTTACGTAAACAATCGGGTGAGGGTTTTCTTCTCGTCGATCGTGGGATAATGTAATCATCGCTGTTTACATATCCCTATGGGAACAGCATAGGTTTATTGCTGGTGCTCGCATTGGCCTTTGTTTGGACGACGTATATTACGGCAGAGACAAAGATTTGGTCGGCGGATTGGATTTCCGACAATTCGCTTATCGCCGGAAAATTGATGTCTGTTGACATCTGGCGCAGTAGAGCCGACCGTTTATGTATATCCAGTTAATGGATTGGTACACAATTTCTATGCTGTATCGTGTCCTTCGATCGCCGTGCAGGCGTAGGGCAATTGGTCGGACTTGCGACCTATCTGTGGATACGTGGGGTTGTTGCCTTCCAGATGCATGTTACCTTTGTTTCAGGTGGGAAGGAGGACTTTTGAGGAAACGTATCTATGGGCATGTGTAATTTAGCTATAGATGAGTGTGTTCCTTGATGGAACGATGACATCTCGACCTATAGTGGTTTGTGTGGTTCGCAGAACCGCGATAGTAACCCACTCCGGAATCGACTAAAAGAAAACCGTCAACTACACAGTACGATCACATACTTCAAATTTAACGAACAAAAAAAAAATACCGTCAACCACTAAGAACCGTCACAACGGTCCCCCATCCACACCCCGCCTCCTGTTTCAACGAAGGTTCCCCGACGATGATCAGCTTAGAAACTAACCGAAGATACCACCGCCGCGCCGGAGAGAAACTGAGTTTATATACCAGCTGTGTTTAGCTTCAACTTCAACTTAGCTACATTTATTTGGTTTTAAACTTAACTGAACTTAAATGTGATCCAAGTTCAATTTAATATATATTTTGCATCAAGCGTTTATTCTTATATATCTAAATTATTTAAACGTTCTATGTGCAATATAGCTAAGTTTATGCCTTCGCTGGAACAAGGGCGGTGGGGGAGTTACTAATGTAACAAACCTCCCCCTTCACAAGGATGCGTCATTCTTAGAAGAGGAATGGCACGCAGGAAAGTGGACGGTTGGAAGCTACATCAGCGGTGTCGTCGCCATTGGTGTCCCCGGCTGGGGAATCTCTCAAATAAACAAGAAAAAAAAACCAAGAGAGAAAACACGAACGGCGGGTGAGGGAACCGGGAGCATAATAACTCAGACGATTAATCACATTAACAACATTAATACTAGTAACCACAATAATAATAATAAAAAACAATAATCCCAAAAGCAGAATATATTAATAATAATAACGCTGTCCCTGGACGAGATTGAACGAGGGAAGGAACAAGGCAATATGGTATATTAATAATAATAATAATAATGGCTACAATATAATTATAAATGATTTAAACAGAAAAATAAAAACAATAGAACATATTCATCATCATCATCATCATCGGCACTACAACTAGGAACCGGTCTTGGCCTTATTTAGCAAGTCCTGAGGCTTGTTAAATTTTCCATAATAATTTTTTTTCAGGGCAAGGTCATTAGTCTTGCGCCAGAGGCTCCCAGACGGGGAATCGAACCTCGGTCTCCCGCGTGACAGGCGGGTATACTAACCACTATACTATCGAGGAACATATTCATACTGACAATAATAATGGCTACAATAAGAAGAGAAATAAAACTAATCGAATATTTCAGCAATAATAATAATGGCTATTATATAATATGAAACAACCCAAACAGAGAAAAAAATAATAAAAAAAGCAATAGTATATATATTAATAATAATAATAATAATAATGGTAATAATATAATATTGTGACGCATACGACAATCAGTACATTGTTTTGCAGGACAATCCAGGAAACTCCACAACCACGAGTTGGAAGAGCTATACCGCAAACCTACAATAGTGAGAGTAATCAGGTCGCGAAGATTAAGATGAGAATGGGTAATGATAGGACTGTAGCGTTCTACGAACGCACAATTCCGCCCAGGTAAGGTTCCTACCCTTCAAGGAACATACTTATCTTATTCATTACACGTGCCCACAGACACGTGTCCCAAAGCTCCTAATCATACCTGTAACAAAGGTCACAGGGAGCTGCAACAATGTTGAACCCGATATAAAAAAAAACAAGGAAGTTCACGTTCAAAAACTTTCAATATCGAGTCAACGCATCCATTCATCGTATGCAAAACCAATCCCAGAATACAGCTCATAAATCTTCCATCCTAAACATCAACGCGAGGTTTCCCAAGGAAATGTCATTTTCGGTAAATAGACCGAACGACGGATGCATACGCTCGTAGCTAAATGCAATTAGCGCCTAAACCAGGCACACTTGCGCAAACAATCGATTCGTTCGCTGATTAGCATGCGAACAATCGTAAACTCTAAACACTATCCCAGATAGATGTACGATGGGAAAGGAAAAACAAAGCCTTAGATCCCACAATCCGTGTACACATCCGAATTGCAGGCGAGCCTTTGCAGCATGCCAGATGTGCGGTATCTGATCCGTAAACAAAGGAAGAAGCGAGATACCACGAATTAAGACGGCTAAAACAGACGAAACCTCATGAATTAATATGTTAAAATCTAACATACTAAAATCGAGTTGGGAGCTGAACACTGGTCCAGTAAACCCTTACACGCTCTACTTAATTAAACTAAATTAAGTACAATTTAAACCTAGATTAAAATAAATTGTGCTCCTCGATAGTATAGTGGTTAGTATACCCGCCTGTCACCCGGGAGACCGGGGTTCGATTCCCCGCCGGGGAGCCCCTGGCGCAAGACTAATAACCTTGCCCAGACAAAATAAATCATTATGGAAAATTTAACAAGCCTCAGGACTTGCTAAATAAGGCCAAGACCGTTTCCCGGTTGTAGTGCCGATGATGATGATGATGATGATATACCGACCACTAGCATCGAATGATGATAATGACGATGATTAGGTAAGATTTCTCCTTCCAGATCCTGTGGGAAATTCTCCTTGTGAGATGAAAAGGAAGATGGTATGCTGCTAACACATACTGTGGAAAATTCTGTTAGCAGAGGAAATGGGAAATTTTCTCCTGTGCAAATACAGATGGACAATCTGTATCGGGGTATTTATTGTTCAGACAGTCAGATTTCAATCGTCAACGGGACGACAATTCTCACGTAGTAGGAGGTAGTGAGAAACTAAATGTAACTCGTTTTTAGTACCGTATTCCTAATTTCTTTCAATGTATCCTAAGGGAGTTAACGTGTGTTTCGTTCATGTGGCTAGTTGCGTTCGTATAAAATATTGTACAGACCATGTATAAGAGACTCCTATGTGTAACGTTAAAACACCAGTGTGATTAAATAAAAAAAGTAAATCTACAGAAACGGTTTTTCCGTGTTTTGTTGTGTTCACTCCGCTGGTGTGTTTTTCTTCTATGTTAAGCAGTGTTCGGCGGGACACTCCAGCATCTTTCCGTAGTGACTTTGACCAACCTATCCATCAAAGGACCGTGCGTAGAATTCTTGACTGAAGACCAACGGGAAAAAGACCGACAGGACGGTCACGACGTCGATGGGAGGACAATGGTAGGTTCAACCTTGAGGAAATCGAACCGGCTGGCCAAGCATGGAAGGTGAGTGCACAGGACAGGGAACGATGGCGGCGTCGAGTCGGTGATGTCATGAAATTCCGGGTTCCTCATCATCATCATCATCATCATCGGCACTACAACCAGGAACCGGTCTTGGCCTTATTTAGCAAGTCCTGAGCCTTGTTAAATTTTCCATAATGATTTGTTTTTTCCGGGCAAGATCATTAGTCCTACAGGCCACTAAATAGTAGTATAGTAGTAGTACCAACCTTAGAAAGATTAGGTTTCAAATTTGAAGATGCTATTTCTATTTCTATGTATTGGCCGTCCTGTGCACTCTCCTTCCACGTTCGAACATCCGATCCGGTCTCCTCGAAGTCCAACCTAACATTGTCCTCCCATCTCCGTCGCGACAGTCCTCTCGGACTCATTACCGTTGGTCTACCGCCAAGAATTCTATGCACGGTCCTATCGTTGCCCATTCGCGCCACGTGTCCGGCCCATCTTAATCTTCGCAACTTGATTACTCTCACTATTGTAAGTTTGCGGTATAGCTCTTCCAATTCGTGGTTATGGAGTTTCCTCCTTTGTCCTACCTCCTCGTCATATTTACCTCCAAAGATACCCCCCGAAACTTTATTCTCGAATACGCGGAATTTGTTTTCTTCCCGTTTTGTGAGAGCCCATGTTTCGCATCCGTATAGAACAATCGAATGATGATGGTTCTATAGACACGGAGCTTTATATTACGTGATAGCAGTTTGGATTTCAACAGTTTAGTGATTGCATGCCAACTAGCGTTGCCAAAGTGTAGTCTTTTGTTAATTTCCTTCGACATTTCGTTACTGGCCGTCAGTATTGTTCCCAGATATTTAAATGCTTTGACGTTTTCAAATATCTGCCCCTGATGTTTATGTGTGTTCTCTGCGGTCCACCTGGTCGCGCCGTAATCATGTATTTCGTTTTGTCTTCATTTATTTCTAGGCCCACCTCTTCTGCCGCTTGCATGATGATTTCACTTGTTTTCTAGATTATCGCAAACCGGCGATGTCATCCGCATATACGAGCACTTTTGTGACCCCGTTCAGGGATGATCCGGCCATGTTGTCGGCTTGTACTTTTCTGATGACATACTCGGGGACAAGGTTAAAGAGACATGGTGAGAGGCCATCGCCCTGTTTTAGTCCGTCCCGGATTTCAAATGGTTCTGACAGGTGGTTTTCTATTCTAACTCGCCCTTTGTTTTCGTTCATGCAAATTTGAATGAGCGCGGCATATTTTTTTCGGGATTCCCAGCTCAACTACAATATGGTAGAGCCTTTGTCTTGAGACTGAGTCGTAGGGTTTTTTTAAGTCAGGATCGTCTCTCTGTATTCCCACTTCTTTTCAAGCAGTTGCCTTATTGTGAACATTTGGTAGCTTGTTGGCCGGTTCCTACGGAATCCGCATTGATAGTCTCCCAATATTTCTTCTGCATGCGGTGTGATTCTCGTCAGTATGACATTTGGTAGTATTTTGTATGTGGTTGGGAGCAATAATATTCCTCTGTAATTTTCGCAGTCAGATCTGTTGCCTTTTTTTAAAATGGGGACGACTGTGGTGGTGCCCACATCCCACGGTACACTTACCTAAAAACCCCCATTACCTCATCCCAAGACGCATACGTTTTCGCCAATGCAATCGCATTAGGCACCTGAAAATGCTTCACGCATTAAAGAGATCACATCTATGATCTTTAAGTCCCTGTAAAGAAAACTTACCTTTCATGCATTCTCTTTGCATACCAATCCTCTGTAAGATTTCTTTATTGGCTTATCAGAAATTCCAAACCAATTTCGGCATCTACGTTGCCAGATAAATTCCCCCAGACGAATTTCTGTAAACAAATGATTTGAATTACATATTTTGTAACCTTCACCAGGGATCATAAATATTGCGCCGTCTATTTTCCAACTTCGCCATGTGCACGATAAATTTCTTTACGTACACATTGGCCGTCGACCTTTTTCTCCCAGCAATAAAATTCTCTGACTCACACAATGTGCAAACCAAAGCAAATACGCGTTCCGCGTCTCTTGGCATCAATTGAATTCAAAGCATAAACAATGCAAATATAGAATCTGTTTCCCACAAACGGATTTCCCTGCATATACAAATGCTAGCAAGGGATTTGTTTCGTCCACCAACCCATTAGCACCCTTTCCAATGTCTATTCGTATATTTACACAAGGGCATCATCTAGCTAAGACTTTTATGATGCCCTCGTCTCATCTTTTCTTTTAACATATTTCTTCGGTGTATCGTCGTCTATTTATTTAGACGCGATGCACTCCATAGACAACGGTCTTTTCGATCCGTTTATCTTTACCGCCTGTCTGCTTCGTTTACCCATTGCCCTCGAGCACGTGTAAACCACACAGATCTGAACGATCGCACACATACCACCATGACCTTTATTACAAGATCTGGTTTGCTATTCCACCAAGAGAGACTTTACGTTTCTCTGGTGGTAGGTAAAAACGACATCCTTATTGGAGAGGATATCTACCACGACACCATAAACTCACCCCAATAAGCGAATCATCTCTGCACGAGATGATTATCGCTGAGTTGTCTTCCATCCGTTGACCACGCTGGTCACACGCGATCTCCCGCTCACCGGTGCGCACGGTGACGATAATATACCCCGAGTCGTGGCGAGTGTTGTGTTAAATTATAATCAAAAGCAAGTGCGTACCAGCAGTGTTTGTAGTAGCCATGTCGAATTTTATATATTCTTCGAAGATTGTGTTTTTATTAACTCCACATGGCAAACTTCGCGTAGCGCTATCGTAAAATAAATAAAAATAAACTATAATTTCAATAAAAAATCATTCGAACGTTAACCCAGTGTGTTTAATTTCTGTGCTGTGGTATTCTGGTTGTGTCTATCTCTCCCTTTGGGTATTTCGCGAACTATCATCGGCGGACTTTGTAGCAGTTGTGAAATTGTGTCAGCGGAACTTTGATTTAGCAGGAGTGGGTTGATAGTAGAACTCTCGCCCATGCTGGCGTCGCGACTATTAACCCCACACGACTATTGAGGTTTTCCATTCTTCCGGAATAAAGTCCTTATCCCATAATGTTTTAATCAGTTGGTGGATCTTTCGAGCGGTTGCCTCTTCTCTTTGCTTCACAAGCTCTACCGGTATGCAGTCGACTCCGGGAGCCTTATTGTTTTTCAATCAATTTATTGCATCTACAACTTCGTCGAAAGAGGGCTCTGGGATCTTAGGCTCGGCTGTATGTACGTCTGGTGCGCTTATTTGTGGTTGATGGGTGCGTACATTGAGCAGGTTTTCAAAGTACTGCTTCCATCTTGTCACGATATTTTTTGTTTCTGTCACCAGACAGCCGTTTGTGTCTCGGATTATTTTGGCTCTCCCTCGGTGGCCATTTCTAATTGAATTTATGCCGGCATACATGCCTCTGATATTCTTTGCTCTGGCATTTTCTAGGATTTGAAGATGCTACGTTTTTTGTTACTTGTTTTGCCAGCCATCAATAGTGAACGCTATCAGTGCATTTGTAAACACGGAAAAATTCACAATGTTCACACATCCATTATTGCAGTGGCCAAAATCAATGATCTCAAATACGAATTACTTCTTTAGCTCCCTCGGACTATTTGCTCTTCCCATCATCATCATCATCATAATCATCAGCACTATAACCGGGAACCGGTCTTGGGCTTTTTAGCAAGTCCTGAGGCTTGTTAAATTTTCCATAATGATTTGTTTTTCCGGGCAACGTCATTAGTCTTGCGCCAGAGGCTCCCCGACGGGGAATCGAACCCCGGTCTTCCGCGTGACAGGTGGGTGTACTATCCACTATACTATCGAGGAGCTCTTCCAACCTTGAAGAAATGGCTCGGTGGTAAACTGTAATAACGGACGTGTACATTTTTTCCATGTTTACAAATTCACTGAGAGCGTTCACTATTGATGGCTGTCAAACACGTATAGGGTGGGCCATAAATTTTTGCAAATGTCAACACTTAATTTCTTAAAAACTGGTAGAGGGAGGGGCGCTCGAGTGGCGGGGAATAGTTTATTACGTTGTTGAAATCGTTTATACGTTAAAACGCCGCGCCACTCGCTCTAACGGTTTTTAAGAAATCAAGTGTTGCCATTTGCAAAAATTTATGGTCCATCCTATACGTGTTTGACAGCCATCAATAGTGAACGCTCTCAGTGAATTTGTAAACATGGAAAAAATGTACACGTCCGTTATTACAGTTTACCACCGAGCCATTTCTTCAAGGTTGGAAGAGCTCCTCGATAGTATAGTGGATTGCAGTCATTATATTTTAATAACTACCGCCACCTATGTGTCAGGCCGATTAATTTTGGGACTACCCTTGTGTATAAAAAAAAAGATGAAATTTGGCAAAATACTCGTTTTTTTAATTGTTCTTGTTTCATTCTTAACGGTAACTATGAAAAACATTGAAAATAATATTATAAAAAAAAAAAACTCTTAAATTTGCATATAAATCAGTATAATACTACCACTACTCCTCTGACTCAAATGACATTCGTGGGTCAGACGTGGTCTGATCCTCAGCTACTTGGTTGGACGTTTCTGAAGCTTTTCGGTCCGGAACTTCTTCGTTCAAGACTTCTTCAACTGTTTCAGCTATGGTGCTGCCTATCATTTCGCTGATGATAATTTCAAGAACTTCCTCCTCTTCAGTATAGAAATTGCTCCACCTATCGTCTTCCTCGAACATCTCTTCAATAATTATTTCGCCGATGTGATCCCTCTTTCCTCGAGGATTGTACGCCCAGTTGAAGTGGTTACGTCTCGTGTATCCCTCATCCATGGCTAGACTCTTTCTAACTTTTTTATAAATAAAATCTTGTATACACTTGAGACGATCGGGTGGATTATAGAAAGCAAGTGGACTGTGGAAATTGTGAGGATCTCTTGAAGTTAGAGCTGATTTGTATTCGTTGAGGCACTCCTTGCATATATCTAATATGATTCGTTCGTAAATGTTGGTTATGTTCTCGTCGAGTACTGAAGGTGGTTTTTTCCCGTTTTCATCTGTTAAGTCTGTAAGGGATAGAGAGGTTGAAACATTGTGATAGATGTAAGATTGGTTAGAGACAGAGGTTTACCTATGTTAAACATTTCACAATACAGCTCCTTTGTTCTGGTGTTAGCAATGTATTTGATCCGATCCTCGGATGGGAATATAGTTGTCATGGGACTACCGTGAGCTGGTGGCACATATGGCGGTGGCGGTTTATTTGGTATCTCACGAACGTACATATAAGGGACAGTATGTTCAAACTGTTTCATCTGAAAGAGGTCACAGGGTTGATTGTGTATTGAGAAATTTTATGGAAGATTTTGAGAATGGAGGAGTTATACTTACTTCATTCTCAGTCATCAGTTGTTGCCGGCGACGAAGCTCAACTTCGTTAATGATATCCGGCATAAGGATATTCTCATTTTGTTCTCTTGAAGGCTGCTGTTGGAGAGGGTTTTTGGAATTGTTATCACGATTTTGGGAAATTTCCTTATCTCGAGAAGATACTTTTTCTGGACTTAACGCTTTTTCAAATGTTGCATTTAGGTCCTTGAGGTTATCATCAATGTTCATTAAACGTTTCTCTAAGTCGGTTATGTTTTGTGTGGCTGTTGTCGCGTTTAAATCATCGGTGGTTATATTGAAACTTGGAGGCGTTATGTTTTCTATGAATGTCTCTTCTCTCTCATCTAATTCTGATTCGCAAAGGGAGTCTGTCAGCAACTGACAACTCTCAGCCTGCTGAGGTGTTTCCGAGGAATAAGTTATCACACTGGATCGTACGGGGATTAGTGGATCGTCTGTTGGCGTCGGTGTCGAGTCAAAATTTGATGAATAATGATGAGATTCATTGCTTTGCGAATGATCGTTGCATTTTTCATGGGTATATTCTTGTTGGTTAGTTTCATTTCGGTAGCTTGTGGTTGTTCCGATTCGGTGGGATTCGTTTTGGTCTGTGCGGGACGGCGGCAACGGAGTAGTTGCCGAACTAGAAGTTTTGTTGGTTAAGTTTATTGAATGTTTTGAATTTGTACTTATGTCAATGGATTTAATACTATTTAAGGTATCACAATCCTCTTCTTCGAAATCCTTATGATTAGCGATTGAAGTTGATTTTGAAATTATACTTTGTACTGGATTTAGGGTGTGTTCTTCGGTGTTAGCCTGCTCGTGGGGTAAATAATTTTGAAGTGAGTTAACTTGTTTTTTACATAAACAACAATCAACGGCAGACCTGCTGCAATTACAGTTATTTTTAATTGTTGTTTCTAATTGAATATTTTCTGTGGTATTTACATAATTTTTATTTTGTTTTGAGTCTGTGTCTGTGTCTAACAAACAAAGTGCTGATTGTGGAGTTTCAGTGTTTATTGTTTGAGCCGTGAACAGCGAATGTGGTTGTAGAGAGTTTTGCGTATTTAACTCTTGTTGGAAACTTTCGTGTTCTAAATGTGCTTGTAAGGTGTGTTGTGGTTTTACAGTCTGAACATTATCTTTATGGGACTTAGATATATTACCCGAGGTGGATTGACTCAATATGCTTTCAGCGATGCTAGACACACTATTGTTTGTAATGTTGTCTGAAAAGTGTTTTGTTGTTATAGGTTTCACGTCCCTTTCTGAACAATCACTGCCCAATTCTATATCAGGTACCGAACTCGCAGTTAATTCCGACTTTATGGCCGAGTTACATTTAGATTTCGATAAATAAAGTAAAAGCTTTTTGGTCACATGTGTATCGACTTGATCGTTTAAATGCTTCTCATTGGTATGACTATAATTTCTAAAATTTTCTATTAAACTGTTTCTGGAAGTGGTCGTGTTGACGGACGGATTTGTTTCCAAGTTATTACCTATAGAATCTAATTTGTTCCCTTCTACATTTAAAATGTTTGAGTCACCTGAAACATCTGTGTGTATACTTGTTTGTACATTTGCGGATACCGAATCGTAACTCTTTGAATTTCTCTCGGTTTGAAAATGCTCAGAGGTATCATTTGTACTCGATTTACTGTTTGGAGTTTGATTGACTGTGGCTTGTGATAAATTGCTTCGACTATTCATCGCGCTAGTAACACTACCTTCTTCGGCATTACTTTTGTCTTTTATGTTTTGGTTTAAATGCAATACATTTGTTTTCGTTACACTATCTTCACTGTACTCCGCAGAAAAGTTCCTTTTAAAATCTAATTTACTTTTACACTTACAATCTGAAATGTACATACTGAGCGATTCTGCGGATTTGGATTTTTTTGGAAAAGGTCCTGATTGAATGTCTTTACGATCAGATAGTAAGGATGTTAATTTTTCACTAAGTTTTTGATCATAACTAAATAAAGTTGGTTGCGAAGATGATGATAGCGTGCAGGTACCTTTTTTTGTATTATTTATTGTACTTTGTTCATTTGATTTGATAGCAAAGTTCAGTTCAAGAAATTCTTCTTCAGCTTCACTAGGATTATAATTACCCCGAACTATTTCGACATCGGATTGACCAGAATTGCAATTTAAATTGATTGGTGAAATATCTTCATTAAGATTTATTTTGCTCGTTGAATTAAATGAAGTGTAGTTTAGAAGCATTTCAACTTGTCCTGTATTTTCTTGAAAATCTCGTAAAACTGTTAATTTGGCTTCTTCATAAATTTTTTCCAGGTCTGCTTTATTTAATTTGTAGGTTTGATTTGGTTCGAATTTTTCAATACGCTGACTAGTTAAACGGCGCCATAATTTATTTAATTCAGTTCCAGTAGTGCGTATAAAGTCTGCGGAACTTACGATATCACTGGTTTCATCAATAGTCGAGATACTACTTAATTCTCGTAAACTTTTATCAATTTCTTTTAGTTTTCTTTCCATGTTACGTTTGTAGGTGTTGTGTTCTTTACGTTGGCCTGCCTGTACATTATTATAATCGAATAGCTTTTTTTCTAGTTGGAGAAGCTCGGTCTCTTCCTCATCTAGACGGCGATGCCATTCCATTAGTTTCTCAACATGTTCTCGCCTTCTCCTTAGATCTTCTTCACGTTTGAGTAAAAGTTTTTCCAAACCGCGACCAGTGGCTAACTCAAATCCTTTAAGTTTTGTTGAGGATTTGATTCCTATATTTTCCTCCTGAATGTCGTCTTGTTTTTGTTTTTCTTTTTGTTGTTGTTGTTCTTGATGTTGCTGTTGATGATGATGATGGTGATGACGATGTCCATATGATGAGGACTTTATGTTATAAGAAGTCTTGCGCTGCTGGAACAGGGTAACTTCGGGAAATGTTTGAATATTTGGAGTCCTATGTTTATGTTCGGTTTGATGTTTTGCTTGTTGAAGGAGTCTGCGTATCAAAGAAAAGAAAAGAACTAAAATCAAAATCAGAGTTCCATTCCATTACAGGCGGACGCGTCCGCCCTCTAAAATTTTCTTTCTCTGTTTAGCTACTACTACGCGTGCTGTAATTCTAAAAATATACAATATATAAATATCGTACACACAGGAGGAGGAAGATATTTACGCGAATGCCGTTAAAATACGAGAATATTCACGTATATGGAATATGATGTTGGCCCTGTGTATAGGCTGATTTTTTCGAGCTTATTACTTCCACTTCAAAGCTTTGCTGTTTTTTTGTTTCTCTTAATATTTTGTTATTTTTTTTTTAAATCGTATTACTTGCTCAGAGAAATGGACTATGAAACAAACCGATTGCTGCGTGTATTTCTCCTGCTGCTGGTGGTCTGGACCGTGCGCCACTTAATGGCGCAATGTGTGCTCTATGTTAAAACGATAAGATTAACAGACATTTTTGAGATTAGATTAATTGGCGCGTCGTTGTCGTCGGCTACAGTGGCACGGTTGTCGATGACAAACAAGCAAAGAAACGATGCTCATTATAGATTTCGGATATATCTGTGTCCGACGTTGCTAGCTTCCAGCTGTCTTGTTTACATTTTGTTTGTTGATAATGGCGGAAAGCCGAAGAGCAACGAAATTGACTTGCACGCTCACACTATTGTAAAATCAAGAATAGCAGTTTATGAATGAAGAAATTTCGTGTGACGCTATATTTAGAAAACGTCGTCTTATTGCCACCTTTCCGTGCGCAGACTCCTTTGCTTAATCAAAGAAGTGTCGTACGAATTGTACTATATGATCACCGATCTTTGATTATCCGTGATTACAAACAGAATATCCTATTGGACAACGATTTAATGGGACAATATCGATGTTGTTTCAAGAATTGTCTAATACCTGATTGTTAAAAAAGCATCGTCATTAGATGTTCACTAAACACCTCACATTATATAGTAAATCCCAAACGGTCTCTGCTTTTACAACACTTAAGAAAGTACAAAGACCCTTAATATGCACTCAATAAAAGTGGCACATAAATAACACAGATGACGCCCAATCTTCAAAGACCTGCTGAAGCACTAGGAGTATATTTTCTGTGCTGTGAATATGATGAATGACGAAATAAAAATATATTATCTGATATACTTTTGCGTAGCCTCTCGCAACAACGAGTTGTGGGATTGTTTATAGAATTGCTCGTTGGCTAAGAACATAAATAGGATTAAGTTGTGATTTTAGAAATATTTAAATCTTATTTTTGAGGGATGCTATAGTATTAAATATATATTTGTACTACATGTTTGTCATGCACCGTCTTGCGGATTATATTTGGAGTCAGGGCTCTAAGTAACACTCAGTGCGTAAAAGATGGACAAGGATTTATTGATGAATTGCTCAAAATGAAAAGCGAAATTTATTTAAATTCGGTATGAACTCTATAGTATGGAACAGATGAAACGGTTGAATGTGATTATGTTAAATATTTATCCATGTCATAAAATAATGAAATTGGTGCATTTATTCAACTCAGGTGTTGTAATTTCTCGTTTAATTTTATTTACAACTTAAATTTAAGTATGCACAAATGAGTACCAGACTTAGCAAGCCATGAAAACAGTCCTATAATTGATAAATTAATGATAATCAGTTACTAGCACAATAGAAGAGATTTATATGTGCACATGTGGCGGTTCTTTAAGGCATTCCCAAAGAATCGCCCATCCTCTTAAATTAACCACCTTCCTCTTCCCATACAAAGCCGTGGTACTTACCTGCAATTAGGGGCAGCGTAAGCTCCCCTGCATCATCTTTCACCTGAAAGTAAAACTCTAGCATGCATGCATATCGTCAAATTATTCTGTTCAGAATATACGAATCATTCCAACCCTATCGGCTCAGCTCGTCAGCAATCATAATCGATAAACATACGCCAATCTTTCAGCGTGTTCTTGTTCCAACAATCCGTTGGTCCAAGAAGGCACGTCGAGCAGAGTACTTGTTGACACAGCTGCAGCCGATATTTTTCCTACCATTTCTTAATTAAACATTGCCCCCATATCCATAGCTTCGCAACCATACATTCTGAACTTTCCTGGTTCATACTCCATGAACCAGTTCATCTCCTATCGGCTCAGCTTGTCTTCAATTACCGATAAACAAACGCTGGCCAGCGTATTATTGACACAGCTGTAGCCGATATTCTTTCCACAGTTCACAAATGCATATCGCGCCTATACCCTTAGGTCCGCGACAGTTGCGACAATTCCCCGTTATCGGCTATCAACCGATCATGGAATTTTGGCATGGATATGATCATTGTTTAGGCAATCTTACCCATGCCATGCCTATGATGACTCGCCTGAAAACTAAATGAAACATACAGTATCTCACTGTGTTCGTTTTACTTACCCGCACATTAATCCAAACATATAGTCATCCAGCCTGACCCTTTGCCGCCGTCGACGAGGTTTCTGCTAACTTATGTCAACAAAATAATTTTCCTCCTTGTGCACCGGAGCCATACAGCTAGATTAGATATTGCCTACATCGGTATTTCCAAGGAATCTCAGGCAAATACAATGGCGACCCCTTTGTAACATAGGCACATCATGTACATTATGCGTGCCACCATTTGATCTGTGAAATAGCGTTTTTGTTTACTTTGAAACAAAAATCTAATTCGACCCCTGGCATACATCAACGATGTATGGGTACATCCCCGCAGCCCCCGATGATCGTGCGTTTGTTTAATCAGGTGTCCGCCGATCATCGTCTTCATCGTAGGGCATCGTACACCGATGTAATCCACCACCGTTGAATCTGACGGATATGGATTGCATCGAGGAGTCAGATTCAAACTTCGTAGGAGTACACACGCTATTCTTCGAGGAGTCAGATAATATCCCGCCAATCGGACACACCAAGGGGTCGTCGCGTATCTTACCTCAATCGAGTCATTTCATCTGTGGAGAGGTGTTACTTTATTCCTCTGTACGGCTGGCTAATTACATTTGTTGTGTCTTTTTGCGTGTAATCCAAGCGTTAACCTCCGAAGTATCGTGTGTGTTTAGTAAATAAATTAATTGACTCGTGTGTACAATAATAAATTTCACAAACTTTAGTGTACATTTATCTGTTTCATGTATTTAGAATATCGTGCGTGTACCAAGTTGTATGTACCTTTAAATTTGAAAAACTCAAAACGCTAAATCGTAGGACGCCAGCAGAGCGTTATGTATGTATGTGCTGATATTCTTCCGAAATAAAAATAAAGAGTTTAAAACTTTAAACAACAAGATATTCAACAGTAACTTTTTATTTATCTTTATTATTAGTGCTTGTGTTTGTGGGGACAATTTTAGTGATGAATTCGTTCGTGGGTGATAGGTGGAAACCCGTGTCCATGTCAGGCACACCACACCTACGCTACACACACAAAAGGGATGTGTGGAGGTTCTTAAAGCTCACCCGAAGAACCCCCCATATTCGCAACCCATATTTGCACATCAATCTCCCCGCATCAAAGCATTTCCTTTCACAAGGGCATTCTCCATGCATCAACGCATCAGCAGAAAATTTCCTAAAAGGATTCTCAAGCATTAATAATCCATATGCATTTTCCTAGAAGAATTCCTTAAAGGTCAAGCATTATGCCTGAAAGACAACAATTCGGTTACCGTACCAGGCAAACAAATAATCGGGGAATCTTATCCTAGCGTCACCTATTCCCAGCCTCACCATGTGTACAACAATATTACCCACATACACATTGGTCGGCGACCTTTTCACCCAACGCAATAGACACTAAAACCAATTTCCTTAGCACGCACCATGTGCAAACAAAAGAACAATGTTCTTCAGCAGGCATTCCGGCGATACGACAAACAATTCAAATTGTTTCAAGTATCCCAAATGCATCGAGTAGCTAATGAGTTTCAACTTGTTTACTCAGTTAAACTCTCAGCTTATGTTTTTTAATTTCCCGGATCCGTCTCATGACCTCGCAGCACGAACAAACAGATATCCAATTAGCACCCAATGAGATCCGGCTTATTTCATTAGCCAAACTCCCATCTCATTGATGCCCATCATCCCTTTCAATTTTTCGGATTCATCCTCATAGCTTTGTCCCATGAGAGAACCAATGTTCACACATACACGCGTACCACAACGATCTTCGCTATAAGATTCGGTTACCTACCCCCAAAGAGAGCTCACGTTTCTCTTGGAATAGAAAACGCACCGTTAACTAAGACAGCCAGTACTGTGGGGGTTCTTTAAAGCCTTCCCTAAGAACCACCTACTTCCCTAAATCAATCTGCCTTTCCCTCACATCACAAGTCACTATACTTACCTGCAATCGAGCAGCGTAAGCTATCTTTCAGTAGCTTGCATCTTAAAGTAAAACCTCACCGATGGCATGCATAACATTGAATGTTTCGGACTCATAATACATGAACCATTTCATATCCCCTATCGGCTCAGCTCGTCAGCAATAAACGATAAACACACGCTCAGCGTATTGTGGACACAGCTGCAGACGATATTCTTCCTACGGTCCATAATTGAACCATTGCTCCTATAGCCTTAGGTTCCCAACAGTTGCGACCAATTCCCTATTATCGGCTATCTACCGATCGTGGGATTTGGGCACGAATATTATTGACGTTTAGACAATCATACCCATGGTGCAAGCAGTTGCGACGCGACGAGCGGAGTAACAGGTAAACTTGTGGCAGTTCCGCCAATCCCCACTGTCTACTTACCGTAAAACCCCCATAACATTCAGCAAAAATCCTGATTTCGCTAATGCAACTGAATTAGCACCTGAAAATGCTTCACGCATCATATAGATCAAATCTATGATCTTAAAAAATCCCTACAAAGAAAACTTACGTTTTCAGGCATCCCTTCGCATACAATTTTCCGTAAGATTTCTTTCTTTGCTTATCTGGTATTCTAAACCAATTCGGTACCAGACAAATTCCTGTAAACAAAATGATTCGGTTTGCATACAATGTAACCGTCATGACAGGGACCATAAATATTGCGTCGCCTATATCCAGCTTCATTCATGTGTACAATAAATCCCTTTCATACACATTGGCTGGCGACCTTTTTACCCCACCAATAAACAACCCAAGCAGCTGCATATAATTAGCGCAATAGACGCTGAAACGAATTTCCTTAGCACGCAATGTGCAAACAAAAGAACGCTGTCCTTCAAAAGTTTTTAGGCGATACCATAAACATCGTTTGTGGTATCCTAAATGCAATTCCCATGTAATGAGTTCCAGCTTATTTATTTAGCTGACCCTAATCACAGACCGATGCATTAGGTCGCTTCTCCTTTGTTCTTTTTCCCTAGCTGTAGGTTTTGTTTATCCTTGCTGGAATGCATTGATAAACACGAAAATGTGATCTTCACTCACACATACCACCAGGATCAAGATTAGCGAGTGATCTCTGCATGAAATAATTATTGCTGAGTTTTATTACAACCACCGTTCGTGACGGTAGGTTTTTCTCCCGCACTCCGCAAGCTGCGGAGGAGCGTATAACCCCAGTCGTGTGTGTGTAAAATGGCAAACGCCAATAAAGTGTGTCCGTAGTCCGATAAAGTGCGATGTCTACATTAGCGGAGACATTAATAGTGCATATTTTTTTATTGTAAACTCACTTAATAAAAAAACATTATCATTAATAAGTTCACCAGTGCGTTTCAATTAATTTCTCCGGTGTGTGACTTTTGCTCTTGGCGAGCATTTTACTGCGGTGTTCGGTACGGATCGTCGTTCCTTGTTGGTGTTTTCTTTCGCCAAATCGATTAGTGATGGGAAGTGAAGTGAACCGTGTGCCCGTGTCCGGCATAATACTTCACCTCCCCACATTGGTGACCCGCGACGGTTCTTTTTTATGTTATATCAAAAAAGTTAATTTCGCAACCTTCCGAGCATTCCAACTCTCGAACAAATTTAGTGACAGTTTCCGAACAGATGAGCAATTGTGGCGGCAATCGCTAAAAAACAGTGACAGTGACGAGTGTCAGTGACTCTTTGGTGACACAAAATAAACACATTCACCAGGAACGAAAACAATAAATGGGCTGAAACATCGCCCCAACACAGCCAACAACACCAGGCGACACGACATCACCAGAACAACAACACCAATCACCTCAACAGCAACAGCCAGGTTCGGTAAGATTTTTTTCTTTTTCGTCAAACAAAAACTATAAGTTCAACCGAACGTTCTGCATGTGATTACACATCACAAGGGAAACTTTTAAAGAAATTCCGCGATACCTGCTCAAACCATTTAACTTTGTTAAAAGAGCAGTATTACGATCGAAAGAGAAATGTTCGCGATTATCCAAATGCACAACGGAATTAGGCGAGGGAGAATTATATCTACAACGAAATAAAATCCGAAAGTTTAGTGCCCACCAAGTCCTCCGTCGATGAGATGGCTATCAATAGCAGCAGCGGACGCTTACCATACTTCCCCTGATGACAATTCCACAACTTCCAACTTACAAGTCTCGCCAATTTACACCAATCACATTGACAAAAAATATATGTTTAAAGGATACACACAATTTTAAATCAAAGGACGTGGCAACTACTTGCAGGACATGCGCAACCCCGACAGAAGTTGAAGAGCTAAGGACCTTCAATTAGACCGAACTTCAGGACAAATTATCGACAGTGAAGAGCCCGACTTCATGCCGTTCAATTTATAAAGTTTCTATATATGAGAACTCATCATACAGTCAGGAGTTTGTTTCCTTCTTTCCAACGATTAAAAAAACAAACACCAGTATACACGAAGCAAGTACTAATTTGCTGGGACACATCTGATCTTCTACAACAGCTAACCGAAACGGATCCTTTTCCGTAAGTTTTATAAGACAGCGAATAAATAGTTTCTTTTCAGCGATAGACGAGGCTGTAAAAACAACATCCATTGCATTAGCACCAGCAACGCGGATCAACACATTACAACTTGAGAATGGTCCAACGCATCCGGCACTACAGTACTAACTTTATTTTTTTCCCTTTTTTATGTCTTTACTTTAAAATTTTTAAAATGTATTGCCTGATCGAAAGGATTACCTTGATAGACTAAATTATGTAAATTTTCTATAGTCAGTTTATTTAAATAAAATCAATAGAATGCCAAAATTAACAAGAAATGTGGACACACAAATACGGGTAACAGCGTTTAAATCAAAAACAGTGTAAGCCCCATCCGGGTATATACCGATCGAATATTCTGTAAACCGAATTGAATGAAAACGCCTGCCGCAAATTTTATATGGTATAAAAACAAATTTAGAATGTATAACCGCATAATCAGATAATTTAATACAGTTCTGTTATGAATGAAATAAATTAAAACCTTTTATACCACTATTAATTTATATTACATTAGATCAATAAGCAATAATAGTTGTTTGTGTTAATCAATAAAACACTCTAAGTTGTTATCCAATCATTCCGATACCCATTCAAGACTATGTCGCGCACCACTGCGGTTACCAAAAAAAAAACTTTTAAATAAAATTTATTATATTACGATATACACAAAAATCGATGATTACCAGAATAGTTGCAATGCTAAAGTTAAAAGTTCATTACACACACGAAAAAATATTTAAGAACAAAAAACTGCGAAAGATACGAGGGTTGCCTCTTGTGTTTCGGGATTTGGCAACCCTAGTATTGCAATCCGGCAATTGACAGCTCTGCCGTAAAGTTGGACATTTTTGAGGTTATACGCACTCAGAACGTTTTGACATACGAGCGCTATTTGTGTTGTTTACAGTAACTTAAAAGATTCATCTCGGCCCAAAAATGGAATTAAATCGTCAACATTTTCGTGCAATTATTTTTTACAACTTTCGGCGTGGATTAACTCAGCAACAGTGCATGGATGAACTTAATTCAATTTTTGGCGATGAAGCTCCATCAAGGACCAGTGTTTATCGATGGTATGGTGTATTCAATCGTGGTCGTAGTTCACTCCAAGATGAATTTCGTGAAGGTCGTCCAAAATCAGTTGTTGTTCCGAAAACCATTGATGCTGTGCGCGAACTGATATTGGAAGATCGTCATGTGACCTATCGTGAGATTGAGACAACCTTAGGCGTTAGTGGGACCAGCATACATTCAATATTGCATAAACATTTGACTGTCAAAAAAATTTGTTCGCGTTTGATCCCACACAATTTGTCAATCGCCCAAAAAAAGGCTCGTGTCAATTGGTCGAAAGAAATGCTCAAAAAATACGGTCGCGATGCTTCGAAACACGTCTATGACATCGTGACGGGTGATGAATCGTGGATTTACGCGTATGAGCCCGAAAGTAAACAGCAGTCGACTGTCTGGGTGTTTCAAGATGAGCCAAATCCAACAAAAGTTGTTCGCGCACGAAGCACTTCCAAGCAAATGGTCGCCTGTTTTTTCGGAAAAACTGGACATGTCGCAACCGTACCACTACAACAACGCAGAAGAGTCAATTCTGAGTGGTACACAACCATTTGTTTGCCAGTTGTCTTCCAAGAAATCAGGAAAACCAACCGCCGAAGACGGATCACTCTTCACCACGACAATGCGAGCTCTCACACATCGGCTGCCACAACTGCATTTTTGAGCACCCAAAACATCGATTTGATGGGTCATCCGCCGTATAGTCCTGACTTTGCACCGAATGACTTCTTTTTATTCCCGTACGTAAAAAACAAACTGAGGGGTCAACGTTTTTCGACACCTGAAGAAGCGGTTGCTGCATTCAGAATGCATGTGTTGGAGATACCTCAATCAGAGTGGCAAAAGTGCTTCGACAATTGGTTCAAACGCATGCAAAAGTGTATAGATCTTCATGGGGAATATTTTGAAAAACAATAAAGTGATTTTCGATGATCAATATTTGTTTTTGTTCTCTAATCCCGAAATATAAAAGGCAACCCTCGTAGACGTGTTTCGAAGCATCGCGACCGTATTTTTTGAGCATTTCTTTCGACCAATTGACACGAGCCTTTTTTTGGGCGATTGACAAATTGTGTGGGATCCAACGCGAACAAATTTTTTTGACGGTCAAATGTTTATGCAAT
This sequence comes from Microdon myrmicae, assembly GCA_963931805.1. Lineage (NCBI taxonomy): Eukaryota > Metazoa > Arthropoda > Insecta > Diptera > Syrphidae > Microdon > Microdon myrmicae. The sequence continues at coordinate 100,186,478 of OZ007496.1, forward strand.
ATTGAATGTATGCTGGTCCCACTAACGCCTAAGGTTGTCTCAATCTCACGATAGGTCACGTGACGATCTTCCAATATCAGTTCGAGCACAGCATCAATCGTTTTCGGAACAACAACTGATTTTGGACGACCTTCACGAAATTCATCTTGGAGTGAATTACGACCACGATTGAATACACCATACCATCGATAAACACTGGTCCTTGATGGAGCTTCATCGCCAAAAATTGAATTAAGTTCATCCATGCACTGTTGCTGAGTTAATCCACGACGAAAGTTGTAAAAAATAATCGCACGAAAATGTTGACGATTTAATTCCATTTTTGGGCCGAGATGAATCTTTTAAGTTACTGTAAACAACACAAATAGCGCTCGTATGTCAAAACGTTCTGAGTGCGTATAACCTCAAAAATGTCCAACTTTACGACAGAGCTGTCAATTGCCGGATTGCAACACTAGGGTTGCCAAATCCCGAAACATAAGAGGCAACCCTCGTATTTGTTTTTGTTCTCTAATTCCGAAATATAAAAGGCAACCCTCGTATTGACATTTATATAGATGCATATATGTCCGGAAATATATACATTTGTATGAGTGCGTTTCTTTTTTCTTTTTTTTTTGAATCTATAAATGACGAAGAACATTTGTCATCCTTTCCGATATATTTTATTATACATCGTATTCCAAGGTGGTGCTTGTGCAAAAATAAATATAAAAATTAACTACCATTGTTTAAATTAAAAATGATTCACAAAAAAAAGAAATTTCCCGACCCCATCAACCCTCGAATAACCCTTATTCTAAGCTCTCAGTGCCGGAGCCAATGGATATAAATACGGTAACTAATGTCAACGATTCTGCGGGGGGTACAAATTTTCGTCTAGTAGCCTCAGAGGACCAATTAGCCCCACATAAAAATCCAAACCAAAGTACGCCTTCTGAGATTCATAATAGATACTGGGGCTACGAATTCTATTGTCAATCCCGGAGTTTGCAACCCTAAATGGGCAATCCCTAAACCTCCAGTAACCATAAAAACCCTTCAAAATATTCTAACCATCTCAAAAATCGTACAAATCCCTTTATATCCAGAACTCGGTAATACTAAAGACATGGTCGAATTTTTAGAATGCCACTTCCATGACTGCTATGACGGAATAATTGGAAACGATATCCTTAAAAAATACAAAGCAATCGTAGACTACGAAAAAGACACAATTAACAAAAGAACGATACCATTAATTTATCAAAAACCTGACGAAACACATTTAACTAGGACACAAGGAAACCAATTCACTCCCCAAAATACTCGCAAAACTCAACCAAACGAAAGACCTCGCGAAATCTGCGAAAATACAATAAGAAACTATAACGTCCAGGACGACAATAAGTTGAATTTACGAAACGAAGATAATGGTGCTAACACCCCTAAAAGATCTATAATAGACCAGGTAAGGATCGATCACCTACACTCCGAAGACAGAGCTGGGTTATTGAAATTGATAAAAAATACGAAACGATTTTCTACCAAGAGGATAAGAATCTTACGTTTACTAATGCAATTAAGCATAGAATTCGGACGGCAAATGGTACCTCTATTCATAGCAAGAGCTATAGATACCCATACGTCCATAAACATGAAGTCGAGAAACAAATTCGCGAGATGTTGGATAACGGAATTATACGTCATTGTTGCTCTCCTTACTCAGCCCCAATATGGATCGTTCCTAAGAAGAAAGACGCAGGTGGCAAGACCAAATGGAGATTGGTCATCGACTATAGAAAGTTAAACGAGGTAACTATTGACGACAAGTATCCTATTCCTAACATCTGTAGTATTCCAGAATACTACCCCTATTAGCTTTAACACTGAATCTCCTTACATATCTAACATCTCATTTAATACATACCATAAATAAACATACACAATATTATATCAAGCCAGTTACAGTACATTTAATAACATGCCCCTTTTCATAACTTGCCCCTTTTTATTTCAAAACAGAGCACTTTGATTTTCGTTCAAATTTTATTCAATTTAAAAGTCACAGAAACTAAAGGAATACTTTGAGAAAATTTGTTTTGTTCATATTATAATTTACAGTAAATTAGAACACAATGCTCTATAAGAAGAGGAAAAATTGTATTGTAAAGTCACTTTTGAGTTCAGTATTGAGATTGAGACAAGTTGAGTTAGTTCTAGTTTGAGATTTCAGTTCTAAGTCAGATTGAGTATTGAGTTAAGAGTTTAGTTTGAATTGTGAGTTAAGAAGTTTTGAGTTGATATATAAGTTGATATAAATATATTGATAATATATGAGTTTTTATATCATCTAAAACCCTTTAAGAGCCGTTGAATTTAATAAAGGGTTTTTCTTGTTAATGGCGCCTCAGCCAGTTGTAACTGGACTTTCACCAAAGGAAGGTCCGCCTGGGACGCGGATCATAATACGTGGAGAATTCTTAGGAACCAGAGCGAGTGGTTGTTAATTGGTTAATAAGATTGTTGCGCGTACAGGACGCGCAAAAGAAGTAAAAGAAAAAATAAAACCTCCACGCTCTTCCCTCGATAGAGGAAGCACGGCGCTGGAGACGTAACACATCGATGAAATATTAGATAAATTGGGAAGAGCTCAATATTTTACTACTCTCTACCTCGTTAAAGGTTTTCACCAAATTGAAATTCACGAAGACGACGTCCACAAAACTGCCTTCAACGTAGAAAATGAATTTCTCCGCATGCCTTTCGGCTTAAAAACAGCACCGGCTACATTCCAAAGATTGATGAATGACGTACTGAACGATTACATTAACAAAATATGTTTAGTGTACATGGACGATATAATAATTTTCTCTACATCATTAGAGGAACATACTACTTCTTTAACAAAAATATTCGAACGGTTAAAGACCGTCAAGTTGAAAGTACAACTAGACAAATCCGAATTTCTTAAGAAAGAAACGGAATTTCTTGGTCACGTTGTAACACACACCTGAAGGCATTAAAGCCAACCCTAAGAAAGTTGAATGTATTAAAAATTACCCCATTCCTAGGACATCTAAGCAAATTAAACAGTTTTTAGGACTCACTGGATACTATAGAAAATTTATTAAAGATTATTCGAAAATAGCAAGACCAATGACTCAATTTCTAAAAAAGGATGCAAGGATTAATATTTCTGATCAAGATTATATAGAAACTTTCAGTACTCTCAAAACATTATTAATAAACGATCCCATATTAGCATACCCTGATTTCAGTAAAACATTTACACTACTACGAGGGTTGCCTTTTATATTTCAGGATTAGAGAACAAAAACAAATATTGATCATCGAAAATCACTTTATTATTTTTCAAAATATTCCCCATGAAGATCTATACACTTTTGCATGCGTTTGAACCAATTGTCGAAGCACTTTTGCCACTCTGATTGAGGTATCTCCAACACATGCATTCTGAATGCAGCAACCGCTTTTTCAGGTGTCGAAAAACGTTGACCTCTCAGTTTGTTTTTTACGTACGGGAATAAAAAGAAGTCATTCGGTGCCAAGTCAGGACTATACGGCGGATGACCCATCAAATCGATGTTTTGGGTGCTCAAAAATGCAGTTGTCGCAGCCGATGTGTGAGAGCTCGCATTGTCGTGGTGAAGAGCGATTGACAAATTGTGTGGGATCCAACGCGAACAAATTTTTTTGACAGTCAAATGTTTATGCAATATTGAATGTATGCTGGTCCCACTAACGCCTAAGGTTGTCTCAATCTCACGATAGGTCACATGACGATCTTCCAATATCACTTCGCGCACAGCATCAATGGTTTTCGGAACAACAACTGATTTTGGACGACCTTCACAAAATTCATCTTGGAGTGAACTACGACCACGATTGAATTCACCATACCATCGATAAACACTGGTCCTTGATGGAGCTTCATCGCCAAAAATTGAATTAACTTCATCCATGCACTGTTGCTGAGTTAATCCACGCCGAAAGTTGTAAAAAATAATCGCACGAAAATGTTGACGATTTAATTCCATTTTTGGGCCGAGATGAATCTTTTAAGTTACTGTAAACAACGCAAATATCGCTCGTATGTCAAAACGTTCTGAGTGCGTATAACCTCAAAAATGTCCAACTTTACGACAGAGCTGTCAATTGCCGGATTGCAACACTAGGGTTGCCAAATCCCGAAACATAAGAGGCAACCCTCGTACAGATGCTAGCCAATTCGCCTTAGGAGCTGTATTATCCCAAGAAGGCCATCCTTTATCTTTTGCTAGCCGTACTCTGAACGAGCATGAAATAAACTATAGTACCATTGAAATAGAATTACTCGCAATAGTTTGGGGAACCAAATACTATCGCCCCTATTTATTCGGCAGGAAATTCATAATTGAAACGGACCACAAACCACTCACTTGGTTATTTGCTTTGAAAAGGCCCAATTCAAAACTGATACGATGGAAGTTGAAACTATCCGAATTTGATTTTGATATTGAGTACAAGAAAGGTGCCAATAATGGCAACGCATACGCTCTTTCTCGTATACCTAAAGCAGAAATAAACTTAGCTGAAAATAATCGTATCCCCATGAGTAAATCTAGTATAAACGTTTTCAAGAACCAAGTCGTAATCATAAAATCACTGTCTCCAAGAATAGAACATTTAAACACATTTAACAGAAATCGAACAACGATATACGTAAAAAATCTAAACGAAGAATACGCAATCACATTACTGAAGAACCATCTCAAACCACATGCTTTAAACGCAATCCTTATTGAAGACGAAGATTATTTCAAAATTAGTGAGGAAATCGTTATCAAATATTTTACCAATAACCCCAAACTTAGAATTATCCGTTGCCTTAAATTATTAAAAGACATAACTAACGAAGAAGAACTAGCAGATATAATAGAAAAAGAGCATTTAAGGAATAACCATAGAGGTATCGAGGAAGTATACAAAGAAATTACGATCAATTATTTTAACCCAAATTTAAAGACACGATTAACACAGTTTATTAATAATTGTGACGTATGTAACATCGAGAAATATGTTAGACAACTGCATAAGCCACTATTAAAACTAACCGAAACACCTACAAGTCCTCGCGAAATTAGTCATATAGATGTCTTTTATAGCTTGGAAAAATGTTTATTCTTAACCTTTATAGATAAATTTTCAAAACACGCCTGTACGATAAAAATCTCCAGTAGAACTTGGACAGAATTTAAGAGAGCCCTTTGTTACTATTTTAGCCAATTTGATCTTGTAAAGAAAATTATAGTTGATAACGAGTTAGGATTCAAAGCAATTCCCATAAAAGAATATTTAGGAACTATTGGTACAGAAATCCACTATACCTCAAATAGTAACCACACATCGAATTCTGATATTGAACGTTTGCATAACACAATTAACGAGCACATAAGGCTATTAAAACACGACGAAAGAACTAAAGAAGATTATGTAGAGGAAAATTTTTTAAAGATTATAAGTTATTACAACAATACAATACACTCTACAACAAACAAAAAACCTATAGACTTTATCAACGGACAAATACATCAGGACGAATACACAGATATTTATGAAACCATCCTTAGCAAAAAACAAAAGGCCATAGATAAATCGAATCAATCAGAATCGTAAAAATGATCCATTACAAGAAGGACAAAATTTTATTAAAGAAGTTAGAGGGGGAAAAAATCACTCTAAATATAGGAAATTGCACACACAAAAGATTGATGAAGACCATGTTATTGATACCCGAAACAAATATTACAGAACCAATGTCAAACTAGAAAAAAGTAACAAGACAATGACAAACCTACAATTAGCACTAAACAGAAACGCCAAAAGGACGCGTAATAGGAAAATTAACACTAATAGAAGAAAATGCTAGAGGACAAAACAATGCTCACAAAGAATTTTACCTAATAAGAAATATTTGAAAAGAAACTTGTTCACGACCAATGATAACTTTCTTATAAATAATGTATACAGAAATTTAAAGGAACAATGTGCTCTCTAACTATTATATAATAAAAGAAATTGAAAATAAAGAATTTATAGCGGGAACGATAATAGCATAACGAAATACACTCGATACATGATTGTAATAGGTATACAACTTTGCCCCCGCCGTTTTTTTTTCCGAAATTCGAGGCTTTATTGTAAAAAATGAAATGGAATGGCTTGTTGCGCCACTCCCAATGATCCTGCCAATTCTTGTTGCGTTTGACACGAGTCTTGATCAAGTAATGCCGCCAATTCTGCATCTTCGAAAACCTTCTCTCTTCCACCGCCATGGGTTTTCGACGTTAAAATCGCCGTTCTTGAAGCGTTGAAACCGCTCTCGGCACGTTCTTTCACTAATAGCGGCCTCACCATAGGTATTTGAGAGCATTCGATGAGCCTCAGCCGTAGATTTCTTCATATTAAAGCAGAAAATTAAAACCTCCCGCAAATGACGAGAATTTGGCGCGTAAGCTGACATGTTTAAATCGAGAATAACTTTCTGATGCAAACACAAATCGACTAATATTTCGATGGCGTTATGTTTACAAATACCTAAGCTTATTGTATGACATCTATGATCTAATTATTTCAACTACCACTTACCGCTACAGCCATCTATTGCAAAACGACGGAAGCAAAGTTGTACACCATAAAATTGAACCTTATTCTAAATGGAAAGTACCTCATAAAACTTATAAATTGTAGAATATATGTAAACTATAGAGTATGTAAAAACTCTGAATTAAAAATATACGACACTACCAACTTTTGTAACAAAAATTAAAGGAAATAAAAAATATCCAATCCGTCATTTTACAAACTATGTCAAACATTCTGAAAACATACCAAGCACCCAATACTAGCAAAATAAGTAGTATTTTAATGTAGAACCTTAATTGTACCTTTTTTTTGTCATATTGAAAATTTCGTCGGAGCCTCAATCTAACGGAGAGGGTGTTACATGTTGCGCATGCTACACGTCGCCTACGTTATTACATTTTAATTATCTTTCTTATTTTTCATTTGCAAATGTTTATGCAGTTAAAGCAATTCCAAGAAGAAATTTTCTCCCTACAGCAACCCCTACCAAAAACAGTGACGATGCCATTATAAAAATAACACCCTCGCAACAACCCAGCTTGAACCATCAAACATCTCCCCCCAAACAACTGTGGGGAGGAAGTAATGTGCCTAAAACGGACACTAGATTCACTTCCTCCTCCATCATAAATTGGTCGTGCGAACACTGCTCACAACGCAAGAGGGAAGAAAACGATGGTTGACCTTCGCGACCGAGCGGACACAACACAGAAACAAAAACACTCAGGCGATGCTATTTATGCATACACATTTTTTATTGTAAAAAAAAATCCTTACTTATACTTATTAGTAGTGTTGAATTATTTTAATACATTCTTAACTATTACACACACGAACTGCGGCACAAACGTTTTAACCCACCGTACCGGCGCCGGCACGGTGGATGACGAGCCACCCGACCGCTCTGAAGACTGAATTACGACTCAACGATATCTTGCTCGTTCAGAGCTCACTCGCTCATCGTGATCATGGTGGTATGTGTGCCTAAAACAAAGAAAAGACATAAAGTGCATTCCTAGGATACGATTTCGGTAAAGCAAATAAAACCGAAATCGTCGGATGCATGTGCGTAGCAGCTAAACAAAGAGACCACGATGCGATGCGGGAATGTGCTAATTAGTTTTAGCTAGGTTACTGGGAAATGGTGTTCATGGCATCGCTAGTAAGGGTACGTATTGAATGACCATTTGCATTGTTTATGCTTGGATTTCAATTGATGCCAAGGGACGCGGAATGCGTATTTGCTTTGGGTTGCACATTGTGCGAGTTAGGGAATTTTATTGCTGGGAGAAAAACGTCGCCAGCCAATGTATACATAAAGAAATTTATGGTATACATGAATGAAGGTGGGAATAGGCGACGCCATGATAATTATCTCTGGCTGGAATGGTTACATGATATGTGAACCGGGGTTTTCTTTTCAGGATAATTTATGATAAGGGAAGTAACAACTCGTACAGGGGATTTGTAAGCGAAGGAATGCTTGAAAAGGTAAGAATTCTTTTGCAGGTACTTTTGGGTTATAATAATTGGATCTATTTGATGCGTGAAGCATTTAAGATGCTAATGCGAATTGCATTATCGAAAGCTTATGTAGACTGGGTTGGGGTTATGGAGTTTTTTTTCAGGAAGGCGAGCCGTGGGATCTGGCGGAGCCGCCACACAACTACCCCCAACCCGTAAGGAAATCACCAAACAAGCCAAGCCAGCACAGAGTCCTCTGCCTGCTCAGCACAAGACAACGATAAAAAATGTTAGACTACCACCGATCTACATCAAAAACATAACCAGCATCAAGGAAATAATCCTAATAATAGAAAATACCCTAGGACACCGCAACTTCACCACAAACACTAATTTCCATTGCAACAACAACTATGGTTGGTCATGACAAGGCCGTTAAAAAACTTGCGGAACTACGACACCAATTTTTTTACCTTCCCACACCACCAGCTCAAACCACCAACATTCATTATTAGGCACATTGATCCAACCTGGACCAATGTAAAACTAGCATCAGAGATCTTTAGGATTTGTACAGAGGTGAAAATCCGCGGGCTAGACTATTTTCAAACTCCATACATGCGAGAAGATAACATAAAGCACCTGCGGATTATCCAAATCCCTCCAAATAAAAACACCAACAAGCTCAAACAAGTGAAGTATTTGTTTACACATACGATCAGTATCGAGGAGCATCATAAACAAAGCATCCTCCATTGCAAGAGATGCCAAGCCTCGGGACACTTGGCGGTAGCTTGCCACCTAAATATACGCCGCAGCAGATGCGCCGATGAACATCAACCGGGAGAATGCAAAGTCAACCCACAGGGTATGGAACTATGAAAAATCCAAACCACAAACCCCGATGGATCCAATACCACAGCGATATGCTGTAACTGCGGAAGTCCATATTCAGCTAATTTCTCCGTGCCCTCATAAGTTGCGAATTCTCCAAAGACGAATGAAGCCAAGTACAACCAATAATTCCGCACCAAACAAACCCACACCGCATATTACCACAACATACAATTCCAGGAACATTGTGGGGTAATATGTTGGTGTGCCGGCAGGGGTCACGGGTTCACTGAATTCCCCAACACGTTCACTGGATAAAACACGGAATAACGCGCAAGCCGTTCACACAAGAAGAAAATAAAACGCTGGTATGGTTTTGTTGTAAATTGTTTTGCACTTGTTTTCATAGATACTTATTCTATAGCACATATATTAGTAACGCAATCGTACGGAATAGAATTCTTAAACAGATACAGATGGTATCTTGCCAATTGGTTAAAATCAGATTTTCATCATCATCGGCACTACAACCGGGAACCGGTCTTGGGCTTATTTAGCAAGTCCTGAGGCTTGGGGGATGAAACACGACTATGGCTTTCGTTTAGGTTTAACACTTCACTGCTCGATGCGCGCTCGTTAGTAGTTATTTCTCGACTGCCACGCACAATAAGGTTTCCTAATTTTTATGATGATGCTATGCATGTAAAGTATTCTTTTCAGAGATAGTGATGATGCATTAAATGCATAAAATGATGTCCTTGGGGGTGAATGTTTGCAAGTAACTGCCGGTTGGCAAAGGAAGTTGGGGTTGGAATTGTGGATGGTTCTTTGCGTAGCTTTAAAGAACCCCCACAACATCATACGCAGATGTCATCAAAAACAACCCAAACACGCCGCCGTCACCCAATCCCAACTCCATTGGCCTCAACCTGGACCTCAAGAGTCTACAAACTACATCAAGAGTCCACAAGCTATCCGTCCCACGATGGAGCATATGTCGGATATCGAAAAAAATGTCAGATTCTCTCACTCATAACCTCTCATATTCTCTCCCTCAATGGCTGAACTATCTATAATCGCCGTCAACACAGAAACTATTATTACGGACCGACCTTGAGTCCAGGTCCCCCCAACATCTACTAATCCCCTTTCGGCAGTTTCCCCTCTTTACCTTTAAACGGAGAACAACTCGCCAAGTAGTTAATTTGCATAAACTACTTTATGCAAATTCTACTTGGCAGAGAAAATAATAAAAACCGGCGTTGGCGTCGAATAATAAAATGAAACGTCAACGGCAACAAACAAAAATATGACATTCAACGTTAAACTATCAATCGTGAATTTGATTGCTTTAAACCAACAATCGAATACGGACGAATAAACTCCTAACAGAGAACGCAACGAAACTGAACAGGGAGGCGGCCCTTCAACGCGCCCTGCACCCAGTCGCAGTTCCAATCAGCAGATAATCAACCACCGCTTCAGAGACCGTCAACGGTCAATACCCAGTAATTCCCATTCATGTAATTTAAATATAGTGAATTATATTAAATATTACAACATAAATTAATATTAATTTGTTAAATTCCCATAACACTATATACTCGAACATCCGTAAACAACACCTACGATTATTTGTTAATATCTTCTCCCCAGACATCCTCCTCCTCTCAGAAACGTGGCTTAAGTTCAATTCCCGAGTAACCTTCCAAATTACACATTCATTTCAAACCCAAGAACTACTGGATACCGTGGAGGTACCGGCATCCTACTACATAAAAAACTTCAATTTACCGAAATCATATTCGCTAATGTTTTCAATATCGAATACAAACCAGTTCAACTTTTTTGTGAAAACAAAAAAGTAATCATATTAACATCGATTTACATCCACCCAACACGAGAACTTAACAATATCAAACCTAACCGTGATCTCTTCAAAAACATCAACAGACTAACTGGTCCGAAGTTTAAGCCCCGAATCGATCACCTTATCAACCCACTCAACAACAATCTTATCCAATCCGACAAGAACATAGCCAATTGCCTCACTGATCACTTCTCAAAGATCCATCAACAAAATGATTCCCTCTCAGTTCCTAAATTTCAAAACACTGTCAACGAATATATCTCACACAGATTACCCGCATCTTATACTCCTTTCATATGGAAATTTAACGACACAAACAAGGCGTCACATCCATCAGACACCAGCACATTTCTAACCACAGACGAATTAATCAAGATCACAAAATCACGACCCAACAAAAAATCGACCGGTCTAGATGTAATACCACACCTTTTATTTAAAAGACTTCGCCCGCCAAATCGACTTCCCATTCTCTTCCTTCTTAACTATATCATAATTGCTTCACATTCCCCAGAGAACTGGAAAATTGTGGTAGTAATCCCTGTTAAAAACTCAGGCAGTTCCAATAACACCTCCAGCTATCGTCCGATATCTTTATTGAACACCCTAAGCAAAATATTAGAATGTAAGATCTACCAAAACCTCTCGTTTGCCAATGATAACGCTCTCATCCCTAATTCCCAGTTTGGCTTTCGTGAACGACATTCCACTTGCCATACTCTACTAAAACTTACACACGATGTCATAACTGGCTTGGAAAACGAATGCCCTACCGTATGCATATCTCTCGATATTTCCAAAGCATTTGAATGTATCTGGATCTCAGGACTTCTTTATAAGCTGCACCGCTTATTTGGTCTGAATTCCAACATCACAAAGCTCCTAGCATCTTATCTTTCTGGGAAATTCATAGTCAAAATAAACTCTTCCCTCTTACAAATTCGCAACATAACCGCGGGAGTTGCTCCGATATTCCCCAACCTCCACCGAGTGTTGTATAAATTTACTCTAACGTAAATTTGTCAAAGCGACAAGAAACCGCGTTAACAACTTCCTCCCGCTCATCTCAGCATACTTTAACAAATGGAAAATCCCCTCAACCCAACCAAAACCCAGCTAACAGTGTTTAAGGGAAAAAACGCTCACTGCACAAACAACACTAAACGTTGCCACAACAAAATTAAACTCAAGATTAATAACACCCTCATAAAACCTTCCAAAACTCTAAATTTTTTGGGAGTAACACTTTCCAATAGTATACTGATTAGTATACCCGCCTGTCACGCGGGAAACCGGGGTTCGATTCCCCGTCGGGGAGCCTCTGGGGCAAGACTAATGACCTTGCCCGGAAAAAATAGATCATTATGGAAAGTTTGACAAGCCTCAGGACTTGCTAAATAAGGCCAAGACCGGTTCCAGGTTGTAGTGCCGATGATGATGATGATGATGAACACTTTCCAACGACTAGTCATTCTCAACCCATATCAAAAATTCTCTTCACAAGGCCTCAATACAGCTTAACCTCTGCAGACGAGTGTTGTGGCAACATAAAGGCCTTTCTCTCAAGGTCAAACAGCTCATCTATAAACAGATAATCAGACCCACTCTTACATACGCCTGCCCATTATGGTACCACATCTCACCCTCCCAAATGGATAAATTACGAGTTTTATCACTGGCTTACACCGCAAAACCAACTCATATAGATACCATTGTAACAACGACCTTTACAACACCGCAGGCATCGAACGACTGGATAGACGGATCCTAGAACTGCCGATAAATTTCATAGAAAACCTTGTGGCGTTTCTAACAGATACACACACAATACACAAGCAAATAGTGAAGAACACCGAACGAAAATCGAATAAGAAAATGCATCAGAGCCGTATACCAAGAAATAACATAACAATTCCACATCAGTTGAATGTACTTCGTTTTAAAAATCGAATCCGAACACACGGCCAGTAGCCTGATGTGTTACGCATTGGTTCAATTTTTGGTGATTCGAATCACACGTTCTTCACTATCATCGCAAACGCTATAAACTCCCTAACATTCCCAACCCTATAATTACAGACCTACCATCACCCTCCTCCAATCCGGGAAATCACTACCGTAATTGTCTCCAAACTAAAACTCTGTTCACCTCAGGCAGACCGGTTAAAGATCTAAACTAGATCGTGTACCACAACACCGAACTGGCACCCAGTCAATTCAAATACAGCAACATCCAACCATTATCCAAGATTCTAACTTATAACACACAACCGAATGGCACCTCCTACTTCAAGAACATACCTGTCCTTATCCCTTAGTACCCTCAACCAAATCAAGAAATCTCACATCCACATAAATTAAAATCAAAATTGTAACTATTATTTTTAAGTTATAATCAAATTGCCACTATTATTGCAATATCAAATATTGTAATTTGTAAATAACATTGGATTAAGTTATGTTAAGTAATTTTAAATAGGATAATTTAAAATAAACAAAGTTCCTGGGTTTTTTTTGACCTTTTCCAGGAAAAATGAAAAATTCAAATATTTAAATCTCATTAATTCCTAATCACGTATAAAAAAACTGTTTGGAAAATATTAACAAATAACATGTAAACAATTATTATATAACCAATCTATTATAAGTTAATTGTATTACTTATTGTAACTTTTAATTTTCAGTCAAATAAATGCAGTATATATAAAATAAAAAAAAAAAACCCAGGCAGTCATCAGCAGTTCATGGTCGTATCACGATTAAAGTGAATAAATCAACCCGAAGAAAAAAAATTGTAAAGTGGCTATAACAACTTTAAGACACAGTATCAGATCCGGAAGCGAGTGACATCTTAAAAATTATATAACTTGTCATTTCATAATTTATCATTACTTTCACATTTCTAAACTTCTTACATTACTTTTTATTTTAGATTAAATTTCATTTCTAGGGTGGTTTCTAATTTCTTAATCGTTTTCATGTTGTTAGAGATTTTAAAGGAATTCTTTATTTGATTTTCTCCCTGGGTTGTTCCTTTTACCTTTTTATCTTTCTTGTTTTATTTGTTGTAAACTTTGTGAATATTATATATAACTTTAACTCTCTGTCTCTACCAGTAAGGCACATCGATCCCGAATGGACCAACGAAGAAGTGGGCCTGGAAATCGCTAGGATATGTCCACAAATAAAGATCAATAAGCTGGACTACTTCCAAACACCGTACATGAGGACAAACAACGTAAAAAACCTCCGGATCATACACATCCCACCTAATCAGGACATCAAGCAACTTAAACAAATTAAATATTTGTTTACCCAAAAAATCGCAATCGAAGAGCCCCACAAACAAGAAATTCTTCATTGTAAGCGATGCCAAGAATCAGGACACTTGGCGGTCTCATGCCACCAGCAAAGACGTTGCGGCAGATGCGCAGAGGAACACGAGCTCGAGGAATGCAAGGTAAATCCACAAGGCCTGGAACCTGAAACAATACAAACCGTCAACGCTGATGGATCCATTACCAACAAAAAGATCACCGTTAAATGCTGTAACTGTGGAGGGCCTCATCCGGCAAATTTTTCCCAATGCCCTCAGAAGCTAAAACTTCTGGAAAGACGGAAATTAGCAACAACTATTAAATCAACAACAACAACGAAACCAACAGTATTGCAGGAAACGAAGTCAACCCGACCCGGAATATCGTACGCGGATGCAGCAAGAGGAAACCTCAACACTACCACTCCCCCTAACAACAATACTGAAAACTTCAATCTGGACATCATGGGATACATCCAAAGCTTACAAGCCATGCTACCTTCGCTGAGGAAGATGTCAGAAATAGAGAAAAAAGGTCAGATTCTTTCACTAATAACTTCCCATATTCTTTCCAGCTCTCTCTAAACTAACCATTATCTCCCTCAACACAGAATCCATTTACTCTAACATACATAAGCCATACCTCCGGTTGTTTGTTGAAAAGTTTTCCCCAGATATCCTCTTCCTTTCAGAGACCTGGCTCAAACCAAATTCCCGAGTTTCAATTCCCAATTATACTTTAGTTTCTAACCCCAGAACTAATGGATCTCATGGAGGTACCGGCATATTAATTCACAAAAAATTTCAATTCAGTGAAATTAGATTCACCTGTGTATCCAGCATTGAATACACAGCAGTAAAACTTTTCTGTGAGAACAATAAAGTGCTCGTCTTAGCATCCATTTATATTCACCCTTCACGACAACCAGATTTCCCAGATAGTGACATTTCGCAGATTATCCGACAGTCCGTTCCCGCTCCATTTATAATCGGAGGAGACTGGAATGCTCGTCACACAGCATTTAATGATAATAAATACAACAAATATGGTCGCCAATTCCTAGCCCTCCTCCAGTCTTATCCATATACTTACATTGACTCCCCATTACAGCCAACTCGTGTCTCTAGCTCAGCCAGGTCAACAATCGACTTCTTCCTCAAGTCCGACGATGTTTATTCAACGGGTCCACCTACAGTCTCCTTTATATTTCCTTCTGATCATGGTTCCGTTCACACCACGATCCAAATCCCCTCTCTCGATCCACTATACTCGTCAAACTCTGTCCCAAACTTCACCAAAACAAATTGGAGAAAAGTCAATAGGGACATAGCGATAAGTTTCTCTGACTTGTATATCCCGGAAGCATCTAACTTACTCCCTACTGAAATCGATCAAGCATCTTTAAGAATAGAGCAAATTCTTAAGGAGGCTCTCAGCAAAAACACCCCGACAACCATTCCTCATAACTATTTAGGAAAGCCTTTGCCCAGCATCCTAACCAAATTATTGCGCCTTAAAAAGCAGCTCCGCCGTAAACTTCATACAAGATACTGCCCCTTTATTAAAAGCCAAATCCAACTCCTATCCACTCTGATAAATGAGCAGTTGAAAAAATTCGCAGATGAAAACTACATCTCCACACTTAAAAATATCAAACCAAATCGGGATCTTTTCAAAAACATCAACCAATTAACTGGTCGTAAATATAAACCCCGAATTGACCATCTCATTAACCCGATCAGCAATAATATTGCCCAGTCCGATTCGGACATAGCAAATTGCCTCGCAGAACACTTTGCAAAGATCCATGAGCAAAATAATTGTCTCTCAACTCCTGGCTTCGAGAACACAGTAAACGAATACATATCAAACAGATTATTCCCATCTTTTACTCCTTTCATCGGTGAATTCAACAACACAAACATAGCTTCACACCCCTTAGACACTACAAATTTTCTAACTGCGGACGAATTATCCGAGATCGTAAGATCAGGAAATAACAAAAAGTCAACTGGATTAGATGGAATCCCACGTCTTCTATTTAAAAGGCTACGCCCACAGAATCTACTTCCCATCCTCATTCTTCTTAATCATATAATTAATGCATCGCACTTCCCAGAGAACTGGAAAACTGCGGTAATAATTCCTATTAAGAAGCCCGGTAGTAGTAATAGCCCTTGCAATTATCGTCCAATATCCCTATTAAGTACACTAAGTAAGATACTGGAACGCAAGATCTACCAAAATCTTCTCTCATTTGCCAATGAGAATGCCCTCATCCCTAACTGTCAGTTCGGATTTCGTAAGCGACAATCCACATGTCATGCTCTACTAAAACTCACACACGATGTTACAACTGGTCTCCAAAACCAAAGCCCTACTGTGTGTATATCTCTCGATATTTCTAAGGCGTTTGATTGCGTCTGGATCTCAGGACTTCTGTACAAACTGCACTCCATATTTAATCTAAACTCTCACACAACAAAGCTCTTAGCCTCATATCTTTCTGCCAGAAAATTCGTTGTGAGAATAAATTCTTCTGTCTCAGAAACCCACACCATAACCGCGGGTGTTCCCCAAGGCTCCATTTTAGGGCCAATTTTATATCTGTTATATACCTCAGATATTCCTCAACCCGTATCTCCTAATGTTGTGATGCTGAATTATGCTGATGATACATTAATTTACTCTAGCAGCAAATTTGTTAAGGCTGCAAGAAACCGCATTAACAACTTCCTCCCTAACCTATCAACATACTTTAATAAGTGGAAAATCCACCTTAATCCAAATAAAACGCAGCTCATAGTGTTTAAGGGCAAAAACGAGCACTGTACAAACAACACTAGACGCTGCCACAACAAAATTAAGATTCAACTGAACAACACTCTGATAAAACCCTCCAAAACCCTAAAATATCTGGGAATCACTTTTTCTAATAACTGGTCTTTTTTCCTCCCACATTAAAAATTCCCTTCAAAAAGCCACAATTCAGCTTAATCTCTGTAGAAGAGTAATGTGGAAACCTAATAGTCTCTCTCACAAAGTCAAACTGCTCATTTACAAACAGATTATCAGGCCCACACTCACGTACGCGTGCCCATTGTAGTACCATATCACTCTCTCCCAAATGGAGAAATTACGAGTATTCGAAAGAAAATGCTTTAGGTATGTCTCTGGGTTACATCGTCGTCCTAACTCCTATAAGTACTATAGTAACGTCGAACTCTACAATACCGCTGGTATTGAGCGCCTCGATAGACGATTCCTCGAGCTATCTATCAAATTTATCGAAAACCTACAAAATAATCCCAATCCCATAATAACCTCGCTCTTAGAGAACCCTCTAGATATCAGAACTAACTATCCCAACTGTCTCCACACCAGAGCTATCTTCGCCTCAGGCAGACTGGTAAATGATTCAAATGAGATCATATACCACAACACCGAAGTTACCCCTAACCAGTTCAAATACTGTAACGTCCAACCATTTTCCAACATCCTACGCTTTTCCAACGAACAACCGGAGAGAAATACTCTACCTCTAACCCATAACTAACCTCATTCCACATCATTTAATTCATAGCATATATCCCATTAATTATAAAACTTTGTTTATGGCTTTATGAAAATCATACTGTAATCAGGCTAAATTAGGTTAAGTTATTTATATAATTAGGATTAAGTTTAGATTAAGTAAAGTTGAAAAAACAAATTCCTGGTTTTCTGACCTTTTCCAGGAAGATAATACCACTAAATTTATAAACACGCATCTATTTTATATCTCATAAAATATTGTTTGGAAAATGTATATATTATTATAATAATTACATGTAAGCAATTGTTACAAAATTAATTTTAAGTCACTGTATTACTTAAATGTACGAATTCTAATTATGGTTAATAAATACAGTTTTGAAAAAAAAAAGTCTCTACCAGTTGTTTCCTTATTTATATATACTCGTTATCGTTAATTTGTGTCAGTCACTACCTATATCCCCATGTATTTCTGCTCGACTGAGAACGTGGACTCTCAGTCCGGTCAGGGTTTGATGGCTCTTCTGAAGACATTGAGGACAGAACTTAAGTTACTGTTCTCGAGAAAGAGATTGGAGCACTAAAAGCTTCTTCACTCCTGACCCCGTCCAATACCATCTCGGAAACCCCCGACCCAAAGATAGGAATCGATGCGAAATGACAACCCTCGACAGCGACTTTGATTTCTCTGCCGACGAGAGTTGCCCCCGCGTCCCTAGCCCCAATACTTCTCGTTCCACGTCTTCCACGACGGAGGTCCGCCCAGTATACGTGTTGCCACCGACTGTACGCTTCGGCTAATGAAACTGTGCCTCTCGGCACACCCCACTGCACAAAAAGTCATTCCTTTGAAAAAGTCGTGCACACCGAAGGCAGCATTATTCACAACCCCAAAACCAAAGACCGCTCTAAATCGAAAGACCGCACAAACAGCGGTCGGGGCCGACTAACCGGCTTTAATAAAGAAGCAACAACCTGGGGTCTTTGCACGAGACCTCAACCTAAAGGAGTTCGTCGGTGATATGAACCGACAAGGAATCTCCAACTTTGCGGCAAAGACCTTGAGTCCAAGCCTCAATAAAATCGTAACCAACGATCGACAAACGTTCTGTAAAGTTAAGGGGGTATTCTGGCCTAGACGCACGAATTTAACGCAATTTTTGAAATGCTGTAAAAAAAAAGCAATCAATGTTTTTACTATTCATTATTTTATAGGATGTTTATTAATATTTCAAGAATCCAGTAAAAAAAATTGAAAGTAAAAAATTCAAAATTCAAAAAGTTAGCAGCTGATGAAGTGGGGGATCTCAAATTGACGACATCGTAATTGCCCTTGAGACAACATTTCCTCACGTCAAATGCACTGACTCTAAAAAATGCTGTCCCCCACAACGGTTTGTGAAAATCAGACCGCAAAAATACAGCAAGGTAAACATTTGGGAGTTTCACCTTGCCACAGGAACCGAAATAGATTCCATAACACGGACAAAATAGCTTCCAATCCTTCATCAACAAGTTGTCTTGGAGGTATTTCATAACAGGTTTAGTGGAGAACGGTGCTCAATTAACCAGTACATTTCTGTGTTTTAGGTTAATGTGTTCAGATTTTGGTCTGGGTTTGTTTCACGTGATGTTACCAATTTCACATTTAAAATTCCCGCGTAAGCCTATTGCGTTTTGCGACGATAGTGAAGAGCGTGTGATTCGAACCGACGCTATCACGATTAGAATCACTAAAATATACAACCAAAGCTCAACGCATCAGGCTACTACCGCGTGTATGAATTTGATATCTAAACTCAAGTACATTCGACTGATGTGGAAATGCTATATTATTGCTATGGTATACAGCTTCAATGGATGACCTTTGGTGGTGTTGTTCTTCACTATTGATCGTGTGTATCTGCTAGAAACGCCACAGGCCGGTTCGAGAAAAAGTTGGTTTAGGTGGTAGTCGGTCGACTATGTTTCGGATATGGACTGACACAGGGATGTCATAATGGTGCCTTCTGAGATAAAGAATTCCGGAGGTTAACTAGTTTCCCATTCGGATCTCCGGGGGTACTATGTCATGCAAATATTATGATAAATAACCCAACTTTAAGAAATTCGTCATCGTATAATCGGCTTCGTTCTCGAGGCTCTTTCGACGTTCGACTGATAACGGCATTTTGTAATATCAGGGACATTGGTTTCACGAATACGAATGTAAACGCCGTCCACCAATATTTGCAAACAGCGAAAGCTGATATCCTTTCCCTGACCGACACCCAGGTCGATTCGTCAATTGATTCGACATATCTTCGTCGCTCAGGAAACGACTTACAATCGAGATTCCGATTTAAGGACGGAGTGTGCGTCTTCGTGCGGTCCGATCTGGCTTGCCAGAGGATGGAGACGTTAGAACCAAATAACATGGACATCATGTGGTTGAGGGACGTGCTGATGAATTCTGTTAAATTTCGTTGTCGTCTTTACAGCTCTCCGAATGAAGATCTTTTACGGACCGTCGACTAGATACAAATCAACCACCCGGGTTCTGAAATTGTCCTGGGTGATTTTAATCACAATTCAGGCTGGTTGGTACATTCTAAGAGAACCGACGAGGCTGAAAGGCTGGCGGGAATGTTCGCTGTTAGCCGCAATTTGACTCAATTCGTGGAGGAACCTACACGAGTTCCGGATACCCGAGTTGATTATGCGAACACCCTGGATCTGTTTTTGAGATCCGACCCGAGTATTTATACCGTGAATATTGCCGCCCCAGTGGGAAACTCAGATCACTGCTTGGTACCGCATGATGCTCCCCTACGATGAGCGTAGAGAATTGAAGAATGCACAGGAGACCGCAATGATGATTGGCTAACCAGCCGTGCAAATATGATATCCCAAAGTTTCACTCATTTGGAAGAGTGATTATTCAACCTCCGTTGCGTGCACACACACGACATTTTTGTTCTTCCTCAGTAGAGCACGTTTCATCACCAGAGAGTCGAGAGTTAACCGCCACCTGGATCGGTCACATAGAAAGCGTTTCAGTCGATGGAGTTCACGGGAGTTAATGCATCCAACACTAGCTGAAAAAAAAGGAAAAGTTCTCACAGTCCTCAGCACACATGCTGTAGGTAATGCACCCAACACTATCTGCAAAAAAAAAGAAAAAGTTCCCACACACCTCAGCACACATGCTATAGTTAATACATCCAACACTATCTGCAAAAAAAAAGGAAAAGTTCTCACAGTCCTCAGCACACATGCTGTAGTTAATGCATTCAACACACTCTGCAAAAAAAGGAAAAGTTCCCACAGTCCTCAGCACACATGCTGTCATCACACGACAAAGATCTGCTGATCTGTTGCCATATGATAAGGACAACATGGAAGCAAAGAGAGGAGAAAAGTAAAAAGGAGACTAGAGCCGGATTTTGGCAGTCAGTCTCGATTAGAACTTCAAAGATGAATGTTCTTTAATAAAAGAAAAAATAAAATAAAATTATTTTTTGATATTTAATATTAACTTGATTGTTTTTATTAATTCGCGCGTCCAGTTCGTTTTTCGTATTTCGTCTACTCTAGAGTCGTTAGTTATTTAATAAAGAACTTCGCGCCAACAAAACAAAAATAACTATTTATGTATTAAAAGCCAAGCGACTTTTCTTGATCGAGTTTAAGTGCTTAACTTTTAGAAAAATCTGCTTAACATCCAAAAAAATCAAAATAAATATATGAATACATAAACAAAAACCTTATTCGAGTTTAAGTGCTTAACATCTGGAAAAATCAAAACAAATATATGTATATATATAACTATTTATGAATAAAAACCAAGCGATGTTTCTTGTTCGAGTTTAAGTGCTTAACATCCAGAAAAATCAAAATAAATATATGAATACATAAACAAAAACCACAAAACCCATATTCACTTAAGATATACCAAATAATTAGACTTTAAACTTTAAGAGATATATCCGTTAGTGTATAAGATAATAAGTGAAATAAATAAAGTAAAGAAAACTTTGGACGGCAAAAGAATCTCCAGTGCGTTTTTATTTATTTATTCTCGTTTGCTTCGAAACAATCGTTGGCGGGTGAAGTGAACCGCGTGCCCATGTCCTGCATATGACTTTCCACCCCCACAGTACCATCATGGCTTATCTCCGTGTCAGTCCGGGCCATCAGCGACACATCCGAAACGTCGCCGAAGATTTCTCTCGACGATATCGCGGAATGTACAAGGTGACGGGGTGGTATCTCACCTTGGGACCGACTACCACTTAAACCAACCTTTTCTCGAATCGGTCCGTGGCGGTTCCGCCAAACCCCACGGTTCGCTTACCTAAAAAACCCCCATAACTTCCACCCAATCTCATACTTCACTAATGCAATCGCATTAGCATCTTAAATGTTCCACACATTAAAGAGATCAAATCATTAACCTAAAAGTCCCTGTAAAAGAAAACTTACCTTTCATGCATCCCTTCGCATACAATTCCCCGTAAGATTTCTTGCTCAACTTATCGGGTATTCCAAACCAATTTGGCACCATCGGTGTCAGCAGATTCCCCTAGACGAATTCCTAATAACAAAGGATTTGGATTACATACTATGTAACCTTCTCCAGGGACTATAAACATTTCGCTGTCTATTTTTCAGCTTCGCCATGTGTATGATAAATCTCTTAACGTACACATTGGCTGGCGACCTACACCCAAGAAACCAAAACAAATACGAGGGTTGCCTCTTATGTTTCGGGATTTGGCAACCCTAGTGTTGCAATCCGGCAATTGACAGCTCTGTCGTAAAGTTGGACATTTTTGAGGTTATACGCACTCAGAACGTTTTGACATACGAGCGCTATTTGTGTTGTTTACAGTAACTTAAAAGATTCATCTCGGCCCAAAAATGGAATTAAATCGTCAACATTTTCGTGCGATTATTTTTTACAACTTTCGGCGTGGATTAACTCAGCAACAGTGCATGGATGAACTTAATTCAATTTTTGGCGATGAAGCTCCATCAAGGACCAGTGTTTATCGATGGTATGGTGAATTCAATCGTGGTCGTAGTTCACTCCAAGATGAATTTCGTGAAGGTCGTCCAAAATCAGTTGTTGTTCCGAAAACCATTGATGCTGTGCGCGAACTGATATTGGAAGATCGTCATGTGACCTATCGTGAGATTGAGACAACCTTAGGCGTTAGTGGGACCAGCATACATTCAATATTGCATAAACATTTGACTGTCAAAAAAATTTGTTCGCGTTGGATCCCACACAATTTGTCAATCGCCCAAAAAAAGGCTCGTGCCAATTGGTCGAAAGAAATGCTCAAAAAATACGGTCGCGGTGCTTCGAAACACGTCTATGACATCGTGACAGGTGATGAATCGTGGATTTACGCGTATGAGCCCGAAAGTAAACAGCAGTCGACTGTCTGGGTGTTTCAAGATGAGCCCAATCCAAAAAAAGTTGTTCGCGCACGAAGCACTTCCAAGCAAATGGTCGCCTGTTTTTTCGGAAAAACTGGACATGTCGCAACCGTACCACTAGAACAACGCAGAACAGTCAATTCTGAGTGGTACACAACCATTTGTTTGCCAGTTGTCTTCCAAGAAATCAGGAAAACCAATCGCCGAAGACGGATCACTCTTCACCACGACAATGCGAGCTCTCACACATCGGCTGCGACAACTGCATTTTTGAGCACCCAAAACATCGATTTGATGGGTCATCCGTCGTATAGTCCTGACTTGGCACCGAATGACTTCTTTTTATTCCCGTACGTAAAAAACAAACTGAGAGGTCAACGTTTTTCGACACCTGAAAAAGCGGTTGCTGCATTCAGAATGCATGTGTTGGAGATACCTCAATCAGAGTGGCAAAAGTGCTTCGACAATTGGTTCAAACGCATGCAAAAGTGTATAGATCTTCATGGAGAATATTTTGAAAAACAATAAAGTGATTTTCGATGATCAATATTTGTTTTTGTTCTCTAATCCCGAAATATAAAAGGCAACCCTCGCATACCCATTTCGCGTCTCTTGGCACCAATCAATCTTACAGCATAAGCAAATGCAAATAGGAATTCAATACCCTACCCTTACCAGCGAGGCCATAAACACCATTTCCCGGTAATCTAGCTAAAACCCATTAGCACACTTCCACATTGCATTGCCGCCTATTTATTTAGCCGCAATGCAAATTGGTTTCCGTCGCGCGGCGGAGAAGCGCAGATAATTAAGTCGAGTGGAGTAAGCGTGCTTTCAATGAAAATAGGTTTAACGCCTTATATGTTGTTTCTGTGCGTCCTTTTAATCGTGTGTAAAGTAAAGTCGAGTCGCATCGCGTGAGTCTGCTGCGCGAGTTCTAATTGTAAAGTGGAATTACCAATCGCGCAAACGTGAAATAAAAACATTAATAATAACAAACCTGTGCGTCAGTGTTTTATTTGTTCGGGTGATGACTTTCCGGGTGAACAGATTTCTGACAGTGTTTGGCGGAACATTGTCGAAGCTTTTAGTGACAGACGGATGGGGATAGGAGTGAAACGAGTGCCCGTGTCTTACACAATAGTCCTAATCCCTACAGGTCCATCAGCCAAGCTCCGAAAGATGGCCAGGGATTTCTCCCGACCATTTCACGGAGCATGTAGCTTGGTGGGGTGGTATTTATTCTGGCGACAGGGCGTTGGGACCCCATTCGGCCTTTAGTCGCCTCTTACGAAAAGCCGGCCTAGTGTGAGTATATTCTAACGCCGTATTCACAAGGCACAGGTTGGAATGTTTTGGAATGTGGCCATCTCAGGGCACCAACTCAGCCCGTTTCGCATTTCCGGAGAGAAATATATTAAAAAAATAAGGAGCATGCCATACGGGTTTGTTAACGTTTAGCTTTCGGAGTACTCAAACCCTAGTACGAGTCTGTAAGCGAATCTAGTACGTGGTGTAATGCTTGTGCGCAAGTTGATTCAAAGCAAATGTGCTGTCAGGCAACGTTAAGTTGGTTTCTGCAAAAAGTAAATTCATTTTCTAAATTGGCCGATTGGTTTCTACTATCCGCGGGATGGATGAGATATAGAATTTGGGGTGTTGTTTACAAATGCCCAGAAATTTAAACTACCTATGAGATAATGCGGTATTTTTTGTCTCATTTTATTTATGGTGGAAAAATTCCACGAGTTTAATGAACACATTTCAGTCATTTCTTGCTCCCTTGAAACTCCTCCGATTGCCCTTTTCTTTTATTCGATTTATACAATTGAAAACCTAGCTCCGTAGCCCTTATGACCCCCCTGGACCCATAATCAGATGACTTATTCAATTTATGTTTTATACCATTCACTCGGTGTGATATAAAGGCCCTCATATATATTAGAATCATATCAGACATTGAATCAACTATAGCACTGACATCATTGAGTCAACTATAGCACATCTTATTGTTGAGAAACAATGATGATCAATCGAACTAATACTTATTACTTTTTAACGGGCTTTAAAGCCATTGGATCGGTGTCATTGTCTTGTTCCAGAAGTGTTCAATGTGTTCGAAAAGGAACGTCACAGAATTGCATGGAAATTAGAAAAAAAGATTCAGTATTTAAAAATACAACTGCACGAATACACATGCTACTGGTGTCATTGACCAAACATATCGACGTTCACCTGTGTGTTTGCAAATATTGTAACAGAAGCAACATAAATATACTTAGCTGTGAATAAAACCAAAACGAAATATATATCAACAACAGACAACACAACACCAGAGTTCAACTTAGCGTAGCAAGCATCTTTGACTTTTAGATATTGCAGTTCTTTATCTATCTCATCTCTGTTATGAACTCCAAATATAATATTTCACTTCAAACTACACGAAGTCATACGAGTCAATTGCTGTTTCAGTAAACTAACGCTGTTACTGTATATGGTTAAGCTATTTATAATAATATCAGGATATCCCTGTATAAGAACACTAGCCTCTCGGTTTTATTCTATGGTTCAGAGGCATCAATATTAACTAAGTTAGATGAGGTTATCCTTGGTCGTTTCTAATGGAAAGTTCTTCAATAATATGCGGTCCTGTTTCCTAAGATTCGGTCCTGCCTGTGTCAATGGAAATCGGAAAAGGAAACTTAAGTCTTTAGCCCTAATGAACATGAGTTTACAGCAATATAGGTCTGGCCAGACAGGTACGAATTTGCCTCAAACAAGATGGACTCAATCATCCTGACACAGCTAGTGGTAACTGAAGTATGTTAAGTTTGACCGGTCTATTATTACACACATATTTCGAATAGAAAGTATTCTCCATCGTTTGTTTTGGACCCCGCTATCATAATCGACGTAATCTTGATACCATCGCAAAACATCAAATTTTTTGAGCACGAATTCCAATGCTCACGTGGTACGACCTAAGAATCGTCCCATAAATAAGTTAGCATATTGTAAGAGGTGAGTAAAGGTGGAATGGTAATCGCTCCAAGAATATTGGAAACGGTAAATCAATCATATGATTACTTTTATACATCTTTGCATGGTTGTTTATTTTTTCCACTTAGGCATTACAATGTTCGGACTAGTATTGTAAATAAGGAGGAGAAGGAATTTGGTTAATTTATGGGTCAACTCGATTTGTCGTATACGCATAAAATATTCAACTGGATATTTTCGTAATGGAGATTATCGGTCGAATCACCGCGGAAATAATAAGATAGCCTTTTTGGAAGAAATGGCTTTGTCGATATAAGTGTGTGTGAAACAATATGGGTTAAGGAAGTCATTTCGGAAGAATGGAAAACTTAAAAAGTCGTCCCCATTTTCAAAAAAGGCGATAGATCTGACTGCGAAAACTACAGAGGAATATTATTGCTTCCAACCAGATACAAAATACTAACAAAGATCATACTGGCGAGAATCACACCGTACGTAGAAGACATACTGGGAGACTACCAGTGCGGATTGCGCAGGAACCGGTCAACGAGCGACCAAATGTTCACAGTAAGGCAATTGCTGGAAAAGAAGTGGGAATACAGAGAGACGGTTCACCAACTGTTCGTTGACTTCAAAAAAGCATACGACTCAGTCGCAAACCAAAGACTCTACCATATTGTAGTTAAGCTGGGAATACCGAAAAAATATGCCACCCTCATTCAAATCTGCATGAACGAAAATAAAAGGCGAGCTAGAATAGAAAATCACCTCTCAGAACCATTTGAAATCCGCGACAGACTAAAACAGGTGGATGGCCTCTCACCATGTCTTTTCAACCTTGTGCTCAAGTATGTCATCAAAAAAGGTACAAGACGACAACATGGCCGGATCAGCGCCGTTTTGGGCGATAATCTAGAAACTGTAAGTAAAAACAGTGAAATCATCATACAAGCGGCAGAAGAGGTGGGCCTAGAAATAAATGAATATAAAACAAAATATATGATTACGACGACAGCAGGTGGACCTAAGGGAACACACATAAACGTCAGACGCAGAATATTTGAAAAAGTTAAAGAATTTAAATATCTGAGAACAATACTGACGGTCAGTAACGAAATGTCGAAGGAAATTAACAAAAGACTGCACGTCAACAACGCTAGTTAACACGCAGTCAGTAAACTGCTGAAATCCAAACTGCTATCACGTAATATAAAGCTCCGTGTTTATACATTATCGGACGAACTCTCGAACAGTAAGGACGCAAATTGTAACAGTATTGTGCAGTGAAAGAAGTGTGAACACAAAACCGCGTGCGAATATTTTATTACCGTACTGTGGGTGTTATTAGTGAATTGTAAACCAACCGCTTCCAAAGTAAAGCAAAAGTAAAAGAAAAATATATAAAAAATGGCCTTAGGGCCAAAGCAGCACACCGGCAATAGATTCGGTATGTTGGAGGAAACGCCCTTGAGTGACGTCCCCGTCAATAAAAAAAAAACGGCAGGCATTTAGTCCTATTGAAACGAACTTCCCGGAATTACCAACAAAGACAAGTGAAAAAAACCCGAAATTTATACAAATTGTTCCTAATGACGCGACAAAACCTCTGACCGGAGTGAACGTATTCGTATTAAAAAGAGCTATAGACTCAATTAGTACATAATATGAAAAAGTGTCCATGCTAAAAGACGGTTCAATTCTTATACTAGTGAAGGATAAACAGACAGCTCTACTTTTTATAAATACCAAACGGTTCGATCAACTATGTCCGGTAGCAATAAAGTTACATCCGAAATTAAACCTCTCGAAAAGTATTGTTTACGCACCATACCTAATTAATGTTCCAGAAGAAGACATCGTCCAAGAAATGAAATCTCAAGGAGTGGTAAGTGTCCATGAATTTAAAAAAACCGCAAAATGGCGAAATCAGGGCTTCCGGACTAATGTTGTTTTCATTTGACCCCTTCAATCCTCCGAGTAACATAGAAATCGGATGGCACAAAGCCAAAGTAAACGAGTATATCCCAAGACCAATGCGCTGCCGCCAATGCCAACTACTCGGACATACAGCCAAATGGTGCAAGTGAAACCCAGTGTGCAACAACTGCAACCTTCCTCCACACCCCGACCTAGATTGCGCCCGAACCCACTGTGCCAACTGTCAAGGCCCTCACCCCGCTTCATCATCATCATGCCCCCAATACATACAAAACCAGACCAATTCTTGAAATACAGACAAGAAATAAAACTTCACTATCCGAAGCGAAATGGATATATAGGGAACGAAATCCCACGCCATCAAACAAACCAAAGAAATCCTATGCCGCACTCCTAAAAACAACAGCTATACATATAACATCACCAATAAAAGAAACTACAAAACAAAACCCAACAAAAACTACACTCCAAGCAACAACGACAAACACTTAATCCATTTCAAATTGCCCTTTTACATGTGCAGGATACCGTAAAGCCATACAAAACCAATCATCTCTAATCATAAAACCCACAACAACTAACCGTAACAACGAACCTATACCGATTAACAAAATCACTACCATAAAACTAAATGAACCCACCATTCAAGAATTATTAAACTCCCCAATCCCTCACAATAACCACATATAAGCCTAACACTCTCAACGAAAGCACAGTCTCTGTGTCTCGAGAAAATCCCAACTCGGGCCGAAGGACACAGGGCTTCGGCTTGAATGGATCAACACTCGAGACACGGAGACTGAACCCTTACAACAACAAAATCCCCAACAGCAGCCGGTTTAATATACACAATAGCAATTATGCCCATAAACTCACAATACTACAGTGGAATCTGAACGGACTCAAAAACAATATGCACGAACTCCAAATACTCATCAAAGATCTGAAACCATCCATCATAGCTCTACAAGAAACGCACATCCTCCACGACTCTCGGGCCACAGGCCCCAAAGAATACGCGGCATTCTTTCACCACCTTACGGAAAATGTTGCTTCTAAATATGGTACAGGTATACTTATACATAGATCAATCCTGCATAAACTTATAGTAGTAAACTCTGCAATCTCGGTCGTAGCAGTAGAAATAAATATCGGCAGAAACATCACGATAATATCAGCATACACCCCCACATCCCAACCAATAACCATACACGATCTTACCACTATCACAAATAGCATCCAATCACCGATACTTCTCCTCGGAGATTTTAACGCGTGGAGCCCCATCTGGGGATCTTCCTCCAGTAATAAAAGGGGAAATACCGTTGAAAAATACATCATCATCATCATCGGCACTACAACCGGGAACCGGTCTTGGCCTTATTTAGCAAGTCCTGAGGCTTGTTACATTTTCCATAATGATTTATTTTTTCTGGGCAAGGTCATTAGTCTTGCGCCAGAGGCTTCCCGACGGGGAATCGAACCCCGGTCTCCCGGGTGACAGGTGAAAAATACATACTGACCGCAAATCTAGCACTACTCAATAATGGTAGCCACACACACTTCTACACTCACAAATCCTTCACACATGTAGACTTATCACTTAGCCTCACCTCAATTGGCCCCAATTTGCACTTGGAATACTTTACCCAACCTGCACGGGAGCGACCACTTTCCAATAATAATAAACATCGACACAAGCATGTATCCCAAACCCTCAAAACTTCTTCCTAAATTTCAAACCGAACTTGCTATTTGGAGTAAATTTCAAAATATAACTACCCAGGCTCTAAGTCAACATATACAGAGTCAAAATATTAATCAAGAAACAGCCATAATCACTAAAGCAATCCGAATAGGAGCAAATGTCTCGATACCACAAACAAGTCGAAAACTCCATAAGGCAGTAGTTCCCTGGTGGAATCCAGTATTGGACAACTTAAGGAAGAAAAAACAAGAAGCCTGGAGAATTTTCAAAAGATTCCCCTCTGATTTTAACCTAATCAATTATAAAAAGTTAAATGCTCTTTTTCGCAAAAATGCCAAGGAAGAAAAAAGAAAAGCCTTCCAAACATTTACCGAAAACTTAAATCCAAACTCTACTCCCAGAAAAATCTGGGCGGATATAAAAACGCTCACTGGGCAGTATCCCCCCTCTCAATAAAATGCATGAACGCCGACTCAGGCACTCTCACATCTCCCCTTCAAATTGCAGACCATTTCGGCAAAACATGGTCAAACTACGCAGAAGACGTAAACTTTCATCCGTCATTTCTCTCTGCCAAGAGAGACACAATTAGCCCGTCCCCTCATACAAGCCCATCCTCTAAATTAATAGATCTCCCGATCAATAAAATTGAATTAGAGTCACGCATACACGACACCACAGGTAAAACACCAGGATATGATCGAGTCGGTTACATAATGTTAAAAAACAGTCCACCACTCCTGAGACTATGATTGATGCGCTACTCCATATCGACAACTTCATCACATCTTCTTTATCAACCAAAAAGCATACAACAATTCTCTCCATAGATTTTGAAAAAGCGTTCGACCGGATCGGTCCTCATGTGATTTTGAATAAATTAGCACAATGGAGAATTGGTAATAACATGTTCTACATAATCAAGTCCTTTCTTTCCAACAGGAAGTTTAGAGTCAAAACAGCTGGTGCATTCTCACAAATATACAACATAAAAAATGGTATCCCAAAGGGTTCTCCACTATCAGTCATATTATTCGCTATAGCCTTTAAGGGAATAAACGACATTCTCGTAAAATATAAAAACATAAAACACTGCCTCTACGCTGACGACCTAGTTATTCTAACAAACCTAAACGATCTGAACGAAGTACAATCTACCTATACAGAAATACTACACGACATCACTAAGTGGTGTAAAACCTCAGGCGCAAAGATCTCCCTCGAAAAGACTAAAATGTTACATATTAGTAGAAAAACCAGCTGCAGCAAAAACATCACACTTCCCTTTCAGAATCACTCAATCCCTACAATACAATCCATGAAAATCCTCGGTATCCTCTTTGATAGTAAATACAATTTTAAAGAACATTGTTTAGCACTTAAGAAAAGCCTAGCTGCAAGATTAAATATTATAAAATATTTAGCATATAAGAATGGATCTGCACATACTAACACCCTTATTAACATAACTAAAGCCATCATCCTATCTAAAATCGACCACGGACTAATGATATGCGGAAAACGTAGCAAAATGACACTGCAAATAATAAAATCTCCCTATCACGCCGCAGCTCGAGCAAGTACCAGAGCATTCCGTACTGCACCAATCAAAAACATCCTCGTCGAATGCGGTCTCCCATCTATAGACAACAGACTAAAATACATATCAGCTTCACTCGCTTACAAATTTACAATGTCTATAGCAACCCCCATAGTGCAGGACATCCGAAAAATTTATAAAAAAAAACGATGGTCGAGATACCGCTCAGGGCTGGAAAGGGCCATCGATATAGCCAAGGACTTACATATCCCTATAAATACTTCAAAACCTCACCGCACACAGCTCCCACCATGGTTAATTCCGAGAAATACAATCTTAGATGACCTGTCCCATTATCCAAAACATTCAACAAATCAGATAATCATTCAAAAAATTTTCAAGGATACCATCGACAAACATCAAAACTGGAACCTGTTTTTCACAGACGGTTCCAAAAACGAATCAAATGTGTCATTTGCTATAGTCAACAATCGCAAAAAAATCATCAGAATGGGATCACTTCCCACCTTTTGTTCCATCCTATCAGCGGAAGCAACGGCAATTCTGGAAGCAACAAAACTGGTCCAGAAAATCCCAACGATTATCTGTACTGATAGCCTTTCAACTCTACAAGCAATAACTAACGTAAACTCCACGAATGCTGTCATTCGTCAAATCCAAGATACCATTATTAAGAAAGATAATAAAATAAAGCTAATTTGGACCCCGGGGCATTGTAACATTAGTGGAAATGAAGCAGCCGATGCGACCGCAAAACTAGGGACACAGTCGCCTCTCGTCTCCTTCCATTATCCTAACAAAACGGACATAAAAAGACAGGTAAAAAATGCCCTTAAGAACGTGGAGGACGAAGAATGGCACCACTACACCCACCGGTACAGCACTATTAAACAGGACACTAAACCCGTTACTTACCCAACAACAGTCTCAAATAGAAAAATAAAATGCTTCCTACGACTCCGGCTAAGACACACCAACACATCCTTACAAAAACCAGCCCCCACAATGCAGCAATTGCAACAACCAAACCCCACTTACTCCACATCACATCATATTCGACAACCAAAAAGTACAAACCATCGCAAACCAACTATTTGGAAACGACCCCTTCAGCAACATTCTGGCAAAACCATCAGAACAGAATGTCAACTACACATACGAATTACTAACACTTACTAACCTTCACAACAAAATTTAAAGCAACTCGATATTAGCCGAAAGCCCTAGCAGCTAGCGCTATTTAGAATTAAGTTTCTTTGTAATTAATTACATCGTAATAAATAATAATAATAATAATAATAATAATCCGTGTTTATAGAACCATAATCATGCCGATTGTTCTACACGGATGCGAAACATGGGCTCTCACAACACTGGAAGAAAATAAATTCCGCGTATTCGAGAATAAAGTTTTGAGGGGTATCTTTGGAGGTAAATATGACGAGGAGGCAGGACAAAGGAGGAAACTCCACAACCACGAATTGGAAGAGCTATACCGCAAACCTACAATAGTGAGAGTCATCAAGTCGCAAAGATTAAGATGGGTCGGACACGTGGCGCGAAAGGGCAACGATAGGACCGTGCGTAGAATTCTTGACGGTAGACCAACGGGTAAGAGACCGGTAGGACGGCCGCGACGGAGATGGGAGGACAATGTTAGGTTTGACCTTGAGGAGATCGGATCAGATGGGCGGGCGTGGAAGGAGAGTGTGTAGCATTCCATGAACGCACAATTCCACCCAGGTAAGGTTCCTACCCTTCAAGGAACATACCTACCCTGAAAACGTTACACGCGCCCACAGGCGCGTGCCACTAAGTCCACTAGGGCGCTGAAACATTTAGCCAACGTTGAGCCCGACACTAAAAAGCAAGGAACTGAACGTCCCAAAGCTTGCAATATCAAGCTCAACAAGTCGATTGTAGCATACCTGAAACAAAGGTAAAAACATCCATTCATCTTATTCCCAAAGACTGAAATGTGCCGCACTCCAGCACTGCACAATCGGAAATCCTGAACATCTACACGATGTTACAAGGAACCGCTACCGTCGGTAAATTAGCCGACCAACGGATGCACGTGCGGGTAGCTGCCATAAAGACCACCCAAATCCGTCAAGCAAACAAAGGCAGCGGCAACCTAGTACAATAATGCATACCGTTTATCCGCTGCCAAATTTTTTTTTTTTTTTTATTAGACTTCTCTCGGGAGAGGCGAACCTATAGCGTCGAGTGGGCGCCCCGAGATGCCATCAAATAACTGTTGCAGTTCTTTTTGAACAGTTGCAGGTTGTAACGTTCCGGGAACACTCGCGTGGGAAGGGAGTTCCACAGCTTCCCCGCTCTGTAACGGAACGAGTTCTGATACAGGGATGTTCGCGCTGTCGGGAGATGAACCACAAACGGGTGCGATCCGTCGGATTGTCTTGTGGAGCGCATATAGACCGAATTGCGTGGAACAGTGCCAAGAATCTCCGAAGAACAGCACCCGTGATAATATCTGTAGAACAGACAGAGGTCGGCCACGCGCCTTCGATGTGATAGCGACTGTAGTCCCGACGTCAGCGCCGAGTCCCCGATCAGGCGGATCGCTCGTCTTTGTACACTCTCAAGTAGGTCGAGGGTATGTTTAGGAGCCGAGCTCCAAACATGAGAGCAATATTCGAGCGCAGGTCTAATTTGAGATTTATATAGGAGAAGAAGTTGGGCCGGAGTAAAATATTTCTTGGCTCTAAAAAGATAGCTCAGTTTTCCTGAGGCCGACCTGGCGATGCTCGATACGTGTTTATGCCATGATACATTCCCACAGACCGTGACGCCGAGCAGTTTCAAGCTATCCCCAGCCTCGAGGGCCCGGCCATTCATCATCAGCTGTGGAACCGATGATCCGGTTTTCTTTGTGAATGTTGTATACTGGGTCTTCGTTGCGTTGAAGTCGACAAGATTGGCCTTTCCCCACTGCAGGACTTTATCTAGATCCTGGTTCAGAGAGTCAATCTGTTTACATCTCAGCTGGTGCGACGTTGATGCACCAATCGGCCGATCACTCGAAAAGGAGGAAACAAGCGTACTATCATCTGCAAAACTGAACACTTTGTTATCCGTTGTCTCCAACAAATCATTTATGTGAAGCAAGAACAAGGTTGGAGCCAAAATAGAACCCTGGGGCACCCCCGAATTAACAGGATACAGATCCGAACACTCGCCGTCCACAACAACCCGGATCGATCGATTCTCGAGGAAGCTCCTCGTCCAGTCGCAAAGCTGTTGGGAAAGTCCGTATGAACGAAGTTTGCTCAGCAATGCCCCGTGCCAGACGCGGTCAAAAGCCTTGGAGATATCTAATGCGACGGCCCTTGACTCACCATGCCGTTCAATCGCAGATGTCCATATATCGGTTATAAGTGTCGAAAGGTCTTCTGTGGACCGCCTGCCACGGAATCCGTATTGACGATCATTCAGAAGACCGTTGCACTCCAAATACTTAACCAACTCTGTATTGATGACTTTTTCCATTACCTTAGATAAAATAGACAGTAATGCTATCGGACGGTAATTTTGTGGGAGACACTTTTTTCCCGTCTTTGGGATTGGCTGAACTCGAGCGATTTTCCAGCAGGCAGGAAAGGTCCTCCGTGCATAAGATAAGCGGAAGTGTCTGCCAAGAACCGGCGATAGTTCTGGAGCACAGTTCTTAAGGACTATTGCTGGTATTCCGTCCGGGCCGGTTGCCTTCCTACAATCCAGTTCACGTAGAATGCGCTGAATAGTGCGCGGACGAAATCTCACATCCCGCATGGAAGACTGTACCGGCGAGATCACGGGTGGCTGCAAAAGGCCGGGATCGAGATTTGAATTCGCGGAAAATAAATTCGCGAACACATTAGCTTTATCCTTTGGATTCGTGACTAACGTCCCGCTGTCTGTCACCAACGGAGGAAAAGAGGAGGAAGCAAAGTTACTGCTGACAGCTTTTGCCATTGACCAGAAGGAGCGCGAACCAGTTGGGCACAGAAGGAGCTTATTGATCACCCTGTCGTTGTGAGCCTTCTTCGCGGTATCAATCGCCTGGTTGCACACGTTTCTGATTCTAACAAAATTCGTTCTGTTAACATCGGTGGGATTGGAGCGCCATTGCTTAAAAGCTCTATTTTTTGCCGCTGTAATCAGCTTGCATTTTTTGTCAAACCAAGGTTTATCAGACGAACTTCGTTTGATGGAATGTGGAATATACATCTCCATCCCCAGAAGAATAATCTCTGACACCGACTCCGCGCAAGCGTTAACATCGGAGTTTCCGAAGCACATCTCGGACCATGGAAAGGATGCGAAGAAATTTCGCATATCGTCCCAGTTAGCGGCCCCATACTTCCATACATGGCGAAGCTGCCTAGGCCGGTTATTCGCTTGATATGCAAGTGCTTGCGCGACAGATACCAAGCAGTGATCTGAGTTTCCCAGTGGCGCAGAAACCTCTACGGTATAAATACTCGGTTCGGATTTCAAAAACAGATCCAGGGTGTTCGCATAATCGCCTCGGGCATCCGGTAGTCGCGTTGGCTCCCCCACGAGTTGAGTCAAGTTGTGGCTTACAGCAAATATCTCCGCCAGCCTCCCAGCCTCGTCGGTTCTGTTAGAATGTAACAACCAGTCGGAATTGTGCACATTAAAATCGCCATGGACAATAATTTCAGAAGCTGGGTGGTTGATCTGTATCCAGTCGACGGTATATGAAAGATGTTCGAAAAATGTCGCCGGTCGATCGTCATTCGGGGAGCGGTAAAGGCAACAAAGAAATTTAACGGAATTCCTCAGTACGACCCTCAACCATATGATGTCCATATTATTGGGTTCCAACGCCTCCATCCTCTGGCAAGCCAGATCGGACCGTGCGAAGACGCAGACACCGCCCTTAAAACGGAATCTCGAATGTAAGTCGTATCCTGAGCAACGAAGATATGTCGAATCAGTTGACGAATCGACCTGGGTCTCAGTTAGGGCAAGGATATCAGGTTTCGTTGTTTGCAAATATTGGTGGACGGCGTTTACATTAGTATTGGTGAAACCGATGCCCCTGATGTTACAAAATGCCGTCACCAGTCGAGCGTGGGCCGAGCCTCGAGAGCTAGCCCGGTTATGCGATGACGAACCTCTCAAAGTTCCATTATTTATCACGATATCTGCATGATGTTCCCCCTGACATAGTCCCCCCCGGAGATCCGAATGGGAGACTAGTTTACCTCCGGAATTCTTTATATCAGAAGACACCATCATGACTTATCCCCGTGTCAGTCCGGGCCATCAG
This sequence comes from Microdon myrmicae, assembly GCA_963931805.1. NCBI lineage: Eukaryota > Metazoa > Arthropoda > Insecta > Diptera > Syrphidae > Microdon > Microdon myrmicae. The sequence continues at coordinate 100,223,060 of OZ007496.1, forward strand.
CCACACATTCGAAACACCGTCGAGGATTTCTCTCGGCGATATCGCGGAATGTACAGCGTGACGGGGTGGTATCTCACCTTGGGACCGACTACCACCTAACCAACCTTTTCTCGAACCGGTCCATCAGCCAAGCTCCGAAAGATGGCCAGGGATTTCTCCCGACCATTTCACGGAGCCTAAAGCTTGATGGGGTGGTATTTCACCGGGCGCACAGGGCGTTGGGACCCCGGCTAAAATTCCTGGCAACAATAAATATCTCAACGAGATAGGTCGTGAATATTTACAAGAATAAAGCCGACAAAGGAAATACTCCAGTCCCACGGTTCCTTTGTGGAATTTCACACCCATTAGAAAGGTCTGATGGATTGTTAGTTTTAACTAAAGAAGTTAAACAAAACTCATGGACCGTACGTCCATCCAAATTGCAGGATATCCTTCGGCCTGCGCGCCAGATGTTTTATGTAAATAAGGCGGCACACAATCGACAATCTGAACCGGACCTGAATTTCGATCACCACCACGGATGGTGATAATGATGTTTGATGATGAGCGAGTTTCTCCTTTTAGGAAAAATAGGAAATTAGCCCTGGGATAAAATAGCATGCTGCTAACAGATATGTTGGGAATTCTGTTAGCAGATCAAATAGGGAAATTTTTTTCCGTACAGATACAGATACCAGTTTTGAATCTGGATATCTGTGTGGGCAGACAGTTAGTCTAATCATACAACGATACACAGTGACCGAGTGCGGACGTGTTTTCAATTCGGCGGTCGAATTAAATGAAAAAAGTTGCTTTTATGTGTCGCGAGTGGCTGAAATATTATAAAAAGACAATTTATAAACAAATAAATTACAGTGATAAAAACAGTCAAAACAAAGTAAATATAAATAAATAGAATCAATTAAAAGAGAACGAAGCCACGTGTTGTGACAGTCAAAACGAAGAACACAGTTTAATACAAAAAGTGTGTGAGTAACACGTTAACGGTATCTACGTATAAGTGCGCGAAGATTGTAAGTGTGTGCGCGAGGCCACAATCTGTTTGTCCTTCACGCAAAAAAAAAAAAAACGTGAATACTTTTCATAATACGGACGTAGTTCCAAAAAAAAAAAAAAAAAAAAAAAAAAAAAAAAAAAAAAAAAAAAAAAAAAAAAAAAAAAAGTGAGAACACGCGGTCCATAATATGGACGTAAAACAAATGGATGCCAAGATGGTAAATCGGAGAGGGCGAAATACGGACCTAAACCTAAAGGCTAAACGCCTTAGAACAAGTGAAAATAAGAATACAGACACGTCGATTGTCACCAGCGATGACGAAGATAACACCCATGCTGCCCAGTACTCAGGGGCTGGAAACCAATTCAAAGAACTAGCTGTCAGCGAAACAAATGCAGACGCTAGCAATCAGATCGAGGTCCTCAACAGACTCATCCATGAGATTAGTCGTAAGAAAGAAGAACTGGATAGACAAATGGAGGAAGTTGTTAAACTAAAAAACAACCTGAGCCAGAACGAGCGAAAAACGAAAATGGTAGAACAACAACAGCAAGAAACTAAACAGAAGGAATCACATCAACAACAACAGCAGGAACCAAATCAACAGCATGAATCACACCAACAGCAGGAAACATCTCAGCAGGTGCCAGTCAAAAAAAGGAGAAAGTACCTCCTATTTACATCAGCTACATGGAGACAAAGGATGTCATAAAATTGGGTGAGTTGACATGCAAAACTTTTAAAACAAAACGTCTCCATGCTCCTCAAAGGAGTTGATCCTTCCTTTACTCCCGAAGAGGTGCTCGCTTCGAAAACGATACCTAGAAATTTACAGGTGTGAAGCCATTTACTACAGCAAATTCTAGAAATAGCAACCGTAAGTTGCCTTTCTTCATTGTGTCGCTAAGCCCCAATAGTAAAATTGATGGACTTAGATATATTAAATACATTAGTCACCAAACAATAAGTTTGGAGAGAATAAAGAAGTGCAACCGCGTATTGCAGTGTATGCGCTGTCAACGCTTCGGGCATGTGGCAGCGAATTGTAATATGCATTTCAGATGCGTCAAATGCCTAAATAAGCATATCATTGGGGAATGTCCATTGGGCAAAGAACAGCTACCGGATATAAATAAACTATCCCGTGTCCTCTGTAACAACTCAGGTCATCCTGCTAACTTTAGAGGTTGCCCTAAGTACCAACAACTAAAATCAAAGTTGGAAGCCAGAAAGAAGCAAGTTGAAGAAGAGAAAAGGATGAAAACTCGCTCTTACAACAACTTCGTGGCACCAAGTGTGTCATACGTTCATATGGCAGGTGAAGTAAAAAATCCACCAATCTTAGAACAATCACGCAATATCATTAAAACGCCTGCTCCAGAGCCACAAACTGATATAACAGCAATATTACTGTCCATACAAGGACAGTTTGCTGCGTTTGATAAAAAATTTGGAATGATCGAAAAAACACTGACGGAACAAGTGGCTCGAACGGACCTTATCTATTCGACCCTGTTTCCAGACGAACCCACACTCTAATCATAACGTTCACTGCGACTGAATTAACCCTAAAAGTTATTGCTGTGAATGTTAATTCACTAATCCGCATGGAAAGAAGGGATAATCTCAGCACTCCGCTGGAAGCTGAACGCCCAGATGTGCTTTTGGCTAGCGAAACTAAGCTAAATCAAAGGCACAATTTGGGCTACCCAAATTATAAAATAATTAGATGAGATCGTCCAAATTCCACTCAGGGGGGCGGGGTCGCTGTCTTAGTTAAAAATCGTCTACAACACAAAGTCGTCTACAGTAGAGATGTATACAAGTTCCAGGTACTAGAAGCCTGCGTTATAGATATCCCTTTGAAAAGTCAAAAGCATCTATATGTTATCTCTGCTTATGCTCCCGAAGCGCCACAGTGTATACAGTTTATCAATGAACTTGATACCCTTTTTCGAAGTCTCAAGTTAGACTCAGAAAATAATTATTTCTTTATGGCGGGAGATCTCAATTCCAAGCACAGTGCTTGGGGTAACCTTATCACAAACACAAGAGGCAATGCGTTGTTCGACTGGTGGCAAACAAACACTATCGAGCATAAACTAGACTTGTACGCTACAAGTACGCCGTCATATCCAAGAGGAAATTCCTTCTTGGATTTACTTTTGCTGGACGAGCGAATACAACTATTAGATACGGATCTAACTACTCGAAATTGTCTTCGTACAATCGAGTACGATAGCGATCATTACGGACTTGGTGCTGTAATACATGTCCCAAACGAACATTCACTACTTGAGCAGTACAAACAGATACATTCTTTTAATTTCGGAAAAGCACACTGGTCGCGCTTTGATCGGATAATAAAAAAAGAATTACGCTCCAATGGCATAGATCCACCAACTGACAGAAATCTTCATAATGACGAAATTGATCATTATCTTAACAACATTGTTACTAATACAATGAATCGTTCTATCCCAAAAGTGTCTCACTCCGAGAGCCATACAAAACGGTACAGAAACGCAACGATCGACGAGCTGTATTGGCAAAAGAGTATTCTGCTCTCTAAGTTAAAACTGCTCTACAGACAGTTCAGCGATCCAAATAGCCATGAAATAAAAACAATTAAGTCACTAATTAAAAATCTTCAAAAACTGATCCGTGACAACTATAGATCAGTAATTAATAAAGACTGGAACAAGAGAATTCAAGCCATTAAAGCTAGTGGACCGAATATGTTCCCACAAATAAATAGTCTTTCGAGGGAAAGATTATAATGACATCCCATGTCTGCGAGTTCCGCGGACTCCCGAGAATTGTCAAACGCTGCTGAACGCAGGACTTACCCTGGAACACATCAACTCTAACGAAGAGTTCATAATAGTCGAGGATCCGCAAAAAAATGCCAAATCAATTGGCGCTTGTTTCGAAGCAGTGTATAGATTGAACGAATCGGCTCATTCTAACCTTGACCTGGAAAATAGGGCTCTCCAAAAACATATTTCGCTACGCAATGAACTTAACAATTGGCGTCTCTTAAGTCGAAGTTTCACTATCTTTAGTGAAAATAATGGAGTGGATTCCCCGCTTAGAGATCTAAATACTAGCATATTTGTACACAAGGATGAACTGACGGACATTCTTAGATCGATTAAGAACAAAAAATCTTCTGGAATAGATAGTATTCCTAACATTGTTCTAAAGCATTCACCTCTTGAAGTAGTGAAGGTTAACACTATTTTGTTCAATAACGCTCTAAATAATGCATACTATCCAATCCAATGGAAATCTGCAGTAGTCCATCCCATCCCCAAAAAGGGCAAGGACAGGAGCAATCCAGCCAATCTTCGCTCGATTAGTTTGCTTCCGAACATCGGCAAGGTATTCGAGAAAATTATAAATAAAGCATTGACTAACTGGTGTGAGGAAAATGGTATTATCCCGAACAACCAATTTGGTTTTCGATCGCAACATGACACAGTTCATGCTGCGACAAAACTTGTTTCCGACATACAGTGGAACAAGGCGAAGAGACAATGCGCAGGAGCCTGTTTGGTTGACTTTGAAAAGGCTTTCGACACCGTATGGTGAGAAGGGCTTGTATATAAGTTATCAAACCTAGGTATGCCCGAATATTTATTATACATTATCTACGATATGATAATGGGTAAACAATTTGTAGTGAAATGTGGAGATATAATCTCTAACAAGACCTTCCACATCAAAAACGACTTACAACAGGGAGCAGTGAATTCTCCCATTTTATTTAACATTTACACTAGTGATCTAGTGGGTTCTCTCCACCATGCAATCGCGTATGCCGACGACATTGTGGTGTATAGATCTGGAGAAAAGATTGATGTCATCAACAGACTTCTGCAAAATGATTTCAACAAAATCAAACGTTTTTGCGAAGACTGGAAATTAAAAATAAATTTCCAAAAAACAGAGACTATCCTTTTCAGAACGCCCCTGGCCAGTGCATCAATGGACACAAGACGGAATTGGAAAACATTTTCTATTGCAGGAAGTAATAAACTTCCTCTACAAGTAAAAACTGTAGTCAGATACCTTGGAATCTGGTTTGATCAATATCTTTACTTTCATAAACATACAGCAGCTGCTCTTACAGCAGCTAAGAACGCATATGCAATGACACGAAGACTCTTCCGTAGTAGTCTGCTGGACTCCAAGGTGAAAATAATTTCATACTCAGCATTCATCCCACCAATATTGGTGTATGGCTGCCCGGTATGGTACAACATATCTCCATTTTACATGGAGAAGTTTCGGGTGTTCGAGAGGCAGTGTTTGCGTTCCTGCCTCGGAATGTACAGAACTCCAGAGTCGCAGTATAAGAAATACTATCTCAATAAAGTCCTGTATGACAAATCAGGACTAAACAGAATAGATAACTTCATTATCAAGACTATTCGTGGTCATACAACGAGGGCAATGTGCAGTGAAAATGATCTCATTTCGGGAGCATTCTATCCCAATGATATGTATATGTAGAGTACTCTCCAGAATGTGTTCATTCCCCCAGAAGCGTTCCCTTTCTTGGATAAAAAAGGACTTATCCAAGACAAGCGTGGAGTCCCTATTATTTACCACGCTTTCCGTGGTGCCAGGGATAAACGAATTCTCCACGATAACGATATCTCTAATTTTCCAGATCGCCTGCGTTTTAGTATGGTGATCGGTGAAAGAGATAAATCAATAAAGGATCGATCCCAGCCCAACTGGTGGTGGATCAGTGATGAAGATAGGACTACACGTCCCCAAACATAGTATGCCTCTCAGGCGCACCACTTTCCTTCCCCCTATCCCCAAATCCCAATTATTTTTATTTTATCTTTTAATTTTGTTTTTAATTTAATTTTGATTTTTTATTTTTTTTATTTTTATTTTTATTTGTATTCCTTTATTCCTTGTTTGTTTGTCCGCTTTGTTTCATTTTTTATTTTTTATTTTGCTTGTCAACCCCCTATATATATGATTAAAAAAAAAAATTATAAATAATATAGGATGTAGAAAAAATAGAATAAATTCAAAAAAAGAAAACATCAATTATTGTGACATGTTATAAAAACGGTTATTGTACGCCGAAAGGCATATGAAATATGATAATGTATAATTTAGAGTGCTTGCGAAGAGCCAGTAAGTTAATGTAAGAATGTTATTTGTAAAATAGATGTTAACATTTAGTCTTAAGTGAAAAATGTAATTGAATTGTTGAATATATGTGGATATAAAACAAAACAATCCTGGCGCAAGGCTAATAACCTTGCCCGGAAAAACAAATTATTATGGTAAATTTAACAAGCCTCAGACTTGTTAAACAAGGCCAAGACCGGATCCCGGTTGTAGTGCCGATGATGGTGATGGTGGTGATAAAACAAAACAAAAACAGTTAGTCTAATTTTGATCGTCGACGAGACGACTAGTCCATATCGAGGAGTTTAGCGAATACCGTCGAATTGAGGAGTCGGCTTGTAACATTCATCCGGAGTAGTGTCGACTAGAAAAATCGTTGTGTGCACCAACAGTAACCCTTGGGATAAATAATCCATCATATCGTGTCGAATAAGAGAGTCGTGTGTGCGCGATTTAAATAGTAAACCCGTAATTGCTACATATTGTTCAGTTAAAATCTAAGTTAAACCAAAGCAAAAGGACCAATAATAAAATAAGATTTATACACAAAACTTTCGCCGTGTTTTATTGGTGTGATCGTCTCCGTGTTCCGGTGTTTAATTCCTTCTACTGCGAACGTTGTTCGGCGGAACACCGCAGTCATCAATACCCGACCTAAGGACAATCTACTAATATCAGCCAAAGTGGTGACCCCGACGTGATCTGTACACACAGCACACACTTTCCCATAGTAAGCAGAACTTCACACACGATCACGACTTCCGCATAGAGCACAGCCTCCGACGTTCTCTCGTTCGCTCCGTTATTCGCATACGAATCTGATCGTAACGAAAGTTACTGCGGAGGGAGTGGTGTGGCGGCTCTAACAGATACACACACAATTCACAAGCAAAATAGTGAAGAGCACCGAACGAAAAATCGAATAAGAAAATACATCAGAGCCGTATACCTTAGCGATAACATAACAAATCACATCAGTGGAGTATAGTCGAGTTTAAAAATCAAATAAAAAAATCGGCCAGTACCACGATGGGTAACGCTTAGGTTCCATTTTTGGTGATTCAAACTGTCATAGCGTCAGTTCGAATCACACGTTCTTCTTCACTATTATTTCAAACGCTATAAGTGCACAGGACAGGGAACGATGGCGGAATCGAGTCGGAGAGGTCATGAACTTCCGGGTTCCTACAGGCCAATAAATAATAATAATAAGTATTACTGGATTAGGCGTATTCGAAATCGTTCTTTTTTTTTTTTTTTTTTTTTGAGTGCCTTGGGGCAGTGCAATTTAGGGCAATGTAACCAGCGAGCGAGAATAGAAAAAGGAGTCATCTACCAAAATTGCTTGAAAAGTAACCCACGGGGTTTAGAGACAATTTTTTTATTCCACGCTCCTATAACTAAGATATCCGATTCAAAAAAAAATGGTATAAAAAACCAATTTAAAGACGAAGATAACGGGTCAATTGAAAAGTCCCCGGCCTGGCACATATATGGTGGCACTAGAATTAAATCCATATGATTTATAGTTAGCCCTAACCTTCAAAAGACGCGTGTATAAATTTGACAGATGTCGGATCATTTGTTTGTGAATTATAGTATTTTGAGTGAAGCAACTCAAAATAGGCCTCAGTTTCGGCCATCACCTCTACATTCGACGAAAATTTCCTCCCAGCGAGCATTCTTTTGAGATCTGAGAACAGGAAATAGTCGCTGGGGGCCAGATCTGAAGAATACGGTGGATGCGGAAGCAATTCGAATCCCAATTCATGGATTTTTGCCATCGTTTTCACTGACTTGTGACACGGTGCATTGTCTTGGTGAAGCAGCACTTACTTTTTCTTCAAATGCGGTCGTTTTTCGGCGATTTCGTCCTTCAAACGGTCCAATAACGCTGTGTAATAGTCGCTGTTGATGGTCCTTCCTTTTTCAAGATAGTCAATGAAAATTATTCCGCGCGCATCCCAAAATACAGACGCCATAACCTTACCAGCCGACTGTTGCGTTTTTCCACGCTTTGGGGCGGGTCATCGTGTGCAGTCCACTTGGATGACTGTCGATTGGACTTCGAGTGAAATGATGGAGCCATGTTTCATCCATTGTCACATATCGACGCAAAAACTCGGGTTTATTACGCTTGATCATCTCCAAACACTGCTCCGAATCATCAACTCGTCGTTGTTTTTGGTCAAAAGTGAGCTCGCGCGGCACCCACTTTGCACAGAGCTTTCTCATACCCAAATATTAGTGAATGATATGATGTACACGTTCAGTTGATACCTTTAGACTGCCTGCTATTTCATTCAATTTCAATTTACGGTCATTCAAAATCATTTTGTGGATTTTTCTAATGTTTTCGTCGGTAACAACCTCTTTTGGGCGTCTGCTGCGTTCACCGTCTTCGGTGCTCATTTCACCACGTCTAAACTTAGCATACCAATCCTTGATGGTTGATTTTCCTGGGGCGGTGTCTGGAAACTCGTCATCAAGCCAAGTTTATGCTTCAACTGTATTTTTTCCCTTCAAAAAGCAATATTTTATCAACACGCGAAATTCCTTTTTATCCATTTTTTTCACAATAACAGAAGTTGCTTCACTCAAAATACTATAATTCACAAACTAATGATCCGACATCTATCAAATTTATACACGCGTCTTTTGAAGGATAGGGCTAACTACAAATCATATGGATTTAATTCTAGTGCCGCCATCTATGTGCCAGGCCGGGGACTTTTCAATCGACCTTATGTCAGAGTTCTCCATTAAAAATGCGCAGAAATACCCTAATCCATCTAATCTGCAATCTTTACATCGTACAATATATTACTTACTTTTTAATTTCATCCCGTTCCTTCTCCATTTTTAAAAGAATTCCTCGTTGCTTTTTTTTAACTGCAGATATTTGGGATGCAAGTCCTTTAGCTTTGTAGTGATCCTTTTGAATCTCAAGTAGAGCAATTTGATTCTTTGTGCGATCAATGAGGGCTTTTTCGCGCTTCTTCAACAGCGATGTTAATTGCTCCAATTTGTGAGTCTCAGTCTGGATTAGTTTCTCATACTACAATAGTAAAACATTTTGTTTTGTTGTTATTAGGCATTGAAAACTGAGATGTTAACTCACCATTCCCACGCTAGAATAATTGAGAGGTGACTGCGAGGAGCTGTGATTGAAAGAGAGCATGGAGACTTCTATATCTGACTTATTTATAATTTTAATTAAATCAGCATCAGTTGGCGAAGGCGATAAATTAAGTGAACGCAAACTGATTACACCTTGTGAACTTGAAATCGGTTGATAGACTGGAGGTGGTTCTTGACTCCCTTGAAATTCCCCTCGAGAGGTGTTTATATGTGTCTTAATGTACGTGCTTCGCATACTTGCCGACTTTGATGGGAAATTAGTTGTTTTGGATGGCATCATGATATCTTTACTGGAATGACCCTTTACCAATTTGTCGATTAATAAAGTGTCAGTACACGGTTGCGTTTCCTGATTTGAAATTGGTTTCGACTGTAATTCAGTTGAGCCTTTTTCTAAAACATCTATGTTGATTGGAGGGGATGAAAGGTAGTGATTTGAATTAATTGATTCTGTTGGTATTTCTGGGATACTACTGCTGGTGGCAGTGCCTCCTCCATCGTGACGTTCGTCAGAATCGCAAAAGTCTTCGAAGTCCGAGGCGTACTGAATGTTTTCTGTAGAAATGATTGAATTCGAATTAGAATTTTTACTCGGTGTCACTTCTAGTTGGTGTTCCCTGTTTTTCCTTTTTTCCGGACTAAGTAAGTGTTGAGATTTCGCGAGTGTTTTCTTTAGTTGGTAATTTACGTCTACTACTTGGGAGAGACTTCGGTTAAAATCACCAAGAAGTACACTAAAATCGACGCTTCCTTCGGAATGTGAACTCTTTTGCTTTAGGGAATGACTTGATATGTCGTCTCCTCTGTGTAAATTGACATTCTTGAGGGACATGGTATGCGATGACTTTACATGTAAATTTGAAATGTTTTTCGTATAAAGCGGACTGATGGGTGATTGATCAGTAGCATTATCTGTGTTTGATGGGCTGTTCTCTTTTCTAGAGCTGTTTAATGTAAAACTAGAAGCGGTGGTATCATTTTCATCGGCGTGCTTTGGATTCATATTATCTTCTGGATTTGTAGGGGAATCCGATCTGAAGGTACTTACTGTCTCGGGTATTTGAATTGAAATTGAACTAAAATTCGAGATAACATCAGAGCAGCTCTTTTGCTGTTCGACAGGGACTGTATTTTCTGAAGGTTCTTCGGAACATTTATCATCTTGTATGAGTCTTCTTTTGGCTCTATATCGTTTACTTGGCCTCAAAACATTTTCTGTGGGTTCTTGTTTTGATTCCTGCATTCCAGACCCAGCTGTACAAGTTCTGGTAGGCCGTTGATTTATTACAGATTCCAGTTTTCTTCGTAAAGCCACTATAAAATTATAGGGGTGGGATTGAACGCCTGTTGGCTTTAACCATTGTGGCATCTCTGTTGGTTTCTGTGTCTCCTTGGGCGTAATGAGAAACCTTTTTTTTTCCTGAGCGTGAGTCTCCTGAATTGGTTTACTATTCCGAAGAGATACATCTGGTATCTGAAGTTCGTCCACAAGGCAATTTTCTTTTATCTCAGCATTCGCCATTAGTTTTAAGAAAGGATTCATTTGTTGTTTATTATCGACATTTTCAGGTGTGTTCCCCGCAACGACAGTTTCTAATCTTTTTGCCTCATTTAAAACGGGGTCTTCCAATGTACCAACATTAGTATGCCGTGTCTTAGATATTACAATATTTAAGTCTAAACCGCCCTCAGTCGCATTCGAGTCATCTATTTCTGTAAATGGGTTGACATTGTCAGGTTTGCGAAGTAACCCTACCCTTTTAGAGCCCGATAATAATTTGGAATGTTTTTGTCGGTTACTCAGAAAATCTTTATTATCGCTAGAGCATTCTTCACTATTTGTGTTTGAAATTATTGTCTGCAATGGCAATGCAGTACAGGATTGTGGTTTACTTGGAATGTTAATGCTGTTGGGTGTTCGTTCTGGCGAAAGTAGGGGTGAATTTAATTCATGAGCTGAGGATGATAACGATTTCGGCGCACTGTTTGCTGGTGTTTGTAGTGATTTAGCTGAAATAATGTTCGTTCGATCTGTTCCTGGGAAACCAGTACCCGATACCCCGCTTTTTGGAAGTTCTCTTTCTAAGCTCAGAACTGAGAGATTGTCCCCACGTTCCCTGTTAGTTAATCTACTGGTCGAACTTTTTAAAAGATTATTTTCCACTATGCGGCGAGTCTTTTTACGAAGGTCTTCAAGGCGTTTCTGAATTTCAATCTTATCTACTGAACTCTTTTTTTCCAAATTGTTTTCCAAGTTTTGTGCCATTTTCCTCTTCTTCTTTTGCTCTAGTGTGTATTGGCCGCCACCTTTTTCAACGTGGTAGGGTTTTGTACGACGTCGTGTTGAAGTTTTTTCTATTCCTTTGGAGCTCGCAGATTGAGAACGAGCAGTTTGTTGTTTCAGTGCAACCGGATTACGACGTGAGATCGACATCTGCGTAGTAGCTTCATCACCAGCAGTTATTTTTTCTGAAGAGAGTGCCTGCTCTCTTTTTGCTAGATAATGTGTTTGCTTCGACAAGACTTTACCAAATTTACCTGCACTATTTGAAGGTTTGGAAAGTTTGCCTACAGACTTAATTGAATCCGTGTTAGGCATTTTTTCATCGCGTTGAACTTCATTATCATGTATTGTCAAGTAGATTTTTCGAATCGGATCGAAACTGATTTTTGCTATTGGTAGCGTCATTTTCCTTTGATTTCGTGTTGAAATGGAAGGTAATGTAATATCTAAAAATTAAAAAAAAACCTCGGTGGAAATTTTTTTTTTAAATCTAACTATTCGACTACGAATAAACTACTTTAGAAAACAAACTACAATCTCATGCAATCAAGCGATAAGCCAATACTACAGGTTGTAATGAAAATGTTTCTACAAATAGCATAAACTAATCAAATTTCAATCCAAGTGCGATTGTTGTTAGAACGATGTTATGTAGCGAATCGATTTTGTATAAATTCATACTTTTTATCACCAAGCATGCGGTCTTTGAGGTATTACTTAAATATTTATTCAGACAAGTGTAAGAGTTTAATTCCCTTACTGTAACAGAAAAGATAAAGTATATACTTAAACAGTTTTTAAGTTGGAAAACTTAAATGAAAACTTATTACAAAGTAAAAATCATTTAGCCTAATATTCTACTGTAAACAGGGTATTTTTTTATTACACTTTTCTCAGGAGAGGCACACTTATATCGCCGACACGACGCCCTGAGATGGCACCAATTAACTGTTGCAGTTCTTTTTGAGCAGTTGCATGTTGTAACGCTCTGGAAACACTCACGCGGGGAAGGATTCCACAGATTTCCCGCTCTGTAACGGAACGAGTTCTGATGCAGAAATGTTCGTGTCGTCGGAAGATGAACAGTAAAGTGGTGCGAATCGTCGGATTGTCTCGTGGAGCGCTTATAAACTGAATTGCGCGGAACACTACCCGTGATAAAATTTGAAATACAGACAGAGGTCAGCTACGCGCCTTCGATGTGATAGCGACTGTAGTCGCGATGTCAGCGCCGTGTCCCCGATCAAGCGGATCCCTCGTCTCTGTATGCTCTCAAGTAGGTCGAGGGTATGTTTAGGAGCCGAGCCCCAAACATAAGACCAATATTCGAGCGCGTGTCTAATTTGGAAATTATATAGGAGAAGAAGTTGGGCCGGAGTAAAATATTTCTTGGCTCTAAAAAGATAACTCAGTTTTCCTGAGGCTGACCTGGCGATACTCGACACGTGTTTATGCCATGATACATTCCCACAGACATTTCAAACTCTCCCGAGCCTCGAGGGCCCGGCCATTCATCATCAGCTGTGGAACCGATAATCCACTTTTCTTTGTGAATGTTGTATATTGTGTCTTCGCTGCATTGAAGTCGACGAGATTGGCCCTTCCCCACTGCAGGACCCTGTCTAGATCCTGATTTAGAGAGTCAATCTGTCTACATCTCAGCTAATGCGACGCAGATGCACCAATCGGCCGAACACTCGAAAAGGAGGAAATAAGCGTACTATCATCCGCAAAACTGAACACTTTGTTATCCGTTGTCTCCAACAAATCATTTATGTGAAGCAAGAACAAGGTTGGAGCCAAAATAGAACCCTGGGGCACCCCCGAATTAACAGGATACAGATCCGAACACTCGCCGTCCACAACAACCCGGATCGATCGATTCTCGAGGAAGCTCCTCGTCCAGTCGCAAAGCTGTTGGGAAAGTCCATATGAATGAAGTTTGCTCAGCAATGCATCCAATGCGACCGCCCTTGACTCACCATGCCGTTCAATCGCAGATGTCCATATATCGGTTATAAGTGTCAAAAGGTCTCCTGTGGACCGCCTGCCACTGAATCCGTATTGATGATCATTCAGAAGACCGTTGCACTCCAAATACTTAACCAACTCTGTATTGATGACTTTTTCCATTACCTTAGATAAAATAGACAGTAATGCTATCGGACGGTAATTTTGTGGGAGACACTTTTTTCCCGTCTTTGGGATTGGCTGAACTCGAGCGATTTTCCAGCAGGCAGGAAAGGTCCTCCGTGCTAAGATAAGCGGAAGAGTCTGCCAAGAACCGGCGATAGTCCTGGAGCACAGTTCTTAAGGACTATTGTTGGTATTCCGTCCGGGGCGGTTGCCTTTCTACAATCCAGTTCACGTAGAATGCGTTGAATAGTGCGCGGACGAAATCTCCCATCCCACATGGAAGACTGTACCGGTGCGATCACAGGTGGCTCCAAAAGGCCCGGAACGGGGTTTGAATTCGCGGAAAATAAATTCGCGAACACATTAGCTTTATCCTTTGGATTCGTGACTAACGTCCCGCTGCCTGTCACCAACGAAGGGAAAGAGGAGGATGCGAAGTTACCGCTGACAGCTTTTGCCATTGACCAGAAGCAGCGCAAACCAGTTGGGCACCGAAGGAGCTTATTGATCACCCTATCGTAGTGAGCCTTCTTCGCGGTATTAATCGCCTGATTGCACGCGTTTCTGATTCTAACAAAATGCGTTCTGTTAACATCGGTGGGATTGGAGCGCCATTGCTTAAAAGCTTTATTTTTTGCCGCTGTAATCTGCTCGCATTGTTTGTCAAACCAAGGCTTATCAGACGAACTTCGTTTGATGGAATGTAGAATATACATCTCCATCCCCAGAAGAATAATCTCTGATACCGACTCCGCGCAAGCGTTAACATCGGAGTTTCCGAAGCACACCTCGGACCATGGAAAAGATGCGAAGAAATTTCCCAAATTGTCCCAGTTAGCGGCCCCATACTTCCATACATGGCGAAGCTGCCTAGGCCGGTTATTCGCTTGATATGCAAGTGCTTGCGCGACAGATACCAAGCAGTGATCTGAGTGTCCCAGTGGCGCAGAAACTTCTACGGTATAAATACTCGGTTCGGATGTCAAAAACAGATCCAGCGTGTTCGCATAATTGCCTCTGGCATCCGGCACACGCGTTGGCTCCCCCACGAGCCTCCCAGCCTCATCAGTTCTGTTAGAATGTAACAACCAACCGGAATTGTGCACATTAAAATCGCCAAGGACAACAATTTCAGAAGCTGGGTAGTTGATCTGTATCCAGTCGACGGTATGTGAAAGATGTTCGAAAAATGTCGCCGGTCGATCGTCATTCGGGGAGCGGTAAAGACAACAAAGAAATTTAACGGAATTCCTCAGCACGAGCCTCGACCATATGATGTCCATATTATTGGGTTCCAACGCCTCCATCCTCTGGCAAGCCAGATTGGACCGCGCAAAGACGCAGACTCCGCCCCTAAAACGGAATCTCGAATGTAAGTCGTATCCTGAGCAACGAAGATATTTCGAATCAGTTGACGAATCGACCTGGGTCTCAGTTAGGGCGAGGATATCAGGTTTCGTTGTTTGCAAATATTGGTGGACGGGGTTTACATTGGTATTGGTGAAACCGATGCCCCAGATGTTACAAACTGCCGTCACCAGTCCAGTATAGGCAGAGCCTCGAGATCGAGCCCGGTTATGCGATGGCGAACCTCTTAACGTTCTATTATTTATCATGATATATGCATGATGTCCCCCCTGACATAGTCAAACCCCGGAGAATGGGAGACTAATTTACCTCCGGAATTCTTTATATCAGACGGTACCATCATGACTTATCCCCGTGTCAGTCCGGGCCGTCAGCCACACATCCGAAACACCGTCGAAGATTCTCTAGGCGATATCGCGGAATGTACAGCGTGACGGGGTGGTATCTCACCTTGGGACCGACTACCACCTAACCAACCTTTTCTCGAACCGGTCCATCAGCCAAGCTCCGAAAGATGGCCAGGGATTTCCCCCGACCATTTCACGGAGCTTAAAGCTTGATGGGGTGGTATTTCACCGGGCGTACAGGGCGTTGGGACCCCGGCTGCCACTCGGCTTTTAGTCGCCTCTTACGACAAGCCGGCCTAGCTGTGAGTATATTTTAACGCCCTAATCACAGGGCTAAGATTGTCCCATTTTGCTGATTGCACAAGCAACGACATATTGTCCGACTCACAATCAATGTAATTCTTCCCATTGATTGTCCCATTGCACAAGCAACAACACATTTGCCACACGATCGGATTAGAGACACTGCACTGGCGTGAGCACTTCTACCTTCCCAATTGTATGCTATCACATTACCGGCACATCTTTGCGGACCACACCCAAGACCGAGTGCCACATCTGGCACGAGGCGCGGTAATGGACACACCGTCTAACATAACTTCGCTCAAAGCGTCAACCAGTTGGACGTAGCGACAAAGTGCCGACAGATGTCACGTCAAAACATTAACTGGTTGTACGATGCCAATGGCTTGGCCCAGGGCTATCGTATTTCCGTTGGTTCGGTCGGGTGCAAATATCAAGCAAATAATATACACCGTTGCACACGACATAGGCAAATTAAGTTGCAAATGATAATTAGGCAATATAGGTAACTCGGGCTAGGTCAAAGTCCAATTAAGAATGCGTCGTTTGGGTTTTTTTTTGCGCCCAGAATTAGGGTATATAAAGAGTGGTTGCAAGGTGAATAATTCAGAAAGAATTAAAAAAGAGTAAAAGGTCGCAACCTTGCGATGGAACAGTGGGCCTTTTACTCTGAATAAAGAAATAAGAATTAAGTAGCCTCAGCAAAGGGTTGCAGCCTCCCATTGGTACCGCGGGCCCTTTGGTTAAGGATAAATAGTAATAAGTAAAATAATAATAAATATAATAATAATAAGTAAAATAATAATAAGTAATATAGTAATAAGTAAAATAGAAATAAGTAAAATAATAATAAGTGTTGCTGCACAAGCAACAAACATTGAATTCAAGGCAGCCTCTGGTGAATCGGAACTGTCATACACTTTATTCACAGCATTAAGCCCCTGGATGTATGCCGCAGAAAATCCAACTTGCGGTTGCATCAAACAATATTGACATTGAACGCTGCCAACTGATTCAGCGAACTGATAACGGGCCCCGCTGTTCAATGCTGAATGGAGAATGTGAACCGGTGACAGTTCACGAACAGTTGTGACTGTTCTTACTGTTTTTTAGAAACAGTTTGGTGTTTTTTTTTAACTTGGTTCTTCAGACAAAGAAGACCGTAGCTTTTTTTGAGTTATCTTACACAGTTTGTTTTTTGCTACTTGCTGTAATTCCAATCGTTTTTAAATGAAGAACAGTTTGTGATGTATCGTTTACTTTCAACGTGGTTTTAAATCATTTTATTATAAATCAAATTAAAAGGAATCTTTGTACGAGTTATTGTTTCGTTTCTTGTTGTTACGGTCGCAGTGTGAATACCTTAACGCCAACAATTGGGAGGATTTCATTTGCTTAGTTCCTACAGCTTTCTACAGCGTGGAAAAGGAAGCATCGAGTGTATCAAATTGCACTATCAACCAGGAAGATCAACAGATGATATAGCTCCAGTTGCGATGAGAACTGGATTACCTGAAGAGGACGATTTTTGCTGTCACGTCGAGGAAGCCTTCTCGACGCTGAACATTTGGTCCTTCGAGCCGGATGTCCAACATCCGTGCAAGAAGTCGGCGCCACAAAATTGCATTACGTACATTGGATTACGTCCGCCAACATCCTCAACAAGGAAACATCAACAACCTGTGATCAGCGTGAGCAGCGCTCCAGTAACCAAGGTAGGTGGCAATTCATATAATTTAATTAGCGATCCGAAGGGATCATAACTTAAGGAGTGCTGTGCTGTGTCGTGCTTTGTGAGTAAATCTACGTTTTGACATCACACTATTTCCACCACTTTGATGATGAAAATAAATCAGTACTTAAATTAACAAAAGGACGGAAATTAAGGTTAAGCTAACCGCTTTCAATAAATGTTGCTGAATTTCCACTGAATGGAAATACGCAGAGAACAAACAAAGGCAAATGAATGCAATAATGATTTAAAAAGGAAAAAATCGGAATTAATAACATTAGATAGTGATTCGGGACTATTCTAGTTTCTAACATGAACTGAGTGTCGACATTGATGTGGAATCAATAACGGCAATTACAAACAAGGCCGCAAAGTTAGATCTATGCGAAGTGCCAATCAATGTTATCGAACGCAATCAGCAATTCCTTGAAACAGCCGAACAGATTAATAATGAAGGCAACCGCCTGATGAAGGAATGCAAATATGAAGAAGTGGTAGTTCAATACAACCGGGCCATCAGTGTCGATCCGGAAAACCCAATATTCTACTGTAATAGAGCTGCAGCATATATCCGTGTAACAGAAAATGATCGTGCGATTAAAGATTGCAACTCTGCGTTGTTCTACAATCCAAATTACAGCAAAGCACGTGACCAATGGGAGATGCATATCTCAATGCAGGAAAGTACGATGAAGCCATAGACGCTTATACGAAGCTATTCAATTGGAACCTGACAACAACGATTGAAAATGAACCTGAACAAACGGAAGGAATTGATACGTGCCACAATAGCTGTTGTTCCTGAACAACGAAAGTTTGCCGAAAAACAGCTATCCCAGAGTCACAGAATTCTAGGAATTTATTCAACTATTCGACAGGCTATGAAGAACAATGTTAAACTAGCAGTTAGACAAGTTGGAGCTGTCTTCCTACGTTCATGTCAGGTGTTCTGGATGTTTCAATTGGGGTTTTCAACCAATATCGTAACCGTTTGTGTGTCACCGCGAATCGTAACACATATTCTGGTATACCTAAAATGTTGTGCTTCATCTATTCCTAGAAGTTAATTAAACGTCACATGGTTGCAATATCGAAGATGCTATATTTCCAATAACTTCCTTCACAGAATGCAACCAAAACCAACATTTTTGGCGTTTCTTTCGAGCATATGGATTTTCGATCCAACAAAGGATTACGTCCTATAGATTATTTCACATACAAAAGCAACATTTTTGGCGTTTCTTTCGAGTGGGACGCATATGGATTCACGATGCAACTTACATTTCAATATTAACGTACAAGTCAAACAACAAATTAATTAGTAATCAAGTAACAATCTAAATTACAGTCCACTTTTTAAGATCCATAGTTCTTTCATTTATTTAATTCTGCAGAATCCACCGCAGGTAAATAAAGAAGTTTTCTTATCGGTTCCAGTACCAGATTGAGGACATCATTCGGATCCTTTTTTAACAATGTTGCAGGTACTTTTCACAATCCACGCTACAGGAGTTAGATACGCCCGCGTACACTGAACGAACCTCAAGAAGAGGACGATGCCCATCGGTCAGAACAGTCGAGAAGACAGTTCAATAAATCTAAGCGTGTTGAAATCAGATTCAACGACAGAGCTAGAAGCTCTCACGGAAAGGCAAGCGTCACCTGCAACAACATCAGGGAGACAGAAAAGTTTTGGAAACTTCCTTCCTGTATATGAAAACTATCATCTGACGGGTCAGCGTTTCAAGCGCAAGCGGTCAGTACTAAGAAAAATTCGCCAACAAGGGCACATCCGGTCCTATACCTGCAATATCAATCCAACTTCGAATTGCAGACGAGTAAATCCAAGAACCCCGGGCATTGCGATTTTCACCGCTTCATCTACACCACGTTCCTGGGGCACCGCTTTTCGTCACCTGGACGCATCGCTGTCACGCGTCCAGGATTTGTCGCTTCTCTCCACCCAGGCACACCGCTGTCACGTGTCTGGGGTTCATCACTTCTCGCCGCCGGGACGCAAAGCTCTGTGGGGCACCCTCTTATCAACGCCCAGGCACCGCGAATCACGTGTCTGGGGGCACCACTTCAACAAAGTCGGTGTCTAAGTTGGACTTTCGGTAACAAGAGTAGAGGACATAGATGATGATGAACAGGAAGGATGCCGACACCCTTCGAGAAATCATTTCAACGACAAACGAGATGATTGACGACCTTTCAACATTTACTACTACTCAAATTCGAATAGAAATCTCTACAACAAAGGAGATGATTGACAAATTCTCAACCCTATATTACTCCCAACAAAGGAGAGCAACAGCCTCCGAGACGATTCAGAACTGCTCAACATGGTACTACTTTTCGATAACAGAGCAGACTACTCAACAATACAGAGAAGACGATTGGCGACTTCTCAACAATATAGTAATCAAATCAACCGTCGGTAACAAGAGTAGAGGACATAGAAGATGATGAACAGGAAGGATGCCGACACCCTTCGAGAAATCATTTCAACGACAAACGAGATGATTGACGACCTTTCAACATTTACTACTACTCAAATTCGAATAGAAATCTCTACAACAAAGGAGATGATTGACAAATTCTCAACCCTATATTACTCCCAACAAAGGAGAGCAACAGCCTCCGAGACGATTCAGAACTGCTCAACATGGTACTACTTTTCGATAACAGAGCAGACTACTCAACAATACAGAGAAGACGATTGGCGACTTCTCAACAATATAGTAATCAAATCAACCGGAATAGTGACCTCAACCAATTGAATAAGGTAAGGGCTTATTCAAATTGTTGCCGCGGCTGATGCGGCAAATATCTCCTCTCAGGCACTTCTCCACAACGTGTCGGAGACTATCAACAATAAACAACGACGGCCTTATCACACGTTAGCAATCAATGGCCAACTGGACCTTCGGTCACACACAGACACACACACACCAACACTGATAATTGACTAGAAATTGAAACAATAACTAACTATATCTTATAACAAAATAATTCAATTAATAGTTAGATCTAGTCGATATAATTAATTATTGCCACCCTACCTCTGCACTATACCGGTACATGAGCAACGAGCACCAACTTGTGGAGTTGGTCTTGCTGGGCCCAGTGGGCAAACATTCGAGCACCAACTAGTGGACTTGGTCTAGCTGTTCCCAGTGGGCAAACATTCGAACACCAACTAGTGGAGTTGGTCTAGCTGTTCTCAGTGGGCGACTATTTTTCAAGCCAACTAGTGGAGTTAGTCTTGCTGTTGGCTGTCTTTCAAACCAACTGGTGGAGTTGGTCTTGCTGTTGGCTGTCCTATCAAACCAACTAGTGGAATTGGTCTTGCTGTTGGCTGTCTCATCAAACCAACTAGTGGAGTTGGTCTTGCTGTTCCCAGTGATTGCTGACATGCCCCTTCATTGACAGCACCAAGGAGAAGGACAACTACTGGTGCATCGCCGTCGGCCCGGCAAGATGTTGCTGCACAAGCAACAAACATTGAATTCAAGGCAGCCTCTGGTGAATTGGAACTGTCATACACTTTATTCACAGCATTAAGCCCCTGGATGTATGCCGCAGAAAATCCAACTTGCGGTTGCATCAAACAATATTGACATTGAACGCTGCCAACTGATTCAGCGAACTGATAACGGGCCCCGCTGTTCAATGCTGAATGGAGAATGTGAACCGGTGACAGTTCACGAACAGTTGTGACTGTTCTTACTGTGTTTTAGAAACAGTTTGGTGTTTTTTTTTAACTTGGTTCTTCAGACAAAGAAGACCGTAGCTTTTTTTGAGTTATCTTACACAGTTTGTTTTTTGCTACTTGCTGTAATTCCAATCGTTTTTAAATGAAGAACAGTTTGTGATGTATCGTTTACTTTCAACGTGGTTTTAAATCATTTTATTATAAATCAAATTAAAAGGAATCTTTGTACGAGTTATTGTTTCGTTTCTTGTTGTTACGGTCGCAGTGTGAATACCTTAACGCCAACAATTGGGAGGATTACCTGAAGAGGACGATTTTTGCTGTCACGTCGAGGAAGCCTTCTCGACGCTGAACAATAAGTAATATAGTAATAAGTAAAATAGTAATATGTAAAATAATAATAAGTGAAATAATAATAAGTAAAGTAATAATAAGTAAAATAATAATAAGTAAAATAATAATAAGTAAAATATGATTATGTAATAAAAGAATACCAACAAAAAACGAAAACCTTTGTTAGTTTTCTTCAACTTTCTATCGGGGAGCCAGAGCAGCCAGGACGGACGGTCCAATCCGGACGAGGTAATATTAAATCAAATAACATTACTATTTGGTGTAGCCGGTAGGATATTGCCGATGGCAAATTCTATTCTATTCTATGCTATTTGTTAGCCTGTAGGAACCGATCTCCTCGAGGTCCAACCTAACATTGTCCTCCCATCTGCGTCGCGGCCGTCCTGTCGGCCTCTTACCCGTTGGCTTACCGTCAAGAATTCTATGCACGGTCCTTTCGCTACCCATTCGCGCCACGTGTCCGGCCCATTTTAAAATTCGTGATTTGATTAATCTCACTGTTGTAGGTTTGCGGTATAGCTCTTCCAATTCGTGGTTGTGGAGTTTCCTCCATTGTCCTGCCTCCTCGTCATATTTGCCGCCGAAGATACCCCTTAAAACTTTATTCTCTAACACACGGAATTTGTTTTCTTCCCGTTTTGTGAAAGCCCATGTTTCGCATCCGTGTAGAACAATCGACATGATTATGGTTCTATAGACACGGAGTTTTATATTACGTGATGGCAGTTTGGATTTCAGCAGTTTACTGACTGCATGCCAACTAGCGTTGCCGGAGTGTAGTCTTTTGTTAATTCCCTTCCAACCAACAAATCATGTATGTGAAGTTGGAGCCAAATAGAACCGTAAGGCACACCGGAATTAACAGGATACAGATCCGAAGACTCGCCGTCTACAACAACCCGGCATTGATGACCTTTTTCATCACCTTAGACAACATAGACAGTAATGCTATCGGTCGGTAATTTCGTAGGAGACGCTTTTTCCCCTTTTCTTGGGGTTGGTTGAACTCGAGCTCCTGCGCCCCCCGCAACTAGCAACCCGAAGAGTTGACCAACGAAGAGGTCCGCCACCGAATATCAAGTAAGTCACACTTTCTTTTAATTTTAATTGTTAGTGACAAATATATATATATATATAACAGTCACTACGTTCGACGAGATTAGGAAATGCGTTTTCAGAGCATCGAGAAATTGACTCCGATGCAAGTACAAGAAGAAATCGTGAACGAACGCCTTTTCAACACGACTTATTTCAGATACTCAAGAGAAATTGCAAGAACCTTTGTAAATCAAAAGAATGAAACACTGGTTTTTCCTGAACATACAACAAACACAGCAGAAAATCAACAGCGCAGCAGAATCAACGGAGCAGATTGGTCTCAAACCAAAAAGGAGATCCATGTTCTGTTTTAAGAAGCTAGGGCTACAAATCTTAACAGCGCCAAAACTCCCACTTTAATAAAATGTAGATCTTGATACCTTAAACCTATCCATTATTTTTATAAAGAATTTCTTTCAAAAAAAAAAAAAAAAAAAAAAAAAAACGCAAATATTAAGTAACAAGCTTGTTCGGTCGTTATCTTAACATGGATTTTCTTTGTTTAATTAATATTCAGTTATGGTTGTAGAAAATATTATTGCCAAATCGGTTTTAACATTTAATTTAAAAATGCGAAATGCTTTTCATTGTTTTACTAAAAGATGTGTCATCTTTTATGTCTGTATGTGAATATTGAATAACTTAAAAAAAAACAACCAATTTCCATATATGTTAAGAAGTATTCTTATTTAATTTGGTCCTTTACAATTTATTTGGGCTAGTTTTTGAGTACAACATCATCCAAGTGGCCGCCTCTATTGACCAACGTAAAATGTGGCCTTTTTTGTTGCGTTTCCCATCACTTTTTCCAGCATCTCTGGGGAATAACGATGGTTTTTGCAGGAATGTTTGCCTTGAACTCGACAATGGTTTGAGGCTTGCTAGCGTACAAGTGGGTTTTTGAAAAAAAACCCTACAAATATGGAGATCTGGGTAGTCAGTGAATGTCGCCATGTTTTGACAGCACACGTCCAAGGAATTTTCGTAGCAGAATTGTTTCTTTTGCGGTGTGGCATGGCCCAACGTTAGGGCTCCTCGATAGTATAGTGGTTAGTATACCCGCCTGTCACCCGGGAGACCGGGGTTCGATTCCCCGTCGGGGAGCCCCTGGCGCAAGACTAATGACCTTGCCCAGACAAAATAAATCATTATGGAAAATTTAACAAGCCTCAGGACTTGCTAAATAAGGCCAAGACCGGTTCCCGGTTGTAGTGCCGATGATGATGATGATGATGGCCCAACGTCTTGTTGAAACAAATAACCGTCTAGGCCTTTATCACACATTTGTGGGCAGACATGAGCCAACATCCACCGATATCGATTCCCATCGACTGTTTCGCTTTCTCTGGAGAAAAATTGCCAAGTTGGTTTTGGCGCAAACACCGGCCCAAACAGTCACTTTTTAGTCATGGAATGGTGTTTCATGAATCTCGTGTGAATTCTCCGTTCCACAAATGCGGCAATTTTGGTTGTTAACGGCACCAGAGTTTGAAATGGGCCTTGTCGGTCATCAAAATTAACTTCTAAAAATTAAGTCCAGTGTCAACCATCCGAGCTACTGTTTGGTCGTATTCCAAGCGACGTGAATGATCTGTCGGCAATATTCTTTGAGTAAATTGCACTTTATACGGAAACAGAGGCAAATCATCCTTCAAAATGCGCCGCAAGGTTGTTCCACTGACGCCAAAATGCTAAGCGCGATGACGATACGATACATGCGGGTTTTCGGCAACACTCCTGTGGCGTTTCTGACAGATACACACACAATACACAAGCAAATAGTGAAGAACACCGAACGAAAATCGAATAAGAAAATGCATCATAGCCGTATACTATAGCGATAACACCACAAATCCGCATCAGTCGAATGTACTTGAGTTTAGAAATCGAATTCGTACAAGCGGCAGTGGCCTGGTGTGTTGAGCATTGGTTGCATTTTTAGTGATTCTAACTGCCATAGCGTCAGTTCGAATCACACGTTCTTCACTATCGTCGCAATACGCTATAAGTTAATTAAGTATTTGGAGTGCAGCGGACTTCTGAATGATAGTCAATACAGATTCCGTGGCAGGCGGTCCGGCGAGCATCGCCAGGAATACTGAGCTATCCTTTTAGAGCCAAGAAATATTTTACTCCGGCCCAACTTCTTCTCCTGTATAAATCCCAAATTAGACCCCCGCTCGAATATTGCTCTCATGTTTGGAGCTTGGCTCGTAAACATACCCTCGACCTACTTGAGAGCATAGAGACGAGGGATCCGCCTGATCGGGGACGCGGCGCTGACGGCGGGACTACAGTCGCTATCACATCGAAGGCGCGTAGCCGACCTCTGTCTGTTTTGCAGATATTATCATGGGTACTGTTCTTCAGAGATTCGCGGTATTGTTCCACGCAATTCGGCTTATATGCGCTCCACAAGACAATCCGACGAATCGCACCAGTTTGCGGTTCATCTCCCGAGGGCGCGGAAATCGCTGCATCAGAACTCGTTCCGTTAGAGAGCGGGGAAGCTGAGGAACTCCCTTCCCACGCGAGTGTTCCGGAGCGTTACAACCTGCAGCTGTTCAAAAAGAACTGCAACAGTTATTTGGTGGCGTCTCGGGGCGCCCACTCGGCGCTATAGGTTCGCCTCTCTCGAGAGAAGTGTAATATTAATAATAATAACACAAAAAAATAACAAAAAAAAAAACCCAAAAAACAAAAATACAAAAAAAAACAAAATAAAAGTGTTGTCAGACGGTGAATGTTAGCCACGATATTTTCGACGATATGCACGTTAACACAACTGAACGACTATTTTCAATGTACAGCGTTGTTTCGACGTGAAGCAATTCATGGTTAAAATTGTACTAAATTGAAGTTTCAAAGACATGTCTACCTAAATCAATCGGTTGATAAATGTCAAAATTATTCAATGTTTACACACCGACATAAAAATGGCGCAAACTATATATTCAAAAAGGAAATGCGTTATAAAACAAAATAACATCGCAATATTTACTTAGATCCTTTTTTTTTTAATATACTTCTCCCGGGAGAGCCGAACCTGTAGCGCCTACACGGCGGCCCCAGATGCCACCAAAATAAAATATGTGAATCGGTATTTGCGTCCCTTTGCAAATCATTCTCTCTAGTATTTTATTGGTTCGCATTTTAAGGATTTGTACAGAAGTTTTTGGTTTCTTTTGTTGACTTGAAAAGAATATACAACCGTCAAGGGCTTTTGCGAAAAACGCCTATTGGGCACTGCAATTTCTACATAAAATGACCATGGCTTGAACATAATATACATATGCTTAAATGTGCTTTTCAACTTAAAAGTCTCGGGGCGACGGATGTTAAATATATTGTGACGCATATGACAATCAGTACTGGAATCTTCGAGAAAGTCCGAAACAAAGTACTAGATTATTTTAGGAAGTACTGGAAAACTGGAATAGAACATTCAAGACTATGGAACGGACGGAAACGATACACCAAATCAGAATGAGGAAAAACGGTATAAATACGTCGCACGCAGAGCGGAAGGATATGTTATAAAAAGGAAGTGAAGCAGGCGATAAGAGAGAGTCATAAGTAAGGCAGTGAAGCAAGCGATACGTGCGGAAGCGAAAGTCTCGAGTAAGAAGTAGAACGTGAAGCAAGCGATACGTCTCGAGTGAGAAGTAAGCAGTAAAATACGCGATAAGTACGGAAGCGATAATAAAGAAAACGTTAAGTGTACGGTAAAAAGTAACGATTGTTATTACGGACTAATAAAATGTCACATTAATTCAGAATCGATTTAACGGCTCTTATTTATTTACAAATAATTAATCCAGCGAACCCTAAGCTCGCTACAATTGGTGTCAGAAGTGGGATTAATTATTGTTTAAGTGAATAAGTGTGTGAAAGTGTGTTGTGACGATGGCAGATCGACATTCGGAGAAGAGTTCGCAACCGTTGGACATTTCGGAGATGTTCAGGATTATGATGGCAAAATTGGACGCACAAGCTACAGCTGTTAATGCCAAATTCGACACCGTAAATTCAAAATTCGACGCCGTAAATTCAAAATTGGACGCGCAAGCTACAGATGTCAATGCAAAGTTGGATGCCCAAAAACAATGGATGAAATGTAATTTTCAACACTTTAAGGACGAAATTCGAAACGAAGTAGAAAATCTAGATCTAAAAAACGAAGCTGAATTCAAGAAAGTCACCGATGAAATAACACGAATCGAAAAGAGACTTGAGTGTGTTGAGAGAAATAAGACATCGCCAGGCAATCACCATGACTACAAAGATACAAGGATGCAACCGCCAACCTTCGATGGAAAGGGACCCTTCTCCGTATTTATACGTCAGTTTGACGCCGCGGCCAATTATAATAAGTGGTCGGATGAGCAAAAATCAACATCACTAATCTTGTCACTCCGCGGGGCGGCTGCAGAATTGCTACAAACCATACCAGCAGAGAAGCAAACAGATTTCCAAGCGATAAGAGACGGCCTTGAAGCTAGGTATGGCGACAACCACATGCAGCAGGTCTACCGCATGCAACTGCGGAGCAGAACGCAGAAACCGGGAGAAAATCTTCAACAGTTGCAGGCGGACATTGAGCGATTGGCAAACTTGGCTTATACAAATATGACTAAAGAATTTCTGAACGAGGTAGCAATGGATGCATTTATAAACGCACTCCAAGATCGGGACTTGCAACAGGCCGTTCGTTTGGCGGGAAAGAAGACGATTAATGAAATACTGGCGTTCGCATTGGCATATGAATCTGCCAAACTGGCTACCAGGAGTACATATAGAGTCCGAGAACCGTCCGTCGAGGAATGTTCCTGCCAAAGAATCGGGCATGTACAACGGAGAACCCCGAGATCTGTTATGAAGTGCTGGACATGCGGCGGAGTCGGCCACATCTCTGTTGACTGTAGGAAACGTCGACGAATGAATGAAACATCGAGTGAGAATTGTTGTTCATGCGCTTGTCATAAGAGGAAAGTATCAACGGAACAACCTGAGGTGAAGAAACACATTGTACCTGTCAGAGTACTAAAGGCGTCCGAAGAGCCGGTCGCAATAAGAAAGGGAGAGTTAACCACAGAATGTGCACCCGTATCAATGATAAGCTCAATTCAGCAAGGGAAGGTGCATAATAACACTGATGCTCTATCAAGAAGACGATGTAAGCCAGATTTTAAACATTGTCATAAAGTAGAAGAGAAAGAAGAGGCGTACGACCTGCGAAATGTACAAGTAGAAGTACTAGATGGGTGGACGAGTGATGCTATACGCGCAGCTCAACTTCAGGATGAAGATATGTCTGGAATACAAAGAAAAGAACGAGCGGCCAACTTGGAACAATATTTCCGACAAGAGTGGAACATTTAAGGCATATTGGGCACAATGGAATTCCTTGCTGGTGGAAGATGGTATTCTTAAGCGTAAATGGGAAGCCGCGGGCGGAAAATCCCATCGAATGCAGATTCTAGTCCCACCATCAAAAGTGAAAGATGTTCTAACAGAAATGCACGGCGGGGCCTCCGGTGAACATTTGGGAGTTAATAAGACACTTTCAAAATTACGATCTCGTTTTTACTGGCTTCACATGAGAGATGACGTCGAGTCTTGGTGTAGGAAGTGCACAACTTGCACTGCGACCAAAGGACCAACGGCAAAACCAAGGAGCGCTATGAAGCAGTACAACGTGGGTGCCCCTTTCGAGCGAATTGCGATTGATATCTCAGAACCATTCCCAAAAACAAACGATAACAACAAATACATGTTAGTTATCATGGATTACTTCAGCAAGTGGGTAGAAGACCTTCCAATTCCAAACCAAGAAGCAACAACCGTCATTGAGCAGCTAATCAATAATTGGATCAGCAGATATGGAGTTCCCTGTGAGCTTCATTCCGATCAAGCCCGAAATTTCAAATCACAGATATTTCAAGGCATCTGTGCGACACTGGGCGTAAGGAAAACCAGGACCACACCCTTACATCCGCAGTCAGACGGAATGGTCGAAAGGTTCAACCGAACAATGAAAGAGCACTTATCGAAGGTCGTTAGTGATCACCAACGAGATTGGGACAAATATGTACAAACCTTTCTCATGAGCTATAGATCGGCTAATCACGATACGACGGGCCATTCTCCAGCAAAAATTATATTTGGACGGGAGATACGATTGCCAGCCGATCTGCGATTCGGAATACCTCCATACGCCATAGACAAGACCGAAGACTACGTAGCCGAATGGAGAAATCGCCTCGATGAGATTCATCATTTGGTTCGAAAGCAAATCAAGGTATCCAGTGACAGGATGAAAACAAGGTACGACGTTCGAGCCAACGCATCCGGATTTAATGCGGGCGATTACGTATGGCTTTATAACCCTCATCGGCAAAAAGGAAGGTCTCCGAAGTTGCAGCAACATTGGGAAGGACCGTATAAGATTCTCACAAGAATTAACGACGTTGTCTATAGGATTCAGCGAAGACCGAACGCTAAGATGAAAGTGGTACATCGTGGCCGACTGGCGACTTTTGTTAACCCAGGAGATCAGTGAACTTAGTTCGGGACGAACTAATCTAGGCGGAGGGTAGTGTGACGCATATGACAATCAGTACTGGAATCTTCGAGAAAGTCCGAAACAAAGTACTAGATTATTTTAGGAAGTACTGGAAAACTGGAATAGAACATTCAACACTATGGAACGGACGGAAACGATACACCAAATCAGAATGAGGAAAAACGGTATAAATACGTCGCACGCAGAGCGGAAGGATAAGTTATAAAAAGGAAGTGAAGCAGGCGATAAGAGAAAGTCATAAGTAAGGCAGTGAAGCAAGCGATACGTGTGGAAGCGAAAGTCTCGAGTAAGAAGTAGAACGTGTAGCAAGCAATACGTCTCGAGTGAGAAGTAAGCAGTAAAATACGCGATAAGTACGGAAGCGATAATAAAGAAAACGTTAAGTGTACGGGTAAAAAGTAACGATTGTTATTACGGACTAATAAAATGTCACATTAATTCAGAATCGATTTAACGGCTCTTATTTATTTACAAATAATTAATCCAGCGAACCCTAAGCTCGCTACAATATGTATATTGACGGCCTTTGAAAAACTGTAAAATTGAAAACACGTGACAGGTGGAGATAACCGGACGATGAGTTGTTGATTGCAATGAAATTACAATTAAATTCTACTACCTTTTTGAATTACATGCTGAATTCGTGGTTGGAATGAAAATTCGTTATAATTGCACATACTACGCGAAAATTTGTGAAGAAAGTGCCCAGAAATTTAACATTCTCTAAAAGCGCTGAGAACCTTATTAAGAATTCGATATGCCACAAAAATTGCACTGCTTTTAATAAATGTTGTTTTAAAATTCCGGTTGTTTCTGGGTCAATACTGAATAATGTGAAATTCATCGGAAACCGATAGAAAATCCCAACTAAACAAGAAATAAATGGTAATTAACCGACGAGAACGGGCAGCCGCTTATTTCATATTTATGTATAAATGAAGGAACGTCTACTAAAAAGCAACTCGATTAACCAGAATGCATCCACATTCTTAACACATTTCGAAGGCTATTATCACTAATGAGCATTTCCCTCTCTTTTGATTTCTCAATGAATTGAATACGCGAGTTAACAGGTTGCAGCAGCAATTGTTCAAGGTGAATTACATTTTACGCCTCTCAGGGAGCGAGGAATTCGCTTATCAACAGCTAATCCGGTACTCATCATGAATCGCAGTGCATTAGCTTGTCTGGCAAATTGCAATATTTTAGTTTGAAGCAATATTCTGGGGTCAAACTGCCACTTTTAAGATGCTTGGGGGAATTTTAAGATTATAATAAGACCCAAAATTGAACAATCATTACGAACAAACCAAAAACTGCTTGGGCCACAAAAATCGTACAACAAACATGCAAACATATTATTAATTTTAAAAATCACCTTTTCCTCAGTTTCTTACAAAAATATGATTCCCAATTAGCCACTCTTGCATAAACAGTTCATTGGTCCTTACTCAAACTTGTTTCTGTTCCTGACACTGTTGCAGTTGTAGGATCTTGTTCGGTAGTACTTATAATTCTTCTCCAGTTCGGTATAAATTTTCTTCTTTCATATGGCATGGCATTAATCCAATGTGAGACACTTTATTAATTAGTAAAAAAGGAGGTTGATATAAACAAATAACATCACACAAAATAAACACAATAAACAAATATGCCAACACTCGGTGGAATGGGATAAGTAACTTAACAGCTTCAAGCAGATTTGAATTCTTAGTGTCATGTAACTTGTTACACGGTGCTGCCAAACCTCTGCTTTTAAAAACATTAATTTCACAGTTCCTAAGATTTGATTGAAAAATATTGTAGCGTAAAAATTAAAATACGTTGATATAATGGTTAGTAGAAATAAGGAGACTAATAATGTAAGAAACACATTGGAAATGTACCAACAATTATAACGTGCACTTGTTTCCCTTAAACAACCATCGCAATTAGCGACACCTTTTTTATTAAAAAGAAAACCTTTTTTTTTTGTATTATTTATTCAGAAAAACGCAACATTATCACGCAAAAATCATTATTTCAAAACGTATCACGTAAATTGCATTTCTAGTTCAATTACGTGATTTCGTAAAACCATGATCATGCATCCCCTTGGACGAAGACCTTAGGACACGCCTTCGACTAACCAACTGCCGTCGGCATAATATAGGGTGGGCCATAAATGTTTGTAAATGGAAACATTTGATTTGTTAAATACCCCGGAGGCGCGGGGGGGGGGGGGGGTAGCAGTAAAAATTTGTCGTTTTGACAACAGTATTTTATCGCTGCGTCGTGAGAGGTTTTTCAAACTTATTGGTTTTTTTTTTTGTATAACAAATCTTGCGTGATTCTGTGGAGCAATTCGGTTCAAATAGTCAAATAAAATAAATTAAAAACTAACTACGAGTTTCTTTCCCTTGTTGACCACACGAATTAGGATTCCAGTCGCGCCGGTTTTTTTTTTTTTTTTTTTTTTTTATTTACCTTTTCGAGGTGTATCTTAGCATACATCTTTGTGCTTCTCGAAAGTGATTTACTTCTCGTTTTCTAACAGCGGAAATTTCTAGTCGCCCAAACAATGGCTAATAACTCCCTCTCAATGTGGGAGTAATTTCTTTCCGCTTTACTCAAGGTTCGACTTGCATAAGCTATAGGCTGGTCTTTGCCTATTTCCCCTTGCAATACCACGGCACCAAGTACTTTGCTGCTTGCATCCGTAGTCAGATTAAAAGGTTTGGTGAAAACTGGATAGATTAATATTTGCGGCGAAACCAATAATCCTTTTATTTTATCAAATGCTTGTTGGCATTTGTCTGACCAGGTGAATCTAACGTCCTTCCTTAACAAGTTTGTTAAGGGACGCACTATCCTCGAGAAATTTGGAACAAATTTTCGATAATAGTTCGCCAGTCCTAGAAATGATTGGACGTTCTTTACCGTCTTGGGAATGGGGAAATCCCTGACACTAGCTGTCGTAGGTAGACTACTTCTTTTTGTAGAGGTAGACTACTTCTTTTTGTAGAAATCTACATTTTTAGGGTTGCAATTTGAGATTGTGACATCTCAATTGTTCGAATACCCTCTAGAGTTTGTCATTATGGTTCTTTAGGTTCTTCCCATAGATGACAATGTCGTCCAGATAGACAAAGCATTCGATACCTTGCAACCCAGTTAGGACATGGTTCATGAGTCTCTGGAACATAGCCGGGGCTCCCTTTAGTCCGAATAGCATACGTCTGAACTCATAATGCCCGTAATTAATGCTGAAAGCCGTCTTGTTGCAATCCTTCTGAGCGACTAAGACCTGGTGGTACCCACTGGCTAAATCAAGCGTGGAAAAGTAGCGTGAGTGACCTAATTAGTCCAGAATATCCTCTATTATAGGGAGAGGGTACGCAAGTCCGGTGGTTTTGTCGTTCAGTTTTTTGAAATCGACAACTACTCTCCATCGGGCTTTTTCATCGGGGCCCGCTTTTTTGGGAACTACTAGAAGGGGTGAGTTCCACGGACTTTTGCTAGGTTGAATGATCTCATTCTCTAGCATTTTTCCGAACTTGCTCGTTAATTACTTCTTTTTTACACTCAGGCAGACGGTATGGTCATTGGTTTATAGGCGCTTGGTCCGGTACCATAGACAATTCATGCGTTATCGCATTGGTATATGTCAGGTTGTCGCCTTTTAAGTGGAATATGTCATTGAACTCCTCACATATTTCCACTATTGATTGACACTCCTGAGGACTTAGGTTTTTCCCTAAGTGGAGCTCCTCATGCAATTGGGTCAATCTCGAATCTTTTATTGATTCTTTAGGCAACTCTCCTTCCGAGAAAAGGTGTCTTATAAACTGGAGGTTTTCTACCTCCGAAGGGTTTATCTCGGATACGCGATGACTTGATTTATTGATCAAGTTAATTCTCACTGACGTATTAACTCACTTACCGGTCTGTATATTCTCTCGGTTTTCCAAAGGAAAGAAGGCATATTCCTTTGTTGGAAGCATCTGCACCATTATCCGGTCAATGGTCTGGCGGTAATCTATGATATTGAGTGCCTCTCTTTTGACACTCTTCGCCCTTTTCAAAATACAATTTAGGAGTAAAATCTCCGATTGTACTTCTTTAGGTACTAAAATTACCTCCTCCCGGATTTTTATGGGGAGCCCAATCATCTTTCTTGAGCGCCCTGGCACAATGACCGGTCTACTCAGAAAGATTTCCACCTCCGAAGGGTTTATTGGTAGACGTTCTACCGAAGCGTCCCCTTCCTTGCCATCTTTTGGCTTTCGGGTTATTGCCTGCTTGTTGAGGTAACTGGCGCCTGACAGGTTTTCCCAGCCCTTCCCCTGCGTGGGTAGGATCTTCGGGTTTTTTCCGACCGCAGTATCGACCTTGTTAGGTCTCTGTGGTACGGTTTCCCGTTAGGCTGCCTTTTGTCTACGCTTTCCCGTGCTTACTTTCTTGCATTCATTTGCAAAGTCCACGGAAAAGCTTTCAGGATTAGTGATTGTTTGGGGAAATTCCAAACAACCTCCTGGTCCATCAACTTTGCAACAATGTGACAGAAAGTCGTTACCCAACAAGCCGTCTTCAGACAATCCTGGCAATGTGTCTACCACTTCGATGCTACATGGGATTTCATGATGTAGTTTGAACTTGCCCCGTATACATCTGTGGCGGCTCCACAAAACCCCATTTCATTTCCTTTTCACCACACCACCAAACTCACCCCCAAACGAGGATTGAATCACGGAGTCTCATTTCAACCACTAACGGTTGCACATCGCGGATTGGTTTTCTCCCTTAATAGAGTGAGCATGGGGTGCATACCGGAGTGCACCCCCAGAGTCGAAGTCGGCCGCGGACACTTGCACACTTAATGTAACAATAGTTTGTGTGAATTTATAAACCATCTGTAAATGGCATTAACTGCCGAGTGTGTAAATTTAGCGGTTTTATATCAAAATAAAAATCACCGATACAACATCGCAGTGCGTTTTAATGTGTTTTCCTTTCTTCCGGACGTACGGAGTTTGTCTTTCTTTTTCCTTCCAGGCCAGTTACTCGGCGAACAATTACGTAGTGGACAATAGTGATGATGGGGAAGAAGTGAACCGTGTGCCCATGGCCGGCATAATACTTCTCATCCCCACATTGGTGACCCAGTTGAAGGCTCGCGCAACCTTTCAACTTCTGACCTGGAGTCAGACGCGGACAGTGACTTTTCCAGTGGGCAATTGTGGCGGCAATTGCCAGAAAACTATTTGGTGCAAAAACGGTGTCCTAATAAAAAACAAAAAGACGGTACGGTGCAAGTTAAATTCAGTGACGAGTGCTGGTGTAAAAATTAAAACAATAAATGGGTGCAGCCATCCCAACGCTCGACAAGCACCTCACCTTTACTAGACTCAGCTTTAACCATTCAACTGTACCAACGTTCGGGAAACATCACCGGAAGCAGCCGAGGACTACCGGAACACAAACACCACCTGGCCGGGAACAGCAGCGGCTATGTTGCTACACAAGCAACAAACAGTCAAATCAATGCAGCTTCAAGTCAATCGGAACTGTTCCCCTGGATTTATGCTACGAAAAATCAACTTGCGGTTGTAGCAGAAACCCATTGGCATTGAACGCTGCCAATTATTCGAATGCCGAAGATTCAGCGGAGATGCTGAATAAAGGAGAATAGAAGATTGTGCTCCTTAACGGTTTTTTATTGTTACTGTTTTTGTTCAACACAGTTGTTACTTCTATCAATTGTGTACCGTGGTCTTCGAACGAAGAAGACTTTTATCTTTTTGTGACTGTTTTATTTTGTTCTTTAGCAGCATGTTTTAACGTTTCGTGGTAAAAATAAAAGGTTAAAATTGTGTGTCATTGGCTGTGTCATTTGCTGTGTCCATGGTGACACATTATTTGTTTTTTTTTTTTTTTGGTGAGCTACTACGCCAAACAAAGTTTGCTGTCTCGTCGAGGATGAGCTCCGGGATTTCCTGTTCTCGACCAGGAGTTTGGCTTTCCCAGTCGGCGAACTGGATGCAACTAATGGAGTTGGATCCAATAATCTCAACTGGCGAAACATTTGGTCCTTCGAGCCGGATGTCCAACATCCGTGCAAGAAGTCGGCGCCACAACCATTGGATTACGTCCATAAAATTGACCCGCATCGCAAAACGTATTCGAAGACATCTTCATCCACTGAAATTCATCGAAGCGATTGAGGAACACCTGTTGGCAGATCAGTAACCAAGGTAGGTGGCAATTGGATTTATAATTTGATATAAATTTAAAGGTGATCCGAGTGATTTAAAAATAAAGGTGTTGTGTGGTGTGTCTATAAAGGTGTTAAAGTCCACCGATATTTTACCGCCGGGTAGCGATGGTCGTTTTTTAATTACATATTTGTTCGGGACTGTTCTAGTTTCTAATTGAACTGAGTGAAGACATTGATTTGGAATCAATAACGGGAATTACAAACAGGGCCGCAAAGTTAGATCTATTCGAAGTGCCAATCAATGTTTAACGAACGCAATCAGCAATTCCTTGAAACAGCCGAACAGATTAAGAATGAAGGCAACCGCCTGATGAAGGGACGCAAGTATCAAGAAGTGGTACTTCAATACAACCGGGCCATCAGTTTCGATCCGAAAACCCAATATTCTACTGTAATCGAGCTGCAGCATATATCCGTGTAACAGAAAATGATCGTGCGATTAAAGACTGCAACTCTCCATTGTTCGACAATCCAGATTACAGCAAAGCATATGGCCGAATGGGAGATGCATATCTCAATACAGGAAAGTACGATGAAGCCATAGACGCCTATACGAAGACTTTTCAACATAACATATATCGAACAATTAAATTTATTAAAGTGGTGAACCTGAACTTTACAGAATGGTACTTTCTGACGTTCACGTCAAGTGTTCTGAATTTCACTCAAGGATTTCGACCAAACTCGTAACCGCGTTCCTGCGTCACCGCAAGTCTTAACACATATTCTAGTGTATCTGAGAAATGCTGTGATTCATGTATTCCTGGAAGTAATTAAACATCACATGGTTGCAATAATTCAAGATGTTATATTTCAATAATGTTGTTCACGGAGTCTGATCAAGACTTCTGGGAAAACGACCCGCATGAACTTATTCGAATAAATTTCAGCATATATAAAGATTTTATCTGTCCAGTTTCTGCAACACAAATATTTCAACATCAGGTAGAACGCAGAAAGGAATTCTACCGAAACCAATGGGAAGCATGAAGCAGGTTATTACATCACCTAACGCTGATGATAATCAAAGGGATGGAGCACTTCATATAATTGGAACTCTGGCAGATGTGCTTCTGAAAAACGAAGACGCCGTGGTCAAGTGGAATATGCTTACCACTTATCTATTTCCAGAGTTTCAAAACGGGCAGACATATGCGAACCGTACTGGTTGGGTGGTTCATTACTCTAGTGAAATGAAATTGACTTCGCCTTTTATTTGAATAATTGTTTTCTATTGTAATCGACGGTAAATAGAATAAATTAATGAATATTCCCTATTTTACCCGTATTACAAAACTCCAATATAAATAGAATAAAATTTTTTGGCGTTACTTACGAGTGGAACGCATATGGATTTACGATCCAGTACATGACGACGTCTAAAGATTTATCGCATTGCGTATGGATTTACGATTCAATTTAGGACTACGTCCAAATCGTCATCGATGGCACAAAGGAATTCACGATCCAAAAGAGGACTACGTCCAAGGGTTCATCGATGACATAGATGGATTTACGATCCATCAATCAACATTTCAACTTTAACACAGTTAAACAACAATTTAACTAATAAACAACTTTACAAAGCCAAAATACAGTCCACTTATAATACCCGAGGTTGTTTCATTTCTCTTCATTCTCCAGAATTCACCGCAGGTAAATCAAAGGGTTTAAACAATCAGTTCCAGTATTTCGGTTGAGGACATAATTCGGCTCCTCTTTTTTAACGATGTTGCACGACCACGCTACAGAACTCAGATACGCCCCGCGTAAATTAAAGGAATCTCAAGAAGAGGACGATGACCCATCGGGCAAAACAGTCAAGAGGACAATGCAATGAAATCGAAGCGGTCAGTACTAAGAAAAGTTTGTCAACAAAGGCACATCCGGTCCTTACCTGCAATATCAATCCAAACATCGAATTGCAGTTGAGTAAATCCAAGAACCCCGGGAATTGCGATTTTCACCGCTTTATTTACATGCGTTCTTGGGCACCGCTTTTCGTCACCTGGACTCATCGCTCATACGTCCAGGTTTTGCTGCGTTTCGCCACCCAGGCACACCGCTGTCACGTGTCTGGGGTTCATCACGTCTCGCCGCCTGGACACAAAGCTCCGGGGGCACCCTCTTATCACCGCCCAGGCACCGCGAACCACGTGTCTGGGGGCACCACTTCAACAAAGTCGGTGTCTAAGCTGGGCTTTCGGTAACAAGAGTAGAGGATATAGAAGATGATGAACAGGAAAGATGCCGGCATCCAATAAAAATCATATCATCGGAAAGCTGCCACAGTTTGGAGTACACCGCTTCTCGTCATCTTGTGGGGAGGAAGTATTGTACCTGACATGGGCACACGGTTCACTTCCTCCTCCATCCAATTGTCACTAATTAAGTTTGGCCGAATATCGCAGCAGGTACAGGAAACGCGCTTTAACAATGAAATGTGTCTAGTTTCGAATTTAATTTACCTTTAAATTTTGAAAATCAAACAGTTAATGAACTTTATTTTTATTGGATGTATTTTATCGAATGGCTTCATTTGATTCAATCTGAATAACTACTTGTTTTGTTATCTAATCGCCCAGCATCTTTTAAAAACCACAAAGTACTACACCACACTAACTTCTTCAAAGGAAAACACTCGACTCGGATAAAACTGGTTTCGCACCGTACCCGGCGGAGGTACGGTGAATGGCGAGCGACCCGACCGCCACGGAGATTGAATTACGACTCAAACGATATCCTCACCAATAAGGATATCGTTTTTTACCTACCACCAGGGAAACGTAAAGTCTCTCGGTGGTATAGGAAACCAGATCTTGTAATACAGGTCATGGTGGTATGTGTGGGATCGTTGAGATCAATGCTATTCACACGTGCAGTGGAAAAGCGAAACAGGCAGGCGGCAAAGACAAGAGAAAAGGCGACCAAATGGTTCGCTC
This sequence comes from Microdon myrmicae, assembly GCA_963931805.1. Classification (NCBI taxonomy): domain Eukaryota; kingdom Metazoa; phylum Arthropoda; class Insecta; order Diptera; family Syrphidae; genus Microdon; species Microdon myrmicae. Next base: position 100,261,485 of record OZ007496.1, read on the forward strand.
TTTAATGAGGGTCATGTTTATACGATGCCTCGTCGCTATTTTCGACGTTAGGAGAAAAAGGTGCTAAAAGCAAATTGGATGTTTATGGCATCTCTGGCTGCAATAGAAACCGGGTTCATATTTGCATTAGGAAATGCTGGAGAATTTGGTTTCAGCGTCTATTGCGCTAATTATATGCAGCTGCTTGGGTTGTTTGTTGGTAAGACAAATAAAAAAGGTTGCCAGGCAATGTATATGAAAAGGTATATGGCGCGGCTAGGAAAATAGACGGCGCGATATTTATGGTATTTGTCTGGTACCGAATTGGTTCAGAATACCAAATAAGCAAACAAAGAAATCTTATGAAAAATTGTATGCGAAGGGATGCATGAAGGTAAGTTTTCTTTATAGGGATTTTAGGGTTATAATAATTGGGTCTGTTTGATGCGTGAAGCATCTAAGATGCTAATGCGAATTGCATTAGCGAAAGCTGGTGCAGACCCGGGTTATGGTTATGGCGGTTTTTCAGGAAGGCGAGCCGTGGGATCTGGCGGAACCGCCACAGTACTCCCCTCCCAGTGACGTAGTCACGAAAAAAAAGGTAGGGGCGAGGGAATGCTCGATGGTGGGTGCTGTGATGATAGGGAGGTTGCTTCGGAATGCGCAGTGGTAATGTTACGGGACTGTCGTGGTGACCAGTTCCTGGTTATTGTTTGGGCCTTTATCGATAAGATGGACACAGTTGTTACCGCTTGATGCCATCAAGGGCAAATGTGTGCGGCGTGGTCCATCGGCCTGTTATGGGTCTCATGGACCAACAGGCTTATCGTCCGAATAGGTCGGAACCCATCGGAAATCCGCTCACATCCGCAGTGACGAAATGGCGTGTGCGAGATGGAGGGGAATTTATCCCAGGGTAATTCCCATCCGCAGTGACGGGTTGCCGTGTGCGGAATGGTAAGGGACCAAGTCCGGAGCGGGTGTCTTTTGTCCATACGTTTGTATGGCGATTTGTTTGCCGCTGGGACTGGTAGAGGAGGGCGGGCCCTCAATTGCACGTTTTACCTATCGAGGGAGGACCGGTACATTGGTGCCAATGTAGCGGTAGCTGCGACCTCGACCGAATGGAAACTTGCTGTGAGGTGCCGGCCGTCGCTCTTGTTTAAAAAAAAAAAAAAATAGGGGATTTTGATTAGGGGGCTCCTGGTGGGTGGTTGATTGTGTGCAACCCCAGGGCGCCCTAGGGTTATAAGATGTGCGCTCCGAAGTATTATGCACCTAGGTATTTGAGGCGGCGTAGAGGGGCGTGTATAGCCTTTAGTTGCCGCTAAAGGGGAAGCCATGGTGGCTAAAGATTGGGGAACCAGGTATGTTGTCTCAGCCCAGTGGTATCGGTTTGATTTGTGGACCGGTGTTGCTGAGACATTTGGGAGACGTAGGAGATCTAAGGACGAATGTCCTAAAATTTAAATAAAGGGGCAAAACCAGGTGCCCTGATAGATGCTACGCGTAGTAGCTGTGGTAACGAGGGAAGCTGGCTTGCTGAAATCGGGTAGAAAGGTCGAGCATTGATGAACGGTGTCGCGTGATAACTGTCTTTGGCGTGCATGGACGCCAATATTGGACAGAGGCAGAAAAAGTTGTTAGAGGTCACGCAGAGTCGAGAAGGGTTGCTTGGGGTTGCGTGAAGGCTACGGTTGGTGAGCGTGAGCGCCAACCTTCAGAAAAGAGACAGAAAAGGGTGAGGTGTTTCACGCGAGACAAAACCGGGCGTCCTATTGATTATATGCTACGCGTAGTAGCTGTTGTTAGCCAAGGGGCCGGTTTGCAAAAAAAGGGTGTTGAGTAATGGCGAGCGTGTGCGCCAATATTTAAAAAAAAGGAGCCTTAAAAGGGTGGATAGAGGCGAGTTTTGCCAGTATTTAAAGAAGGCCTAAGGTCATCACTTTGAACTCGAAGAGTCCGAAGGGTGTGATGGGGAGCCGGTTAAAGGAATAAATTGAGCCGATGTGGGGTCAAGTGAGGTTGGGTGGGGTCCAGTGTTTAAGGGGCATTGTGTCCCGATGTAAAAGACGAGCTGTCAAAAGAGGAGTTGGTTGTGGAGGAATGAATGGAGTCGAGACGAGTCGAAAAGTCGAGAGAAGTAGTAAGCGGAGTCGAGTGGATTGGACAAATGGAGTCGAAGAGTCGAGAAAAGTAGTAAGCGGAGTCGTGTGGTGTCGTGTGGTGATCTGTACCCAGAAGGGGTTTACAATAGGTAATTTTTATATGGTACTTTTACAGGCTTCTGCAATAATAATTATTCGATCACGCGTATTTTCGGTCATTTTACGTCTGTAAACTAGTCATTATGTGGGATTTTGCTTAATTTTACAATTTACCCTTATTGCTTTATTTATGTGTATTCTTTTAAGAAGGTTCTCCATGGATTAACGATCTTTAAAAGTTTCGTTTGGTTTTGCTTATATGACGTACGAACAAAAATCGTTGTTGAGTATTGAAAACAAAAATCAAAGATGTCTTTTGACTTCATTTCATTAAAATAATGCATTAATTTTGATTTTTTTTTAAAATATTGAAGTAAAGGTTGAATAATAAGTATTCCATATTGTATATAGCAGCTATCGAATCACTAGGACTTTCATAGTAGATTATTATTGATTTAATGCTTCTTTTTCCGAGATATATTAATGTATTCTCTTTTTTAAGATATTCAAAAAAAATTATGTATATTGATTTGGTGTATATATTTGTTAGACCACTTCCGTTTAATATTGGGTTCCTTCCTATTTTCTTAGCAAATATTTTGCTCGTAGATATATTATATTTTGTTCAATTTGAAAAGATTATATTGTGGGCAAGAATGGTGCAAGTAATTCTTATATTGTATTTCATATATAAGTGTGCTTGTAATTATTGCTATTATTAAATAAACCATTTGTCTATTGTATCTATATATGTTTATGTAAAAGTGTATTAAAGTTAATTTAACAGTTTACTTCTTTTAAATATTCTAACAACAACAAAAATTGAAATAGAAATATTACGTTTTAATATTCTATATAAATGTATTAAAAGAGGATTTACTTTTGGACAAGCACCACCTTGGAATACGATGTACAACAAAATATATCGGAAAGTATAACGATCATTTACCGTCGTCAAAAGGTTACAAAACAAAAAGGAAACACACCTATATAAATGCATATATTTCCGGACATATATCCATCCATATAAGTGGTTTTATCATTTATAAATACTTTATGAATTTTAATTATTGAGAATTTTAAGTTTGAAAATATTTTGCTGTTTACACTTTTGGTTCTTTTGCTTTTATATCATTTTTTGTGCATTGAATCTTTTAATTTCTTCTTACAAAATTGTTATTAAAACACTGATCAAAATGAAAATGGCATTTGCCTTTTTGACACAGTTTTGTTTAAAGTAATCAAGATTTTCAAAATATGGTATTATTCAACCCTATAGTTTTCGTGACAAGGTGGATAAATGCTATACATTACTATTTTTTATTAAGAAAAGCGCCCTTGATTAAGAATTATCAGAAATTACATAAATCAGGATATATAGAACATTATTAAATGAACCTTATGTAAAATAAAATATCATTGGACAACACAGTAAATCCAACAGGAATGCTAAAGGGCAAACGAAAATCCGACTTAACAATAATAAGAAAGGATTTAATTGTATTTACGGCACTCATATAATTCATAAATCGTTTGTTGGTATAGATAAACAACTGGAAGGAAGGGTGGTTTTACGCCACACAAATTGACTGGATTATCTGGAAAATAGCTGACCCACAACGACGAAGATAAAGCATGCCAAGAGCCACGGACCAACAGGATACTGGTTCTCCTTTGTTTTCGAAGACTTTGGCACAATTCCTCGCAATGTCACATTTTTGATTGCTTTCTCGTGGGGGTAGCCATTGTGTGAAAGCTGGATAGAATTCCGGTTTGGGCCCAAATATTCGTGGACGAACTCGAACTAGGTGCGTCAGGATGTTGCTGCGAGTTGGTGATACGTCATAGCGATGTAACCTTCACGTGGCTTAGTCCCGACAACTCTTTCACTTGTAAGGCTGGTGAATACAAAAAAAGAAGGAAGGATACTTATCTGGAGTCCTTGGCTGTTGTTCCTAGCCAGGTGGTGTCTGCCGCCGGTGTGTGATGGTGTTTAAACGGCTGCTCCCGGTGATGTCGTATTGCCTGGGGTTGTTGGCTGCGTTGGGGCGATGATTTGCCCATCGATTATTTTTCGGCAATTGCCGCCACAATTGCCCGCTGGGTGTCACTTGTAGTTCCGAAGGCGCGATTGTTCAAACTCGGAGTCACCAATGTGGGGAGGAAGTATTGTACCTGACATGGGCACACGGTTCACTTCCTCCTCCATCCAATTGTCACTAATTAAGTTTGGCCGAATATCGCAGCAGGTACAGGAAACGCGCTTTAACAATGAAATGTGTCTAGTTTCGAATTTAATTTACCTTTAAATTTTGAAAATCAAACAGTTAATGAACTTTATTTTTATTGGATGTATTTTATCGAATGGCTTCATTTGATTCAATCTGAACAACTACTTGTTTTGTTATCTAATCGCCCAGCATCTTTTAAAAACCACAAAGTACTACACCACACTAACTTCTTCAAAGGAAAACACTCGACTCGGATAAAACTGGTTTCGCACCGTACCCGGCGGAGGTACGGTGAATGACGAGCGACCCGACCGCCACGGAGATTGAATTACGACTCAAACGATATCCTCACCAATAAGGATATCGTTTTTTACCTACCACCAGGGAAACGTAAAGTCTCTCGGTGGTATAGGAAACCAGATCTTGTAATACAGGTCATGGTGGTATGTGTGGGATCGTTGAGATCAATGCTATTCACACGTGCAGTGGAAAAGCGAAACAGGCAGGCGGCAAAGACAAGAGAAAAGGCGACCAAATGGTTCGCTCTTTAATGAGGGTCATGTTTATACGATGCCTCGTCGCTATTTTCGACGTTAGGAGAAAAAGGTGCTAAAAGCAAATTGGATGTTTATGGCATCTCTGGCTGCAATAGAAACCGGGTTCATATTTGCATTAGGAAATGCTGGAGAATTTGGTTTCAGCGTCTATTGCGCTAATTATATGCAGCTGCTTGGGTTGTTTGTTGGTAAGACAAATAAAAAAGGTTGCCAGGCAATGTATATGAAAAGGTATATGGCGCGGCTAGGAAAATAGACGGCGCGATATTTATGGTATTTGTCTGGTACCGAATTGGTTCAGAATACCAAATAAGCAAACAAAGAAATCTTATGAAAAATTGTATGCGAAGGGATGCATGAAGGTAAGTTTTCTTTATAGGGATTTTAGGGTTATAATAATTGGGTCTGTTTGATGCGTGAAGCATCTAAGATGCTAATGCGAATTGCATTAGCGAAAGCTGGTGCAGAGCCGGGTTATGGTTATGGGGGTTTTTCAGGAAGGCGAGCCGTGGGATCTGGCGGAACCGCCACAATCTGGACGCATCGCTGTCACCCGTCCAGGATTTGTCGCTTCTCTCTAGCCAGACACACCGCTGTCACGTGTCTGGGGTTCATCACTTCTAGCCGCCTGGACGCAACGCTCTGGGGGCACCCTCTTATCGACGCTCAGGCACTGCGAATCACGTGTCTGGGGGCACCACTCTCACGGAGTCGATGTCTAAGTTGGACTTCCGGTATCAAGAGTAGAGGATATAGAAGATGATGAACAGGAAAGATGCCGGCACCAATAAAAATCATGTCGTCGGAAGGCTGTCACAGTTTGGAGTACAGCGCTTCTCGTCATCTGGACTCATCGCTCACGCATCAGGGGTTGTCGCTTCTCGCCACCTCGGCACATCGCTGTCACGTGTCTGGGGTTCTTCACTTCTCGCCGCCTGGATACAAAGCTCTGGGGGCACTGTAGCGGTTCTTTAATACATTCCCAAAGAACCGCCCATCCTCTTAAATGAACCACCTTCCAAACCCACCATACCTACCTGTAATTTTGGGTAGCGTAAGCTACCCTTCATTCTCTTTCACCTGAAAGTTAAATCTCATTAAGGCATGCATCACATTGAATTTTTCCGTTTATGAACCGCACCATATCTCCATCGGCTCGGCTTGTCAGCAATTATAATAGATAAATACTAGCTGGCCAGCGTAATTGTTGACATAGCCGAAGCCGATGGTTTCTTGCTACGGTTCATATCCATTTATTGCCCCAGTCCCAAGGTTCGCAACACTTGCGACCAATTTCCTTTGTCGGTTATCTACCGATCATGGGATTTGGGCACTAATATGATTGACGTTAGACAATCATAACCCAAATCATACCAACGATGCTCCGGCCTGTAAAACAAACAAAATCTACCATAGCCTAGGTCATAGGCGAGCAAACCATCGGTTTACTTATCGCCACGAAAACTCTATAGCCTACAATGGCATTAGCATGAACGCCTAAGTAAACACGATGTGCATATCATCGTGACCCTTGAAATAGCGTTTTTGTGTATCTTGAAGCAAAAACCTATTTCGTTCTCAGGCGCAGGTCATCAAAGATTTATGGCCCTCGAAATAGCGTTTCTGTTTATTTAAGACACAGAAACCTATTTCTCCCTTCGGCGATTTTTCGCCATCGCTTATCTCTATAATACCCATTCATTGCACCAGCCCATGTTTATTTAGGTGCATTTCTGTCGTTGTCGATATACAGGCTGAAGGGCAACGTACATGTCCCATACGTACACATATAGAATCCTCCCACACCAATGTAATCCACACCGTGGATCTGGCAGATATGGGTGGTTTCTGGGAGTCAGATATTAGCTATAGCACGAGGCACACGTACCGGAATGTGGTGTATCGGAGTTCCATTCGGTTGAGGAGCCCAAATTTATTTCTTTCGTAATACCGTGGACTGTCGCCGAAGATATATTTAAGTTAAATACCGGAGTTGGTTAGTGTCTTCCAAAATTAACTCAGTGACTACCGAAGGTGTTAAGTAGATTGTGCGGTAATAAGATAAGCAATTCCGTGTTAACATATTGTGTCCAAATAAATAACACATCGTGAACTAATCCAGGAACAAATAAAGAATCTTAATAAGTCAATAAATTTTAATCCGTAGATGTTAACTCGTGTAAAACTAAACTAAATAAAAACTAGCTAATAAGTGTCAAATATATAAGATCGAATCGTCGAAATAAAAAGAACAATAGAACCAAACAGTGACTTTTATTTACTCATGGTGATCGATGCGTTGCGGTTTTTGTTTCTTTTCTGCTGCGTGTTGTACGTGGTGTTTGTATTGAATCCGCGTCCTTGTCGATGCTCAAGTATAAACACTCCACAGCACCCTCTTAATACCGCCCAGGCACCGCGAATCACGTGTCTGGTGGCACCACTTCAACAAAGTCGGTGTCTAAGCTGGGCTTTCGGATACAGGATCAGGGGATATAGAAGAAGAGGAACAAGGAAAGATGCCGGCACCCTTCGAGAAATCATATCAACGGAGAGCTAATAATGAACACATGGTCCAGCCACCAGACAAGAAGAAAGATACCTTGGGGACTATTTCATCCTGCGGCACAATGGAACGAAGGCTGCTATTGATCAGCAGAGTATTCTTCCTAATAGCCACCTGGATGCACAACCTCTCCGAACCAAGTGCCAGTTGTAATTCAATAAAATATGCCGCAAGGATTCGACCACAACATTACAAAAAGAAGAAGACACCATGTCCAGCACCATCATTCTATCAGTGGATCAACTACTCCACCAGGTAACGCTGCCGACAGAGAGTTCTGTTCCCATCAAGAAATTCGCCCAAGGCCGAGCATTGGTTTAGCGGCGTAGATGGGACATATCCCCAACTGCAAATGCATCAGCCAAACATGATGAGTAGTGAAGTTAAAATCAAACATGATGCAGTTAGTGTTGACATATGATAGGGCTTCGATGAAGCCATAAGGAGGGCGGTGGGGAGAATATAGAGAAGGAGGAGTTCGTAGATTATGAGGGTTTATATTGAGAAGTATTGAATTCAGGAGGTAGGCATAGTCGACTGAACCGGGAAGGAGCCGATGTATGAACAGAATGTCAGATCGGACTCTACGCTCCTCGAGGGTTTTTAGGTTGAATAATTTGAAGCGGTTAATGTAAGGGGGCAGGATCAAAGAGTTTTCCCACCCTAGTCCACGGAGAGCGAATTGTAAGAAACAACGTTGAATACATTCAATTATGCGGATATAGATTACTTGATAACAAGGACATACTTGGCTTGCATATTCTAGAAATCGATGGATGAAGGAAATGTGAAGGGATCGAGTTACGTAGGGGTTGGAGAATACCTTCGATCAACGTTTCACGAATCCGAAGGTTGACTTGGCTTTCAGGATAATCTCGTCAATATATGAGAGGAAATTAAGATCCGTGTAGCTGAGGATCTCAACGTCACGGATAGTTTGGACAATGGTTAGGGGTTGGTTATGAAGCAAATAGGGGGGCATGGAAGAGTGAATACGCTTATGAGAACAGGTTATGAATTGGCACTTGGCGATGTTAAGTACAAAGCAGTTTTTACCACACCAACCCGAGAAGTTGTCGAGTTAAATTCCCAGCAGTCCAGAATCTAGTGGTGACGCGATGATCTTATCGAGCAGGAGCGTTTAACGACCTCATCAATGTCATTAGTGGGCTTCTTAAAGGAATTACTACCGCAGTTTTCCAGTTCTCTGGGAAGTGCGATACATTAATATGAGGATGGGAAGCAGATTCGGTGGGCGTGGCTTTTTAAATAGAAGGTATGGGATTCCATCTAATCCAGTTGACTTTTTGTTATATCCTGATCTTACGATCTCGGATAATTCGTCTGCAGTTAGAAAAGTTGTGGTGTCTAAGGGGTGTGAAGCTATGTTTGTGTTGTTGAATTCACCGATGAAAGGAGTAAAATATGGGAATAATCTGCTTGAGATGTATTCTTTTACGGTATCCTCGAAGCCAGAAGTCGAGAGGGAATTATTTTGCTGATGAATCTTTGAGAAGTGTTCTGCGAGGCAATTTGCTATGTCCATATCGGATTGGGATAATTGCTGATTGGGTTGATGAGATGATCAATTCAGGGTTTATATTTACGACCAGTTAATTGGTTGATGTTTTTGAAAAGATCACGATTTGGTTTGATATTTTTAAGTGTGGAGATGTAGTTTTCATCTGCGAACTTTTTCAATTGCTCATTTATCAGAGTGGATAGAAGTTGGATCTGGCTTTTAATAAAGGGCAGTATCTTGTATGAAGTTTTCGGTGCAGCTGCCTTTTAAGGCGCAATAATTTGGTTAGGATTCTGGGCAAAGGCTTTCCTAAATAGTTGTGAGAAATGGTTATCGGGGTGTTATTGCTGAGAGACTACTTTAGAATTTACTCTTTTCTTAGAGATGCTTGAACAATTTCAGTAGGGAGTAGGTTAGATGCTTCCGGGAGATACAAGTCAGAGAAACTTATCGCTATGTCCCTATTGACATTTCTCCATTTTGTTTTGGAGAAATGTTGGACAGGGTTTGACGAGTAGAGTGGGTCGAGAGATGGGATTTGGATCTTGGTGTGAACGGAACCATGATCAGAAGGAAATATAAAGGAGACTGTAGGTGGACCCGCTAAGTGAATATAATCGGACTTGAGGAAGAAGTCGATTGTTGACTTGGCTGAGCTAGTGTCACGAGTTGGCGGTAATGGGGAGTCAATGTATGTATATGGATAAGACAGGAGGAGGGCTAGCAACTGACGACCATATTTGTTGCATTTATTATCATTGAATGCTGTATGACGAGCATTCCAGTCTCCCCCGATTATAAATGGAGCGGGAATGGACTGTTGGATTATCTGAAAAAATGTCAGCATCTGGGAAATCTGATTGTCGTGAGGGGTAAATATAAATGGATGTTATGACGAGCACTTTATTGTTCTCACAAAAAAGTTTAACTGCCGTGTATTCAATGCTGAATATATCGGTGAATCTAATTTCACTGAATTGAATTTTTTTTTGTGTACTAAGATGCCGGTACATCTGTGAGATCCATTAGTTCTGGGGTTAGAAACAAAAGTATAATTGGGAATGGAAACTCGGGAATTTCGTTTGAGTCAGGCCTCTGAGAGGAAGAGGATATCTGGGGAACATTTTTCAACAAACAACCGGAGGTATTGCTTACGTAAATGGGTTCTGTGTTGAGGGAGGTAATGGTTAGTTTAGACAGAGCTGGAAAAAATATGGGAAGTTATTAGTGAAAGAATCTGAACTTTTTTCAGTTTCTGACATATGCCTCAGCGAAGGAAGCATGGCCTGTAGGCTTTGGCTGTAACCCATGATGTCCAGATTGAAGTTTTCAGTATTGTTGTTAGGGGGAGTGGTAGTGTTGAGGTTTCCTCTTGCTGCATCCGCGTACGATATTCCGGGTCGGGTTGACTTCGTTACCTGCAATACTGTTGGTTTCGTTGTTGTTGGTGTTGTTGTTGTTGTTGTTGATTTAATAGTTGTTGCTAATTTCCGTCTTTCCAGAAGTTTTAGCTTCTGAGGGCATTGGGAAAATTTGCCGGATGAGGGCCTCCACAGTTACAGCATTTAACTGTGATCTTTTTGTTGGTAATGGATCCATCAGCGTTGACGGTTTGTATTGTTTCAGGTTCCAGGCCTTGTGGATTTACCTTGCATTCCTCGAGCTCGTGTTCCTCTGCGCATCTGCCGCAACGTCTTTGCTGGTGGCATGAGACCGCCAAGTGTCCTGATTCTTGGCATCGCTTACAATGAAGAATTTCTTGTTTGTGGGGCTCTTCGATTGCGATTTTTTGGGTAAACAAATATTTAATTTGTTTAGGTTGCTTGATGTCCTGATTAGGTGGGATTTGTATGATCCGGAGGTTTTTTACGTTGTTTGTCCTCATGTACGGTGTTTGGAAGTAGTCCAGCTTATTGATTTTTATTTGTGGACATATCCTAGCAATTTCCAGTCCCACTTCTTCGTTGGTCCATTCGGGATCGATGTGCCTTATAATAAAGGTAGCTGGTTTGCTGTTCGGATGTTGGAAGGTGAAGAACTGATACTGTTCCTCTAACAGTTTTTTAACTGCCCTGTCATGATCGACTAATGATCTGACTGTTATGGAAGTCCTCGATGCTTTTGCATTGGTGCTAAAATTCCGGTGACCCAAGGCATTTTGCAGGGTTTGAATTAGTGCTTTGCTGCTGATCGGGTTTCTGATGTAGATTGGCGGTGGTTTTTCGTTTTTGTGCTGGGCAGGCAGGGGACTCGGTGCTGGCTTGGCTTGTTTGGTGGTTTCCTTATGGGCTGATGATTGTTGTTTGGGTGGAGATGTTTTATGGTTTAAGTTGGGAGAAGGCGTCATCTCCATACTGGCATCGTCGCTGTTTTGGGTGGGTTGCTTTAGGGAGTGAATTTCCTCCCGGAGTTGCTTCACCTCTGATGAAAGCTGTTGGATGTATTCCACGGCTTCGTGGAATTTTTGTTCGTAGTCCATGTGTTTTACTGGATTTTCCATTTTTGTAGTCTTCTGAGATGAGTTTTGAAGAGTTTCAATCGCTCTTCTCTTCCGTTCCAAAAGATATTCCCGGGAAGCGCTCGGGTCGTTGTCTGGCATCTGTGAAGACAGATTTCGACTATGGCATCCAGCGAAAATTACACGTGTTTGCTCGTGTTTGTATAGTTAAAATTTCCTTTTTTTTTTGTTATTATATATATATATATTTTTTTTTTTTACTATTTTTTGTTGTTTTTCTATTGCACTACACAATTTAATAGTGCACTTAAAACACGTAAACATAAACACGTGTAAACACGTTTCTGTGAACGTCCGCACTGCACGAGATCTCGACTGTTTATGAATATTGCACGATTTTTTTTTTTTTTAATATACTGCATTTATTTGACCAAAAATTAATAGTTACAATAAGTAATACAGCTAACTTATAATAGATTGGTTACATAATAAGTGTTTACATGCTATTTGTTAACATTTTTCAAACAATTCTTTTTTGATGTGCTCAAGATTTAATGTGATTATATATATTGTTAATTTTGTTTTTCCTGGAAAAGGTCAGAAGAAAAACCAGGAACTCTGTTTATTTTAACTTAGCCTACTTAAAATTACTTAACATAACTTAATCTAACTTAGTCTAATCTTATATACAATTTACAATATTTGATATTGCAATGATAGTGACAATTCGCATTTGACTTAAAAATAATATTAACAATTTTTAGTTATGGATGTGGGATTTCTCGTTGGGATTGAGGATACTAAGGGATAGGATCAGGTAAGTTCTTGAAGGAGGGGAGAGCCATTCGGTTGTGTGTTAAAGGTAAGGATCTTGGAGAATGGTTGGGTGTTGCTGTATTTGAAATGATTGGGTGCCAGTTCGGTGTTGTGGTACACGATCTCGTTTAGATCGTTAACCAGTCTGCCTGCGGCGAAGAGGGTCCTGATTTGGAGACAATTACGGTAGTGGGCTCCCGTATTGGAGGAGGGTGATGGTAGGTCCGTTATTATCGGGTTGGGATTGTTAGGAAGGTTTTCTATGAAATTTATCGACAGTTCTAGGATCCGTCTATCCAGTCGTTCGATGCCTGCGGTGTTGTAAAGGTCGTTGTTACAATGGTATCTATATGAGTTGTTTTTGCGGTGTAAGCCAGTGATAAACCGGAAACATTTTCATTCAAACACTCGTAATTTCTCCATTTGGGAGGGTGAGATGTGGTACCATAATGGGCAGGCGTATGTAAGAGTAGGTCTGATTATCTGTTTGTAGATGAGCTGTTTGACCTTAAGAGAGAGGCCTTTAGGTTTCCATAACACTCGTCTGCACAGGTTAAGCTGTATTGAGGCTTTTTGAAGAGAATTTTTGATGTGGGTTGAGAATGACTAGTCGTTGGAAAGTGTTCATCATCATTATCATCATCGGCACTACAACCTGGAACCGGTCTTGGCCTTATTTAGCAAGTCCTGAGCTTGTCAAACTTTCCATAATGATCTGTTTTTTCCGGGCAAGTTCATTAGTCTTGCGCCAGAGGCTCCCCGACGGGGAATCGAACCCCGGTTTCCCGCGTGACAGGCGGGTATACTAACCAGTATACTATTGGAAAGTGTTACTCCCAAAAAATTTCGCAGCAGGTACAGGAAACGCGCTTTAACAATGAAATGTGTCTAGTTTCGAATTTAATTTACCTTTAAATTTTGAAAATCAAACAGTTAATGAACTTTATTTTTATTGGATGTATTTTATCGAATGGCTTCATTTGATTCAATCTGAATAACTACTTGTTTTGTTATCTAATCGCCCAGCATCTTTTAAAAACCACAAAGAACTACACCACACTAACTTCTTCAAAGGAAAACACTCGACTCGGATAAAACTGGTTTCGCACCGTACCCGGCGGAGGTACGGTGAATGGCGAGCGACCCGACCGCCACGGAGATTGAATTACGACTCAAACGATATCCTCACCAATAAGGATATCGTTTTTTACCTACCACCAGGGAAACGTAAAGTCTCTCGGTGGTATAGGAAACCAGATCTTGTAATACAGGTCATGGTGGTATGTGTGGGATCGTTGAGATCAATGCTATTCACACGTGCAGTGGAAAAGCGAAACAGGCAGGCGGCAAAGACAAGAGAAAAGGCGACCAAATGGTTCGCTCTTTAATGAGGGTCATGTTTATACGATGCCTCGTCGCTATTTTCGATGTTAGGAGAAAAAGGTGCTAAAAGCAAATTGGATGTTTATGGCATCTCTGGCTGCAATAGAAACCGGGTTCATATTTGCATTAGGAAATGCTGGAGAATTTGGTTTCAGCGTCTATTGCGCTAATTATATGCAGCTGCTTGGGTTGTTTGTTGGTAAGACAAATAAAAAAGGTTGCCAGGCAATGTATATGAAAAGGTATATGGCGCGGCTAGGAAAATAGACGGCGCGATATTTATGGTATTTGTCTGGTACCGAATTGGTTCAGAATACCAAATAAGCAAACAAAGAAATCTTATGAAAAATTGTATGCGAAGGGATGCATGAAGGTAAGTTTTCTTTATAGGGATTTTAGGGTTATAATAATTGGGTCTGTTTGATGCGTGAAGCATCTAAGATGCTAATGCGAATTGCATTAGCGAAAGCTGGTGCAGACCCGGGTTATGGTTATGGGGGTTTTTCAGGAAGGCGAGCCGTGGGATCTGGCGGGACCGCCACAATCTGGACGCATCGCTGTCACCCGTCCAGGATTTGTCGCTTCTCTCTAGCCAGACACACCACTGTCACGTGTCTGGGGTTCATCACTTCTAGCCGCCTGGACGCAACGCTCTGGGGGCACCCTCTTATCGACGCTCAGGCACTGCGAATCACGTGTCTGGGGGCACCACTCTCACGGAGTCGATGTCTAAGTTGGACTTCCGGTATCAAGAGTAGAGGATATAGAAGATGATGAACAGGAAAGATGCCGGCACCAATAAAAATCATGTCGTCGGAAGGCTGTCACAGTTTGGAGTACAGCGCTTCTCGTCATCTGGACTCATCGCTCACGCATCAGGGGTTGTCGCTTCTCGCCACCTCGGCACATCGCTGTCACGTGTCTGGGGTTCTTCACTTCTCGCCGCCTGGATACAAAGCTCTGGGGGCACCCTCTTAATACCGCCCAGGCACCGCGAATCACGTGTCTGGTGGCACCACTTCAACAAAGTCGGTGTCTAAGCTGGGCTTTCGGATACAGGATCAGGGGATATAGAAGAAGAGGAACAAGGAAAGATGCCGGCACCCTTCGAGAAATCATATCAACGGAGAGCTAATAATGAACACATGGTCCAGCCACCAGACAAGAAGAAAGATACCTTGGGGACTATTTCATCCTGCGGCACAATGGAACGAAGGCTGCTATTGATCAGCAGAGTATTCTTCCTAATAGCCACCTGGATGCACAACCTCTCCGAACCAAGTGCCAGTTGTAATTCAATAAAATATGCCGCAAGGATTCGACCACAACATTACAAAAAGAAGAAGACACCATGTCCAGCACCATCATTCTATCAGTGAGAATTTTTGATGTGGGTTGAGAATGACCAGTTATTGGAAAGGGTTACTCCCAAATATTTTAGTGTTTTGGAAGGTTTTATGAGGGTGTTATTAAGATTTAGTTTAATTTTGTTGTGGCAACGTTTAGTGTTGTTTGTGCAGTGAGCGTTTTTGCCCTTAAACACTGTTAGCTGGGTTTTGGTTGGGTTGAGGCGAATTTTCCATTTGTTTAAGTATGCTGAGATGAGCGGGAGGAAGTTGTTAACGCGGTTTCTTGCCGCTTTGACAAATCTACTGCTAGAGTAGATTAAAGTATCATCAGCATAATTTAGCATTACAACACTAGGTGGAGGTTGGGGGATATCGGATGTGTATAGAAGATATAAAAGTGGTCCAAGAATGGATCCTTGGGGAACTCCTGCGGTTATGTTGTGAGTTTGTGAGAGGGAAGAATTTATTCTGAACATAAATTTCCTCCCAGAAAGATAAGATGCTAGGAGCTTTGTGATATTGGAATTCAGACCAAATAAGCAGTGCAGCTTATAAAGAAGTCCTGAGATCCAGACACAATCAAATGCTTTGGAGATATCGAGAGATATGCATACGGTAGGGCATTGGTTTTCTAGACCAGTTGTGACATCGTGTGTAAGTTTTAGTAACGCATGGCAAGTAGAGTGTCGCTCACGAAAGCCAAACTGAGAATTAGGAATGAGAGCGTTATCACTGGCAAACGAAAGAAGGTTTTGGTAGATCTTACATTCCAATATTTTGCTTAGGGTGTTCAATAAAGATATTGGACGATAGTTGGAGGTGTTATTGGAACTGCCGGACTTTTTAATGGGAATTACTACCGCAATTTTCCAGTTCTCTGGGAAATGTGAAGCATTTATGATGTGGTTAAGAAGGACTAAAATGGGAAGTAGATTTGGCGGGTGAAGTCTTTTAAATAGAAGGTGTGGTATTCCATCTATACCGGTAGATTTTTTGTTGGGTCGTGATTTTATGAACTTGATGAGTTCATCTGTGGTTAAAAATGTGGTGGTGTCTGAAGGATGTGACGCCTTGTTTGTGTCGTTAAATTCTCCGATGAAAGGAGTATAAGATGCGGGTAATCTGTGTGAAATATATTCGTTGACAGTATTTCATTTTGTTGATGGATCTTTGAGAAGTGGTCAGCGAGGCAATTGGCTATGTCCGTGTCGGATTGGATAAGATTGTTGCTGAGTGGGCTGATGAGGTGATCGATTCGCGGTTTAAACTTCCGACCAGTTAGTCGGTTGATGTTTTTGAAGAGACCACGATTCGGTTTAATATTGTTAAGTGTAGAGGTATAAGTCTGATCCGCGAACTTTTTTAAATGTTCATTAATTAAGGTGGTCAGGAGTTGGATCTGACTTTTAATAAAAGGACAGAATCTTATATGAAGTTTTCGGCGGAGTTGTTTTTTGAGACGCAGCAATTTAATTAGGATGCTGGGTAAAGGTTTTCCTAGATGATTATGAGGGATGGTGGTGGGTGTATTGCTGGTGAGGGCATCCTTGAGTGTCTGCTCAATTTTTAGGGCTGCTCGATCGATATCAGCAGGGATTAGGTTAGAAGATTCGGGGATTTGCAAGTTAGAAAACCGTGCGGCGACGTCTCTATTAACCTTTTTCCAGTTAGTCTTGGAGAAGTTCGGGACAGGACTGTGTGAGTAGAGCAGTTCGAAGGAGGGAACTTTGATCGAAGTGTGAACGGAACCATGATCAGAGGGAAAGAGGAAGTATACTGTGGGGGGGCTCGTTGAGTAAACATCAGCCGACTTGAGAAAGAAGTCAATTGTTGACCGCGTCGAGTTGGTGACACGAGTTGGCTGCAGTGGACTGTCGATATACGTATATGGGTGAGATGAGAGGAGGTGCAAAAGTTGGCAACCGTATTTGTTATGCTTTATGTCGTTGAATGCTGTATGTCGAGCGTTCAAGTCTCCACCGATTATGAATGGTGCGGGGAGAGACTGTCTGATTATTTGAGATATGTCAGAGTCAGGAAAGTCTGGTTCTCGTGTTGGGTGGATGTAAACGGATGTTACTATGATTACTTTTTTGTTTTCACAAAAAAGCTTAACTGCCGTGTATTCAATATTGAAAACATTGGCGAACCTGATTTCGGTGAATTGAAATTTATTATTTATTAGGATCCCGGTACCTCCATGGGATCCAGTAGTTCTGGGGTTGGAAATAAATGTATAATTGGGGATGGATACTCGGGAGTTGGACTTAAGCCACGTTTCTGAGAGGAGAAGGATGTCTGGGGAGAAGGTTTTAACAAACAACCGTAAGTGTTGCTTACGGATGTTGGAGTATATAGACTCTGCGTTGAGGGCGACTATAGTTAGTTCAGACATTGAGGGAAAGAATATGGGAGGTTATAAGTGAAAGAATCTGACCTTTTTTTTCGATATCCGACATATGCTTCAATGTAGGAAGCATAGTTTGTAGACTCTTGATGTAGCCCATGATGTCCAGGTTGAGGCCAATTGAGTTGGGGTTGTTTGACGTCGGCGTGTTTTGATTGTTCTTGATGACATCCGCATATGATGTTCCTGGCCTTGTAGGTTGTGGTAATGTGTTCTGCGATGTGGATTTAGTTGGTGCGGATTTGTTGGTTGTTGCTGGTTTTGTTCTTCTTTGGAGAATTCTCAATTTATGCGGACACTGGGAGAAATTGGCTGGATGTGGGCCTCCGCACTTACAGCACGTTACAGCGATTTCCTTAGTAGTAATGGATCCATCGGGGTTTGTGGTTTGGATTTTCCTGGTTCCATACACTGTGGATTGACTTTGCATTCTCCTGGTTGATGTTCATCGGCACATCTGCCGCATCGTATATTTAGGTAGCAAGCCACCGCCAAGTGTCCCGAGCCTTGGCATCTCTTGCAATGGAGGATGCTTTGTTTAGGAGGTTCCTCGATGCTAATCTTATGCGTAAACAAGTACTTAATTTGTTTGAGCTTGTTGGTGTCTTCATTTGGAGGGGTTTGGATAATCCTTGGGTTCCTTAAGTTGTTTTCTAGCATGTACGGATTTGAAAATAGTCCAGCCTGTGGAATTTCAGCTCTGGGCAAATCCTGATGATCTCCGACGCTAGTTTTTCGTTGGTCCAAGTTGGGTGAATATGCCTAATGATGAATGTTGTTGGTTTGAGTTGATGGTGTTGGAAGGTAAAAAATTTGTGTCGTAGTTCCCCAAGTTTTCTAACGGTTTTCTCGTGATCAACCAGAGTTGTTGTTGCAATGGAGACAGAGGAGCCTATAGTGTTTGTGGTGAAGTTGCGGTGTCCTAGGGCATTTTCTACTATTAGAATTATTCCATTTGTACTGGTCACATTTTTTATGTAGATTGGTGGCGATTTAACATTTTTGTGCTGGGCGGGCAGGGGACTCGGTGCTGGCTTAGCTTGTTTGGTGGATTCCTTACGGGTTGGTCATAGTTGTTTGGGTGGAGATGTTTGATGGTTTAAGCTGGGAGAAGGCGTTTTCTCCATACTGGCATCGTCAGTGCTTTTGGCGGGTTTCTTTAGGGAGTGAATTTCCTCCGGGAATTGCTTCACTTGTGTTGTAAGTTGTTGGATGTACAAGAACAAGGTTGGAGCCAAAATAGAACCCTGGGGCACCCCCGAATTAACAGGATACAGATCCGAACACTCGCCGTCCACAACAACCCGGATCGATCGATTCTCGAGGAAGCTCCTCGTCCAGTCACAAAGCTGTTGGGAAAGTCCATATGAACGAAGTTTGCTCAGCAATGCCCCGTGCTAGACGCGGTCAAAAGCCTTGGAGATATCCAGTGCAACCGCCCTTGATTTACCATGCCGTTCAATCGCAGATGTCCATATATCGGTTATAAGGGTCAAAAGGTCTCCCGTGGACCGTCTGCCACGGAATCCCTATTGACGATCATTCAGAAATCCGTTGCACTCCAAATACTTAACTAACTCTGTATTGATGACTTTTTCCATTACTTTAGATAAAATAGACAGTAATGCTATCGTACGGTAATTTTGTGGAAGACACTTTTTTCCCGTCTTTAGGATTGGCTGAACAGGGGCGAGTAGTTGTTTGGGGGGAGATGTTTGATGGTTTAAGCTTGGAGAGGGCGTTATTTCCATACTGTCATCGTCACTGTTTTTGGTGGGTTGCTGTGGGGACTGAATTTCTTTCTGGAGTTGCTTCACCATTGTTGTAAGTTGTTGGATGTATTCCACGGCTTCTTGAAATTTTTTTTCGTAGTCAATGTGGTTTCCTTGACTCTCCATATTTGTGGTCTTCTTCGCTGAGTTTTGAAGAGTTTCGATGGCTCTTCTTCTCCGTTCTAATATGTATTTCCGGGTAGTGCTTGGATCGTTGTCTGGCATCTGTGAAGACAGATTTCGACTACGACATCCAGCGAAAATTACACGTGTTTGTATAGTGTTTTTTTGTTGTTGCATTTAACATAAAAATTACACAAAGTCACAAGATTCGATATGAACCGAGATAGATCGACGACAACTTAACGTCTACGAATTCAATTTTATTTATATACGAGCACACGATGGATCTGGCTGACTACATGAACGATCGGCGAGTGAACGCACTCACTGTATTTTATTTTAAACTGTATGTATTAACCCTAATTTTAATTTGTACAATTAAGTGATACAGTGACTTAAAATTAATTTTGTAACAACTGTTTACATGTAATTATTATAATAATACATACATTTTCCCAACAATGTTTTAAGAGTTACAGAATAGATGTATGTTTGTTGTAACAGTGTTCGGACTTGTCCACTGTTCCCTTCAGAAAAGTTGCATGTTTGGGTTTTGTCCACCGTTCCCTTGGCGAGAGGAATCCAATGAAAAGGCAGGAAGGAACCACACAAACCAAAGTCCGAGATCTTTACTTCAGGAACCACAAAAAAACAAAGTCCGAGATCTTTACTTCAGGAGATTAACCGTTATTTACTTTATTATTTAATGGGGATACACCTTGTTTTATTACGATGAACTGGTACCTGGCCATGATTTCTCCGATGATGTGAGCGCAGTGAAGATTGGCTGCAGAATGACTCATTGGGCATAACTGGCAATTCAAAAGGGGACGCTATGACCTCATCGTGGTGACAATCGGCCAGCTGGTGCCAGCTGCTGCGTAACTGGTATACACAGCGAATGTACTAGATTTCTCCAGTACATTCCAGCATATTTAATTGCCAATCCGCAAGTTTAGTAGTGTTTCGTCTTCCTGGAAAAGGTCAGAAAACTGGGAATTTCTTATTTTTACTTTACTTAATCTAAACCTAACCCTAATTATAAATTTAACTCAACGTAACTTAGTCTGATTATTATAAATGAGCTATGAACAAAACAAAGTATTATAATTAAGGGGATATAAGAATTACGGGGTGTGGAGTGAAATCAGTTATGGGTTAGAGGTAGAGTATTTCTTTCCGGTTGTTCGTTGGAAAAACATAAAATGTTGGAAAATGGTTGGACGTTACAGTATTTAAACTGGTTGGGGGTAAGTTCAGTGTTGTGGTATATGATCTCGTTTGAATCATTTACCAGTCTGCCTGAGGTGAACATAACTCTTGTGTGGAGACAGTTAGGATAGTTAGTGCTGATATCTAGAGGGTTCGCTAAGAGTGAGGTTATTATGGGATTGGGATTATTTCGTAGGTTTTTGATAAATTTGATAGACAGCAGCACTCACTGTAGAATTCCTTCCCTTTATATATCCGTCGCTTCTCCTATATTCCCTGACAAGAGTAGTGATATGTATCACACAGAAAGATAATTTTATCGGTGATTTTATCATCGTCCTGCATGATAATATGTCGGATGGTGATATTGTTTGGTAGTGTTCTCTGATGGCGATGACGCCATCTTTCTGCATGATAATGTTGTTGGGTGGTGATTTAGATTTATACGGAAAATGGGGGTCTTAACTTGCGCAAACATATATTTATATACATCACGCTACCATACAATATAAGTGTATATTCTCAACAGTAAAATGTATACACGTATCGTTTGAAGGTTAGTACTAACTAAAAATCATACGGACTTAATTCTAGTAACACCATTTATGTGTCAACCTACGAACTTTTCAGCCGACCTGATATACAAAAAGTATCAGGAACAACAAGAATAAAAATGACACCAATTACCAATCTAAACCAATATTGTGTAGTTTTATAAAGAGGGAAGCCGAATGGGTGAACATCTTATAAATGCAAAACTAAACCCACTTTAAAGCTTGGGCTAACACAATACTAAGTTATTGAACATTTTTGACATATTTGGATGATGTCCTCGAATTGAAGAATACGTTTTTAAAAGCCACAGACAAACTGGTTTTTGAAAAAGTAAGATAAAAAAATTCTTATAGCGCAATTGTTTTGAATTCTACTTTTTATGTAAATAATATTTTTGCTTTAAAACACAACGTTACATACAATACAACACTTATACTCTTTTCCGTAATAACACTTTGAAAATGTCAATTATAAACAGGCATATATAATTGTTACATGGTTCACAAATTGGAATATGTGGGAATCTCAAAAAATATTATACAAATACAATATAATTACGCTTCCGAAAGTTATAACCTGAATCGGTTCTAAAAAAAATCTAATAAAATAATAGAACGCCAACACCCATATTTCACCACTGTTCAAATCTATTTCAAATTTGAATTTACCACGGCATATAAACACTTTAATAGGGCTCATTTCGCCGGATGAATACTAAAACCACTCAATAGATTCACTCACTCGAATAAATATTTTGTGCAATTAAATAGAAGCACGATGATTAGAAGGCTGCTAAGGGAAACAGTGTATAAATATAAAAGAAAATTGTTTAACCAACAAAACGTCGCATATTTTTCAAGTAATGAAAACCCGATTAAAGTACTTTTCTTTGGGAACGACACATTTTCCCTTCCTAGTATTAAGGCCCTCTACAACTCCAGGTAAGTGTTTACACTTCATGATATAATCATTCTTCCTATATCAACAACAATATCTAATTCTAAGTTTAAACAACTCGAAGGTGTCCTCGTTGGGTGTTGTGACGTCTCTCAAAAGTCCAGCTAATTGCATTAAACGCTATGCGGAACGTTCTCAAATACCTTTATTCGGTTGGCCAGTGGATAGAGATACTTGCCGACAGTTTGATCTAGGAATAGTAGTGTCTTTTGGTCACTTGATACCGGAAGATATCATCCGAGCATTTCCAATGTAAATATTAGCCATTACTTAAAAGGATTTATTAACAACACAAAACAATTCCTAGTGGAATGATAAACGTTCACGCCAGTATTTTACCGCGTTGGCGAGGTGCAGCACCAATAATCCATGCGATCATGAGTGGAGACAAAGTGACCGGCGTCTCAATTATGAAAATAGAACCAAACAAATTCGACATTGGCGAAGTAGTTGCATTAGAATTAGTGTAAACAATTTTACAAATGTAACATTTTTCTAGATTTACGCACAAAAAGAAGTTGAAATTGAGCCTAATGTGCTTCTTCCCGAATTGCATAATCGGCTTGCAAATGAAGGTGCAGAACTTCTTATCACGACGCTTAATAGCTATCCAACAAGTTTTCAAAATCCAAAGAAACAACTTGAAAACGAAGTCACATATGGTAAGGTTAATTTAAAAAATATTTAACATCTTATAAATAAATATTGTTTTTCAGCTCCTAAAATTCCAGACTCCCTACCTGAGGTAAAATGGAACAGTGCGACGGCAATAGAAGTGTATAATCTTTATAGGGCTCTCTATGGATATAAATACCTAACCACTAAATTCCAAGATCTGTCTATAAATCTAGTTGAATTACAACTGGGGCCAAATATGGATGCTAACGTCAGTGATCCGGGGATTTTTGAAAGGGTGTGGAGTAATGGTAACCTACGAGTTTTCTGTAAAGGCGGAACGACTATTGAAATTTTAAAAGTGAAAGTTGAAGGTAAACGCGTTATGAAAGCACGCGATTTCGTCAACGGATTTTTAAAAGATACTAGTAAGAAGTGCTATGTTTTCCGATGAAATTCTAGATCTGGGGCAAGAATATAATTTGCTAGACTTAAACGTGTTTTCAACGATGTTGTAGAGGATGCCAAAGAAGTAGCATGCGTGAGCTTTAAGTAATAGCCTAATGTTAAATCGAATTTGAATAAAAAGGTAATAAAATGCTGATACGAGCCTAACAAGATTACGTAGTTTTAATATACGCGTTTTATTTTTGCAATCATCGTTACGAAATTAATGCTAAGCTATATGGGTTTGCTTCGAAAGGTGGAGCCTCATTTTCTGGGTTAAAAATTCATATAATAGTTTAAGGGGGTATTCTGGTGTTTTGGGCCAAATTTGAATGTTTTTTAGAATTGTGTTAGAAAAAAAACGAAAAGAATTTTTACTATCCGATTTTGGCCCAATATTTATTTGTAACAACAAAATAAAAAAAAATGTCGAAAATTTTCAAAATTCCATGGTGGCCTTGATTGACATGATTTTGACTCTTCTAATTATCTGAAAAAAAAAAACAACTAAAATGGATTCTTAATCAGTGAAGGTGGTGTAATCGTCCCTACCTCGAAGAAATAAAAAAAAATTTGTTCGCAAACTGGTAACTGTGTGAAAAAAAAAGTGTAGGGACCTTAGAGCGTTATATCAAGGTGTGTACCGAATTTCAAATCAATCGCTTCATTAGAACTTGAGATATCGTGTCAATAGACTTGAAAAAAGTGGTTTCGAGAAAAGCGCGTTTTAAAATTTCAGGGTATTGTGTTATACTTACACTTTACACCTGCGCAAAAGGGTTTAATATCAAGACAAACTAACGAATACATTTAGCATCCTAGAGGATGGGAGTAATGAGGAAGAGGAAACCAATAGTGTGGACACTAACTGGGCATCGATCAGAGACGTAATCAAACAAAAAGCCCAAAAGATATTAGGATTTAAGACAACAATTAAGTCCAAACCTTGGTTTGACGATGAATGCAGGGCGAAGATCGACGAACGTAAAAGCCTCAGAGTGATCCACTTAGAAAGATATGATGAAGCCAACGCAGAAAGATACGCGACAATTCGAAAAGAGACAATGAGACTTTTCATACGCTAATGGGAGAAGACTCGGGTCAAAAAAATCTTAGAAAATTCCAGAGCAAAAAACATTAGAGGTATGTATGCCGGCATAAATTCAATTAGAAATGCCTACCGAGGGAGAGCCAACATAATTCGAGAGGCAAACGGCTGTCCAGCGACAGAAACAAACAATATCGTGACAAGATGGAAGCAGTACTTTGAAAACCTGCTCAACGTACGCAGCCATCAACCACAAATAAACGCACCAGACGTACATACAGCCGAGCCTCAGATCACAGAGCCATTTTTTAACGAAGTTGTAGACGCAATAAATCGATTGAAAAACAACAACGCTCCCAGAGTTGACTGGATACCGGCAGAGTTTGTGAAGCATGAAGGAGAGGCAACCCCAACCAAAGATCCACCAACTGATTAAAATAATATGGGATAAGGAAGTCACTCCGGAAGATTGGAAAACCCCAATAGTCGTCCCCATTTTCAAAAAAGGCGACAGATCTGACTGCGAAAACTACAAAGGAATATCATTGCTCCCAACCACATACAAAATACTAACACATGTCATACTGGCGAGAATCATACCGTACGCAGAAGAAATACTGAGAGACTACCAATGCGGATTCCGTAGGAACCGGTGAAAAAGCGACCAAATGTTCACAATAAGGTAACTGCTGGAAAAGAAGCGGGAATGATCGTCAATACGGAGAGTCGGTTCACCAACTGTTCGTTAACTTCAAAAAAGCCTACGACTCGGTCGCAAGTCAAAGACTCCGTGGCGGTTCCACGGACCGCACAAGCCACAGTAGGCTGAAACACCTTTCGTTCCACCAAGGAACATACTCACCTTAGCCTAAACCTCACGTGCCCCCATGGTCCACCCTTTCGCCTAGCCAAAGGTGACATTCATACTGGTGTCAACAACCCCACGTATCCACAGATACATGGGCCCCAAATCTCGAACATTTCATAACGCCTGCACGGGGATCGGAGGACACGACCCAGTATAGAAATTGTGTATCGATCCATTAGTTGGATAAACACAAGTGGTTGGCACAGCTGAGCCAGATGTCAACAAACATCAAATGCCTGGCGATAAGCAAATTGCCGCAAAACAATCCATTGGCTAAAGCTTTGATATTACCTAAACAAAGGCCATTGCGGAGGAACACCAATAAACTAGCTAACACTGTTCTCATAGGGCATAATAAATACAATTATCGTAACCGACTATAATTACCACGATCCCAGAGATCGCCAAGAAGAATAAACCACACACCCGAATATATACAAAAAAGATTCGACAGAAGGTGTGAAAATGCTGGCGATCCCAGGAGGATCTACGGCCACACAACCGGTAACCTCCACGTCTGTGTGTGTGAGTGGATCCACACATCTAGTCTGCGACGAAGCGGAAACCGCAGGACAAAAAAAAATGTGTGCGTTCTTCCCTGGTGGAGAGATTCTCGTTTAAGAGAAAATCGAAAAAGAGAACGATGGGCTGAGTAGAATCATTTTTGTTTTGTTTTATATCCACATTTATTCAACAAATTAATTACATATTTTACTTAAGGCTAATGTAAACTTCTATTTTACAAATATCATTCTTATATTCACTTACTGGCTCTCCGCAAGCACTCTAAATTATACATTATTATTTTTCTTATGCCTTTCGGCGTACATGTGAGTAGAATCATCCCCAGAAGGAAATTCACACCACACACCGGAATATAAACAAAATCGATTCCGCAGAAGGTGTGAAAATGCTGGCGATCCTAGGAAGATCTCCGGGCATACAGGCAGCAACATCCGCGTCTGCGTGTGTGGGTGCAACCGCACATTTGGCATGCGACCAAACAGTAAATCGCAGGACACAAGATAGAGGGTGCGAACTCCTCTAGGGGGGAAATTCTCGATTAAGAGGGATATAAAAAGAAAGAGAAATAAAAAAGGAAAGAGAACAACTGGATGAGCCGTGACATCCATGTTAATCAATTCTTGTCGGAAGGAAATGTGGGGGGTTGTAGTTCTGGTGCCAACGTATGGCACGGATTCACTACGCTCCCACCGAATTGCGTCGCCGGATATTGCTCACAGAGAATTGTCCCGAAAGTACAAGGCCCGCTACACGCTGTGCACTTATAGGAAGAGGGAAATAAAACACACGGCTTGCTCTGTATAAACGTCGTTTAGGTGTTCCTTTACTTCTGTTGTATAAATGTTATCTGAGTGTTCCTTTTATTTTTTGTACATAAATGTTATTTGAGTGTTCTTTTTGCTCCGCTACTCGTTCCCTTTAAGGAGATCGACTTTTGCATTATGAGGAGTCTCTGTACATTAATAACACAACGCGGATACAAACTAAAGGGTTAAGCACTACACAGATGTAAGGGGACAGTCTCCCCTGTTTAGTATTGATCCTTCTTTGGATGGATTAGTCCGCGATGGGGGATTATTTTCCCCCTAGACGCTTGTTCCAATATACGTTCGTTTACCGGCGACACGGCCGATCCGCATTTTATTCACATTTGAAGAAAACCGAAGGAGACCAATGAAAAATGAATCGGCGAATAATAACGTACCGGAGAACGTTATTTTCCTAACGAGTAGGGATCTTCAAGGGCGGGATGCTTAACGGTGATGTACGAACACTTGTATCTAACGCGTTATTTAGAAATACTCTTCCGACCACGACAGCGCAACGACCTCGACTTGACTTCTTGGCGAGTTGATATTCCACTGACTGCGTATGGCTTGGCGGATGAATAACGACTGACTCATTACTAGCGAGGAAAAGTTCGTCGCGTCGTGGCAGTGGAGTCAAAGCTAAATGAACTCACTGCCATTTACTAGGAACTTCGAAGGGGGTTGCTATGCCTGGATAGGGAATTGAGTTCCGAAGAATCATTGCCGTACAGGCTGAGTTAAATTCCTCTGGCGCTATGTATACGAGGAAATTGGTTTGGAAATACGACCGAATATGGTCATGAGTTGTCGGTTAGACAAAGGGATGTGGGTCTTGGTCGTTGCGATGGTTGTTTCGCGGAAATGCAACGCATCGTGCTGGTAACTTGCCAGTAAGGGGAATTGGTATTGGGTAGGATGGGAGCCGAAATGATTTTCGGGGAAACTAAATGTTGCTTGATTACAAGCGAGGAAATAGTTTAGGCAGGAAGTGAGCCGAAATGATTTTCGGGGGAAATTAAAATTGTTTGGTTGCTATCATTTGAATAAGATATTAACCGAAGCGGTTTTTTGGAAAAATGTATGCGGCTCGATGTAGTTGATGCAGATGGTGAGTATTCCGTTGTAAATTTGAATATGTATTTATTTCAGCTTGGGAAATGGGGTCTTGGTAAGTTGGGGGGTGTATGCAATTTCGGATTTGGGGACGGATGCTGTTGCATATTGGGATGTGTTCTTTGCGTGTTTGCGCATGGATTATGGATTGGGTTATGGTGACGCGCTATTAGCGGTCGAAGTTAGGTAGGAATTGTGGGTTGGTTCTCCATGTGATGTAGAGAACCCCCACAGAAGCATAATCGGCAGTGTGTCGCGCGAGTGTCCGCTTTTAATGAAGTAACGACCGTCTTAATCAAGTAATGTTTGAACTAATACAATTAAGAATAAAAGTAGACAAGTTGTGTTTTTCATTTTGGGGACTTGTGTCGGATTTTATTAGAGTCGTGGCGAAGTGTTCGGCGGAACACTTCCCAAGGAATATACAAAGTGAAAATACTACATCCGCTAAAACTCTACCATATTGTCGTTAAGCTGGGAATCCCAAAAAAATATGCCGCCCTCATTCAAATTTTCATGAACGACAATAAAGGGCGACTTAGAATAGAAAACCACCTCTCAGGACCATTTGAAATCCGGGACGGACTAAAACAGGGGGATGGCCTCTCACCGTGTGTTTTTAACCTTGTGCTCGAGTATGTCATCAGAAAGGTACAAGACGACAACATGGCCGGATCATTCATGAACGGAGTCACACAAGTGCTCGCACATTCGGATGACATCGCCATTTTGGGCGATAATCTAGAAACTAGATAAAAACAGTGAAATCATCATGCAAGAGGCAGAAGAGGTGGGCCTAGAAATAAATTAAGACAAAACAAAATACATGATTACGGCGAGAGTAGGTGGACCTCAGGGAACACATATAAACGTCAGAGGCAAGATATTTGAAAAAGTTAAAGAATTTAAATATCTGGGAACGATAATGACGGCCAGTAACGAAATGTCGAAGGAAATTAACAAAAGACTACACTTCGGCAACGCTAATTGGCATGCAGTCAGTAAACTGTTGAAATCCAAACTGCTATCACGTAACATAAAGCTCCGTGTCTCATCATCATCATCGGCACTACAACCGGGGACCGGTCTTGCCCTTATTTAGCATGTCCTGAGGCTTGTTAAATTTTCCATAATGATTTGTTTTTTCCGGGCAAGGTCATTAGTCTTGCGCCAGAGGCTCCCCGACGGGGAATCGAACCCCGGTCTCCCGCGTGACAGGCGGGTATACTAACCACTATACTATCGAGGAGCCGAAAGCTCCGTGTCTATAGAACCATAACCATGCCGATTGCTCTATATGGACGCGAAACATGGGCTCTCACAAAACGGGAAGAACACAAATTCCGCGTATTCGAGAATAAAGTTTTAAGGGGTATCTTTGGAAGTTAATATAACGAGAAGGCAGGACAATGGAGGAAACTCCACAGCCACGAATTGGAAGAGCTATACCGAGGAGATCAGATTGGCTGGTCAAGCGTGGAAGGAGAGTACACAGGACAGGGAACGATGACGGATACGAGTCGGTGAGGTCATGAACTTCGGGTTCCTACAGGCCAATAAATAATAATAATAATAATTACATTTTGTTAGTCGCCAATTCCTTGTCCATACAATGGGCCTTCTTCTTTTTCAAAAAGCAAATTCTCCAAACTTCTCTCCGATAGTCGTGCTGTTCTAGCTTCCTTCGAAGCAGCAGATGCTCGTACTTCAGAGCGATTAATTCGATTTTAGTTTCTTTTAAAAGCAAACGTATGTGCTTCAGAACCAATAGTGACGCCCATCATCATCATCATCGGCACTACAACCGAGATCCGGTCTTGGCCCTATTTAGCAAGTCTCGGGGCCTGTTAAATACTCCATAATAATTTATTTTTACGGGCAAGGTTATTAGCCTTGCTCCGAAGTGACACCCATAATGTCTATTATTTTCAAAATAGGCAAAAAGCCTTCATTAAAAATACACACGGCTATATAATTAGCAATTCAGTGGTTCGTGCTCCTACATGGATATGCTTTGGTGCGAAAGTTCAGACTAATGAGTTAAATGATTCATTATTATTCTGCGTTTCTGAACCCAAACATCGATTCAATAAACTCTCTTTTGATAAACCATCGTAAATTGGCGTTATCACTTCTAAGACTCGATCATTTAGAGGAGAGGATTTTCGTGAACAAACTCATCTAATGTACCTCATGTACTTCCATGATGATTTATGGTGCACAAATACTTGTGCTCTACATACCACTCTTCTTAGGCCTCGATGTCTGATTGTTTTGTGTTTTTTCATACGTTACAAGCTATTGATAACTTTTTTGCTGTATTTACCGATAAGCGTAGTAAATCCCAAAAGTGAGGTGAATCCTCTTTTTTTCCAAGTACCATCTCCAGAAACTGTGAAATGTATTGGATTAGCATCAGGACCAGAGGCTATTATTAGTTCTTTCTCTTCTTCAACAGCTTTTGAAATGATTTGATTATAAACAGCTGATGCGGCATAATATACATTTTCAAGGCAATTGTAATATGTACTAATTGGCAAATCTTGACGAATATCAATTATACTGCAGAATATATTGATGCCTTCTCCTCCGGCTCCTAAAAGTTGCATTGCTATTACGATTCTTCGATTTATTTCAAATGATTTATTGATGAATGGTGTGGTGGATGCAACCGATAACGGCGAGTCTCGAACCACCGTCCTTAACACGATTCCGTTCAATCCCGCCAGTAATCGCGTATTTCACTTCAGTTGATATTTGTGCTAACAAAGGGGAAATAAAAGACCAAAATGGCTCGGGGTATTTACTCTTTAATAGTTTAAGTAATTGATAATCTTTTGTCTCCTTCTCTTGAATGGCAGTTGTGCAAGCGTTGGTGGTTGGCGACAGACTGACTGAAAGACGTTAGTTGCTGGTTGCTGACAGGCGTGGTGAGTATGTTGGTTGGGGAGTGTACTAGATTCTCCCCGCTGCCTTTAGTTGCAAATCCGCAACAAATGGAAATGATGGAATGTGTTTTATATCTTCACAACTGAATTGCAATGCAATTTTAAATACTAAACCATGAGGGGCAGTTCGAGGAAATATAATTTCTTGCTTACATGTAACACATAACACTAATGAAGTGAGTGTTGTAAACACAGAAAAAGATTCTAAAATACAATAGCCGTAATTATTTTCTACAATAACCTCTCCGTCTCCCGATTTTTTTAATTTGGTTGCTGATGCACTAGTAAAACTAGTATCTTCTTCCACAGTATGCTGATTCCCTATAAATGTTCGTTTTTTTTTTTGTCTATCTGGTCGCACACTACTTCCTGCTTTACTTTTTCTATCCACTTTAACTGCACAGAGGGAACTTCGTTGCTTGAAGATTCAAACTAAACTGATCTCAACTGAACACTAAACATTAAAAGATTTCAACAAAATAAGTCACAGAATACCGTTATAACTCATTTCAAAGTCATTTTTTCGAGACAACGGGTTTGTATGGACCGGCCTCGAGCGCGCAGGTAGTTGGGGAGTATGTAGCGTCTATTGTTCGATTCGTTCCGGCAGGACCGGTTTAGTTGC
Source organism: Microdon myrmicae (assembly GCA_963931805.1). Classification (NCBI taxonomy): domain Eukaryota; kingdom Metazoa; phylum Arthropoda; class Insecta; order Diptera; family Syrphidae; genus Microdon; species Microdon myrmicae. Next base: position 100,292,577 of record OZ007496.1, read on the forward strand.
CGCGTCATTAAAGCAGCTGTAACTTCGCCAATTTATTGGAAATTTCTTTGGACAGCATAGCATAACATCTTAAAAGTATAAGCTATAAGAAAATATCAAACATTTTTTTTTTCAAAATTCTAGACCAGAATACCCCCTTAAAGACGACGTGTCTCCTGATTGAGAAATACAACGGACTTCGGGATATTCAAATGAAGAGGTTAAACATCTTTATTGCGGAGAGAAATAAATGCTGGAAATATAAAACGGAGCCTGATTCGATCAACCATTGTCAAGGTTCGAGTTGAACATCCACCATGGTCGTGGTTCGACTGAATAGATTCAATTGACATCTTCTTTGGGTTCAAAAGAATCTTTGAGAGAAGGCTGTCTATTAGGTCTGACACGCACTATCCAATTACCCTTACCGTGAGTTCGGAGATGAATTTAATGCTGGTGTTCAATATCACTAGAACAAGAACGTTGCCATGGGTCTAAGAAACCGTTGTCGTGGTCTACGGAAAGCGGAGAAGACATTGCTGTCGGTCTGCGGGAAGAAGACACAACAATTGTCGTAGATCTACGGAAAAAGAAGATGACCATTTTCGTAAGTCATCTCAGTCACATCAATCGGCGCATTGCAAACATGTCTTGCAGTCAACAAGATCGGAACGTACAGTTTTAGTATGGACAAAGGGCACATAAAGAAATGAATTAATAATAATAATATTATTATATCCGTACAGGAGAGACGAAATATACACAAAACAAAAACCAATGAATAATAATGACAACAGCAAGAAATTAAAGTTAAAAGTTATTTAATGCTTTAGCTTGATCGTATGTTACCGCTGTGCTTCGAGAGAGCAACGAGTCAAGTTTAGTGGGGCTACCACCCCATTTATTGGCATAATTCAAGCAACGTAATTACCTACATCTAAAGTATATATAAGCTACAAACTAGAGAGTTTAAGAACTATCTTAACTAAGCTTAACCTAAAGTAACCAAGACAAATTAAGAATGTACGAGGGAGGGTTATAGTAAAGTGTAGAAGCGTTGCTTATGATTGGTGGTGAGAATGGTTTAGGAATGCTGGGAGTATGGGTAGAAAGGTCGAAGTCGACAAGGTGGAATTGGAGTTGACATTTCTCAGCATCCGCGAAAGGGGTTCGTTGAGACCATAAGAATTCCGGTTGGGGGGAATGTGGAGAGGGCGGGGATCACGCGTATTTCGAGGATTTGTGTTCAGAGGAATTAAGTTAAGGAGGTAGGCGCAGTCGGCCGAGTCGAAGAGGACCCAGTGAATGAATATTATGTCATCCACGACCCTGCGTTCCTCAAGGGTTCTGGGGTTGATTAATTTGAGGCGGTTAATATACGGGGGAGGGATTAAGGGGTTTTCCCATCCTAGCCCTCGGAGAGCGAACCGGGGGAAGCGACGTTGAATACTTTTGATTCTACAGATATGTATCTTGTGAGAAGGAGGCCATACCTGGCTAGCATATTCAAGCAGCGGACGGACGAGGGTACGGTAAAGGGATCGAGTAACGTAAGGGTCGGAGAATTCCTTAGACCATCGTTTAACGACTCCGAGGGCAGAACTGGCTTTCCGGGTCGTCACTTCAACGTGAGAGAGTTAAGCTCCCTGTCGCAAAGGATACCGAGATATGGGGAAGGAAGTCGTGGGCCCGGCATGGGTGCGAGTTCTACTTCGTCCCACGAACTGTTCGCCGAAGAAACAACATCGAGAGAAGAAAAACCGAAACACTTTCCAGCCAGGGAACAAAACTCCACAACAAATCGTCCACCAGAAGTAAGTAAAAAAGAAAAAGCACTTTTTATTTATTATAAAAGGTTCTTATATCTCACAATACCTTTTTCGTATTTTAGTTAGATTACTGGCTGCACAAGAAAAATTGCTTATTACTCGTGACGCACTTACTCGAATCGACTTAATTATCTTCGCGTCCCCGTGGAAACCGGGGAGGGGGAGCGGCACGACCGTGGTGGTCGGCGGATGTAATTGGACTCCGCGATATTCGGCTTGTACAGAGCCGACTCGCTAATGGGGTGAGGTTCCCCGACAGATTGCGATTGCATTAGCGAACCTATAAGATTAGGTCGAAGTTATGGGGATTCTTCGGGTAAGTGGACCGTGGGGTTTGGCGGAACCGCCACAGAGATCTCGAATAGATTGGACAATGGTCAGGGGTTAGTTATGAAGGGTATAGGAACGAGAGGATGAGTGAATACGCTTACGGGAGAAGGTTATATAGTGGCATTTGGCGATGTTAAGTAGAAAGCAATTTTTGTCACGCCAAGTCGAGAAGCTGTCAAGGTCAGATTGCAGCAGTGCAGAATTTAAGTGGTGACTCGTGATCTTGTATAACTTGGTATCATCAGCGTATAGGGACATGCTGGAATTCTAAGTGACCTTATCGATGTCATTAGTGGCCCGTATAAATAGAAGAGGACCCCCGAGGGACACCGGGGGCGGCAATGAAGGGGTAGGATCTCATGGACCTGAACCGAACGGAATAAAGTCTATCCTTTAGATAGGAATAAAGTCTATCCTTTAAATTCCATTTCAGCAATCCAGATTCGAAGTCGAGGGCGGATAATTTGAAGATGATTAGATTGTGGGAGATTTTGTCGAATGCTTTATTGAGGTCGGTCGAGACCATATCGACCTCGTAACCGCCCTCTAATGCTGAGAGTGTAAAGGAAGTGAACTCAACGAGTTTGTTTGAAAAAACCATTGAAAAAACCATGTTGCCTTGGTGAAATAAAAGATTTGCAACGAAAACTAAGAGATTCGTATAGAATGCTTTCGAGAATGTTGGGTAAATGGGATAGTTTGACGATGGGGCGGTAGTTCGCGACATCGTTTTTGTGACCCTTCTTGTGGTTGGGGTTGATAAAGGTGGTTTTCCAAATGTGGGGGAATACGCCTTGAGAGAGTGAGAGATTAAAGATCGGTAAGAGGGGAGCATAGAGATTGGGTAAGCATTTCTTGAGGTGGATTGCAGAGATTTCATCAGGGCCTTACTAACCACTATATTATCGAGGAGCCATCCATCTTGGCGCAAGACTAATGACCTTGCCCGGAAAAAACAAATCATTATGGAAAATTTAACAAGGCTCAGACTTGTTAAACAATGCCAAGACCGGATCCCGGTTGTAGTGCCGATGATGATGATGAGAGGGGAGCAGAGAGATTGAGTAAGCATTTCTTGAGGTGGATTGCAGAGATTTCATCAGGGCCTTACCAACCACTATATTATCGAGGAGCCATGCAGATTTCACCAAACCTTTTAATCTGACCCGGATGCGAGCAGTGAAGCACTCGGTGCTGTGCTACCGCAAGGGAAAATAGGCTAAGACCTGCCTATAGCTTATGCAAGTCGAACTTTGAATAAGGCGGAGAAAAATTACTCCATCATCGCGGATCGTAAGCCACTAAAGGGAGTTTTTAGCGTGAAAGATCCCACCTCACGTGTAACGCTACGGTGGTTGTATTTCGACTGACTTTAGCAGTTTACCTAGGGACTCTCTTTCCCCACACGATCAACCATCCTTGATCGCACTCTCATCCGCATTCTCCCATTTGCCCGCCCATTAAGGTAAATAAACTCTTGCGAATTTACCCAACAGTCAGTGAACTTAGGGAGAATGGGAAAACTGCAACGGAGAGCATGACGAGTTCAGGGTTGATTTGTTTTCGCTTGCAACAAAAGCGAAACGATTTGGTGACCGCATGACCCAGTTACATATTTGATTGCTCTCAGAGTGCAGAACCAAAATGCCCTTCGAGGAGGGGAAATGGGGTGGGTTGAAAAGTATATTTCTTATACTTTTCACTTGACTCTGGGTATTTTAGATCCCCAGCGAACAGCCGTGTCTGGCGCAGGTCAAAGGGACGCCATGGCGTGGGAAAAAAACTAAAGGTATTCGCGATAACCCAAGCCGTTTCGCTATGTAGCAACAGTGTCGCTCACCCACTCTTTGCCGTTGCTAACCAGGCATGAGATTTATGATTTCCGATAGGAAATCTCATGTGGTTTATCAAATTATGTTGCCAATGGCATGAAAAGGCTGAATTCGGTTATGCATTATCTGCATAGAAGGATGAATTCAGGTTATGCGTCCTTTGGGAGGGTACCTTTTATGGTGATATAGGCCGTCAAATGGGATTGGGGTTGACGTTGTGCGCGGTCTGTGGGCGAAATTGTGGTTGTAATTCTGGGTTGGTTCTCGGCGTCATATAGAGAACCCCACAGTAGTTTTTTGGGGGGGAGATGTTTGATGGTTTAAGCTTGGATAGGGCGTTATTTCCATACTGGCGTCGTCACTGTTTTTGGTGGGTTGCTGTGGGGAGTGAATTTCTTTCTGGAGTTGCTTCACCAGTGTTGTAAGTTGTTGGATGTATTCCACGGCTTCTTGGAATTTTTTTTTCGTAGTCAATGTGTTTTCCTTGACTTTCCATATTTGTGGTCTTCTTCGCCGAGTTTTGAAGAGTTTTGATAGCTCTTCTCTTCCGTTCTAATATGTAGTCCCGGGTAGTGCTCGAATCGTTGTCTGGCATCTGCGAAGACAGATTTCGACTACGACATCCAGCGAAAATTACACGTGTTTGATAAAAAAAAATATTATAAATAATACATGATATAGAAAAAATAGAATAAATTTTAAAAAGAAAACACCAATTATTGTGACGTTATAAAAATTGTTATTGTATGCCGAAAGGCATAAGAAAAATTATAATGTATAATTTAGAGTGCCTGCGATTAGCCAGTAAGTTAAGGTAAGAATCATATTCGTAAAATAGAAGCTAACATTTAGTTTTAAGTAAAATATATAATTGAATTGTTAAATAAATGTGAATATAAAACAAAAAAAAACACGTGTTTGGTCGTTTTTTTTTTTTTGCAATTAACATAAAAATTACACAAAGTCACAAGATTCGGTGTGAACCGCGATACATCGACGACGACTTAATGTCGACGAATTTAATTCTATTTATAAACGAGCACACGATGAATATGACTGTGTGGGGGTTCTCTATACTACATGGAGAACCAACCCACAATTTCAGCTTATTTTCGACCACCTACAGCGCGTCACATTATCCCCTATCCCACCGTTCAGCTATTTTACCTATAAAAGAAAGCATAGCTGAATTCATTATTCTATGCAGATAATGTAGAATTAAATTCAGCTCCATTTTGCCATACGGCAACTCCATATCATTAGCCCTATGCGATTTCTGCCGGAAATCACAACGTCATATTGGTTAGCAACAACTGGGGTTATTTCAGCGTCTTAGAGTCTGGTTCTCACGCTGGTTATTTCCCAAGCATCAGCGCCGCCCCATTGATTTTCTCCAGACACTCCATTCGCTAGGGATCAACGATCTCTTTTCACGAGTGAATAGCACCAGCCACATTTTCCTCCTCCATAATTCTGTCTCCCTACAGTTTAATGCACTCCGAGATCACCACAGACATCGCACTAGGTCAGTGGAACACCACGGAGACTGCATTAATACACGCACACTAAGCCAGATCAACCCTGTGTTATTGTGCTTTCCATTTTGATTTCTTCATCCTTTCTACGCCCATCAACGTGGAACGAATACACAAGTACTTATCCACCTCGATGAGCGTGGGGGATTGAAGGATGCACAGGAGAGCGCAGTTACCATTGGGTGGCCAATGTGCAAAACCGAAAAATCCAATTTCATCCCTAATTGGGATCAGTCACATCTCATTCACCACCGGTGACGGTCACGCTGCACCGAGTCGCGTTTCAATCACCACAGCGCACACACAACATAGAGTCAAGTCGCTATTTAGTCATTACCGCGGTTGGTCACGCCGCCGCTTAAGGAAATCTTCATCCCTCGCGAGTCAGTCAATTGGTAACACCAGAGGAGCACGGTTATGGTCACATAACAGTGAGTTTCGTTTAATTATCAAATCGAGTACCCCGTAACGAATGTTAAATAAACCTTTAACGCAGTTAACCCGTGTACAATCCTTCTTTACAGGATTAAGAAAAACATGTTAGCGTCGAGCAATTATTGGTGTGGTGCATATATCAAAATTAAGACAGTGTATATTAAATAAACCTCTAACCATTCAGCCAAATAAAGGAATGACATATTAATAAAGGAGCACTAAGCGTTTTATTTGGACGAATAATTTGCAGTGAACTGCTGTCGTGGAATAGTGGAGGTTTCAGAGAACTGCAGCAGTGTCAAATCAGACTGCGTTTTACGATATTTTCTTCTTCGTTGGTGAATGTTCGGGAGTTAAATTTGTCCAGTGACGCGTTGGAGTAGTGAAGTGAACCCGTGTCGTGTCAGGCACACTTCTTCACCCCCATAACTGAATGAATGAACGAACGGCGAGTGAGTGTGTTGTACTTCCCAACTGCCGCTGCTTTTATTCTCTTCTTTGCCCCCGTTCCCTCGTTCGCATGTTGTCACAGGAACAAAGAGATCAACTGGTATAAATTGCCGATCCTCAGTCCGCCAGTCGTGTGCTACTCCGTCCTGGGCTTCGTAAGTTACGTCGCCAACAACCAAAGATAAGATTCTCTGCTATAAGCAGCTAATCCGATCTGGAATATCAAACGCCTTTCACATACGGTCCTGCATATCTTCGGCCCAAATTGAAAAACTTCGACTTTTCGAAAGCAAACTTCTCAGATGATACACCAACCACTCTAGAAGACCCGACGGACGCCATTAGCCCAACTCTCACCTATACGAAGGTGCATCCATTACTTCTATCGACGAATACTTGCTTCAATTAGCATACAAGTATCTCGAAAGCATTCAGAACAGCGAGAACCCACTTGTACGGGATTCTTGCATTCCACAATTTCTTCTTCAGTACAAAACTGAAGAAAGCACTCTTCCTAACAACATTCCCCTCTATAATATTTCTGGACACGGTCTACTAGTAACATAACACACACATGCACGCACAAAACCATACACACACCGACCAAAGCGAGGAATATCAAACGCCGAAAACATGATCTGCGTTTACTACCGCACTCAAGACCTACCGGTCTTCTATGATTTCTTTCCCACCGTCCCTTCATCCAAGTAATTAGAGAACATTTCAACGGCGGTATTGGTTTTCTGTGTAGGACCATTTCAATGGAGCGGGAATTTCGTGTTGATTTGTGTAACATTCGCGGCTTGAGATGCAATTTCTCTTCTGTGTCTGCCCATGTTTCTAGCCAGAATCCAACTATCCTTTCACTTAGCGAAACCCAGGTAATTACTAATACAGATATTTCCGATTTTAATCTACCTGGATAAAACTTAGTGCCACTGTTCTTTCCACATCGTGGTACAGCCACATATATACGAAATGATATTGCTTATCAGCTTCTGCCACAATATGGTCTCTGTTCCAAGCCAGAATTTAATTTCTCTTGGCTAAAACTACATGGTCGTAAGCATATCATACATTACTGCTTTCTTTACAGAAACCCAAACTTGGATAGAAACGCATCCTTTAACGAATTTAATGTTCTGTTTGATTCTATCGATAAGATCTTGACCCTATATCCGCACACTGAAATCGTTAATGCGGGTGATTTTAATGTGCATAACTCTCAGTGGCTTCGTCACACCAGACACACAACACCTGAAAGTCAGTATGTCCAGCTTTTTGCTGTTTCAAATAGCTTAACTCAACTTGTCAATGAGCCAACACGGGCACTAGATATATATGGTAATTTCGCCAACACACTGGACCTGTTTCTCACCTCCCACCCAAACAAATACACAATTGAAGTTTCTCCTAAACTGGGAAGGTCTGAACGACTTTTTTGGGAGGTTAAATTGGTCGTTATTTGTCCTCCATAACGATGTTGACTCTATAGCAGACATATTGACCGACACGATTCTACTTGGTATGCGAACCTTTATTCCACACAGAGTAAAGAGTATCAAACCCAAGAGAAATATGTGGTTCGATTCTGGGTGCAGAGAAGCCATTAAGGCCAAAGAGTTGAGATTCCGGTTGTATAAATCAAACAATATTGAGGAAAACCGGAAAAGATTTAAGAGAGCTAGGAATGACTGCAATGCGTATATTCAACGCGGCAAGTTCTTGCATGACCAGAGAGTGAGGCAAAAAATACTACACTATCCCACAGGTAGTAGAAACTTCTGCGCATTCGTGAAAAACATTCAAAACTCGGTCTCTTCATCCATTCCATCCCTTATAGTCGATGACAAACCAGTCACCACTGCGATAGAGAAGCCGAATCTACTTGCTGCACATTTTGCAGCCAACTCAACGCTGCTTGATACCACATCAGTTCCACCTCAACTTGAGCATAAGCAGCACACCATGAGTCAGATTCGCTTCCGAACGCCTACCGTTGACCGCACACTCAAAGAGCTAAACGCACAGAAATCCGCTGGTCCGGATGACATTTCCCCAATCATCTTGAAGAGATGTTCCTCTTCACTCGCTAAACCACTGCGGAAACTCTTCCATTTGTCTTATTCTACTGGGCGTTTCCCAAATAGATGGAAGTCGGCGAACATTCAGCCGATTCCCAAAACGGGTGACAAATCATCCTTTTCTTCTTATCGACCGATAGCACTAACTTCTATTCTCTCCAAGGTAATGGAATCTCTTATCAACCGTCAACTTTCGAAATATCTGGAATCAAATAACCTCCTCAACGATCGCCAATATGACTTTGGTAGCAACACGTCCACAGGTCTGATGGCGTACCTTACCGAAAAGCGGAGCCATTCCATCCACTACCTCGCTGGAAGGAAGGTAGTCGCATTGGATATTTCAAAAGCTTTGATAGAGTTTGGCATCCAGCCCTTTTGTCAAAATTACACTCATATGGAGTGGACAATTCCCTGATCCAGTGGATAAGAGACTATCTTTCTGGCCGTTCAATCCAAGTGGTACTTGATGGTGTCAAATCTGTCTCCCATTAAATTAATGCAGGTGTTCCCCAAGGTTCGGTACTCTCACCCACTCTCTTCCTCATCTTTATAAATGATCTCTTGTCAATTACTCACAACCCAATTCACTCGTTTGCTAATGATAGCACGTTGAGTTTCTCATACTCATGCGAACACTACCGTCTAAATTCTTCGAACGTCACTACCAACCAGCAACTTATGTTTGATACATTGAATTCAGACCTCAACAAGATATATCAGTGGGGATTATCTAACCGAGTAGAATTCAATGCCCTAAAAACTCAGTGCTGCCTCTTGTCGTCAAAGGTGAACCCCAAAGGAAATATACTGTCTATGAACGGCACGTGCATCGACGAAGCCAAGGAATTATTAATCCTCGGCACCCGAATTAATTCGACTCTTAAATGGAATGACCACATATTTGAAGGTGCAAAAAGTACGGCCAAATGTATGGGATTCTTTAAGAGATGCAAAAGATACTTTACTCCATCCAACCTGGCCATTATTTACAAGGCGTATATTCGTCCAAAAATGGAGTTCAACTCCCATATTTGTTCAGGCGCATCCAAAACTACACTACACGTGCTCGACAGGATGCAAAAACGAGCAGTGACACTTATTGGGGACCCAGCCGTAAGTCGATCAATTCCGCCCTTAGAACACAGGCGCAACGTATCATGCCTATCTCTTTTCTATAGGTATTACCGCGGTCGTTGCTCAACTGAACTTGCTGAATGTATTCCGCCCCTTCAGACATTTTCCCGCGACACCCCTCAATCTGTGAATGCGCATCAGTTCACGTTGAAAGTGAACTTTAGGCGCACAAATAAACATAGAGAGTCAATCTTTAGCCGAACCACACGAATTTGGAATGTTCTGCCTGATGATGTGTTTCCTGGCCGTTGTAATATCCAGATATTCAAGCCCAATATACATCGACACCTCCTTTCCTTATCCACTCCCTCTCCATCCACTCGCACTGTGCTCTGACATTTAAGGTTACTTCAAAATCTTCTTTTGTGCGCGCTTTAGTGTAAAAAAAAAAAAATAGCCCTGTTCGAACTATCCTCAGATACCTCCCCCCCCTTTTTTTTAGATATCTCGAGGCCGAGTCCAACATCCTCGGGGATGTGGGTGATTCTGGTTATCGCAAGATGACCAGAAGCCAGAGACAAGATGAAGAACGTATTTGTCCTTTGTCTCGCTAAAGTCGGCCTCTCGCCACCCCAAGTGCGTTCACTTGTATGCATCGAGCAGTTGGCTCGGACGTTTAGTCTTGTCCGTACCGTCCTCGGCCTCGTATGTTACGTCGCCAACAGTCTCCACGATCATTATCATGGCACAATCTCATTAGAATCAGGGGTGTGCATTGAGTCCGCTATATCCAAACTTTTCAATGGTCAATTATATGTTGCCGGTTCGTGAGTGGGACAACCGAACAATTTATTTATTTGCGAATGATATGGAAAGGCAAAAAATATTGTTTATCCCAAAACACTTGAATCAACTTTTTCAAATTGAATTTACCAAACAAAAAAATCACTGGTTTCTCACTTGCGACTTAATAATTATTAGAAATCATTGCATCTGTGGATTAAAAATAACAACAAACAAAATCATCATCATCATCGGCACTACACTTCTTTAGCTCCCTCGGACTATTTGCTCTTCCCATCATCATCATCATCATCATCAGCACTATAACCGGGAACAGGTCTTGGCCTTATTTAGCAAGTCCTGAGGCTTGTTAAATTTTCCATAATGATCTTTTTTCCGGGCAAGGTCATTAGTCTTGCGTCAGAGGCTCCCCGACGGGGAATCGAACCCCGGTCTCCCGCGTGACAGGCGGGTATATAAAAATAAGTTAGTAGGAAGTAAAATATTCCAAAAATGTTGCTGTGATACACATTGAAAGACTGCAAATAAAAGTATTGTGAAATTACAAATCAGGGTGACTAAAAAGGAATCCCAAGCTTCATACCGTCAGCTACACAATCCAGACCAAGAACATTTGGTTCTTCTCCATTGCACATTATATAAAGTGCTCTAATACGATCGGTGGTATTTCCAAAAATAGGGGTATATTCAAATTATTTAGCGCCAATCAATTATTTGCAATGCTCTGATATGGCGACATAACACACACGAAAAACTGCGCGTCTATTCCTTTTGAGTTTAGTCACCCATTATGAGAAACTTGTGTTTCCTTATAAGCTGTTCACTGGCTTATGGCTCAGGGTACTGTGTTGCCATATAGTTGCACATTACATCAATATTGAGCTCAATGAGCTTCGCCAAAAAGGGGAAATCATTTATAAAATAACTAGAATAACTTTGTTTATTATTTTTCATTTTCTTCATCAGCTTGTTACATTTATTTAGTAAACGTTACGTAACGAGTTTTATATACTTAATAAGTGAACAATAAAAAAGTTACTTGTTTAATATTTCGAATAAGTAAATGTATAAAAAAGACACATACATATAATGGAACAATTTAACAGATTTCTATCTCAACCCAATGTTTTGAGGAAGAAAAAGATCATCACTTTATAATTCGCTCTTTGTGTATACAAATGAGATATAATTTCATTATATGCGCGCCATGGAATTTAAATTAGATCGAGTACAAGGTAAGAGTAATATAAACACACGTCTTAAACTATGTTGTATTTTAATTAATCTCATAAATAAAATATTCAATAAAAAAATATTATAATAATAATTATAAGCCCACATAAAATAATAAGAGAGTACATTAAATGTTGTTCGGTATGCATATGATGAATACAGAGTGTCCTTGAAAGGCAATAGAGAGGCTGCAAATTTAGTTTGTTTATTGTATTGCACTAGAAGCCGGTAGTGTAAGAATGAGTTTACAATGGTGGCAACGCCCACAGAGTTGCAGTTTTATCGGCAGACGTCGACAAGAAGGAAAAGTCCGTAGGATGCCAACGTCCGGATATGACTTTGTCAGAATGTTGCGCTACAACGACCGAGGGCAATGGAAGTGTTAAATCGGCTTGTAGATCTGTGAGGACAAGTTTGTTGTCGTAACCACCGGTGAGTAAGTAATATGCCGACGGTGAGAAGCGAATTGACCGCACATCTGCTGTATGCGGTTTAAAGCATTGTATTGGCCTGTTTCCGCGAATGTCGTAGAGTACACATGAGCTGTCTTCATGCCCAGACACGAGTAATCGGCCAGAGGGGTCAACACATACTGTAGCCACTGGAGAGCCCTGTCGGGAGTTTGGATTTGTTGCTGGCACGATTGTATTTACACAACCTCTAGTACGTAAATCCCAAAATCGAACAGTTTTATCATGCGAGCCTGACACAAATACAGCGCAACCCCAATTAAAGAGAGAGAGAACTTGGCCACTGTGACCGCTCAGTGCTTGGAACGGCGCTGCTGTTCCACAGTCGGTTACATAGATTTTGCAGTCTCCAGCACCTCCACTAATTAATAGACTGGTTTTGTTAGTAGCATCCTCTAAGAAACATAAGTCTCTCACGGTGCCGTCGTGTATTGTGAGTTCAATTTCCCTGCCTTCGATCTGTTTAGTTAACTCGTTGAAGCGCATCAGCTTTATCATCTTGTCATTTGATCCAGTTGCAATTAACTCGCCATCAGGAGCCCATCCCATGCAGTAAATGGAACCCTTGTGGTGTTTTGTACGCTTGAACAATACTGTCGGCTGGTATGTGTCATGCTGCTCTTGGACGTCCAACAGGGAAGGATACTCACATATTCGGAAGGTCTTTGAATTCGATCCCACTGCGTAGATTCGACCGCTCGGATGAAACTCAGCACATCGCACTGCTTGCACATCTTCTAAAGTTGTAACTGCCACGAAATGTGGTCGCCCGGCTTCTGGATTTGCTGATTCAGGCTTAAGCGCATCCATGCCGCCTGCATCGGAATTATAATGATTTGTCTCAAAATCTGTAGCTTCTTTATTTTTTCTCTGTTTATGGAATTTCTCGAAGAGTTCTCCTTTCATTCGCGTTGAAAAATTCGGTGGCGCCTTCGAATTAACAAAACTGTCTTCCAACGCCCCACCAGACGGGAGTTCTCCTTTTGGTGCTGACCCTGTTTTTATAATTTTCATGTGAGATGGGGCTATCTGTGACTCGCTTAATGAATCCCTCCTTGAACTTTTCGCTGTTGATGTAGCTGTTGTGGGGCTCTCTCGGCCACTGCCTTTTTCGTGATGCTTGTCGGAGCTGTGTAACTCATTTGAGCTATGTATATCACGGTGTTCTTGAATGGAAGGAAGACTCTCGAATTCTCCATGATTATTATTTCCATTTGTTGGAAATTCATTTGAGAATAGTCGATCCACACTAGTGGCCATGACATTTCGATTTGTTGGCTTAATACCAGTCAGATGGAAACTCGCGAAACTTGACCTGGACATCGAGGACTTGTCTATTGTTTCCGACAACTTCACTGCGTTCATTCCGAATGGTAGTGCTTCTAAATTCGACACTAAGGATCTGGTCATAATATCCGCGGCACTTCTGGGGCGAGTAAATGGCATAACAGAATGCGGAAAGGTTTTCGGTTTAATCGGTGTCACCAGCATATGCTCGGTCCATGAGGTCTCTAACGATGGTCGGTCCAAACACTCAACATTCACGTTTAAAGTCTTTTGTTCGAATGGTACAGAGAAAATTTCCGATGGAATGCTCTGTAACCAACTAAGTAGTGAAAGATCCGAATCACTAAAGCCGACTGACCCATCGAGAAGCTTGGAGAATATTAAATCTTGATTGAACGCCTCCGTAGAACCAGTCGCCTTCGCTTGGCAATAACTTACACACGACTCATATAGAACACCCTTTATAATTAATTGGATCAAGCGATCGTTCTTGGCACACGGCGCAACGTTTATCTTCGAATCGTTTGGGAGGAATTTTTCAACTAAAGGAAATATCTCACGAAAACATTGAACTCTCGCCTTACTCGGATTCCAATCACGAAATTGTAAATGATCCGCCAACCGTGGGAACGTCAGCAACAAGCACAAATTCGAATATTCCTCCTTTGTTGGTGCTAGCTTTTCTAATTGCTCCAAAATTTGCACCACTTCTTCGACAGCACCTTCCATAGAATTTACACCCTGTCCTGCAGCTGTATTTGAACCGCCAGCTTCCGATTTGATACACAACAATTCGATGTACTTATGACGGAGTATGGTATAGCAGAATTTCTTAATATTGAATTGAGTCAATGCCTCCAGTGGTTGGATAAATTCAATTACATCGTCCCACTGACCATCGAGAATCAATTGACGTAGAAACAAAACATCATCCGAATATTGGCCGTTAATAACGCCAGTCTCGCGCTCGAGAGAAAGCTGGCTTATGTGTAACTCGCGATTATCGAGAAACTCTAACGTTAGCCTCACAACGTCTTCTTCACGTAGTGCCAGTTTTGCGGATTGCATTTTTCTCTTTCACCGTTGTTTCGATTCACTGAAAGCGAGTGAAAAATTGTTGCCGTCGCAGTATCGATTGTTATACCTGGTTTCCGCGATACCTTAGCAAATAAACTGTTTTAATTTTGTGTTAGACTTCTCTCGCAAAATAATAGACGTACGATTTCACATAAGTATATTATTAAAATATTTTAATACCCGTCTTGACATCACAAACAATGCACACGAATGCACACTAAAACATCACGAAATGTCCCCATTGGCAAAGTTTCACGCACACAACAGTTTAATTGACATATTATTCGGTCAGATGTTTCTGACACTTCGTCAGAGCAGATTCAGCACTAATGACATTGCTGGCATATTTGTTACTATTAATAAATTTACTTCTATGCTTCCATCACACAATTGTATTATTACTGTAATTTATTCAATAGCTTAGCATTCATGAGCGGGTCATCTATTACATATTCTTATTACTAAAATACGTTGTCATTTCTTTGCTAACTGCTGGAGATACTTAGGTACACATGAATACTGTGCGTATAATGTGATTACTTACATTTTATGCTACGAGTATACTGTTTTTAGAACTAAAGATAATATAGTAAAGAATTGAATGTAATTAAGGTATTATATAACACAATAACATTGCAGGGCCATATTATTTATATTTCTATTTATTATTTAACTCCATCTGTTTAGTTCGTTGTCCATCTTAAGCCTACTAAATACTGTATTATAATAGTACAATAGGGGCTACTATTATAATTGCAGATTATTAAGGGGTAACATCATTGTAGAAGTAAAATATAAAGCGATTTTTAGATTATTATTTTTTTATTGATAGAAGATAGGGATATGGGGTAATAATAGTGTTGCGGATACGCAAATGGATGTACTGGTGGAATCTAGTACGTTCGCTCCTGCTTGTCACATGACTGTCACCCGCCAGCTGACCACGCATCATAGGAAAAAGGAACGCCACCTAAGCGTCACGGGATTTAAATGAGCCCAACGGTCACTTGAGAGTCTTCATCGGTCCTTCATCGGGTATACACCGTCCAGTTATCAATGATCGGCTGTTATCTAAAAAAAGGGAGCTGTTTGTAATTGTGGTCGCCATTTTCTTGTTTTGGATCCGCTGTAACCGTATGGCGCATAGCCATTCATATTGTTACCGTACATTATCGTGAAAATAGATTCCTTTTGAAATAACTGCTGTAGGGGGAGTTGTTTTGTAAATAGGAACGAAAGAGGTTCCAGCGAATTGTTGGCGACTTGACTTTATTAATTCGGCGCAAGGTTAATAACTTTGCCCGGGAAATTTAACAAACCTCAGACTTGTTAAATAAAGCCAAGATCGGATCCCAGTTGTAGTGCCGATGATAATGATGATGATGATAACTTTATTAATACTGTGACGGATTTACAATCGAAGTTTCACGAAGGTACTAGAATGGAACCTTCGTGGCAAATCGTGAATAGCCCTGTGAGTAGGGCGTTAGAATATAGTCACAGCTAGGCCGGCTTGTCGGAAGAGGCGTCTAAAGGCCGAGTGGTAGCCGGGGTCCCAACGCCCTGTGCGCCCGGTGAAATACCACCCCATCAAGCTTTAGGCTCCGTGAAATGGTCGGGAGAAATCCCTAGCCATCTTTCGGAGCTTGGCTGATGGACCGGTTCGAGAAAAGGTTGGTTAGATGGTAGTCGGTCCCAAGGTGAGATAACACCCCGTCACACTGTACATTCCGCGATATCGCCGAGCGAATCTTCGACGGTGTTTTGGGTGTGTGGCTGATGGCCCGGACTGACACGGGGATAAGTCATGATGGTACCGTCTGATATAAAGAATTCCGGAGCTATACTAGTCTCCCATTCGGATCTCCGGAGTTTGACTATGTCAGGGGGAACATCATGCATATATCATGATAAATAATTGAACTTTAAGAGGTTCGTCATCGCATAACCGGGCTCGCTCTCGATGCTCTGCCCACGCTGGACTGGTGACGGCATTTTGTAACATCATGGGCATCGGTTTTACCAATACGAATGTAAACGCCGTCCACCAATATTTGCAAACAACGAAACCTGATATCCTCGCCCTAACTGAGACCCAGGTCGATTCGTCAACTGATTCGACATATCTTCGTTGCTCAGGATACGACTTACATTCGAGATTCCGTTTTAAGGGCGGAGTCTGCGTCTTCACGCGGTCCGATCTGACTTGCCGGAGGATGGAGGCGTTGGAACCCAATAAAATGGACATCATATGGTTGGGGGTCGTGCTGAGGAATTCCGTTAAATTTCTTTGTTGTCTTTACCGCTCCCCGAATGACGATCGACTGGCGACATTTTTCGAACATCTTTTACATACCGTCGACTGGATACAGATCAACCACCCAGCTTCTGAAATTGTCGTCCTTGGCGATTTTAATGTGCACAATTCCGCCTGCTTGGTACATTCTAACAGAACCGACGAGGCTGAGAGGCTGGCGGAAATGTTTGCTGTAAGCCACAACTTGACTCAACTCGTGGAGGAACCAACGCGAGTGCCGGATGCCCGATGCGATTATGTGAACACCCTGGATCTGTTTTTAACATCCGAACCGAGTATTTATACCGTAGAGGTTTCTGCGCCACTGGGAAACTCAGATCACTGCTTGGTACCTGTCGCGGAAGTACCTGCATATCAAGCGAATAAACGGCCTAGGCAGCTTCGTCGTGTATGGAAGTATGGGGCTGCTGGGACTGGGACGGTTTGCGAGATTTCATCGCATCTTTTCCATGATCGGAGGTGTGCTTCGGAGACGCCGATGTTAACACTTACGCGGAGTCGGTCACAGAGATTAGTCTTCTGGGGATGGAGATGTATATTCCACATTCCATCAGACGAAGTTCATCTGATAAGCCGTGGTTTGACAAGAAAAGTGAGCAGATTGCAGCGGCAAAAAATAGAGATTTTAGGCAATGGCGCTCCAATCGTACCGATGTTAACAGAACGAATTTTGTTAGAATCAGAAACGCGTGCAACCAGGCTATTGATACCGCAGAGAAGCCTCACAGCGACGGAGTGATCAATAAACTCTTTCGTTGCCCGACTGGTTCGCGCTCCTTCTGGTCAATGGCAAAAGCTGTCAGCGGTAACTTCACATCCTCCTCTTTCCCTCCGTTGGTGACAGACAGCGGGACGTTAGTCACGAATTTAAAGGATAAAGCTAATGTGTTCGCGAATTTATTTTCGGCGAATTCAAACCTCGACCCCGGCCTTTTGGAGCCACCTGTGATCGCGTCGATACGGTCTTCCATGGGGGATGTTAGATTTCGCCCGCGCACTATTCAACGCATTCTACGTGAACTGAATTGTAGGAAGGCAACCGACCTGGGCGGAATACCAGCAATAGTCTTTAAGCACTGTGCTCCAGAACTATCGCCGGTTCTTGGCAGACTCTTCCGTTTATCTTATGCACGGAGCACTTTTCCTGCCTGCTGGAAAATCGCCCGAGTTCAGCCAATCCCTAAGACGGGAAAAAAGTGTCTCCCACAAAATTACCGTCCGATAGCATTAATGTCTATTTTATCTAAGGTGATGGAAAAATCATCAATACGGAGTTAATTAATTATTTGTAGTGCAACGGATCGCCAATACGGATTCCGTGACAGGCGGTCCACGAGAGACCTTTTGACACTTATAACCGATATATGGACATCTGCGATTGAGAAGCATGGCGAGTCAATGGCGGTCGCATTGGATATCTCCATGGCTTTTGACGCGTCTGGCACGGGGCATTGCTGACCAAACTTCGTTCATATGGACTTTCCCAACAGCTTTGCGACTGGACGAGGAGCTTCTTTGAAAATCGATCGATCCGGGTTGTTGTGGACGGCGACTGTTCGAATCTGTATCCTGTTGATTCGGGGGTGCCCCAAGGTTGTATTTTGGCTCCAACTTTGTTTTTGATTCACATAATTGATTTGTTGGATGCAACGGCTAACAAAGTGTTCAGTTTTGCGGATGATAGTACGCTTGTTTCTTTCTTTTCGAGTGTTCGGCCGATTGTTGCATCTACGTCGCATCAGCTGAGATGTAGACAGATTGACTCTCTGAAACAGGATCTAGATAAGGTCCTGCAGTGGGGATGGGCCAATCTCGTTGACTTCAATGCAACGAAGACACAATATAAAACATTCACAAAGAAAAGTGGATCATCGGTTCCACAGCTGATGATGAATGGCCGGGCCCTCGAAGCTAGGGAAAGCTTGAAATTGCTCGGTGTTACGGTCTGTGGGAATGTATCATGGCATAAAGACGTGTCGAGCATCGCCAGGTCAGCTTCGGGAAAACTGAACTATCTTTTTAGAGCCAAGAAATATTTTACTCCGACCCAACTTCTTCTCCCATATAAATCCCAAATTAGACTCGCGCTCGAATATTACTCTCATGTTTGGAGCTCGGCTCCTAAACATACCCTCGACCTACTTGAGAGCATACAGAGACGAGCGACCCGCCTGATCGGCGACTCGGCGCTGACGTTGTGGACTACAGCCGCTATCACATCGAAGGCGCGTAGCCGACCTCTGTGTTTTACAGATATTATCATCACGGGTACTGTTCTTCGGAGGTTCGTGGTATTGTTCAACGCAATTCGGTTTATATGCGCCCCACAAGACAATCCGACGGATCGCACCAGTTTGCGGTTCATCTCCAGACGGTGCAACACATCCCTGCATCAGAACTCGTTTCGTTACAGAGCGAGGAAGCTGTGGAACTCCCTTCCCACGCGAGTGTTCCCGGAGCGTTACAACCTGCAACTGTTCAAAAATAACTGCAACAGTTATTTGATCGCATCTCGGGGCGCCCACTCGGCGCTATAGATTCGCCTCTCCCGAGAGAAGTGTAATAAAATAAAAACCACCGTTCGTTCCCACCTACGGTGTTGGAGATTCTCTCTGCCTTACTGCAAAGACACAAGAAACAAACACGTCGCCCCTCGCCTTCACAGCTCCCAACACTGGACACAGAAACACTTCGTCGTGCAGCGCCTCCACTGTATGTGCCACCATCACAAACAATGGCACGGGATCTCTTGTTTGTGGCGGGCCTGGACCTTGCAGATCCGAACATCGCCTCCACCGACAAGGTGGACGCCATCATTGGAGTAGACCTCTACCCCACCCCCATCCTCGAAGGTTTAAGGAAAAGCAAACGCCCCGACCTCATCGCGCAGGCTACTAAATTGGGGTGGGTGCTAACAGGCACAGCACACACCACGTCCCGAGAGTCCTACAAGGGGCTCATGGAGCGACCTACCATCGACCTACCTCACCCACTTAAAGGGATTAAGGTAAATCCATCCCAATCACCCAGAAAAATCAAGGCCTCGTGCACCCAATGATGATGCATGGCTTCAGTAGGTGAATATACGAGTATTGGGGTAAATATATCTAGCATACAACTGTTCGACGCTCTTTTGGTTATAGGTCTTATGAACTGCGTGCCTTTGGAGCCAGTACCCAGGTCGACTTTAACTTGATTGCAGGTGTTAGGGAAGAAAAATTGTTTGCGTCATTCCTAAAGGAGCCACGTATCTTCGCATGTCTTCCTTTTTTTCGAGCAGCTACGCGATATCGACTGCGGCATATTCCACCAGTAGCATGGGCACAACCGTTTAGATGGTAGTCTACGGAAAATAACAGTCCTGGACCACAAAAGTGTAACATGGAACTCGATGTCAAATTCTTTGTTTCCATAAACCAGGGTAGACGTTTGGCTACGATTTTTTCGAATACCTTTGCGGGACAAGGGATTAAGGATATGGGGCGGTAGCCTTCCACCGTATCTTTATCTTTGTTCGGTTTGGGAATAGGTATTAGGACCGCGGTTTTCCATATTTGTGGGATGTGTCATGTTTCAAGTATTTTATTGTATAACTTTATAATTCTTTGTTTTAAATACTGTGAAAGGTTTTTTAACATTGGGTAGGATATTCGATCTCTCCCTGGAGTTTTGCCCTTAGTTACAGTGCTGACTCGAATTCGATAAAGGAGATGGGTTGTTCAATGCGCAGAGCTGCAGAGTTATCTGCGAAGCTTCCTGAAAGTTTATCGGTTTTGGGGATATTTTGTTCCTTATAAATTCGTTTGGCTTCGCCCATTGAGAATTTGTTTGTGGTTTTTATTGTTAATATTTCTTTCGCTTAGATATACGACGGACAGGTTTTATCTGCGGCCGAGTGAGGGAGCGAGCAGTTGGTGCAGATCACACTTTTCGCACATTTATTTATTTATTTATTTATTTTTTATTAGACTTAATCCAAGCTTAAGTTAATATAATATAATATCTTACAGACTAACTTAGAAACTAAAGTAATAATTAAAAAACTTGCGGGTTGGGGCAGGGTGGGGGGGGGGGGTGGGGTTAGGAGGCGAGTGTATGCGAGGGTGGCAAATTTGGCATTTGTGAGACAGCGCAAAGAACGGCATATGCGTTGGAATATGTAAGGGTATATACGGTGGGCGGAGCAAGGACAGGAGGGGAAAGAGAGGAGATGGAGTTTGCGTGCAGTAGATGTAAGGTAGAAATACATTGTGGTATTGGCGCAACGATTTGTGGTATGACCGATTCGTTGGCAGTTGCGGCATCTCATGGGGTTGGGGATATATTCGCTGACCTTAGCTATATAAAAACCGATGTCAACCGACTTCGGTGGTTGGAATAGGTTCGAAGGAAATAACATTAGTCCGGGGTTCTTCGCACTTTACGGTCATCTACTTTGGTAAACGTGTACACTTCTGTGACTTTTTGTTGACCCATTTCGGCTATTATTCCGCTCCCGAAATGTTTATGAGACAAGGGGCATAAACTATGCCATTGCATTTATTTAGTTTTTCGTGTAATTTTACAGAAACGGGACACACGTTGCTAAAGTTTGTTATAAGAAAACAGTCTGCGATTTTTTGAGAATTAGCTTTTACTAATAATTGTCCGTCTCGTAGAACAGTGATATGTTCATACTCTCGGCTAACATCGTCTATCACTTTTTTAATTAAAAATGGGCTTAGTGATGAAATAGGCTTACCACTCTCCTTGTATGATATAATTAGAAATTTTCGATTTTTTGTATTGTTCATTGTTGGTTAACTAGGAAAAAAGTCCTCTGTTTTCGTAAGTGTACTTTTCTGCTTGGTAGAAACCTTGACGTGGTGCGGCGGCTTAACTACAATGAATCACTCAGGCTATGCTGACGGAAGCATACGCTTCCAGTAAGGCCACCCATGTCAGATAAGCTATCTTCAATCCCTACTCCAGGGTGTTTCGCGTCACCGTGCCCATTGGATGGTTTGCAGCCAAGGGTATACCGGCTGTATTATAACGGCGCCTCTCTGACACCGTGTCGAATCAGAGCAGTAAGCAGACCTTACCATATCAAAGAGGGGCTCTAATATGGCGGACTATTTGAAACCCCAAGACCCGTGGGAACAAAAATGAACAATCAATATACAAAAACAACAAACAATCTCACGGAAAACCCGGGAGGCGTAGGTGTAATGAGCTGACACTACCATAAGGGAACAAATCATCAAGAAAACACCGACTCGGTAAAAAGAAGACGTAGGGAAAAACGGAAAAAGCGGGATATACGTGTCGTCATGTGGAATGTTCGAACGTTATATAAACCAGGCACGATACAGACGGTCGTAGAAAATACGAAACGATATAAAATGAACATCGTCGCGCTTCAGGAAGTCCAACTCCCACATCAAATAATCGAAACCAATGGGTTTACACTGGCGTGTCGAGGTACCGATACACATAACCTCGTAACCGGCTTCATCATAAGCAAGAAGACTACCCCCCATGTAAAAGATCTGAAATTTATTAATGACCGATTATCGGTGCTAAAAATACAGTGCCCATGGTACAATTATTTATTTATAAACGTACACGCCCCAACAGAATCTACGGACGAAGAAACGAAGGGCACGTTCTACGAGACCTTAGAAGAAGTATTTGATGGGATCTCATCATTCGATGTTAAAATCCTCCTCGGGGACTTCAATGCGAAAATTGGAAAGGAAGATATCTTCCAACCAACTATAGGTAAAAAAAGTCTGCACGAACTTTCAAATGATAATGGAATTCGAATTGTTACGTTTGCAGCGTCAATAGACCTGGTAGTGAAAAGCACGATGTTCAAGCACAAGCAAATCCATAAAGCCACATGGATATCATCGGCATTCGTCGGTAAAAACCCTAAACTATAGAGGTGCATACATATTGCAGTGTTCGCTTTTTGCTTTGTGCATATTTAATTTTGCTGCACTCTACTCAGCATCAGCGGGGATTTTCACATTTGGGCAAGGGAAGGCTTTTGAAAATTTATGGCGGCAACAAGCGATGGCGATTTAGAGACGACCGCAGGCCAGAACCGTGATGGTTCTTTGATGTTCGGGCAGCTCGGAGAACGGGTCGCAGAATTAACGAGGACGATCAAAAATAAAAAACAAAGGCATATTACTAATGCCGTGCGAGAGCTGGTCGATGTCATTGGTAGCCTCTACGATAAGGAAGTGAAAAATCGCTTAAAGAAGCCGGCTGAAGCAAGCGGTGGAAAGGTGCAAATCCAGCCAAAGCAAAACTCGCACACTGACGTAAGCGGGGTCCGGGGCAGATCGGTGTTGAGTCGCCCAATTATAATTTGTTAACAATTGGCCAGAGGAGAAGGAAGAGGCATGCGAGGTTGGAGGGTAAAGAGACTCGAAAAGGTGATACTGGGAAGGCCAATATTATGAAAAGATAGAAAACACGCCCGGACGCTATAATAATATCCAAAACCGGCGAAAAAACGTATGCGGATATAATGAAGTCTATGAAGGCCAAGCCCGAGCTAAGTGAACTCGGAAATGGCGTGAATAAAGTTCGAAAGACATCAAAAGGGGAATTGCTGCTAGAACTGAAACGCCGTCCAGAGTCCACCACGGAGACACTGAAAGCAAAGGTACAACAAGTACTAAAGGAAGATGCTAATGTCAAAACAGTGTCATAGGAAATCACGGTTGAGTGTCGTGATTTAGATGAGGTAACCACTGTGGAGGAAATCCTGACAGCGATCGCTATAGAGTTCCCAGCGCTGAACAAAGGAAGCGGTAAAGAGTTTAAGAAGAAAACCAGATGGCACACAGGCTACCATGATCCACTTACCAAGAGAAAAGGCTAGCATGTTGCTGGCTACAGGTTTCCTACGGGTTGGATGGGTGAGATGCAGACTTCGAGAACACATTGCACCCACACGATGTTTCAGATGTTGGAATTACGGTTATTTGGTGAAATCCTGCAAATCCGAAGAAGATCGTTCAGAAAACTGTTTGAAATGCGGAGAAAAAGGCCATAAAGCAATGGGTTGTAAAGCACAACCCGAATTCATGTTCTGCGAATCAGGACGCGAAGGCGGTAACCACCACTCAACAGGGAGTTACAAATGCGGAGCATTTAAAAACGCGATGTCCAATCTTGTCAATAAAAATGGACTGGTTTAAGTGCATTCAAATCAACTTAAACCATTCTGGAGCCGCACAAGGTCTCCTTTCCCAAACGATTAAGGAATATGGTGCCGACGTGGTAGAGGATGCCTGGTACTGGTACTATTACATGTGAGGAAGGCAGCAGCGGAACAGCGGCCATCTGGACAACTGGAAATTCCCCCATGGAATGCAGAAGTGTCCAGCGGCTGGAAGGAATTGTCTATCAGAGGTATTCCGCCAAGGTGGGAAATAGAATATTTCAAATGTTTTTTTTTTGACAGAATAACACAAGGAGCGAGAGATAAGAGCCCTCTCATCTCACCCATATACACAGAATCTATATACTCCAACACCCGTAAGCAACACTTACGGTTGTTTGTTAAAACCTTCTCCCCAGACATCCTTCTCCTCTCAGAAACGTGGCTTAAGTTCAACTCCCGAGTATCTATCCCCAATTATACATTTCTATTAACCTCCAGAACTACTAGATCCCATGGAGATACCGGCATCCTACTAAATAATAAACTTTAATTCACCGAAATTAGGTTAGAGTGGCGAGTTTTGGACGCCTACACCCATAGTGACCATCAAGCCATGATGTACGAAATATTACCGCACAGGGGATTCATCACTGGCAAATTGGCGAAGAAAGCCCAAAAAAAATGAGTGGGAAGAGAAGGGCCTCGATGCGGAACTGCTCGATTATATACTGAAAGACCAAATCGCACAGTTTGACGCAGAGGCCGATGCGAACAGGCAGGCTGGAACAGTCATGAAGTGGCTAACTACCACATGTGATGCTTCTATGTCACGACAAAGGCAACCAGCAGAGACTGTCAAACCAGCGTATTGGTGGAACTCAGAAATCGCCAATGTGCGATAGGAGTGCAACAGTTAAGACGCTTGCAACAAAGATCAAGAAACCGTAACACCTACCACAGTTGCATGCGAAATTCTTCAACAAACGGAAAGCGTTGAGGAATGTAATCCACAAAAGTAAATATGACGCGTTCTGCTCCGTAAGGGATGAATTAAATAACAACCCATGGGGCAGCGCCTACAGGATAGTCATGAAAAGACTACAGAACAACAGTAGTCAAATGCAAAAAAGTAAAACTGACATGGCCAGAATCGTTGCTGTTCTCTTCCCGCAGTGTGATGAGGTGATGAGAGTGGAAGAGGAGTAGAGTATCACTGAAGGAGAGATACCTCCCGTGACCACCAAAGAGGTGCTCTTGGCTGCAATGGTTGTCAAAAAAAACAAGACCCCGGGACTGGATGGTATCCCCAACGCTGTAGTGAAGACTGCTTTAACAAAAAAGCCGGAAGTCTTCAGCAGCCTCTTCACAACCTGCCTTCAAACAGGGCAATTTGCCAAACGATGGAAAAAAACAGCGGCTTGTGCTTATTCCAAAAGGATTCAAGAATCCAGAGGCGCCGTCATCTTATCGCCCGTTGTGCATGTTGGACACGACAGGAAAATTGCTTGAGCGAGTAATTGCCACTCGCCTGGAATAATTCACTGAGGGGACATCGGGGCTCGCTGAATCGCAGTATGGATTCCAGAAAGGTAGATCTACCGGTAAGGCACTATCTGTGGTGGGCGACATCGCTCGCAATGCGATAGCTGGAGCACGATGGCTAGGTGGTACAAAGAAATATTGCGCGGTGGCGACGCTAGATGTTAAAAATGCGTTTAACTCGGTGAATTGGAATCGGATTCTAGAAACGTTGCGCGATCTACAAGTCTCACCCTACTTGGTGGGTATACTAGCAAACTGTTTCTCGGATAGAAGACTGCTGTATGATACAGATAAGGGAACACAGGAATATAAAATAACAGCGGGTGTACCTCAGGGATCTGTATTAGGTCCGGTGTTATGGAATATCATGTATGATAGTGTGCTTAGGGTCAATGTACCGGAGGGGGTTACGCAGATGATTTGGTGATAGTGGCCGTAGCTAAACATTTAGATGACCTGGAGAATATTTGCTCCCAAGCAATCCAGAGCATTAAATGCTGGCTAGATACAGCCGGACTGAAACTAGCTCGATATAAGACGGAGGCAGTTTTAATAAGCAGCTACAAGAAAGTTGAACACCTTGCTTTCGAAATAGAAGGACAAATAATTAGATCCAGTCCCTATATTAAATATCTTGGTGTTATACTCGACAACAGGTTGACCTTTAAGGAACACCTGCGGAAAACGAGTGAAAAAACGGCGAGAGTATGCAAAGTTTTGGCGAGACTGCTACCCAATGTTGGAGGACCCCGGCCCCACATACGGAAACTCATAACCAGTGTCAACACCTCCATTATAATGTATGCAGCTCACATATGGGCAGGAGCTGCACAGTATAAGTCGTACATGAGGGCAGTAAACTCCGCACATAGGCTGGCATCACTAAGAGTATGTTGTGCATTCCGAACGGTATCCGAAGATACTATAAATATTTTGGCCAGGAGGACGCCACCTGACATTGCTAAAGAAAACGCTGCATTGCGTAAGGTCTCCCAAGAGAATCGTCGGAGAATGCGGTCACAATTAGAGCTGCCAAGCCTAAGAGAATGGCAACGAAGGTGGGATCCTCCACCAAAGGAAGATGGACCCACACCAGGATACCTTGTGGGGAAGAAGTATATTGCGCCGGCGTACGGCGCCGGGTTCCCTTCCACTCCCATCGTCACTAAAAGCAAGTTCCGTTGAACACCAAAAGAAAACTTCGCAACACACCGTCCACAAAAAGCAAGTAAAAGGAAACACCCAGGAACTGCAGCACGGAAAAAGAAACACTGAATGTTGTTGGTAGGGATTGTTTTTTTATTTATATCCTTAATGCGGTTGGTAAAGCACATCACACGTTGAATGTCCACTCAACTTTGAATTCTAAACTATTACTATTAACTTCGTTTTGTTGATATATTTTTTTAAAGCAAAATTAAATAAAAATTAAGAAAACACTTAGCTAGAAACTGGTGATAAACAACTCCAGAACGTACGCGTCCCGCAGCGCTACGGAAAGCGGGAGAAGAACCGACCGATTCGGTCAGGAGTTGAAAAACGACGCAATGATTCAACCCTCGTTTGGGGTGAGTTTGGTGGTGTGGTGAAAAGGAAATTAAATTTTCCTTTTGAGACCGACCAATAGGAGTAGATCTCCGGTACAAAATCCTAACGAGGGTGTGTCTACTTACGCGCGGATTACTTTGTTTGCTCGTGACGCGAGCTGATGGGTGGACGAACCGTGGGAATGCAATTCGAATCAAAGGAGCATTTCTGTGAGGATTGCTTGCAGCTGAATCAGTAGCTGCAAGTCATTGGGAAGCGATTGGGATGATTACACAATGACGGTTGTGTATACAACTACGTCGGTTGTATATGGCATCCGTAGCGACTCAAGGGTCGAATTCCAGTGTGAATATTTACACTGACAGAGAATTCGGCTCTTGGCAGCTAGGCGCGAGTTGCGCTTTGCTTTGTTGGTTGTATAGAAGCCGTCGTGGGTACAAATAAACTATGAAAATCTGCCGCGCACGTGTGGGACCGAAAACGTAGGCAGACAGGAGCTCCAATGATTGTTTCCATAGTTTATTGCGGTTACCTAGTACGGCAGCCGAAATGTTTTTCTTTTCAGAACAATGCTGAGATGCATTGTTGTATGCGGTAATGGCGTACCGATTTCTTTCAGGGAAAATGGTATAACGCATTAAATGCGTGAATGCCCTAGATGGGAGAGATGCTTGAGGATTCTTTTAGGCAAATTTTGCCGATGCGTTGATGCATGGAAAGTGCCATTGCGAAAGGAAATGCTTTTGATGCGAGGAGATTGAGGTGCAAATATGGGTTGCGAATATGGGGGTTCTTCAGGTGAGCTTTATGAACCCCCACAACCTGATATAAAAACATGGGTGAAAAGAAAACATGGCGAGCTGAATTACCACTTGACTCAGCTAATATCAGGACATGCTTTCGGCAATACTTGAACAAGTATAAGTATGTGAATCACCCATACTGCTTTTATTGCGAGGGCAAAATAGAAAATGCGGAACACGTACTCACAGAGTGCGTGGGATTCGAGACCGCGCGAACGATTTTGGAGAGACATATGAGACGGACAGTTACTCCGGGAGGAGTAATAGAATACATGCTTAGTTCAAAACAGGCATGGTCCGTAACAAATGGTATTCTCTGTGAAATGATGCAGCCGTTGCGAACCGACGAGCGGAGTAACAGGTAAACCCCGTCCCGCCCCGCGATGGAAGATCTAAAAGAAAGTTTTGCAGGGAGCAACGGGAATATGAGCCTGGCGGGAGGAGATTTTAGTCGGTAAAATCCCGGCATGCCTCTGGATCGGTCCAGATGTATCTTTTGACGATTTCCACCTTCCTACCGAAACCAAAAAAAAAAAAAAACTTATGACACAGCTTATCAAATTACCAACTAAATATAAATTCTATAACCTGCAACGAGCACATTGATATCATATGTAACAATTTTGTTTCTGTTATCAATAGAGCGGCCGATCTTGCGATACCTAAATGTTCCACACCTCCAGTTGATAAGGCACCGCTTCCTGAAAATATCTTACATCTGATTAGGCCAAGAAACTCTGAAAGAAGAAAATGGCTTCGTTATAAAATCAATTGATTTCTGGCTAATGTTAAACTCTTAAAGAGTATCATTAAAAACGAAATCTCAGCACAGAACAAGTTTGGAATAAACACCTTTCCTCTCTTGGCAAAGCAAGCAAACCGTTCTGGAAAATATCAAAAATTATGAAAAAGAGAGGGTCAAGTATTCCTCCGTTTAAAGTTCACGACAAGTTGTTTATTTCTTCAGTGAAGAAATCGAACCTACTTGCTAACACGTTTAGTAAGAACCACTCCATATCTATGCATCTGTGGCAGTTCTTTTTTTCTGGTTTTGCCACCGAAAACTAATTAATGATTAATTTGTTACCTTAGATCCGGGGAAACGCCGATCAGGAATGTCTTCGCTGCGTGCCGCCCTGCGAGATTTCCACTCCCAGTCAATCGGTTATGAGCTTCTCCAATATCCCTCCAAGTTGATGGTGCATACAATTTTGTTGACTTCCAAATAATTGGGTGCACAAATTTGGTTGATAATTTATTCCAGCTTTATTTATTACGATTCCAATTTTAACAACTCTTTTGTTCTTCTTCTTGTACAATTTCAGTTTTAATAAATTTAAACTTTTCTTCCTCAGCCGTGACTGAATCTTTTTTCTACTTTAACCCTTTCTTTCCTTTCCTTTCTTTTTCTTTTTTCATAAAACACAAAAATCAAGACCGGACAATTGCTTTTTTCTTTGTTCTTTTTTTCGTTCTTTTTCCGTTAACAACAACGTTTTTCCTCACAACCGTCACCAACGGAACCATAACAAAACCGAACTTTTACAACCTCCTGTCTCTCTCATTTCGCTCTCCATTCACGTCCACTTCGAAAAACAAATTCGAACTCGAAGAACTGCACGATCCACACCCGAATCAGGGTGGGTTCAAAAACTCACTTCAGGATCGTACAATTCTTCCACCACCTTACCATCGTACTATTTTAAAACAAAATTATGTTAAACACAAATTATCAAAGGATGGTGGTGGCCGACGTACGTAACACACCTCCCCCCTCCACAAGACTGCGTGGCATTCTTGGGAGAGGAATGTCACGCCGGAGAGTGGACGGCGGAGAGCAAACAAATAAACAATCAGCAGACCAATCAACAAATAAATAAATAAATAAATAAATAAATTAACTAGTCTACATGCTTAAGTGCTAATGTTAGTAGGGATTATACTACTTTTATATGGGGGTTAGTACAAATAAATAAATAAATAAATAAATTAACTAATCTATATGCTTAAGTGCTAATGTTAGTAGGGATTGTACTACTTTTATATGAGGGTTAGTACAAATAAATAAATAAATAAATAAATTAACTAATCTATATGCTTAAGTGCTAATGTTAGTAGGGATTATACTACTTTTATATGAGGGTTAGTACAAATAAATAAATAAATAAATAAATTAACTAACACGTAGTTATTAATATAAGAGGGGGGAACAACAGACTAGCGCTCCACAAAACCAATGACAACACAAACGACCGCGGCGGGTCCGACACTCAATCCGATGGTTCGACCAAAAGCTCGACCGCCCACACGATCCGGTTAGGACTCCCCCGCCAAGGCGAGTTGATCCCCTCTCGCTCAACCACTCCAAAATGTCACCCGGCCGGCGAAAACGTCCCGCTCTTATATATTTAATCTAATCCTCGAGCTCACGACTCCCCTACTCCCAGTAGGGCTTCAGACGGTTGTTGTGCACAACCACCGTTCTCTTGCCTTGCCTCACCGCGCTGTTGACCGCACTTTTCACCTCCACCACGTCATAAGGACCTCTCCATAGGGGCGCCAATTTTCCTTTTTTGTTTTCTTCCCGCATCAAGACTTTATCGCCCACATGGAACGTGAACGGGCGTAACTGGCGGTCATGATACCCTTTGGACCTCCTTTTCGAGATCAACAGATTGCGCCTAGCTATTTCGTACGTTTTCTGAAGCTTGTACTTCAATAGCTTATGGAAGCTCTCGTGGTTGTAAACCGGTTCCGGAGGTAATTTGATGTTCGAGGGAACCTCCGGAGTAAAACCAAAGAGACAGTCCATCGGCGTCAATCGGGTACTCTCGTGCACGCTGGTGTTGTACACGAAAGTGGCCATCGTCTCAGCCTCTGCATTGGGCAGGGCATAGCAATCTATATACTTCGATAAATTATCTTGGAACGTAAGTATATATAGATTGCCTTCAGGAGTACGGTCCAGGGGGCCCACGATATCTAAATAAACCTTTTCGAAAGGCCTCTTGGCAATGTCGGTGATTACCATCGGCATTCGTAAATTTGGGGAAGACTTCATGCGCTGACAAATCTTGCATACTTTAATATATTGCTTGATATCGCGCATCATATTCTTCCACCAGTAGTGCCTGCGTATCTTCTTATACGTCTTGATCACCCCTTGGTGCCCACCTAAAGGGTGATCATGGTAATCCCGTAATAAGTGTTGGATCTCCTCGGGATTAGTTATTTCCATTCCTTTTTCCGTGCAGGAAGGAATGGCGTCCTCTTCAGAAGGTGACTCTTCGTCACTTGGACGTCCCGGGGATCCCTCGCTGTCCCGTTGGGGCTTTGCCTGGGCGCGAGTCACTACATTGCATCGCGGTGGTGAAGGGGTTTCGTCTACAGAATGGGGAATACGGCTTAGCGCATCCGCATTGGTGTTGTATTCACCGGGTTTGTACTCGATTGAGTAGTCAAACTCCGATAGTTTATGACGAAATCTGGTAAGGCGTGAGGTGGGTTCTTTCACGCCGAACACTCCCTTCAACGGTTTGTGGTCCGTGTACACGGTGAAACGTCTACCCAACAAATAGCACCGAAAATTCGTCGCCGCCCATACAATGGCCAACAACTCCTTCTCGATTGTGCTATATCTACGCTCGGCCCCATTCAGGGTGCGGCTGGCATAAGCAATAGGCTGGTCTTTGCCTATCTCACCTTGGGATAACACCGCTCCAAGTGCCTCATTACTCGCATCCGTGGTTAGATTAAAGGGTTTAGTGAAGTCGGGGTAAACCAATAGTGGTGGCGAAATTAACTTCCCCTTTATCTCTTCAAATGCCTGTTGACATTTGGACGACCACGTGAACTTCACGTCCTTCCTTAATAAGTTCGTTAAGGGGCGCACTATCCGGGAAAAATTTGGCACAAATTTCCGGTAATAGTTCGCCAACCCTATGAATCACTGGACGTGACGTACCGTCTTCGGAATGGGGAAATCTCTGACACTAGCTGTCGTGTCAGGATTTGGCGAAGCCCCTTTTTCTGAACAAACATGTCCCAGGTAGACCACTTCCCTTTGCAGGAATCTACACTTTTCCGGCTGAAGTTTGAGGTTGTGGTATCTCAACCGGTCGAACACCCTCCGGAGCTTGTCATTATGGTCAGCCAGGTTCTTACCATATATGACGATGTCATCCAGATACACAAAGCATTCGACCCCTTGCAGACCAGTAAGGACATGGTTCATTAGTCTCTGAAACGTAG
Source organism: Microdon myrmicae (assembly GCA_963931805.1). Lineage (NCBI taxonomy): Eukaryota > Metazoa > Arthropoda > Insecta > Diptera > Syrphidae > Microdon > Microdon myrmicae. Next base: position 100,324,625 of record OZ007496.1, read on the forward strand.
CCGGGGCTCCTTTTAACCCGAACGGCATACGTCGAAACTCATAATGCCCATAGTTGGTGCTAAAGGCGGTTTTATTCCGATCGTTTAGATCTACCAAAACTTGGTGATAGCCACTGGCCAAATCGAGCGTGGAGAAGTAACGCGAGCGACCGAGCTGGTCTAAAATGTCCTCTATACGGGGAATAGGATACGCGTCCCCGATGGTTTTTTCGTTTAGTTTACGAAAGTCCACCACAACTCTCCATCGGGCTTCTCCGTCGGGGCCCGCTTTCTTGGGAACCACTAGAAGGGGGGAATTCCACGGGCTTTTGCTTGGTTGGATAATGTCGTTATCCAACATTTCCCGAATTTGCTCGTTTATAACCTGCCTTTTGCTTTCGGGCAATCGGTACATTCTTTGGTTAATGGGTGCCTGATCCCGTACCAAAGGTATTTCGTGCGAGATTGCACTGGTGTACGTCAGGTAGTCGCCCTGTAAATGAAATATGTCGTTGAACTCGCGACATAACTCCGTTATCGATTGGCACTCGGGTGTGTTCAGGGTATCCCCTAAACGAAGTTCCCCGTGCAATTGTGCCAACCTGGAGCTCAAATCGGGTTCATCAGGCGACTGACCATCCGAGAACAGGTGTCGAATGAGGTGAAGGGATCGTCCCTCCGAAGATTGGTTCTCGGGCAGGAGTCCGCTTGACTCGTCGTCAGAGTCGGTTACCGGCGACGTTTCTTTACGCTTGACCAAGGGGATGGTGTTATAGTCCTTGGTAGGGTATACCTTCACCGTAAGCTGATCGATCCTTTGAGGACCACTCTGGGTATTAAGTGCCAATAACCTGGCACTCCTTGCCCTACCAGTAACGCAGTGCGAGAATAAAATCTTCCCTCGCGCGTCTTGCGGCACCAGAATGGCCTTTTCCCGGATGTCAATGGGAATAGCCACCTCCATTTGGGAGCGTGCCGGCACTTCCACCGGCCTACTCAGGGCTACTTCGATCCTCGGCGACTCACGTTCATCCATCCACGATGTTTCCTCTCGCTGGGGTGACCTGGCTGAGCATTTTTTCGTGTCCCTTCCCCGTGTGGGTGGGGTCTCCGGTGGAGTGTGGACCTCGGTATCGACCCTGACAGGTCCCCGTGTCCCAACTCCCCGTTTGGTTACCTTATGCTTCAGCCCCTTTGTCCCACCATTTACAAAACCAACGGAGAAGAATTCGGGGTTTATGGTTGTTCGGGGAAATTCCAAACATCCACCCGGTCCGTTGATGTTGCAATGTCTGGACAGGAAGTCATTACCCAACAAGCCATCTGCTTCCAACCCCGGCATGGAGTCTACCACGTGGAAACTGCAGGGAATCTCATGGTGCAACTTGAGAGTCCCATGGCAGGACCCACTCGACTTGCCGTTGCCAAATATGGTTTGCAATGGTGTGGATTGCCGAACGTCCACCGCCTGGCCCCGGTGAAGGGCCCTTCGCTTCAAAAGACTGACCTCAGCGCCAGTGTCCACCATGAGACGCGTAGTATTCCTACGGCCAATGTCCAAAGGAAGCTGGACCATGGGGACCTCTACTGGCAAAAGCTGAGGACAGTATTGGCCAAACAACGTGTTCAGTGCGGTCGGGTTACGGTCTCCCGACCCGACCTCCAGGAGTTTTCCGACCTCTGATTAGATGTCTCCCGCCGACGCACCGTCGCCGCATAAGTGCGTCGGCTGCAAGATTCGCACCGTGCCTTGTCCTTCCGTTCAGGACTATCCCGCTTGGAAGTCTCAATTGACTCCGAACCAGCGGGACTGGACTGGCCTTGCCCAACCTGGGCCCACGGTGCTGAGGTCGCTCCCTCCTATTTCTTTTATCCCTTGGTGAGGTGCCACGCCTCGCACCCGCTTCTGAGGACTCCGAGTCCACGGAGTCGGCTCGTCTCTCGTCATCGACCGACGCGGGCGATCGTCGCCCATCAACTCCATCCACTTTCCGGTAAACCACACTCTCCGCGCGACTATTACCGGCCTTCCGATTTCGCCGACGCAGTCTGCGCCTATTACTCGCGCCTGCCCTACTCTCCACACGGGTGTCCTGCTCTTGACTCGCAGCAGGTGCTGTTCCGGCGTGCCGCTTGTGGGGAGAACCCTGGGAACCCTGTTGTTGTTCCCACCTTTGCCTGTATTCGCACCCGCGCAAGCTATGACCTTGTCGGCCACAAAACTCGCAACAGCACCGGACGCTGAATACTCTTGGGCCTGATGTTGCCGGCCCACCGCCCGTAGACGGGGGCTGCGGCTCTGGTAGGGCTCTCCGCTGAGCCTGCGGCCGCTGATGTTGTGGCCCATGCCGCGCGGTTCCGCTCTGCTGACCACCACCCCTGTATGGAGCCTGGGCTTGACGCGTCTGTCTCGGTCGATCCGGGCAGTCCACTATGTCGTGGCCATACCGCCAGCACTCGCGACAGAAAGGAGTGTTCCTTCTCCTCAGGCACTCGTCGTACACGTGACCCCTCACTTTGCAGAAACTGCATGTTGTCTGGGATTCCAGGGGGCGAGCCGATCGACCAACCGAATCCCGGACCGGATTGTCCCGACCCGATCGATCTCCCGGCACATACGCCCCTCGAGCCAAACCCTGCGACCCTTCACTCCGACTCGAGGAAGGCACGGTATTTGACCACGCTCCCTCGCCAGAGGAGGCCGGAGTATAGGCACCAGCATCCCGTCTATAATTGAGAGGCCCGCACGACTGCTCCCGAACGAAATCACCCTCTCCCCGCCGACGACTATCAGGCTCTTCGGCCGGCAACACGAATGACACCGCCCGGGGATTTAAATTCGACAACACCGGCGCCGGCGCCGCGGCGTAATCCCTAGAAGTGGAGGATGTGTTTTCTAAAAGGGTCGAGCAACTTCCCGGTCCCGACTCTAATGTTTCCGACGCTCGTTCGGCGATTCCGTGCCGCGCATCCACAAACAGGTCGTCCTGCCTCAGCATTTCCCTTCGAGCTCGCTCGAATCCGGTTAGGTGGTCCACCAGGCTACGAAAAGGGACATTACCCAACGTGAGGAGGAAGTGTTTTAGTCCTTCCTCCCTCAGACCCCTCACCAACACCGGTTTGGCCATGCCCTCAAGCTGGCTGGCGAAGACGGACCTACCCTGGCGACCATAAAAGCGCTCAGCTGCCTCCTCGCACCGTACCACGGTCCGCTTCACCCGGGAAACGAAACCTGTGGCATCCTCGGAAGGAAGTTGTCGCATTTTGGAAAGTTGTGCGCACAACTCCTCATACGACACCCGGGGTTCGTAGGCCTCTCTAAGACGCTGTTCCGCTTCAAGGAATGTCGTGGGTGGTCTCTCCTCGAACATCCGATAGGCCTCGCCGCTCAGCCTAGAGGGCAGCCACCGGAGGAAGGTATGTTCCTCCTCCACCGCCAGCCCATCCAAGGTCCTTCTACAGCCCTTGAGAAACGAAGAGAGTCTCTCGGCCGTATCCGGTCCTTCCTGTCCCGAAAACATGGGGACTGCCTTCGACACCAGGTCGAAAACCCTATCTGTGCCCAACATGGTCCGTACAGGACATGGTTGTGGGCCCAGTTTAAAATACGAGGGCATCGGCGTGTCCTCCATGCTCCCGACAGGCTGTTTACCGACGGTGGGAGGGGGGCGCGCCGGCGATCGGTCTTCCACAAACTCGTCCCTCGAATCGTGGAATGCCTCCGGATCCACCTCGTCAACCGGCGGCTCGGGAAATGCCTCGGGTCGTGCCCGGGCAGGGGTGCCCTCTCGGACATCTCTCTGACGTTGCCTTGTCTGCATCTGCCGGCCGTCTAACTAAATCTCAAGGTCACCTACACCAAAGTCAATCCCGGATACCCCGCGGAGAAAAGAAAAAACAACCTCGTCGCCGACAGTATCCACCAACAGAAAGGGTGCGAAAAACAAAAACAAGCACGCTCCCAAGATACAACAGGACACCGTCCGACGAGCTTTCCCCTCTCGCAAATACTAAATGGGCCTAATACACAACAAGGAGACCCGGAACAACAGAGAAGATCAGCCCGCAAACAACAGTACGAAAACAAAACGACAGTCGAAAACCCCAAGAACACAATTCACCAACATTCAGCGGGAACACAGGATGGGCTGCCAACGGATTCACACAATCACAAAAGCACCAAACAAATACTCTCAAAGGGGAAGAGAAGGAAAAATAAGGGAAAAATACACACCGCACCTGTCAGTCAAAACGAAAAACCACAATTTAACTAACAATCGCCGTCCTCAGTGGGCGAGAAATGGAGAGAGAGAATCGAGCAAAGTTCGATTAATTAAACGCAAATCCAACTAAATCGCAACAAAAGTTCCACGACACGAGACCAAACCAACGTTTGAAGATAATTCCGAAAACTGGACAGTCCCAAATTACATTAACACTACCATAAACGAAATTTTCTGAAAGGAAAAGAAAAACCGAAAGTGCACCAAAATTTTGAATGGAATGCTGAAAAAGCTTAATAGTAAAAAAAAATTGTTTGCCTCAATAAATTAATATGAAAAGGAAAATACAGTCCGGACGAAGATCTGAGGAAACTCAATAGTCCTCAGTTACAATAAAAATTACATAAAATCAAAACATGCAATTACAATAAATATTCCTTAACAACAATTAACTCCAACCAAAACTCTCGGCAAAACAATTCCACAATTATCGACAATAGATTTTTGAACTACAAAAAAAATACAAAAATAAAAAAAAATACTTTCGCCGCTCTCCTGCCGATAACAAGCTCCATCAACAGCGCACCGCCTCCAGTCTTCGCTCCGCCGATCGCTATCCTGCCGAACACCTTCCAGAAATCTCCCTCCATAATTGCAACGTATCTCTATGCCCGCTGAGGTTTCCCCGGTGTGTTTGTCCGCAGCGCCAGTTGTGGCAGTTCTTTTTTTCTGGTTTTGCCACCGAAAACTAATTAATGATTAATTTGTTACCTTAGATCCGGGGAAACGCCGATCAGGAATGTCTTCGCTGCGTGCCGCCCTGCGAGATTTCCACTCCCAGTCAATCGGTTATGAGCTTCTCCAATATCCCTCCAAGTTGATGGTGCATACAATTTTGTTGACTTCCAAATAATTGGGTGCACAAATTTGGTTGATAATTTATTCCAGCTTTATTTATTACGATTCCAATTTTAACAACTCTTTTGTTCTTCTTCTTGTACAATTTCAGTTTTAATAAATTTAAACTTTTCTTCCTCAGCCGTGACTGAATCTTTTTTCTACTTTAACCCTTTCTTTCCTTTCCTTTCTTTTTCTTTTTTCATAAAACACAAAAATCAAGACCGGACAATTGCTTTTTTCTTTGTTCTTTTTTTCGTTCTTTTTCCGTTAACAACAACGTTTTTCCTCACAACCGTCACCAACGGAACCATAACAAAACCGAACTTTTACAACCTCCTGTCTCTCTCATTTCGCTCTCCATTCACGTCCACTTCGAAAAACAAATTCGAACTCGAAGAACTGCACGATCCACACCCGAATCAGGGTGGGTTCAAAAACTCACTTCAGGATCGTACAATTCTTCCACCACCTTACCATCGTACTATTTTAAAACAAAATTATGTTAAACACAAATTATCAAAGGATGGTGGTGGCCGACGTACGTAACACATCTAAGCGACGCGTATACTGAAGCTGAAGTTGCTAACACTATCCATGTACTTTCTCAAACACCAGCTGAAAGTACTTACGCAACTAATATCAGCAAAGTTAAAGAATTGATAAAAAAATTGAAATCTAAAAAGGCTGCGGGTCTCGATACGATGAGGAAATTCACTCCCTAAAGCAACCCACCCAAAACAGCGACGATGCCAGTATGGAGATGACGCCTTCTCCCAACTTAAACCATAAAACATCTCCACCCAAACAACAATCATCAGCCCATAAGGAAACCACCAAACAAACCAAGCCAGCACCGAGTCCCCTTCCTGCCCAGCACAAAAACGAAAGACCACCGCCAATCTACATCAGAAACCCGACCAGCAGCAAAGCACTAATTCAAACCCTGCAAAATGCCTTGGGTCACCGGAATTTTAGCACCAATGCAAAAGGATGGAGGACTTCCATAACAGTCAGATCATTAGTCGATCATGACAGGGCAGTTAAAAAACTGTTAGAGGAACACTATCAGTTCTTCACCTTCCAGCATCCGAACAGCAAACCAGCTACCTTTATTATAAGGCACATCGATCCAGAACGGACCAACGATGAATTAGGACTAGAAATTGCTAGGATATGTCCACAAATAAAGATTAATAAGCTGGACTACTTCCAAACACCATACATGAGGACAAGCAATATAAAAAAAGAAGTGGGACTGGAAATCGCTAGGATATGTCCACAAATAAAAATCAATAAGCTGGACTACTTCCAAACACCGTACATGAGGACAAACAACGTAAAAAACCTCCGGATCATACAAATCCCACCTAATCAGGACATCAAGCAACTTAAACAAATTAAATATTTGTTTACCCAAAAAATCGCAATCGAAGAGTCCCACAAACAAGAAATTCTTCATTGTAAGCGATGCCAAGAATCCGGACACTTGGCGGTCTCATGCCAACAGCAAAGACGTTGCGGCAGATGCGCAGAGGAACACGAGCTCGAGGAATGCAAGGTAAATCCACAAGGCCTGGAACCTGAAACAATACAAACCGTCAACGCTGTTGGATCCATTACCAACAAAAAGATCACAGTTAAATGCTGTAACTGCGGAGGCCCTCATCCGGCAAATTTTTCCCAATGCCCTCAGAAGCTAAAACTTCTGGAAAGACGGAAATTAGCAACAACTATAAAATCAACAACAACAACAACGAAACCAACAGTATTGCAGGAAACGAAGTCAACCCGACCCGGAATATCGTACGCGGATGCAGCAAGAGGAAACCTCAACACCACCACTCCCCCTAACAACAATACTGAAAACTTCAATCTGGACATCATGGGATACATCCAAAGCTTACAAGCCATGCTACCTGAGCTGAGGAAGATGTCAGAAATAGAGAAAAAAGATCAGATTCTTTCACTAATAACTTCCCATATTCTTTCCAGCTCTCTCTAAACTAACCATTATCTCCCTCAACACTGAATCCATTTACTCTAACATACGTAAGCAACACCTCCGGTTGTTTGTTGAAAAGTTTTCCCCAGATATCCTCTTCCTTTCAGAGACCTGGCTCAAACCAAATTCCCGAGTTTCAATTCCCAAGTATACTTTAGTTTCTAACCCCAGAACTAATGGATCTCATGGAGGTACCGGCATATTAATTCACAAAAAATTTCAGTTCAGTGAAATTAGATTCACCTGTGTATCCAGCATTGAATACACAGCAGTAAAACTTTTCTGTGAGAACAATAAAGTTCTCGTCTTAGCATCCATTTATATTCACCCTTCACGACAACCAGATTTCCCAGATACTGACATTCCGCAGATTATCCAACAGTCCGTTCCCGCTCCATTTATAATCGGAGGAGACTGGAATGCTCGTCACACAGCATTCAATGATAATAAATGCAACAAATATGGTCGCAAATTGCTAGCCCTCCTCCAGTCTTATCCATATACTTACATTGACTCCCCATTACAGCCAACTCGTGTCTCTAGCTCATCCAGGTCAACAATCGACTTCTTCCTCAAGTCCGACGATGTTTATTCAGCGGGTCCACCTACAGTCTCCTTTATATTTCCTTCTGATCATGGTTCCGTTCACACCACGATCCAAATCCCTCTCTCGATCCACTATACTCGTCAAACTCTGTCCCAAGCTTCACCAAAACAAATTGGAGAAAAGTCAATAGGGACATAGCGATTAGTTTCTCTGACTTGTATATCCCTGAAGCATCTAACTTACTCCCTACTGAAATCGATCAAGCATCTTTAAGAATAGAGCAAATTCTTAAGGAGGCTCTCAGCAAAAACACCCCGACAACCATTCCTCATAACTATTTAGGAAAGCCTTTGCCCAGCATCCTAACCAAATTATTAGCTCCGCCGTAAACTCCATACAAGATACTGCCCCTTTATTAAAAGCCAAATCCAACTCCTATCCACTCTGATAAATGAGCAGTTGAAAAAATTCGCAGATGAAAACTACATCTCCACACTTAAAAATATCAAACCAAATCGGGATCTTTTCAAAAACATCAACCAATTAACTGGTCGTAAATATAAACCCCGAAGTGACCATCTCATTAACCCGATCAGCAATAATATTGCCCAGTCCGATTCGGACATAGCAAATTGCCTCGCAGAACACTTTGCAAAGATCCATGAGCAAAATAATTGTTTCTCAACTCCTGCCTTCGAGAACACAGTAAACGAATACATCTCAAACAGATTATTCCCATCTTTTACTCCTTTCATCGGTGAATTTAATAACACAAACATAGCTTCACACCCCTTAGACACTACAAATTTTCTAACTCCGGACGAATTATCCGAGATCGTAAGATCAGGAAATAACAAAAAGTCAACTGGATTAGATGGAATCCCACGTCTTCTATTTAAAAGGCTGCGCCCACCGAATCTACTTCCCATCCTCATTCTTCTTAATCATATAATTAATACATCGCACTTCCCAGAGAACTGGAAAACTGCGGTAGTAATTCCTATTAAGAAGCCCGGTAGTAGTAATAGTCCTTGCAATTATCGTCCAATATCCCTATTAAATACACTAAGTAAGATACTGGAACGCAAGATCTACCAAAATCTTCTCTCATTTGCCAATGAGAATGCCCTCATCCCTAACTGTCAGTTCGGATTTCGTAAGCGACAATCCACATGTCATGCTCTACTAAAACTCACACACGATGTTACAACTGGTCTCCAAAACCAAAGCCCTACTGTGTGTATATCTCTCGATATTTCTAAGGCGTTTGATTGCGTCTGGATCTCAGGGCTTCTGTACAAACTGCACTCCATATTTAATCTAAACTCTCACACAACAAAGCTCTTAGCCTCATATCTTTCTGCCAGAAAATTCGTTGTGAGAATAAATTCTTCTGTCTCAGGAACCCACACCATAACCCCGGGTGTTCCCCAAGGCTCCATTTTAGGGCCAATTTTATATCTGTTATATACCTCAGATATTCCTCAACCCGTATCTCCTAATGTTGTGATGCTGAATTATGCTGATGATACATTAATTTACTCTAGCAGCAAATTTGTTAAGGCTGCAAGAAACCGCATTAACAACTTCCTCCCTAACCTATCAACATACTTTAATAAGTGGAAAATCCACCTTAATCCAAATAAAACGCAGCTCATAGTGTTCAAGGGCAAAAACGAGCACTGTACAAACGACACTAGACGCTGCCACAACAAAATTAAGATTCAACTGAACAACACTCTGATAAAACCCTCCAAAACCCTAAAATATCTGGGAATCACTTTTTCTAATAACTGGTCTTTTTCCTCCCTTCAAAAAGCCACAATTCAGCTTAATCTCTGTAGAAGAGTAATGTGGAAACCTAATAGTCTCTCTCACAAAGTCAAACTGCTCATTTACAAACAAATTATCAGGCCCACACTCACGTACGCGTGCCCATTGTGGTACCATATCACTCCCTCCCAAATGGAGAAATTACGAGTATTCGAAAGAAAATGCTTTAGGTATGTCTCTGGGTTACATCGTCGTCCTAACTCCTATAAGTACTATAGTAACGTCGAACTCTACAATACCGCTGGTATTGAGCGCCTCGATAGACGATTCCTCGAACTGTCTATCAAATTTATCGAAAACCTACAAAATAATCCCAATCCCATAATAACCTCGCTCTTAGAGAACCCTCTGGATATCAGAACTAACTACCCCAACTGTCTCCACACCAGAGCTATCTTCGCCTCAGGCAGACTGGTAAATGATTCAAATGAGATCATATACCACAACACCGAAGTTACCCCTAACCAGTTCAAATACTGTAAAGTCCAACCATTTTCCAACATCCTACGCTTTTCCAACGAACAACCGGAGAGAAATACTCTACCCCTAACCCATAACTGACCTCATTCCACATCCTTTAATTCATAACATATATCCCATTAATTATAAAACTTTGTTTTATGGCTTTATGAAAATCGTACTGTAATCAGGCTAAATTAGGTTAAGTTATTTATATAATTAGGATTAAGTTTAGACTAAGTAAAGTTGAAAAAACAAATTCCTGGTTTTCTGACCTTTTCCAGGAAGATAATACCACTAAATTTATAAACACGCATCTATCTTATATCTCATAAAATATTGTTTGGAAAATGTATATATTATTATAGTAATTACATGTAAGCAATTATTACAAAATTAATTTTAAGTCACTGTATTACTTAAATGTACGAAATCTAATTATGGTTAATAAATACAGTTTTGAAAAAAAAATCGTGCAATATTAGTGGTAAGATTCAAATAAGGGTTTTTTCTTGTAGTTTTCCCTTAATTTATTATTTGTTATTCATTAAAATTGTGCTATTGTCGTTATATAGATTTAAGATTACAGTTGTAAAGGAATTGCTATCCTAAATCTCTTAAGTACTAGTTGTAAAATATACCATAAATGTAATTATCTACCAAATAAAAATTGAATTGAATTGAAAACATGTTAGGTAATCTAAAACAATGCTATTCATATTTCACAACAGCAATGTAAAACATGTATTAAACTTCAAGGTTTAGTTTGCTTTGCATTTAATTTTAAAATTAGCAACAAAATTCACACACGTAAACAATATTGTTGCGCCGTAGAAATGTATACAGCGAGTCAACGGCGCATGCAAATTGTTCGTGATTTATTAAATTAATTCACCAAGTGTGAACAATTAATTCAGACTTGCAGGCTCCATCGACTACACGAAGCCAGTGTGCCCACACAGTGGTTACACGGAAAATACGCGTTACAATCTTAAATTCCTATATTGGGGGAACTAGTCTAGTTGAAGCGAGTGGGTTGCTACACAACTGGTTTTGTTGGGCACTTTATTAGTACGCAAATTTATGTGTATTTAGAGCAAGGGGGTCGCTGGCGGATTATTTAATCACCTGGCATTTTCCAAATGAAAAAAGAAATGAGTCAAGTATGTGTATTGACTAATTTTCGGCGTTTGTCCATTTTTGTGGTCATTTGATAAAGGTTTGATTGAGAATAAAATAGAAATATCACAATTTTTGTTTATGTTAAGTATTGCTTCACTAAACTCTAGAATTGGTGAACTTAGTCTTTAGCGTTTAGGATTTATGGTTTGTCAAATCATGTAGTGCTCGCAGGTCATTAGTTTCATAGGATCAAATCTCATACGGTTGGGTTTTCAAAGCATACTACTGTCAATAAATATGGCCGTGAATTTTCAATTTAAATTTTGCAGGTATTTGGGGATGTCTTCCCCAATCTGCGTTCAATGTCCAGATGGCTCCTAGGCCGCGGCAATGCTGCGTTCGTTTTGTTGACTCGCGTCGGGTCGTGGCGGCGGCTGATGTCGAAGTGCCCGTGTGTTCGCGCCAATTGTCCACACATGTGGCATTTGTCAAACGAAATTGGCGAGAAAGATCTAGCGTCGGTTCTCGTTCTACGTGTGAGCGAGACCAACGTAGTACCGCGTCGACTCCACGCCAATTCAGCCGTGACTCTCCTTTGTGTGTGAAGGTGACCGAGAGTGTGCTTGACTTAATTAGTCGAAAGCTACTCGTGGTGTGAGTCTTTGCTTACGGCGACTGCGTGGAGGTTGTGGATTGTGCTGAGCCGCCAAAACCACCCCCCCCCCCCCCCCCCCCCCCTGGGAGAGCGATTTCTCTGGTGCAGTGTGGCTGTGGGGTAAGGGTGCGCGCTGCCTCCGGGCCGGGGCGGATATGTGTAGTGGTTATGTGGGTGACCTGTGACCTGCGGCCTCCTGAGCTTGCGGCTTGTGGTGTGGTCAGCTGGGGCTGGATCGGTTGGTTGGTATTGGCCGACTCTGCCCTTTCCAGGTAGGCTGGTTTGACTTGGTCGGTTGAGACGGTTTTCTCCTGGCCATTGACGTCGATGATGATCGTTCTGTATTCCGTGCGTCGGATGACGCGGTGTGGGCCTGTGGAGGGCGCTTCGAGAGGTTTGCGGATGCTGTCGAGTCGCCTGAAGACATGGGTGCAAGTCTGCAGATCCTTGTGGATGAACGGATGCCCTGTGGTGTGCCGGGTTGCTGGGACAGGGGATTCGAATGGTTGTGCCGTAGAGCATTTCAGCTGGGGAGACTTCGAGATCCTCTTTGTACGCCGTCCTGAGGCCCAGCAAAACTGTGGGCAGACTATCCAGCCAGGAATGTGGGCAGCATCTTAGGGCGGCTTTGAGAGTTCGGTGGAATCACTCCATCATTCCGTTGGACTGAGGGTGGTACGGCGTTGTGTGGATCATCTGCGCGCCGATGCATTTGACGAGCTCTGTGAATAGCTCTGCCGAGAATTGTGGCCCTCTGTCTGACGTGATGTGAAGTGGAGTTCCATAGTTACTGACCCAGTGGTCCATGAATGCCTTGGCGATTGTGGATGTTTTGATGTTGGGCGGGGGCACCGCCACGGGCCATCGCGAGAATCTATCGATGATGGTCAGGCAGTACTGCATCCCTTGCATTAGTGGCATCTTGATGAGGTCTATGTGGACGTGCTCGAAGCGATTGTCCGGCTCTTTGAATTTTCCCAGGGCCACCCTGTTGTGGCGTCCTACCTTGGAGCGGTGGCAGTCCTCGCAGTGACGTGCCCAAGCGATGGCGTCCTTGCGGACGCCGGGTCAGACGAATTTCCGCGCCAGTGTTTTGGCTGTTGCCCTGCCACTTGGGTGGGACAAGCTGTGAATGATGCTGAAGGCCTGACGTCGCAGGGGCTCTGGGAGGTACGGTCGGATGATGTTTTCCTTTGTGTCTCAATAGATGTTGTGGCCGTCGATTGAGAGCAGCTGCAGTTGTAGGGCGGAGTCCATCAAGTGCGAAAAGTTTGGGTCGACGGCTTGCGCTTCGGCGATTGGGTTGTGGGCATTGAGATTTCCAGCGCGTCTGGCGCAGTGTCTGTCTCGGTGGTAGGTGGCGCGCCAGTAGCGATGGCGGGTTCATCGGTCGGTGCGTTGCTGTTTGTTGCGTGGTTGCCGGTGACTGTTGGCGGATCGTCGGGGTGGGTCCTAGAGAGAGCGTCGGCTACTACGTTTGACGTTGAAACGCAGCACATACTCGAGGTGTCTGGCTTGGCGCGGTGAAGCCTTGTGTGATCGCTGGGCCGGGGTGTAGACTAGAGGCTTGTGGTCGGTGAATATCGTGAATTCTCGGCCTTCGAGGATTCTCTCGAAGTGTTTCACCGCTGCGTATATTGCCAAAAGCTCTCTGTCATAGGTGCTGTACCGCTTTTGGGTATCCGAGAGCTTTTGGGAGAAGCCTAGAGGTCGCCATGTGTCGTCAGGTTGTTGTTGC